>JAWNGF010000015.1:15000-662062 GCA_037039685.1 Ceratobasidium sp. AG-K | reverse complement strand
CTTGGGAGACCACTAGTTTTTGCATTCCCACACACTCAGACACAATGTTCAATTTTTGAACCTTATTTTTTTGGCAATCAATATCTACTTGATGTTAGGTTCATTCAAACATTAGTACTACAAAGGTGAATCCATGGCTTTACCAGAATGAAGAAGGAACACACCCCAAATGGCTCAGCCCAAGGAAGGATGGACCAATCCCTTAAGACCAAGGGAACAAACTACAAGACCCAATCCAGTGGCAACTCCAGCCACAGGATCAATAAATCTTCCTGAACTCACAATGGCAGATTTGGGAGGATCAGTACCAGGACAAATAAAAGACAATACACTGGAACAAGTTGTAGGCATCCCAATAGCTAGGAAAGCATCACAACACTAGAACAAATGCAAGCAGTCTTCAACCATACAACGGCCCGGTTAGTACACATACTCAATGCATCTTTTCTTCAAATCCAACGTGACATGAGGGAAACAGGAGAAGACATTTGAACCATACAAACAGGGGTAAATTGCCATCAGGAAACAGGAGCCACAAAAAGCAATATCCATGCACAAAATGAAAGGATAGCTCAAGTCCTAAACATCATGAATGGTATTGCAGGGATGATAGAAC
The DNA here is from genome assembly GCA_037039685.1 of Ceratobasidium sp. AG-K. Lineage (NCBI taxonomy): Eukaryota > Fungi > Basidiomycota > Agaricomycetes > Cantharellales > Ceratobasidiaceae > Ceratobasidium > Ceratobasidium sp. AG-K. The sequence goes on along the minus strand of JAWNGF010000015.1, from coordinate 661,446 downwards.
CAAAGGAAGAAGAACACATTGAACAAGGCATACATGGCAAAGAATCCACAACCCCTAGAACCTCAAGGATTACAGGACCTCCTCCAGAAACCCCAAGAAAGACAACAACCTTCCCCTTTGAAGGATACAAGTACCCAGAGTCTGATTAAGAAAGTGTCAGGACAGGAGAAGCAGGGTCTGGAGGATCTACAAAAATCATCAGGCAAAAAAGACAGGCCCCAGCAAAAGAAGAAGAGGAAGCAAAGCAGCCCAACACAACTTGCAGCAAACACTTTGGCATCTACACAGATATAGCAGATGTCTTGCAACCCAACACTATGATGGTTGCAAACTGTAAGTGTATGTGCACAAGTCCAGACTGAGACAGACTTGGCATCTGAAGAGCTGTGAACTGTCAACTATGAACAGCACTAAGGCCTGAGGATCCAAGGTAACCTTGAGGGAAACCCAGTGAGGGTCTGTTCATTGGGGAAATGACCAGGCAAAACAAGATGTGGATACCATGCTTGTTGATGCCTCATTATATATTCTGAAAAGGCATGAGTCATACAAGTCAACCAATCAGGATGCTCTATGAGTCATGTCCTATAAAGGAACATGACTTGCCAAGAAAGGAAGTTGTAAGACAAAAGAAAAGAGAAGCAGCCTAAGGCTGTGCAAGAACAAGGAAAAATGAACACAACAGAAGCATGCAGAAAGGACAGCAAAACAAAGGAACCAACAGACAAGCAAAACAGAGGTCCAGGTCCATTGGAGGGGCCTTGGGTCACAACAAGATGATATCACAGAAAGCAGGGATCAATCAACAATTGTCAAGAATCCAGAAGCATACAATGGGAAGAGAGGAACAGAAGCTGATTGCTTCATCACATTGATGGAAACATACTTCAACATCCATGGGAAGGTCTTCAATCACAATCAGAAGAAGATTACCACCTTTCTCAGTAACATGGAACACAAGGAAGCAAAAGCATGGGCATTCAAACACCTTGAGAGAATCAACAAAACCCCACCTACACCAGCAATGCAGATGTGATCTACTCTTGGTCAAACATGAAAGAAGACTTCATCCTCAATTTTAGCAACCCTATGGCAAAGGAACAGGCCTCCAGGAAGCTCATGACAATCCAAATGAAGCAGCATATCAACACTGCTCTAACTTCCTATGTCATGGAATTCAGAAGCCATAAGGCCCTTACTGTTGCAACCCAACTCTATGATGGTTGCTGACTGTAACTGTATGTGCTCAAGTTAAGACTTAGAGAGACTTGGCACCCAAAGAACTGTGAACTGTAGACTGTGAACAGCACTAAGACCTGAGGATCAAAGGTAACCCTGAGGGAAACCCAGTGAGGGACTGTTTGTTGGGGAAATGACAAGACAAAACAAGATGGGGATACCATGCTTGTTGTTGCCTCATTATATATTCAGAGAAAAGACATGAGTCATACTCATGCCAAGAAATGGGTCATACAAACTATCCAATCAGAAAGCTCTATGAGTCATGTCCTATAAAGGAACATGACTTGCCAAGCAAGGAAGTTGCAAGACAAAAGAGAAAGGAAGCAGCTTAAGGCTGCTCACGCACACAGGAAACAGACACAAAGGAAAGTGGAACAAAGGAGACACAAGACAAGAAGCCAGAGGACAAAGGGCATTGGTGGGGCCTTGGGTCACAATATTACCCCCCTCTAAGAGCCCATTTAGGGGACCTTAATGGCAACTACTGTAATTTACAGTTGCCCACCATTTTTTCAAATGCCTCCCTGTCCCCCTGGGACCAAATGGCCTCCTCCTCTTCTTCCAGAACTATGGGGTTCTCCACTGAGTCTCCCACTTCCTCCTTCAACTCCATGGGCGCCTCCTTGCACCCCTCTTCCCATGTGGGTTGGTCCTTGACCCAAACCCTCTCTTCCTCCACTAGCCATTCTGTTGGCAACCCCTCCCTGTCTGCCCACTGGTCCAGGTTGGGACTGTTGTCCCACCATCATGGCCTGTACTTGATTTCTTTGGCCTATTGGCCCCTGTCCTCAATCCAACCCTTTAGGTCTTGATCCCACACTGCATCCCATTCCCACTTGTTGTGCAAACACGCCCTTCCTTCCTTCTCCTCCCAGATCCACTTGGACTGCCACAAATGGGGATCATTGATGTGATGGTCCCCCCATTTCTTGCTTGTCCTGTTCTTGATGCTCCCCAAAATCACCTCCTGGGCTGAGAACAACGCACACCCCCTGGCTATCAGGACGCCTGACCGCTCCTTGAGTTGGTGTTTTGTGGGCGGCTTGTGTCTGACCCATTTGAATTCTCCTGCCACTGCCAGATGGAGCATGTTGCTCCCTGGGTAGTAATGGCACTGTCCAATGCGCCACATCCATTGAGGGATGTGGTATAAGACCACACCCAAGTCAAGAGACTTTGCAATTGTGCAAGCTGCACCTGTGGCCCATGGGAGCTTGCTGATGGTGACTGAGTGACGAGCAGCAGGCATGTTTGGAAAGTTTGTTAGGAGTGTTGGGTTGGTGTGAGAGTGGACTTAGAGCAATGCAAGGCTGATGAGAGCTGTTTGAGTTGAGGTTTGCTACTCTCCCCCTGGTCCTTTTAACTGGCTGTTGTTTGAAATTCAGGGGTACAGGTGCCAAAGGGTTTTCTTTGAGGAAATTTCTCATGATGGGTAGTAGTTCTGCAATCTTTGCTGCACTTTCTTTGGTATCTTTGCTTGGCAGATATCCCTTCCATTGGATTACATATTTGAGCCCTTCTTTTGTTTCCTTCCAGTCCACAATCTTCTGGACTTCATAGACTTCTTTGTCTTCCTCTGTTTCTATGGGAGGTGGTTGTATTTGGTTCCTGTTGAATTCCTTGTCCTCCTTGTATTTCCATAGCTGATCAATATGGAAGACATTATGCTTCTTGATGGATTTGGGAAGTTCAATCTCATATGCATGGGAAGAGATTGCCCTTGCAACCTTGAAGGGACCTAATTTCTTGTTGTCAAGTTTTTTTATTGGTTGCTTTGTTCTGAAATTTGTGCTTAGTACCCAAACAAGGTTGCCTGGCTCATATGTTTCCCTGGGTTCCTGGGCCTGATCCTCATGGAATTGCATTGCCACTGTTGCTTCTTTCCTTGCTTCTTCCATTTGCTCTTGTAGGTTTCTAGCCAAAGGGTTCTGAACATTGGTGTCCACTATATTCCATCTAGGGTGGAATCCCTAGTTAATTTTGAAGGGGGTCTTGCCTGTGGTTCTGTTGACATGATTGTTGTAGCAAAATTCCACAATAGGTAACCATTGTGCCCAGTTATCCTGTCTGTAGTTGATGAAAGTCCTAAGAAACCCTTCAAGCCATTGGTTAACTCGTTCTGACTGCCCATCAGTCTGGAGGTGAAATGCTGTACTGAAGGAAGGGTTGATCCCAAGTTTTTCATACAGGGAACATAGGAAGTGACTGTTGAATGTGGTTCCTCTGTCAGAGATTGTTTGCTTGTGTAAACCATGAAGTTTCCAAACGTTTGACAGGAAGAGATCTGCAACTCCTTCTGCTGTTGTTGCTTCCTTGCAGGGGATGAAAAGAGCCATTTTGCTATGTCAATCTACCACTACCAGGATACTGTCCCATCCAGCTGATTTGGGTAGTTTGATGATGAAGTCATAACTGATGTCTTCCCAAGGATGTGTTGCTATAGGTAGTGGTTTTGCTGGTACTGAATGTATGTGTCCCTTACTTCTTTGGCATGTTTTGCAGAAGTCTATGTATCTGTTGACTGTTGCTTTCATTCCTGGCCAGTAATATTGTCTTGAGAGGAGCTCTAAGGTTTTGCTTGTCCCTGGTAACCCGCAGTTGGTGTATCATGATGTTGTTGTAATATTTCCAGGCGTAGATCCGTATCTTCTGGACCATAGATTGCACCCTTGTACAACAGAAGTCCCTCCATTATTTTGTAGTCCTTGAACTGCTTCTTGACACTAGGGGGGAGGTTTTTCCTGTCTTTGATCGCTAGTACAAGTGTGCTGAGCGATTCATCTTCCTCTTGTGCTGCTGTGATTTCTGCAATAATGTCTCTTCCTAATTCTGCTGCAAAGCCTTTGTATCTCTCCTGGTGTATCATGATTTGGTCTGCATCTTGTCATGAGCTGACTAAGCTCAGACATTTTATTCTGATTTTATATTCTTTTTTCCGAACACTTTCCTTTTTTGGTACAATTGTCCTTTGGCACTTAATTTGTATCATGTGATGCATTTGTCTTTTCATTTGATATTGGTGCTGCTTCCAGAACTTCCAGAATGTTGAGTCATATCTCTTATCTTGCTTATCATTGGTTGTACTTGGTTTTCTCACACTGATAGGCGATGACATGGCACTGATCCCTCATGTATATAAACCCAGAGGTCAAGCCAGTTAATGACAAGGCTTGACCTCCTCTCCATTAGGACTTGCTCAATCCAATCCTCTTAACTATCTCCTTTCCTTGGGTTCTAGGACTTATCCAAGTCAAACCCCTTAACCCTTATACACCTAATTGACCCAAGTTGGGACATTAGGTCAAGCCTTCTTAGCATCAGCCTTAAGCCCCTGCTCTTCCACCAAGTAGATAGAACGTACACAGGAAAACAGGCATAGTACAACAGACAATGAGCTATACTTGATATAGACCAGTAGTCCTACATTGCTATACGCTGTCAGTGAACCCAATTGTTATCCTCTTTCGGGTCATAGTGGCTGTAGTCAGCTAAATACACCCTCACTCTGTCATACACTGTTGCTATCATGCCCGCCCAAGGCTGTTGATAATTGATAAGATCAGATAAGGAGTATATAAAGCAAAAGCTTAGTGTCTAGCACCCTTCACATCCAAATCAACATCTCGAGGAAGCCAGATCCTCTCAAGTCAACCTGGAAAGTGGTCGGAGCACCACCCAAGTTAACACTCACCTCCATCAAGAACCCCATCAACTTGTTGTTTCCATCAGTATTCAGTAAAAAGGATAATTAGTAACTGACTAATTAACCTTATAAAGTGTTCCCCGCATTTTTTAGGCTCTGTGAAGCAGTCTTTAGACTAAAGGATTTTGTGCCTGATCTAGACACCAAAGTCAATGAATTAAACAGTCGAATTGAGGTACTAGAAGAAGATCAAGTTGAGCAAGCAGAGGAACTAAGGGTCAAGCATACCAGGAACAACAAAAACCACAACCAGCTCAAAGCCGACTATCAAACCCTTCACTCAAGGCTTGAGTTCATTGAAATAAGCATTGATAACACAAATAAGCAACAAGCCAATCAAGATTGTGTCCAAAGCATAAATCTAGCTGACACCAACATTGAAGTCGAGTGTCTACAAGAACAAACCCGCATCCTGATCAAAAATTGCGACCAACTAATTAAAATCCAACAAAAACATACTTGAAAGGTTGAAAACCTCATCAACAACAACAACAAACATCAGTGGCGCACCATTGAAACCCTTAAAGGCAAAATCAAGGGCAAATACTGTCACCTTGCAACAGAAGTGCATATTCCTATTAACCAGGATTACCACCTTCTAAATCACCTTAATACCATTGCACCCAACCCTTTTCAGTGGGATCAAGACCTCAACTCACACAGGAACAACACAGGGAACAGCTTAGACTAGAATCCCTATCACTCATTATTGAAGATGTTCATTGTAACTATATATACAAACAGTACAATGAACTAGGAGTAATCAATGCGTTGTTTCTGGAAGACAAAAATCTTGAATTGGTGTTTTTGAGAAGTCTGCGCTTCATTAAAGATAGAAGAATTCTCAGAAGGATTTGCAATATTTTGTACAGTCTTGGATCCCAATAAATCCTCACTTTTCCCCACTCCAATTTGTCAAGAGCCCCATCACCAAGTCAAGGGGGGTTTACCCAAATATCTGAAACATCTCCACCCAATGTAGAAGCACATGCAATCAATGCTCTAATAGATGAAGTGCAAAAGATAAACAGCCACATCAATGCCTTGAATAGCATCACCGTCACTCTGGAGCAAGGGATTGACAACACCGTTGCGGACGTCGTGGCAATTCAAAACCAAACCTCACAGATCACACCTCTTCACCAATTAATGAACGCAGTAACTCAATCACTAGCAAACCTGGGAGCAACACCCTCCACCACCACATCAACAACTACTCCAGGATACAAACTCAAAATGCATCCCCAGAAGAATTTTCTGGAGATGTAGATAAATTTGATGAGTTTAAATCGCAATGTACTTTGTACATAAACCATACATCCCTGCAAGCAACTACAGAACAAAAAATCACTTATATCATGGGTTATTGCAAAGGGCCTGCCTACGTATGGATGCAACCTGGAATCAATGTAGATACAGCAAGAAGGGGAGCAACTAATTGGCTACTCGACATGGATGAATTCTGGAACAAAATGCAAGCTAGGTTTGGCGACGTCCACAAAATCGACCAATATAGACAACTATACAAGAAGTTGATCCAGAAGAACTCTGTCCAAGATTATCTACGATACTTCGTCACTTATTCATTGGTACTTGGGTACACTCATTGAGTACTCCGTGATGATTTCTATGACGGTCTTAAAGATGAAACCAAGATGGCCATGGTATCACAGAACTTTAAACTCCATGAAGCAACAAGGACATTCAACCAAGTTTGCAAAAGAGCCCTGGAGATTGATTCCACAATGAATGCCATTAATGCACCCAAAAAAGTCCAAAGCCTACAAACCAATCAATCCTCTTGACTATCACTACTCCTTGGGTTCTAAGACTTGTCTAAGTCGAACCCCTTAACCTTTTATACACCTAATTGACCCAAGTCGGGACACACCCGGACCAGTACCTTCAATGCTTGTATTGTTCAAACAATAAAATCATCCACTCTGCTAAAAATCCCAATGCAATGGATCTTGATGGAAAAGGAAAGGGACCAATGATTTGCTTCACCTGCGGCGGCAAGGGACACTCAGCAAGGGTCTGCCCTTCCAAGAACACAGCATCAGGCTTTGAAGCTCAGATTGAAGAAATCTCCTCAGACATTGAGTTGGGAAAAGACATCACTGAGGCTTATTAAGGAGCCAAGTACTCGGTGATATATTAGCTAGTAATATGGATGAACTTGAAATCATGTCAATATCAAATGAAAACCAATTATACATTGATTTCACCACTCATCCACTAACTACGGCTCCTGATTCTAAGTCAGTCAACAAATCAAAGAAATTCTCTGGACAAGCACTCCTAGATTGCAGGGCAACATCCTGCTTCATCAACCCTTCCCTAGCAAAAGAAGCGGACCTTCCCCTGTTTCAACATGAAAAACCAAAAACCCTACAAGTCATAGACAGACGGGAAGTTTTGTCTGGAAAAGTCACCCACTATACTAAATTTAAACTTAATATGGGTACACATTCCAGCGAAATAGAATGTCACGTCACAAACATTGGAAGACATCCTATGGTACTTGGGATGTCATGGCTCAAAAAACATAATCCACAAATTCATTGGAAAAATAGGACAATCGCATACACAAGCGAGTTCTGTTCAAAGAACTGCCTTGAAGTCCCATCTACACTCCAAATTGCAGCCAAAACTACATTACCAGAGGAATATAGGGAGTTTGCAGATGTATTTGATGAGTCCAAATTGGAGGAACTCCCACCTCACAGACCAACTGACATGACACTTGACCTCCTACCAGAAGCTAAACTAAAGCATGGACCTATTTACAAAACGTCCCCAGCTGAAGACAAAGAAATGAAGAAAGTACTAGAAACCCTTATCCAAAGAGGACACATTCAGATTTCCAAGTCTCCTTTGGCATCACCAGTTCTGTTTGTTAAAAAACCCCATCCAGAAGACCCAAACAACCCAGAGTTAAGCTTTTGCATTGACTTTAGGTATGTGAATTTGCTGTGCAAATTAAATGCAAGTGGGATACCTCTACTGGATCAGTGGCTAAGGGCCCTGGAGGGATTCGTTATTGGTACCACTCTGGACTTAGCACAAGGATTCCATCAAACCCAAATAGCGGCAGGACACGAATGGAAAACAGCCTTCAAGACTCAGTATGGCATGTACAAGTCAAAAGTCATGCCCTTTGGTCTCAAAACCGCCCCGTCAAGCTTCCAGTCCCTAATGAACAGTATATTCAGGGACATTATGGGAGTTTTTGTACTTGTATACATTGATGATATCTTCATTTTTTCCAAATGAGTCAAAGACCATCTGGGACATGTTAAAGAGGTGTTAAAAAGACTAAGGGAACACAAATTAATTGCAAAACTCAGGAAGTGCAAGTTCCATCAAACTAAACTAGACTGGGTAGGGCTGGTTATTTCCAACAAAGGGATCGAACCAGATCAGGAGAAGGTCACTGCGGCTATGAATTGGAAAGCCCCTAAGAACGTTAAACAAGTTCAAGAGTTCTTAGGATTTGTCAATTTCTATCAAAGATTCATTCAGGACTTTGCTGGCAAAGCTAGACCCTTATACAACCTGCTCAAGAAGGATCATAAATGGCAATGGACAAGCAAGGAACAAGAATCCATGGATTCATTAAAAGAAGCTCTTAAGGTAGCACCCGTAATGATGCAACCTGATCAGAATAAGGAGTTCTTCCTCAAAACAGATGCATCAGGATTTGCCACAGGAGCAGTTTTGTCACAAAAAGACAAAGAAGGGAAATTGCACCCTGTAGCTTTCCTTTCTAAATCACTAAATCCGGCTGAGCAAAACTATGATATCTTTGACAAGGAGGTACTGGCAATCATTAGAGCTTTCAAAGAGTGGCGGCACCTACTTCAAGGCACGGAAAAAGCTGTTCAAGTCATAACAGATCACAAGAACCTTGAATACTTCACCTTGTCCAAACAGCTAAACCAACACCAAATCTGCTGGATGAACTTCCTGGTGGACTTCAACTTCCAAATCATATACAGACCAGGCAGTCAGAACAGAAAAGCAGACATTCTCTCAAGGCAATACAATCTAGAACCTTTGGGGGGGGTAGAGAACCAGGTTCTCCTTAAACCAGATATTTTCATTTCAGCTGTTACCCCTGACCAAGAGATCAACGACCTAATCAGAGAAGCAATCCTTGAAGACCCCAGAGTAGACAAAGCTCACAAAAAGCTGAGAAACAGCAAAAAAGTCAAAGATTGGGAATACAAAGAAGGACTCCTAATGTTCAAAGGAAAAATCTTTGTCCCCAAGGATGAAACAATCAGAAATCTGGTATTGGAATCATGCCATGACAACATTACAGCTGGGCATCCTGGACAAGCAAGGACGTTGGAATTAGTCTCAAGAACTTATTTCTGGCCATCCATGAAGATGTTTGTCAACTCCTATGTGTCACACTGTGAAACATGCATTTGAGTTAAACCATTGAACCAACTTCCCACAGGACTACTGCATCCCTTACATATTCCTTAGAGACCTTGGGAGGAGATCTCCTACAATATGATTGTAGGGCTCCCAGAATCAGAAGGATATGACGCAATCTTGACAGTAGTAGATCAGTTTTCCAAGATGGCACACTATCTCCCTTGCAAATCAACAGCCACAGCAGTAGACATAGCCAATATCTTTGTTGCAAACAATTGGACACTTCATGGCACCCCAAAAGCAAAAGTCTCGGGTAGAGGACCCACTTTCAACTCAAAGTTTATTAGGCATCTGTACAAGCGGTTGGACGTAAAACCCACCTTCAGCACAGCCTACCACCCAAGGACAGATGGACAGTCAGAACGAGCAAACCAAGTCGTTGAAATCTTCATCAGGACCTTTGTCAACCATAGGCAAAACAACTGGGTGGCCCTGCTCCCTATGGCAGAATTCGCTTACAACAATGGAGTCCAAGCGTCCACTGGCAAAACCCCCTTCCAGATCTGCCAGGGTTTCAACCCTAGAATGAACATTGGAGAAGAATCAGACTATACTGTTCCTGAAGCGGATGCCCATGCGGAATTCCTTTTGAAAGGATAAGACGAAGTCAAAGCTGCTCTTATTCTAGCAAGCCAGTCCTACAAACGCTACTTTGATAAAGGAGCCAAGTAACCAGAAGAGATAAACCCAGGAGATAAAGTCTGGCTTAATCATCAGAACATATCCACAGACAGACCTTCAGTAAAACTCTCCCATTAAGTTTTAGGCCCTTACAAAGTACTGGAAAAAATAGGGACTCATGCCTTCAAACTGAAATTACCAAAATCAATGAAGATTCATCCTGTCTTCCATGTCATGCTGCTCAAAAAATTCCACCCTGATCCCCACGGTTGCAAACCCACTCAACCACCCCCTATTGTCACACAAGAAGGAGAAGAAGAGTGGGAAGTTGAAGAGATCCTTAATTCCAAGAAAATTTGTTGTCAACTCCACTATTATGTCAAGTGGAAAGGATACTCTCATGCGGACAATTCTTGGCAATCAAAGGAAGATCTCAAGAATGCTCCTGAACTAGTTGATGAATTCCACAGACTCCATCCCACCACGCCAGGCCCTTAGGAGGGGGTAATGTCATGAGCTGACTAAGCTCAGACATTTTATTCTGATTTTATATTCTTTTTTTCCAAACACTTTCCTTTTTTGGTACAATTGTCCTTTGGCGCTTAATTTGTATCATGTGATGCATTTGTCTTTCCATTTGATATTGGTGCTGCTTCCAGAACTTCCAGAATGTTGAGTCATACCTCTTATCTCGCTTATCATTGGTTGTACTCGGTTGTCTCACACTGATAGGCAAGGACATGGCACTGATCCCTCATGTATATAAACCCAGAGGTCAAGCCAGTTAATGACAAGGCTTGACCTCCTCTCCATTAGGACTTGCTCAATCCAATCCTCTTAACTATCTCCTTTCCTTGGGTTCTAGGACTTATCCAAGTTGAACCCCTTAACCCTTTATACACCTAATTGACCCAAGTTGGGACACCAGTGACACAAACATCATCCTAGGACTTACCTGGCTAGAAACTGCAAACCCTAACATTGATTGGAAATAAAAGAGCATCACTTGGAGGGAGGAGGAAAAACACAGAAAAGAAGGAACCTTGGATCCCATCCCGGAGGAATTAAAGGAGTGTGAAGACGTATTTAGCAAAGAAACATTCAAACACATTCCGGCCCACTGCCCTTATGATTTTGCTATTGATTTTGAGGAGGGTGCAGAACTCCCAAAACCAGCAAGACCAATACCATTGTCCCCGGCCAATCCATTGCAATGAGAGAATACCTTGATGAAGAACTCGCTGCAGGAAAAATCAGGCCCAGCAAGTCCCCAATAGCATTGGCATGTTTTCTTGTCAAAAAACCAGGTCCAGTTGGAGGACTACAATTGGTACAAGACCTACAACCCATTAACACCATCACAAAGGACAACAGATTTCCCATGCCCCTTATGGAAGACCTACTTGACAAAATAAAGGACGCAAAAATTATCTCAAAGATCAACCTAAGGATGAGATCCAATAACATCCGCATCAGGGAAGGAGACAAATGGAAAACCGCTTTTAGAACAAAGGAAGGACTATTTAAATACATTGTCATGCCGTTTGGACTGAAAAATGCACCAGCCACTTTTCAATAATATATGAATCACATCTTCCACAACAAGATCAACGTGTGCGTCATTGTCTATATCAACAACATCCTAGTCTTTTCAAAAACCCAATCACAACATGTTGTGGACCTACGAGAAGTACTCCAAATCCTAAAAGAGAACAACCTCTTTGCAAAGCTACCAAAATGCGAATTTTTCGTCTCAGAACTCATTTACACAGGACTGAAGATCAGCAAGGAAGGCATATCCATGGACAAAGAGAAAATCAAAGCTATAAAGGAATGGAAGAATCCAAAAACGGTGAAGCAAGTGCAAGCATTCCTAGGTTTTGCAAATTTCTACTGGAGATTTGTACCCAATTTCTCCACGATTGCTAAGCCTCTCACTGGATTAACACAAAAAGATCTTCCTTGGAAATGGGAAGACAAAGAACAAAAGGCATTCAACAGTATCAAGGAAATGATTTGTTAAGACCCTGTACTTTGACACACCAATCTGGAGAAGCTGTTTTTCCTTGAGACTGATGCTAGTGGAGTAGCAATGGGGGCAATACTGTCCCAAAGGCAAGAGGACGGAAGGCTGCACCCAATTGCATTCCTCTCCAAATCTTTTAACCCAGCTCAGATGAACTACAATGTTCATGATAAGGAACTTATGGCTATCATTGAGGCACTTAGGCATTGGAGACTCCACCTGGAGGGAACAAAGGAAGAAATCACGGTGTACATGGATCATAGGAACCTACAGTTCTGGAAGGATGCAAAAACGTTCAACAGGAGACATGCCAGGTGGCACCAAATACTGGCGTCATACAACTTTGTGATTGTGTACAGACCTGGAATACTTTCTCAAAAACCGGATCTATTGTCTAGAAGGGCCAACCATGTGGAAATTCTGTAAGTGGAACAGATCATGATTGCCAACAAAAAATTCAAGGGCTTCACTGGAAAATTAAAAAACGATCTGATTAACGATATCATCAAAGCACAACATGACAATCCAGGACTGCAGGGAGTGATGGAACTTTGCAGAAAAAAGAACTCTTTACCTAAGAGTGTTCTTGCCAGTGTAAAGGACTACAAAGTACACAAAGAACTACTGTGGTACAAGGGAAAGATTGTGGTACCGGAAGACAAGGGCTGCCGACTAGCAATCATGTGACTGCACCATGATTCACCAATCACTGGGCATCAAGGGCATGCAAGAACCCTAGAACTAGTGGCACAACGTTACTACTGGCCAGGAATGAAGCAAAGTATTAACAAATACGTGGATTCCTGTGAACAATGCCAAAGAGCAAAGGGAACCAAAACGCAGGCCCCACTAAAGCCCTTGCAACTAGCAAATGAACCATGGGAAGATATAGCCTACAATTTCATAGTGAAACTTCTGAAGTCAAAAGGAATGGATAGCATCCTGGTTGTTGTGGATAGATTCTCCAGGATGGCACATTTCATACCATGTAAGGAGTTGCACAAGGCAAGTGAGTTAGCAGAACTTTTCCTAGGCAATATCTGGAAACTCCACAGATTTCCCAGAAGCACTGTGTCTGACCGGGGAAGCACCTTTAACACCAAGCTCCTGAAGGCAATATACGAAAGGGTTGGGGTCTCACCCTCCTTTAGCACTGCCTACCACCCGCAAACTGATGGAATTGCGGAACAAGTAAACCAGTGGCTAGAAGCATGGTTACGCACTTTCATCAATCATCACCAAGACAATTGGGTGGAACTACTGCCTATTGCCAAATTCTGTTACAACATACACAAACACAGAGTTACAGAAAAGAGCCCTTTCAAGCTTGTTCACAGAAAGGAACCTTTATGGAATGTGTCCAGTGTAGTAACAGAAGTCCTGGAAGCAAACAGTGTTACCACAAGATGGGAAGAAACAAGAAAGGAAGCTATTGCTGCCATGGAATTACACCAAGTTAAGGAAGGGGAAGTCAAGGAGGAATACAAGGAGGGAGACGTAGTATGGCTATGTGGGCCTGGCATCAAATCAAATAGACCTTTGAAAAATCTTGACAACAAGAAATTTGGACCCTTTCCAGTAAAAAGGAAAATATCTTCTCACGCTTACAAACTCAATCTACCTTGCACTATGAAGAAGTACCCTGTTTTTCATATCAACATCCTAAGTCGGTACAAGGTTGACAAGGAATTCAATCAGAACCAACCATGTCCTCCATCGATTGTTACAGAAGAAGGAAACAAAGAATACAAAGTCAAGAAGATTGTTGATTGGAAAATAACAAAGGAAGGGGTGTTCTATAGGATCTGATGGAAGGGATTTGGAGAAGAAGATGATACGGAACAATGAGCAGAGGATGTAGGCCACCTAACTGAAATAGTGCAGAAGTTTCTGAAGAAACACCCTGAAGCCCCAACCCCTGCAAATTTCAAAGAAGGAATAAAAGGACGAGGGGCAAGAGAGGAGGAACCCATCTGCAAAACTTGGAACTACTCCCAGAGCCACCCATTGCTCTACTCTCTCAACCTTTTTTGTCCATTGCAGTGCCTGCTGTTTCCCTTGCTACCATCACCAACAACCTTGTCTGCATCCTCAATGGACCAGTGTTTGCTATGGCAAGAATCCTGGATGCTGGAGCTGCCCTCTACATCTTCAAGAGGTTGCAGCAAAGCCCAGGCAGAATGCAATTCCGGGTGTTGGACAACATCCTCCACTCAGACCTGGGGGAAGTCCAGTGGGTCAGCAAGAAATGGCTGACAAGAATGCAACTGGCAAGGAAGGACATCTTTGTTTGCTGAGGATGCGCCGCATTCCAAGTTCAGGAGGTCGTGCTCCTGTCCACACACAAGCTTGGAGTTGTCGAATGGGGGATGGAAGGAGCGTACTTGAGCAAATGAGTACCAGGTTATGATGGGAGACCGCCAACACTCTGACCCAGGTGGAATGATGCTTGGGATGCCAACTACAAAAAGGACCTGAGCAACTGTACAATGGAGAGGGGTAGATACCAGAGGGAGAAGTTCAAGTGGTTGCCATACTGGTGGAGGAAGGAAGAGACCAATGTGTTGGCATGGAAGGAAGGAGAGCCAGATGTACAACAGTGGGATGAGGAGTTTGTGGAAGCCCAGAAGAGGGTGTTGGACTGGTCCAAGGTGGACTGGACGAAGGAGGAGACTTGGGAAGAATGGGAGAAGTTCTTGGATGAACCAGGTAACACTGTGTTCAATCCCATCGACCTGACCTTGGAAGAGGACAAGGGACTTGAGGAGTATATGCTGTGTAAGGGGAAGGACTGTGCAGTACAGTGAGTCCATTTGAGTGCCCCAAATGGACTCTTAGGGGGGAGTAATGTTGTGAGCCAGCTCTCTCCACTAGACTCGCCTTGAGCTTTGCCCATCTGCTCTCTTGTTTGTTGTTTGTTTATGTGTTGTTTGTCCTTTCCTGTGCCGCATTGCCATGTTCTTATGGTTGTTCTGTTACATTGTGTAACACAGCTGTGCTTTGTATGAGTCATGACTGCCTGCACAGCATGACTCACTTGGACACTCCTGACTGGCTTGTATGTATGACTTGTGTGGCTACGTCTTATATGACTTGGCTGCCTTCTGTATATATATAGAGGACCAATAAGCCTGGTAAACCCAGCTTGTTGTGTCTCATCAAAACATTCCCTCTGAGTGACACTCTGAACCACCCCTACCCCTAAGAGTCTACAGCCACATAAGTGTGGTGCGACTCAAGAGGTGTCTTAGGTCTTAGTGCCGTCCACTCTCCCTCTTGGCTGGTCTCATAGCCACCAAGAAGTAGCTTACCACAAGGAGACTTGGGAAGAATGGGAGAAGTTCTTGGACAAACTGGGTAACACCGAGTTCAATCCCATCAACGTAACCTTGGAAGAGGATGAGGGACTTTAGGACTATATGCTGTGTAAGGCAAAGGACTGCACAGTACAGTGAGTCCATTCAAATTCCCCAAATGGACTCTTAGGGGGGAGTAATCTTGTGAGCCAGCTCTCTCCACCAGACTCACCTTGAGCTTTGCCCATCTGCTCTCTTGTTTGTTGTTTTGTTTATGTGTTGTTTCTCCTTTCCTGTGCCGTGTTGCCACATCCTTGTGGTTGTTCTGTTACATTGTGTAATGTTGCTGTGCTTTGTACAAGTCATGACTGCCCACGCAGCATGACTCACTTGGACACTCCTGACTGGCTTGTATGTATGACTCATGCGGCTACGCCTTGTATGGCTTGGCTGCTTTCTGAATACTTATAGAGGACCAACAAGCCTGGTAAATCCAGCTTGTTTTGTCTTGTCAAACATTCCCTCTGACTGACACTCTGAACCACCCCGACCCTTAAGATTCTACAGCCACTTAAGTGTGGTGCAACTCAATAGGTGTTTTAGGTCTTAGTGCTGTCCACTCTCCCTTGCGGCTTGTCTCATAGCCACCAAGAAGTAGCTTACAACATG
Organism: Ceratobasidium sp. AG-K; assembly: GCA_037039685.1. Taxonomy (NCBI): domain Eukaryota; kingdom Fungi; phylum Basidiomycota; class Agaricomycetes; order Cantharellales; family Ceratobasidiaceae; genus Ceratobasidium; species Ceratobasidium sp. AG-K. The sequence continues at coordinate 645,440 of JAWNGF010000015.1, read as the reverse complement.
TCTCCTTTGTTCTGCTTTCCTTTGTGTGTGCTTCCTTTGGGTCTGGTTTCTTTGTTCTTGCACAGCCTTAAGCTGCTTCCTTTTCCTTTTTGTCTTGTGACTTCCTTTCTTGGCAAAGTCATGTTCCTTTATAGGACATGACTCATAGAGCTCTCTGATTGGATAGTTTGTATGACTCGCTTCTTGGCATGAGTATGACTCATGCCTTTTTCTGAATATATAATAAGGCAACAACAAGCATGGTATCCCCATCTTGTTTTGCCTTGTCAATTCCCCAACAAACAATCCCTCACTGTGTTTCCCTTGGGTTTACCTTGGATGCTCAGGCCTCAGCACTGTTCACAGTCTACAGTTCACAGCTCTTTGAGTGCCAAGTCTCTCTAAGTCTTGACTTGGACACACACAGTTACAACCAGCAACCATTATAGTGTTGGGTTGCAACATGCTGGCCCTGTCCTTGTATGCACCCTTTATGTAAGCCACAACTGCAGGAGATGCCTGCCAGGCTTGAACCTTTGTCTCCTGGTCTCCATGCACTTATCACATCTCCTTTGTTCCTTCCTTGCTTCTTTGTGACTCTTGCTTTCTCTCCTTCTGTGGTGTTTCTCTATTGTACATAGCCGCAGTAGATAGCATATATACCAGTGACACAAGTCTTGGACCCACAAGTCTTGTTCTCTTGTTGTTTTCCCCACCCAGTTGAGTGTCTGCTTAGCTTAGTCCTAAGAGCCATTCATTGACCTTCACTGTCACCCCCACCGCTGTCCTGATTGCCTGACTGACCCTTGGTGTCATCAGGGGAGACTAGGGTTGTGACACAATCACCCAGATATCAATCAGGTTATGCAAGATATCTTTCATGGAATGTTGGATGACAGCTGGCACATTGGTGAGTCCAAATGGCATGACAGTGGGTTCAAAGTGGCCCTATTTGCTTTGAAAGGCTGTCTTCCACTGGTCGCCTTCCTTGATCCAAATGTTGTTGTAACCTGATTGTAAGTCCAGTTTTGTGAATATTTTTGCACCTTTAAGTTTCTCTGCTAAGTTGTCTTCTCTCAGTAGTAGATATTGATCCTTCACTGTTTTGCTGTTCAGCTTGCAGTAGTCTACCTGGAGTTGTAAGGATCCATCTGCTTTCTTGACAAACATTAATGAAGCTCCAGCAGGAGACTTGCTAGACCATATCTTCCCAGCTTTTTGCTCAATCTCAATGTATTCCTTCAAGGCTTGGGATTGAACAGGGGTCATTGTGTATATGGGGGAATATGGTGGTTCTTTGTCAGTTACCAAAGGTATTGTGCAGTCAGAGGGGCGGTGAGGTGGGAGGGTGGATGCAAATTTTTCTCCAAAGACTGAAAGGAACTCATGGAATTGGGGAAGAACAATCTTGGCAGCTAGGCACTGGGGGTCTAGTTTGAATTCCATTACTGCTAAGGTCTCAGTAATCAGACACTCTGGCTGCTTGTGATTTGGGAAATGGATGCTGCCTTTGATCCAATCAATTTGGGGGTTGGTATGTTTAGCCATGGCATCCCAAGGATGAGGTCTATTTTTTCAAAAGGCAATATGTAGAATTGTTTGTGGCAGTTTTGACTGGAGAGTGTGAAGGATAAGTATACTTTGTGTCTGAGTTTATCTTTGGTATCCTTCCCTTCCAGGGTTTGCACAATTTGTGGGATGGTTGTTAAATTCAGGGGATTTTAAAATGTTCAACTAATTGGGGGTGAATGAGGTTTACCAAGGTGCCAGAGTCAATGAGTGCAGGTTGATTTTCCATGATTCTGTTTACATTGAGGGTGGGGAACAAAAGATTATTGGATTTGTTTGAAAATAATTATACAGATTTTGATATAGACAGATTTGGGGTTGGGGTGCACATGGGAGTAGCCAACCTTATTCTTTTCCCTACTCCAAGGAGCTGCCCTCAACCTCTGCAATCTGGCCCATTGCCCTCTTCTCCTCCATTCCAGCATATTTCCACCCAGTTCTGCATACTGCTGCCCTAAGACCCTTATTACTGCACTTGATGCTGAGACTCTCTCTGATACAATACTGATTCTGCAGTCAAGGTGTGCAAGGTGGTGTTCAAAGACAAGGTGGTGGCATGTGTGTAGCTGCAGCATGCTTCAAAAATTGTGTCATCAATGTTAATAGCCACTGTGATGAGTGACTCTACTTTGGGGGGTTCACAACCTATCCTCCACTCTGCCATCTTCATCTACACATCCTGTTTAAGGCCTTGCCTGAACTCCATCTGTAGTGCATTGTTGCCAATGTCCAACTCAGTGGCCAAGGTGTGGAATCAGCATTAAGGTATTGGTTGCTTTGGTGGGTTGAGGTTGAGAACCAGCAACATTCCAGGGCTTGAGCTTGGACAGCTTGTAGGGGTCATGGGAAGCAATTCCTGTGTATCACCAACAGTTAGAAATGGTCTGAGGGGAGACCTGACTCCAGGCATGCATGGCAATCTGCATTGCTTTGTGCTGATTGATCTTGTAGATAGTAGCATAGCCAGTGTCATACTGCCAAATGGCAAGCTTTGCCAAAAGTTTGCAGTATTGAGCCTTCAATGAGTGAATAATACCCATGTCAAGGGGCTGCAACCATGAGGTGAGGCTTGGGCTAGGAATCCAATGTGTAAATTAGGGTAATCAGCAGGGTTGTGTTGATGTGAGCAAGCATTATTGCAGAGAAGTAAAATGCACCAATTTGCACAGTGCATTATTTTGTTCAAATATGCTAAAAACCTAGCATATTAAATGTAAGATCAGTGGACCATAGAACTTTCTTGGCTTACTCATTCAAAATCTTTCCATTCATCCAAGCCATTGCATTGTTGAAGTACCAGAATCCAAGCACACTGGGAGAGTGACCATGAGGGAAGCACAGCAGGTGCTTGGTGTGACCAATCACAAGTGGATTGAGCTTGAACAAGCCATCTTGGTTTGTGCAGAATACATAGGTTAAACATGTCTTATCAGGCTGGACTCCTCCAGATTTGTCAGTTTCAAGGCTGCTCTGAGGGGTGTTTTGATGGAGCAATGCTGTCTCATCCACATTGAATTGATTGCAAGGCACAAAATGTTCAAGTATAGGTAGTAGATGCCTTTGCTCTGCCTCAACAATTTTGAGAGGAACAGAAGAGCACACACCAAAGAAAGTGACATGGTGCAATCCATGTCATTGCTTGGACCCATGGAGCCATCCATTGAAGAATTGAAGGCAATATGATGGAGGGATGTGCAAAAGCTTGCATATATGCTGGGCTTTCTCAATGATAATATCACCTCAAAGTCAGCAATGATTATTCAACTTTTTCTGGACCCATTCAGCAAGGACACTCTCAACCTCCAGGAACAACACAATGGTCTCCCATTTGGTGGTCAGTCAATTGGTGTGGTCCCTGTTGAGCTACTGGCAAATATGGGGCTCATCTGTTGTGCAACAACCAATTGCTATTGCACAGATTGTTTGAAACCCAAGCTTGTGCAGTGCAGTGGCCATCTGATCAAGGGTGCCACCCATATCCCTTTAAGCCACCTTTCCCATCCACCTTTGGGTCTAGGGTATTTCCTTTTACTTGTTGTATTCACCACAGGACTTGTGCATGGGTGTCTTACATCAGCAACTTGCACAGGACTCCCAAGATACTCCTGGAGACTCCGGAGGACAAGGAGAGTATTTAATTACCATCAGAGTACCTGTGGAGCGCCCCAGGAGTTGGCTTGTGGTTCCCATGATGTATTGATTTCTATCATTTGATATCTACATGATTTTGTTCCCTCACTCCTCCAGTTGCACAAACCCATCTGAATGCCACAAAGTGCCTTGGGAGCAGCACATAGAAGGCCCTGATTGGCACTTATCTGGCTCCTGCATGTGCAGCTGCGGTTTAAGGTGCACCAAGAACACCTCATAAGCAAGTGACAGTTATTTCAAATCAACCAAAGATGGTAATGTGACTTGAACTTCTTCTGGAAGCTGTCAAAATTAAATCGAATTGTATATACAACCCCACACCCAACTAGTCATGTGTAACATGTTCCTTTGTAACACTCCAGGGGAACTGCACAGGTACTCTGACAGTAAGTTAATACTCTCCTGTTCCTCCTGAGTCTCCAAGAGTTCCTCTGGAGTTTGGTGCAAGTTGCTAATATATCTTTTCATAGTTGTCAACAAGCTTAGTCATGACAGGAGCGCTTTCCAGCCATTTCAATTCCACTGATTTGGGTTTCAGGGTCTTTGGAGTAGCTGAAATCTGAGCCCTGGAATTTGGAGTGCTCCAAAGCGCTCCAAATCACTCAAAGCATAGTCTGTTTCCCATGTTACTTCAAAGCACTCCCAATCCTGGCAGGTTTTTGCTGATGTGGAGGCTTCTGCACTATCAGACACATTGTACATGGCAAGATCACACATGGGCAGCCAGAACAAGGCACAGACTTGTATGCATTGTATTGTGTGTAACATTTGACCACTTTGCCCACTGTGGAGCTGGAAACCACCAGGTTGTTGTCAATCTCTCTATATTGCTAGTTTTCTTAATTCAGTGCAGGAATTTGGCCACATTTGGCCTTGGAAAGCTCAGTGCAGCAACAAGGGGACATAGTCAATTGCAGCAGGAGAAAAAGGTGAGTTCATGTGATCTTGTTGTAATACTTTATGGCTGGGCTAGTGAAGTTCCAAAATCAGTAAGATAGAAACCAGGCATTTAATCCTCAGCTAAATCTCAATTGTCACCAAAATCCTCTGGCACTGACATGCACCAATTTGCTCCTGCTTGCTTGCTTGGATAAAGGAGCACCTACAAGCACTGATGGCACAGCCAATTGGGTGCTCCCAAGTGCTCCTTTATGTAAGCAAGCACACATAAGGTAGGAACACCTCAAATCTTTTGGTTGTTATCTAAGCAAGGATCAGTCCTGTGACAAAGTCACAACTTCCTATGTATATACAAGAATAGGTACAAATTTAATGAAAATTGCTATGTGGCCATTTAGCATAAAGTAAATTGTAAAGCTGAGCAAAGACATGAATTAAACATTGAATCCTTTGACAAGTAGTGGACCAAATGGAGGTGTGCATGCAGTTGGAAATGTGACAGTCATGTGATGTGGTGACATTTTGGCCAAATACTAGCAACTTTGATTGTGTAATCTGTTGGCATATATTTGCAGTGCTAAAATAACCATCTCAGCTCTTGCCTGCTTGGAAGTACTTGCATGTGTGGTCCAGGCTAAATATTTGTGAGTAACATGTTTGATCACAATCCTGAGGCTAACCACATACCCATTGGGCAAGCATAGCCAGCCGTATTTGGCTGAAATTAGGTCAGAGACCATGAGCAACTGTCCTTCACCCTTCTTGGCAGGTGTTGCACTTGCTGACATAAGTACCCAGATGAGCAAACACTGATCACTTGCAAAGAAGGTACACTCATTGTGAAACCAGGCAACAATTTGATGAATAACAGGGTCCATGAAAGTGTAGGGCCTGAAGGTTGCAAAAGACTGCATTCAAGCAGTTATTTCTTGCCATTTGGGGAGGAATTCTTTCTGTTGGTACTCAACTGCATCTTCCCATTCATGCCCATCCAGGTACAGTCCTTTCCACCCCCAACACCACCAATAGTCTAAATTGTGCATCCATTTCCAAGCTGTAGTCTTGGAGATTGGTTGGTTCAGTCCCCAGGTTGTTTGTCCATTAGGTTGTGCTGTGAATTGTAAAACATCCGCTGCTGAGATGAACTTGCCAACACTGTGCAAATACAACTCCAGCTCAACTCAGAAATTGTCAAAGTCCATCAATGACTCTTGACTGTGGCCATAGGCAGTACATGGGATATGTGCTGGAATTTGCAAGCAGGCACAACCCCATGCATGCAGGGACTGTGCATGTCCCTTGCCATGGCCTTTCAGTCATGACATCACAAGAGATGCTTGAACCCAAGAAATATTCCCATCTGAGTGAATGCAGAAGAACTCAAGGATGCTGGTAAGGTCTTCAAGAGCAAGCGGAGTCAGATTGGGCTGCTGATGACTGTATCCCATTTTTTGCTTAGGATTGTCATGTGCTTCCAACACAGGAATAGCATCAAGGACAAGAGGGATAGGTGAAGAACAATATTTACTGAATAAGGGGGTACTTGGAGGGGTTAAGCCATTGGAGATAAGTGCTGGAAGACCAACAATTGTGGCAGGTGGTGGTGACTGGTTTGCTATGATTGACAAGGAGGGAGATTGGGGGGGAGGGCTTGAAGGTAATATATTGAGTGTAGGGGGTGCAGGAGTAGTCAGAGGTGTGTTTCAATTAATCATAGGGCTGGCACTGCTTGACTGAGCTTGCTGAGCTTGTTCCTGCCAGCATGTGTAAGCCATACGCACATGATATAGACTGAATGTATCTGTCATGAGCCAGCTCTCTCCACTAGACTTGCCTTGAGCTTTGTCCATCTGCTCTCTCATTTGTTGGTCTGTTTTTGTGTTGTTTGTCCTTTCCTGTGCTGTGTTGCCACGTTCATGTGGTTGTTCTTTTACATTGTGTAACGCAGCTGTGCTTTGTACGAGTCATTGTCACAACCCTAGTTGAACCTTGGAGGCCAAGACTCCACAGGCAGTGAGAATGGGGGTTGGGACAACAATGAAGGTTGAAGGTATGGCACTTAGGCCTAAGTGAGTCACGCAATGAGTGATGGGGAAAACAACAAGAGAACAAGTCTTGTGGAGACAAGACTTGTGTCGCTGGTATATATACTAACTACTGTGGCTATGTACAATGGAGAGCATGCAACAAAGGAACACAAAACAAGGAAAGGCAAGAGTCCGAGAGAAGAGGACAACACACAAAGGAAGCAGGATAAGTCCATGGACTCCAAGGGAACAAGGGAACAGGCCAGGCAGGCATGTCCCGCGGTCATGGCTTACGTAAAGGCGACTAAATGCGCCAAGGCGAGAAGAACGAGACCAAGCACGAGACAAACAGGACAAAACAAAGAGAGAGAAAGAAAAGGTTGTGACACTACCCCCCCTTCTAGGCCAGGGCTCACTCCACCAGCACAAACTCCTCAGAATCATCAATTACAAAAGGGTCCTCAGCTGACCCAGTCCCCTTCCACACCCCATAATCCTCCTCGTCATCCGTCAAATCAATTAAGGTCTCCTCCCTAACCTCCAGGTCAACTGTGAGGTCGAGTATCTCAAATGGATCACCTCCAAGCCGGACCTTGCAAGACCTGTCCATAATTTTGAGTGCGTCATGGATGTCATTGGCGGCGTAAGCAATCCAGTTGCACCAGCGGACAAGGGGGCAGCCGACGAACAACCTGGGGGCCTCTCCTGACCAGTAGCACGCAGATACAATAAAGTAGAAATGTTGGCGCATGCCGGGATGCCAGTACAAGCCTTGCTCCTGGGGGGGTACAACTTTGAGGGACCGCTTGAAGGCGGCTGAGCAGGTGTAAAGGTCATGGTAGACCCGGACCATGACTGAGTTGGTGGATTGGTGTTGGGAGGACATGGTGCAGCAAGTAAGGTGGGAGTTGAGGGTTTTAGCGTAGGACTGGAGCAGGTAAAAGTTTTTTGATGAGGGACTTGGATCCCAGCAGCCTCTTTTATACGCTTAGAACGCCTAATGGGCCATTCTTCCTTGTTATTGGCTGCCAAGTCATCCCTTGTTTCCTCATGGCAACGCTTCCTGGTAACTCTGGGGACTTCTTTGATGGCATCTGGATGTTCCTTGTGGAACTCATTAATGAGTTCTGATGCGTTGCCAAGGTTCTCCAAGGGTTCCCAAGAGTCATGTTCCGCAGTGTAGCCCTTCCATTTGATGAAATACTTCAGGATTCCTTTCTCCAACTTGGAACTTTGGATGCATTCTACCTCATATTCTTCTTTGCCTTCTGGTGTCTCAATTGGTGGGGGTGGATCCACCTGGTGGCCCTCAATTTCATCTTCCTCATACTTGGCTAGGCGTGATACATTGACCACTGGCTACATGGTCATTGAGGGTGGGAGTTGTAGTCTGTACGGGTTCTTCCCTACTGCTTCCAGTATAGTGAAGTGTCCGAGTTGTTTATGCAATAATTTCAAAGATGGCCAATTGGTTGTGATGTGCTGATGGCTTAGCCAAACCTTATTGCCCAAGATAAAAGGATCTTCCCACTGCCACTTGTCTGCATATTCTTTGTCTTGTTCTTTGCTCAGGGTCAAGCTAGCCTTAGCTTCTTCCAGGTTGTCTTGGATACGTTGTGCATGTGCCGCAGCTTCTGGGACGGAACTGTCTTCCACTGGTGTACCCTTGATTGACGGGTGGCGGGCTGTGTTGGCAAAGAAAGGTGTCATACCAATGCTAGAGTGGAACAAGTTGTTATATGCAAATTCAGCAAAGGGTAAAAGTGAAGCCTAGTTGTGTTGCTTGAAGGCGCAGTATGTCCAAATGAAAGCCTCGACTGTTTGATTGATGCGCTCTGTTTGCCCGTCAGTTTCAGGGTGATATGCTGTAGAGAGTCTAGGCCGGATGTTCAGGGCCTGATAGAGCTCCTCCATGAATTTGGATGCAAAGGTTGGTCCACGATCTGATACAACTGTTTCTGGGGTTCCATGTAGTTTCCAGCAGTGTTCCATGAAGAGTTCCGCAAGCTTGGGTGACATGGTTTTTTTGGTACATGGGATGAAGTGTGCCATCTTAGTCAGGGTGTCGACAATGACCAATATTGAGTCTAGACCCTTGGACAGAGGAAGTTTGACAATCATATCAAATCAAATGTGTTGCCAAGGTTTAGAAGGGAGTTCAAGCAGTTGTAATTCCCCAAGGGGTCGTTGGTTGATGGGTTTTGCCTGTTGGCATAAATCGCACAATGCCAGGTATTTGTTGACATAAACCTTCATGGATGGCCACCAATACTGCCGTTTGACCATTTCCAGTGTTTTTGCTTGGCCCATGTGCCCAACTGCCTTGTTGTCATGGTGGAGTTCCTAGATCTGGCGCTTGATCTCATTATTGTTTGGAATGTAGATCTTTCCTTTGCGGTACAACATGTTGTTCCTGATCTTCCAGTCTTCGAATTCCGTTTGTACAGAGGCAGGTGCCTTTTCTGGATGGTTGCTAAGGAAGGCCCATATTGCTGTGGCATAGTCATCTCTTTGTGTCTGATCCTTGACTGCTTGCCAAATATCCGTAGTTGAGGCATACCCTGAGGTTCTTCTTCTACTGAGTTGATGAAAAGGTGCAGCAAAAGTAGGGGTTTTTGAGGGACCACTCCCCCTTCTAGATTGTGGTTGCTTCGTCGACTGAGTGCGTCTGCTTTGCCATTAAGTCGGCCAGCTCTGTATTTGATCTGGATGTTAAACTCCAATAGGAAGACAGCCCATCTGTTCTGCCTTTTTGTCAATACTTTGGAGGTCATAAAATACTCCAGGTTCTTGTGATCGGTAATGAGTAGTACTGGGATCTCTGTTCCTTCCAAAAGGTGACGCAATTCCTTGAATGCTTTGATGATTGCCAAGAGTTCCTTGTCAAAGATGTTGTAGTTACGTTCTGCCGGGGATAGACTTTTAGACATAAATGCGACAGGGTGGAGTTTGTTGTTGGGGCCATATTGATTGAGGACTGCTCCTGTAGCTTTGTCTGATGCATTGCATTCAATGATGAATCCTTTGTCCTGGTCAGGTTGTAGAAGGATAGGTGCCTTGATAAATTCCTTGATTAATCCTTGGAAGGCAAGTTCCGCTTCCATTCCCCATTCCCATTGTTTTGTTTTCATAGTCAAATCATAAAGGGGTCGTACTATATGGGTATAATTTCGGATAAAACACCGGTAGAAGTTTGCAAATCCTAGGAACGTCTGCACATCCGTAACATTCTTGGGCGACAGCCACTTTTTGATTGCAGCAATCTTCTCCTCTTGCATCTCAACCAGCTCTCCTGATATGACTAGTCCTAGGTAGTCGACCTTAGAGACATGAAAAGAGCACTTTTTGAGGGAACAATAGAGACCCAGGTGTTGTAGGCGGTGCAGGACCTCTTTCACATGCATGGGATGTTCTTCAAGATTTTTGGAAAAGATTAAAATATCATTGATGTAGATTTCCATGTACACCCCTTTGATGTCCCTGAACTTGGTGTCCATCATATTCTGGAAAGTGGCCGGTGCATTAGTGAGACCAAAAGGCATGACTTTTGTTTCAAATAGTCCATATTTGGTTCTGAACACTGTTTTATGAACGTCCTCATCTGCTACCCTGGCCAGGTTGTATCCAGACTTCAGATCAAGTTTGGTGAAGATCTTGGCTCCTTTGACACGTTCAATAAGATCATCCGTTCTAGGCAGTGGATAGCGGTTTTTCTTGGTTTGACTGTTGAGGTATGGGTAATCCATGCACAATCTTGGGGGTTGGGGAATGCCTTCTATGTAGTGCCGTTTAACAAACATTACTGGTGATGCCCATTGGGATGTGGAAGGAGTAATAAATCCTTGATCCAAATTTTTGTTGATCCATTTTCTCAAGATTTGATCTTCTTCCTTTGTGAGGGAATATACCACGCCAATCTTGGGTTTTGCGCCAGGTTCTAATTCAATTTTGAGGTCGTATGGTCAATGTGGTGGTAGCTTGTCCACTTCTTTGGAAACAAAAACATCCTTGAACTCCAAGTATTTGTCGGGAAGCTGACCGACTACCCCCCCTTCTACAGCGTTACAGTCCTCATATAGGCATTCCATCATGCAGTAATCTGAATCAAATTCCAATGTCCCTTCTGCCCAATCAATTTTTGGGTTATGCTTTTTCAGCCAGGGGATGCCCAGGACCACCGTGTGTTGTCCTAATGGTGCAATATTGCAAGTAATTTCTTCTACATGATCGTTCATAATGATTTGGAATGTGCATTCCCTGTCGATTAAACCATTTGCTATAGGTCATCCATCTATCACTTGGACCCTTCTTGCTGTCCCCTTCTTTTTTGTTGGGATTTTGTGTTTTTTTTTGCATATTTGGAGTTAATGAAGTTTCCCAATGCCCCTGAGTCAATCATGGCTACCGTAATAAGGTTATTCAGGCTTTCAATCATGATGGGAACGCAAAGCTGGTCTGCATATTCGGTGGAACAAAGATATATTTTGTTTACAGACTGCTTCCGATTTCCCAAGGCCACACAATCTAATTCCGACTTTAGGGCGCCTGATGCTCCCCTCAGTCGCTGCCTTTTCCCGATTCCAAATCACTGGTATCGACTTCTTCCAGGGCTGCTATCTGCGTTTGGCAATCTTTAGCGATATGCCCCTTTTTCTGGCAGCAATAACAGGTGGTTTCACTTGTGACCGCTGCTACTTCCACCCTTGCCTGGCAAACATCTGGTTTGATGAAGCTAAAGGGGATTTCCAATGATGTTCCATCAGCCCATTTGACCTTGGGGGTAAGGAAACCGCGTTTGTTCTTGCTAATTGACTTGATCATGCCCTTCTTGCTGCCCTGGGGAGTCACCGTGTAAATTGCCTCTCCCTTCTGGTATCTATGCGCTGTTGCGCTTGTGGTTACCCGCTTCTGGGTGCCGCTCAAAGTCACCCTCTCTGGGACGTTGGTTCCCTTTTTCTCCATGTTCCTTGCAATGAGGGCGGCATCAATTTCCTGGGTCCTAGTAAACAGTTCCTGTAGTGTTGCATTGTGACAATTATAGGCCTGGGAGGTCAGCATATCCTTGGTGTTGTCCTTGAGTCCCGCGTAGAAGTCATCTTTCAGGGTCTGCTCGTTGTAGTCTAGCAGTGCCGACAGAATCCTGAATTGGGTGAGGTATTTGACCACTGTTTTGGTCTGGGAAAGTGCCATGTACTTCTGTCTGTAGACCTCTACTTGCTCAATTTTGCCAAAGGCTACTCTGCTGAGTTTGCGCGGCTTCTGTTGGACATCTATAATAACTGCGCTTCCTGGTGCGCTTCGACCAAAATTGGCTAGTAGTGTTTGATATAGAAAATATATCCCCTGGGTAGAGCTGGAATGTATAGGGGGAACCTAGTCAACGGTAGGTTCAGTGCAACAGTCTCAGAGGTCCTTGTTCCAATAGAATATATGAACGGTGCTTCCTGATTAGGTGGCCATGGTTCAGTGATATCAGAGGATAGGGGACGTTGTTGACAGGCTAATGGGTGCGAGCTGCAGTGCCCTCGATGTGTAAATGATGCAGGGGAGAGATGGGGGTATTAGCTAACAATGGTGAGGGGTGTGTAAATGCTCAGAGGTGACCCGGTGATGAAAGACCTGGTTCCAACAGTGACAAGGGCTGTGTCCGCGATGAAGGCAACAAGACTTGTTCTAGTGTCACAACCCTAGTTGAACCTTGGAGGCCAAGACTCCACAGGCAGTGAGAATGGGGGTTGGGACAACAACAAAGGTCAAAGGTATGGCACTTAGGCCTAAGTGAGTCACACAATGAGTGATGGGGAAAACAACAAGAGAACAAGTCTTGTGGAGACAAGACTTGTGTCGCTGGTATATATACTAACTACTGTGGCTATGTACAATAGAGAGCATGCAACAAAGGAACACAAAACAAGGAAAGGCAAGAGTCCGAGAGAAGAGGACAACACACAAAGGAAGCAGGATAAGTCCATGGACTCCAAGGGAACAAGGGAACAGGCCAGGCAGGCATGTCCTGCGGTCATGGCTTACGTAAAGGCGACTAAATGCGCCAAGGCGAGAAGAACGAGACCAAGCACGAGACAAACAGGACAAAACAAAGAGAGAGAAAGAAAAGGTTGTGACAGTCATGACTGCCCACGCAGCATGACTCACTTGGACACTCCTGACTGGCTTGTATGTATGACTTGTGTGGCTACGCCATGTATGACTTGGCCGCTTTCTGAATATATATAGAGGACCAACAAGCCTGGTAAACCCAGCTTGTTTTGTCTCGTCAAACATTCCCTCTGAGTGACACTCTGAACCACCCCTCCCCTTAAGAGTCTACAGCCACATAAGTGTGGTGCAACTCAAGAGTTGTCTTAGGTCTTAGTGCCATCCACTCTTCCTTGCAGCTTGTCTCATAGCCACCAAGAAGTAGCTTACAACAGTATCCACATACTGCAATGTGACACTCCCTGTGTGCTTGCAGGCTTTTTGCAAGCCTTGACTTCCTGGTGATAGGAACTGGGTTGAAACTGCAAAACAAAGGACATGCATGAAGAAGCTCCACTGACGCAATGCACATCACTGTCACTGGTGATTTGTTGTGTGAGGCTATCAGTCACAGATTTCACCTCACAAATGTAGTCATCTCTTACACTCCTTGTGAAGTGATTCATGTTTTACCTCATAAATAAGCCAAACACCATCATTTACTGTATGCTACACAGCCACATAGCAATTTTCATTAAATTTGTACCCATTCTTGTATATTCATAGGAAATTGTGACATTGTCATGGGACTGATCCTTGCTTAGATGACACCCAAAAGATCTGAGGTGTTCCTACGTTAGGAAATTTGGTGCTTACAAGCCCAAGGGAGATCCATCAGATTTGCTTGAGATGGCCTGTGCTAGACTAAGCAAAATAAGCAAGGCTATGGCTAATTTGGTTCTTATGGCCCTAGCTTGGTCAGATTTGACTCTGGTGGTCACACATCTAGCACAATTAGTGCTGTGTCAGTCTAATTACACCCTCAGATCCAAATCTAACACTAATCCAAGCTGCCCTAGGACAAGGCTTTATCAACTAGCACAAATTCAATCAGCTAGGATAACCCATGCTAAATTTGCATGGTGCTTTTTTCTGACACCACCTGGTTGCCTCAATTTTTAGTGCCTGTATTCAGATAAAATCATTTGGTACATGAGGTTTCACATTCTGTCACCACATGAGCACAAATACAACTCTCAGGCAAATTTCAATTTCTAATTCCAACAACCATGCTTTTTATCTAAGATCTAGATAAAGATGGTGACAATGATTGGCCACCACCTAACTTTCAGAAGCTGGTGGAAATAAAGTTTGGAGGGCAGAATTGCCAGTAAAAGGCGATTTCCTCACCACTTGAGGCAAAATTTGGGAGTTTTTGTTAGCCAAAACATTTAAAAATGCTTGTAAAACATGCCTATGTGGTAATTTCTGGTTAAAGTAGCCTTGACAAGTCTGCACACTTGAAATACCCATGGGGTCAGAGATTTGCACATGACTACAAGTGGTTGCCAAAGTTGCAGCCAGGCAAGAAATCACATTGCAATGCATATATTAACACGTCAGTGGAGTGTCACAACTAAGCTTGCTGACAACTAAGAAAAGTTATAACACCTGGGCCCAAGTCCCATGGTGAATACAATGAGTACAGGGTAAACCCTGAACACAAAGGGAATGGACGTAAGGTGGTTTAATGGATATCTAGATGAATGGGCAGCACAAAGGCCTAAGTATCTTTGTATGAACAGGGTAGAGAGCCTGCTAGTATGGAGTATGAATGCTTGGGTCCTATCATACAGGAGGTCAAGTCTTGGTTGTTACCAGACATGACCCCTCAGTATATATACATGCAGATGCACAGCCATATACAAACAAGAACAACATTCCAGAATGTTCTAATATCAAACATGAAATCAAATGTGATATCACATCAAAAGACAAATTGATCACATGACCAATTCTAGAACATTCTATACAATATACCAAAAAAGGAAACAGTCTTGGAAAAAAGATAGAAAAAATAGAAAAATTATGTCATTACACCTTAGCTTATGACATGGAGCCTGGGGTCCTTTGAGGCTTTGAATATGGCAATGATATAGGAGTACAATCATTATATACAATTTTGCTGCCCGTGCACATAGTTGGGTGTGGTATGATCATATGGGACATGGGCTGGGTTTTGACAGTGGCCCTGAAACTCTTTGGTTACCCATTAAATTGCCTGCAAACTGCTTTTCTTGCTCCAATAGGTGTTCACAAAGTGCTGCACTTGTGCTGCTGATATGATTATCCAAATTAGTCTCAATAATGTGTTTATCATCTTGCTAAACTCATGAACCTGATTGAGCAATTCAGTACTGGGGGTATGCAAGGAGGAAATATTGAGAGACACCCCTCACCAACAAGCCATCAGTAATGACAAAGTACATGCTAGGTGCAATTGAACATCAGCAAAAAGGGTCTAGGCTTGAAAGTGCTTCAAATCGCAACAGGTGGGCTTATGGGTGCTGGAAATCACCTCAAATCCACCCCTGGCCACCAAATCACTTGCAATCCAAGGCTGATCAGCAAATCACTTCCAATCTACACCCAGTCAGCAAATTGCTTCCAATCATCCCAGTCCCCAAGGCTCCAGAAATGGGCTATATTGGCAACAACCATCAAACATGCATCAATTAGGTTTCTAATTAATCATTGTTATTTCAAGTTGTCCAAATTTGGCAGCTCTTCATCCAAAGTATTACATCTGGGAAAGTATTTTGCCAATATCTCGCTCATTTCTGACCCAAATAAGGTTTGGTTGCCATATTTGGGAAGCCTGCGGCTGTGCGCATCTCCTGACAAATTTTGGTCAATTTGAAATTCCAACAATAGAAGGTGACACAGTTCCACACAGGCATAGGGACTTCAACTTTTGAGCAGAAGTCCCACCTCCTCCCCCAAAGTTCCTCATTATCCCCTGTTCCACTTGCAGGCAGGTCACCTCATCTGTCACCTGGGGGTATTTCATAGCATATAGTCACATTGATGCACAGGGGGAATCAATCCCATGGCTGGATCAAAAGATAACTTTCTATTTCAAATAGGACTAAGCAATTGGAATTTGTGCAAAAGCAGTAATCCCCATATTTGGGTGATTTTTCCACTATGGTGAAACCTGGTGATTGACCTGCTTTAGAATCATTTGGAGTGATTATGAGTCCATGGGGTGATTTCAGGTGCTTTGAAGCCCCATAAGCAGATTCTGAGTGATTTCAAGCCCCATAGGTGGATTTCAAGTGATTTGGGCTCCATAGGTGGATTCTGAGTGATTTCAAGCCCTATGTATGTTTGAAAGTGCTTGAAATCCATCTCCAGCCAGGCCTTTGCTTCAAATCAGTTGTGAGAATGGTGGTCTCTTGAAATCAGTTTAAATCTCAGCCCCTTTTTGCTGATGAATCCATGCAAAAGTTAGTTTAGCAAGATGATAAACATGCTATTGAGAGTAATTTGGATAATCATATCCAACTATGTGCACAGGCAGCAAATTGTATATAATGATTGTCCTCCTATATCATTGCCATATTCAAAGCTTCAAGCACCCCAGGCTCCACTGATGAGTTAATATATGCATTGCAATGCAATTTCTTGCCTGGCCGCAACTTTGGCAACCGCTTTTAGTCACGTGCAAATCTCTGACCCCGTGGGTATTTCGAGTGTGCAGACTCGTCAAGGATACTTTAACCAGAAATTACCACATAGGCGTGTTTTACAAGCATTTTCGAACGTTTGGTCTAACGAAAATTCCCAAATTTTGCCTCAAGTGGTGAGGAAATCGCCTTTTACTGGCGATTCTGCCCTCCAAACTTTATTTCCACCAGCTTCTGAAAGTTAGGTGGTGGCCGATCGCTGTCACCATCTTTCAGCAAGCCAAATCATCAGGGAATGCTTATGAAAAGTCAAAATAGTAGAAAAATGCGTGCTAGCTGCTATCATTGTATTCGTCATTAACGCATAAGAAACAACACACGAAGTATTCTCTTCAAGAAGATGACGATCTCGGTGGTTACTCCAGCCATAATATATGTAATACGCTGCGTAAACGGGATATGAGGGGGTATGATTGGCCACCGCATTCTCCAGCCTTGTATCTGTGCGAACTGCGCATCCATTGCGCGTCGGGCTTGCGTAAGGGATGGCCGTTTGCTTGGGTCGTGAAGTGTCATGTCTTTAGCGAGTGCGAGAAGGAATCGCGCTACTGAGTTGTTCTAAACACAAGGTTCATAATGCTATAAGCACAAATAAACATACTGCTGGACTTACAGGTATAATATCTCTGCGAATGACCGCGCCTAGCTGGTAGACGTCTGCTCTAAAAGGGTCATATGGCTCTCCCGACAACTGCTCGGGGACCCTTTCCCTAGCACGCGACCCAGTGACAACGCGGGGCTCATTCGGACTGCGAAACCATTTCGCATACCCGAAATCAATGTAATAATATCGCATACCAACCTGCGAGCGCGTGTATTTGGGGGTAATCAATCGTGAACCATCCAGCGTACGGTGTTGATTGAAGGGGTGAAACGGTTCCTCGTACAATCTCCGACCATCCATGAGAATATTGGACGGTGCAATGTCACTAAGCCGTTCGGTCGTTATAAGGTTGAGAGACAACGAGAGTGCTAGCAATTTACCAATGAGCGATGTCATTATCATGAAGGAACTGTAGCCCCTGTTATGGGTACGGTTGAGATGAGCACGTTGGACGTAATTGTCTGGCGTACCTCGAAGATCTGAACAAGGAACTGGCTAATCTCTTGAAGACTATAAAACGGAGGATTGTCGTATCGCCGGAGAAGCGGCATGACATAGAACGCTCCATGCTCAATATCAGGTATCGGGAATGAGTCCAGACATTCGATTGTATGGTTAGTTGGATCGGATCGATAAGGCTCGGATGAAAGTCTTTGCAAGATGTCGAGCTCTTCGGCGCCCTCGCGGTCATCTTGAGATGGTATGAGCATTTTAATGATAACCTGAGTTTCATCCCTAAACCTGAGAGCATCGAGTGTTCTGACAGGCTACCGATGCAGTGAGCATAATCTGAAACGAAAAATAACATTGGCATACCATCGAGTTGACTCCATCTTCGCAATCGTATGGGTTCTGTCCAGTGTATGTCCAAGACGGCACCCAGCCTGGTCGATACCGAGGACGGAGTTGATACCCATGAGAGAAAAGGTAAGGTTGATACAAAACCCATAGCTTTTCTGCGTCGGAGAGCTGTCCCGGGGATGAAGATAAGGCGCTGGAGCTCTGATGAACACTAGTGGAATGCTTCATTCTGTACAAGGTCAGCGCACAGTCTCTGAACGGAGCCGCAGTGTTCGGGGAGGGGTCAAGGGGAGATTCTAAAACAAAGTAAACCTGAGCGAGAGTTACGGATGGAACCATGAAGGCTCGGAAGGATTCACCGGGATGAGAAGGTGCAAACTAGAAAGGTAACATTTCCACCTGCTGGGTTATTGACACAACCTCCTAGAAACCGGTCCTCAATTCAAAATGGATGCTTGCAGTAATCAAGGTCGTCGCTAGCGGAGTTGCACTGGTGTGCAGAATTTGTGACCACGTGGCTATGTTGTGACTTGTAGTCACTCCCCGGGGTTTCAACGTTCAACCGCTCCCAAAACGCACGCTATGGGCTCCGGTACAGTATTTGCCTCATTTCCCCATGTTTACTAACCTTCGCCGAACAACACTTTCCTCCCACAATCTCTTGAGCGGCCCCTATCCCATACAATAACGGAATGACCGGAGCATCCCCTTTGCTAGTTCGTGTATACACAACACGCCCACCCCCGAGCTTGAACGCTGATTACTTCTTTCCTACCTCCCCTGCATTCAGGCTTGAACCCAGCTCATAGTGACCAGGTCCTCTCATTCATAATGCCCACTGATTGGGTCAATGTTAGCGGAGTCCTCACAAACTTGACTGGGGGAGTGGACGTTGGCTACAGCTATGCCCCCTACGCAAAGTACGCAGGGAAGAACGCTTCTGATATTCTCAAGGAGGTGGATAAGGTCTTAAAGAGCGCTAACACTGTTCTCGAGAATCACAAAGAGTTTCTCCCCGCCAATGAGTTCCAGGACCTTAAGCGAACATACTGCAGGTATTTCTGGGTCATGTAGAGCTCTCACCAGACTGCGCTGATAACAACGGTATCTCCTTCACAAGGTACCACTGGCAAATGACGAACGAGTCTCAAGAGGACCGAGCCACCACCGATAAGCTCATCAGACAAAGCCGTATCCTTTCGCAACTCTATGCCAAAAGACAGCCGCACGCTGAACGAGCGATGGATCTTCTTCATCAAGTTGAAACATACCAGACCAGGGTACTCGTGCGTCTTATACTCTGCTATCGTGCAAATCAGAGTGCTAATCCCTCAAAGGCTGCAAGCCGCAGCGCCCAGCCACCTGATAGCCTCATGCTGTTTGACGACGAAATTGCTGAACTGGGTGCCGCAGAACAACCGGCGTCGGTAGAACAAGCAGTGAGTGCACAACATCTTGAACAACGTGGCTACGGCTCATTCACTTGGATAGTCCTCGAATCAATCGTATACATCCTGGTTCTCCGCCTTTGGTAGGACACCCCGCCCCGAGTCAACCTTAACAACAGGTACGCTCTCCCTCATACCTCTAAATGTACCTATTGGCTTACGAGATTTATTATTCCTAGATTCAGAGTCCACCAAGGTTGAGTCCACCACTCCCTCGTCCGTGGTCGAAGGTGAGTGTGTCCGCCCCCACTGGCGAACCTAGCATCGATAATGTATGTCGCCCGTAGGCCATGGGTTCATTATCTCAGTCACACACTTCCCTAAATCCGAGTCCGAATCGACGAGTGGCGACCGGAAGGTTGTCGGGACGGGGAGCAACATCTATCGGCGAATGATATCTTTCGAAAATGCTGAGAAGCGGGTCGAAATCATAGGTATACGTAGTCGGTTTGCAATCATTGGTTAGCCCCGCTGAATATGTTTTGGATTCAGATCCCAAGCTATACGCTCTGGATAGCAACGAAACATATATCCGTGCGTCGTGCCGAAGTTTCGCTAGGATAGTAGTCTGATTGCTCTTTTCCTGTCGTAGCCGAGGACGCTCTACGAGCAATGTCAGAGCTTGGACAAAGTCTACTGAACCAGTCGGACTCGGGGATGTAAGTTGTACGATGTAAGTTGCAGACCGTTTGCTAATTGAGTTTCGTTCAGCCCCCCAGGTTCGCACGCCGTTTCCGATCCGACCGTTGGCCCCTCTCTCGAAACTACCATTCAAAATTTCAAGAAGATGTCCATGGATGTTGTAGGAGGGAAAAAATGATCGCCCAGCTGATTAGAAGATCGCTGCGTGTTTGTTCCTTCGACTGGGTTTCCACTCCCTCCTTCTCCCTTGATTACAGCTTATTACAACCTCAGTTTGCAACAGTCGTGCCAAACTCAATCGTCGTATTCTTATAGCTATGTTGATTGATGTTGAATCAATCCAATACTCATGGTACAACAGTGAGATCTACTCAGGCCCGGTCACAGTGACGCTGTTTCCATCGAACGTATTAGTGGGGGTACGAGCAAGCGGCCGCGCACACCCATTTTAAAGTACCTAAACCCTTTCCTAGCAAGAAGGTGGCAACCTTCCCAAAGGAATGGGCAAAGACAATAGGAGGTTGATTACACCCCACTTGCCCATTCAGCCACGGTATCAGGTGAGTTGCCACCAAGTTGTCTGGGAAGGAGAGCCTCACAACCCCGAATCTCTCAATATGCGCACGGGAAGCTGGGATTGAAGTAGCAAGTTAACCACACTAAGGTCGAAAAGAACACCCCGCGCTTCCCCCTCTCTGACCAGGTGGTACAACTTTCTGTTTTCCCTCCGAGTCGGTATTTGGGTTGGAGTTCAAATGGGCAGGGGAAATCAGAGCCAGTGTGGAGGAAACGCCGGTGCACGGTGCATCCCCGGAATTCAGTGACGTGGTAGATTGTGACGCAGAACGTAGTGAATCGGTAGCTCAAAAGCGGTTGGAGAATCCGACTAGATTGAGAGCAGTCACTAGATTGAGAGCAGTCCATACACACTCGGCACCGTTTTGGCTACCTTGACCGAGGGTGCATTTGCATGGGGTAGGCTAACGTTAAGGGCTAACGAGCATGGCTGTTTCCGCCTCCAGGTTCATGTTTCGATTCGGTAACTCCGGTTCAAATTTCATGTTCCGTCGATGGTCGGTGCAGCCCTTCAGACTTGGTCTAAGAATGCACGCGCCACTTGCCCGCGCGTAGAGGGTCATTGGCTCATATTCCATCATAGTCATTGATATTGCACTGTATTGCACCAAAAATTACACGCATATATGGTCATTGAGATGTGGATCCGAGTAAGAAACAATGATCACGTGATCAATGCTCGGCCACAGTGAAGCAAGGGTTGAGGTTCGGCGGGGTTTTTCAAGCGGGAAAATTAACAAAATGCACTCGGCAGGTCATCCAAGCTGGGCAAACATATTTATTTTACTATTAGGTGCATCACTGCGAGCCGTAAGAGCGCTCGGTGGATTGAACTCGGCCCGGAAGGTGGGGCCACCGAGTAATGCGCGTTGTCCCATCTCGACGGAACGGGAGAGAAAACTCGGAATTCATGCCCAAGTGAAGGTTTATCTTGTAGGTTGTAAGGGTTCAATGCGTCGCATGGCTGTGTTGGGGATGGAAAGTGAGCTTGATCCTGGGGTTCCGGAGCGCGGTTCGCAGAACGGCCTAGTGAAGTTGCCCCGTATAATGGCGTCCTGTGCGCAGTTCCCTACCTCAACTGTGTACCAAAGTCATTGCTCGTGAGAGGAAGTGTCGCCCAGGAGGCAGTCATCGCTATTTGTGATCAGCGGAGCGCAGCGCGGAATGAGAAAACGATGCAAGCTACCTGCCAAGCCTGCACCATCCACCTTAATCCCCAACAATAGCTGCAATTCATCTCTCCAATGAGAGGATATCGAGCAAGGCTCCATGCATGCAACTAGGTAATAAGAATGGACCCGAAGAGATACATATATCTTGAGAAGAATGGGCGGTTGCGCCCCCGGAATGGTATGCGAGTCGGGTGGGTGCCAGTGAAGCACGGCCAGAATGAGGCCGAGGCGACGTGGTCGGGCAGGTGTAGATTCGGCAGTGAATGATGAATGGTGGGCAATGAACGATGTATGATGGGTAATAGGAAGTGAACGAAAGCCATGTAGGGCGCTCAGCTAGACCCCCAACAACTTGAGAAGTAACCCAGAACATACCGAGAACCGTATTGCACCATCCTTGCCTGTGGATGAAGGTACTGAATCTTGAGAAGTCTGTAGCATCCAATCGAGTGGAGGTGTAGGACGCGTGGTGCTCCCAATCAACCGCAAGAGGGGAAGGACCGAGGTGGAGGCATGGCGTATAGCCGCACAGTAGAACTGCCAGCGCCCGGTGGGACAGTGGCCGAACCTATCATAAAGCGTTAACGCTGGTATTGGTTCCGGAAAAATGAGTAGGGTGGCACCGGCCTCTCAACTGCACTTGTTGCAGCAGAGAGGACGTACCTTTCGTGATCATGATCGTGATTGTCTAGTATTCGGTCGTCATAAACTCGAAGCTTCGGGTTTCATACGAGAAGAACGTGGCTTTCGACACCGGTGGTGGTGCACTAAGCCAGGAGTTATTGGAGAAGGGAAGCGCGCGGAAAGAAACCTTGGGGAAGGAGATGGCGGGTGGCAAGCGAGGAGGACGTCCACCATTGGGAGTACGTAGTTGGGACAGGGTGGAAGGCTAATGGGTGCACTTAGCTCTCAAAGGTCCCATAGAAAGGCTTGCTGAGGCGGAGAGGATGTCGTGGAGGTGGCGGGTCAGCACATCGAGCCGGATATACTGGAGCAGGGTACACTGCAGTCGGGTTGCTTTTATCTTCGGGTACTTTCTTTCACGTGAAGAATGTCTTACATGGCATCATGCCAAAGAAAGAAAACGTTGGATAAGAAAGAGATGTGGAAGTTGTCAACATCAGCATTGAGTGTCGCCTTCAAGATACGGAAACGGGATCATCCGCACAAATTTTCGGGCTACCACTTTCCAGGCGTTATAGACAGTGAGGATTGTATCTTCGAATTTGCTCATCTCGTTTAGCGGCATGTACATGATGGCTAACAATTATGATTCCGCTGGATGGACAGGGTGGGGGGTCTCGGCACCAACTTGAGAGGGGTGGCCACGTGAGCCACCGGGTTTTCACGGCGCAACCTCACTCATCTCTCCCTAGCTACTACTACAAAACACCGATTACCAGAGTTTCGCCTTGTAATGAACCGACAAAGATTCCTCGTTTGTGTTGATAATCGCATTTGACGCACACAAAGCAAGTGACGCCATCATACACGCCCCTACCCGCCGTACCTACAATTTTCTCCTGTCGCTAGCGGCCCCCTTCGGCACCATCGTGGGTCTACCGTGCTCAAAGTGGGGAGGATACCTTATGATGACGCTACTTGTGTGTGGCATCCCTGATCAATTTGTACGGTTTTTAGACCCCCGACCCCTCAAGTCGGACTTCTGTTGAGCAAGGCTACAGTATGTTAGCCTCCCCTAATGGTCCTGTGTTGTGCTAACGAGCGTGGCATCCATCGTAGCACTCCCACCTTTGGCCGTTGTATGGCTGAATCAGCGCCCCCCCCCCCGCTCCATCTAGGAGGATTTATCAACTCCCTTCCGCCAGCAACGCGACTGCACCTTCCTGCAGTAACGTGTTGGCAACTTCACGCATCAGGAGAGAGCGGTTGTTCGCTACCTCCGGCGACTTGGACGTCGTTCAACGAGCCAAACCCCTTCATCAGGTGGGGACGTATTATCCAGAGTATCCGTGCGCATCCCGGTTCATGGTCTCAATCCCCTAATGCTTAGTATTCACATTGTGCAAGCCGTGCTGCTGTCTCGGCCAGTACCTCCTGGTGTAACCGCTTCATCGGCCTGGTTTCACCGCACTGTCCGCGCTCCGTCACGAGTATTGTCCGCAATAGTCATACTAAACCATAGCTGTATTCTTTAGCTATATTTGCTGCTCATTGAACCAAACATGTAATCGTCCTAAAAAAAAGTAATATACCCGAACCTAGGTTACACTGTTTCCCTCGAGTAGAAGGACTGAGGCATAAACAAATTGGCGTGGACGTATTCCAGGGTTCTAAGCCTCTATCTGAAAATAATCTAGCAATTTTTCGTAATAGGGTTGAAAAAAATAGAAGGCTTGTGACACGCCGCGCTCATTTAGCCACAGAATCAGTCGGGCAGCCACGAGGTCGTACACCTAGGAAAAGGTTACACCCCAATAAATCTCAAAGCATGCGCGTGCATAGATAGTATTGAACTGAAGGTCTATCCATACGGGGTGAGTAGGAACGTGCTGCGTTTTCTCACCCTAAAGCAGGCAGTCCAAACTTCCACCCACTTCTAGTGAATTTCTGGGTTGGAGTTTTCATGAGTGGTTGGTGGATAAAAGCTAACGGGAAGGAAACCCTCGTACAAGCCGTATCTCGGTATGGCTGATGCAGGATCGGGTATTAGTAGCTTATGGGACGTGGCCCTGAGAATCAGCAGTTTAAAATCAGTTGGGGAATCTGACGGGATTGCGAGCCGATTGAAGTACACGCGGGACCGTTTTAGTCATCCATGGAAGGGAGCACGTATTTGTATGGATAGGCTGTCGTTAACGGTCGTAGTAATACCGTACCAACTTTTAACCTCACGTTCCGGTTCCTGTTTCGATCCAGTGACCTCGCGTTTGTGTGTCCTGTCCTGATAGGCGCTACGGTTGCACGTAACCCTGCTTCAGGCATCATCAAGGCTAGTGCGCGCCACTGGTACGCATGTAAACCAATATATGAGCTTTAGCTAGGGTAAAAATTGATATAGAATGGTAATGCATCAAAAAGACACGCATATATGGTCGTTGAAATGACGACTCAAGGTATAAAAAAACAGTGTATCACGTGACTGCTGTTTGGTCGTGGTAGCTCGGGAGTTCGGGTGGGGTGGTGATGGTCAAGTGAAAAATAAAATAAAATACACTCTACAAGTAGCTCATGTCGAATAGTATGTTTACATTTTACGGTTATGTACATACTTGTGAGCGGCGAGAGCACTCGATGGACGGAACCCATCCCACAAGGTCGGACCACCAGTGCTTACACTTCTTCCCATTTTAAGGGAGCGAGGGGGAATGCCGGTGATTATGGATTAGGCAAATTTTCTTCTGCAGAGACTATGGGTTTGATGCGCCGCACACCTTCATTGGGCTCAAGAAGCGAGCTTGACCGTAGGACTCTCGACCATGTTTCGCGGGTGGAAGTCATTGTATCGGGTATTGTCTGTATTAATTTAGTAGTTTGAACGTATGGCGAATATACGGCATGTCGAAGAGAGGGCGCCTTTAAGAGACTCAGCGAGGTTCTGGATCGCGGAAATTATGCAAGCGGGTCACCAACCGCGTTTTCCTCAATCCCGACGCTCAATTATAAAATTCGAGCCGTCTTGACCGAAGTTGTCCGGACTCTCAGTGGGGCATGGGTGAGAATAAAGCCGGGGAAGGAAAGGCGGTCAGGATCGGCCTGAGGGGAGGTAGGTGTCGGCGGTCGCGCTCAGAGTGCAATGTGCAAGCCGGACAGGAGTAGGATTGCTGAGCAGCCAATGGACAGATCCAACCAGAAGCATGGTCGGCACTAAGCGGCAAACGACGACCGATAGATGATGGGGGAGGAGGTCAACGAAGTCCCTGTAGTGCGCTCAGCTGAACACCTTCCAGAGATGCGGGCAGCACCACGGTGCGTACCATGAGGCATAGTGTGCTTTCCACTCCTACACAACAGCACAGTAGGCCACGAACTCCCGCAACACTCCGCTCGTGGTATCAGTCTCCCACAAACGAACTCGTCCTGACGCCTGACAATCGCCTCCTACCGTGAACTGAGGCTCTGTTTCCGTACTGTGGCCTTGATCAACCCGTTTGTGAATCGGGCTGGCCTCTGGCACTCGTTGACTGTGGTGCACTAATTGAGAAAGTTTCCAACATCAGCGGAGTCCCAGGGCACAGAAGAGAACTATGCACACTAATTGCCGTGGCTACCCCTTGCCACACCGCCTAGAAGATAGGAGTCGAGTGTTGAGGTTGTCCTCCCATTGGCGACTGGGATATGAGAGGTGATTCCTCTGGTTAGTCTGGAAGGGCAGAAATGAGATGGTGCTGGGAGCGAAGATCAGGAAAATACTGCTGACCTGGGCGATGGACCAAGTGTGGGCCACAACTCGAATGAAAAAGACTGAATGTGAATGAGACTATGAATCGGGGTGGCAACAGGGCAAGCAACAGACTTGAAGTGGCCACGTGAGCCACTGGACAGCCCAATCTCAACCTCGCTCGTCCTCGAGTTCCCTACATCTCACACCGATTACCAAAACCGGACTCCTCAATGGTCTAGAAATCGAAGTTCGATCGTGTCTTTATCATCATTCGACGCACACGGGAGTAAGTGATGGTGCTTTCCACTAACTTCACTCACTGTGGAGGCTGAACACGTTAACGCTGAGTCCTAGCCACATAATCACTTGAAACCTTGCGTGTGACCGCTTTCAGTGACCTACATACTGATTCTTATCTTCGGGAGTGACTGGGGGGCAAAACGGCTCCACCATATTTTCAAATTTACTTCATTTGGTACTGACTGCAAAGCGCGAGGTAACTGGGGAGTGATGCAATATATCACTGAAAGCGCTCACTTTCGGCCCGATGAAGTTGGCGACGTTATTCAGGTAAGCCGAGACCCCAAAGTGCTTCAACCTATCACTGGGTCGTCTCCATTATTTTGGTCTATTGTTGACGATGCCCTTGCGTCATAAACACGCTTACCACAATCAAAATGTCTACCAACCTGGAGAGAGCTACCTCTGGCCGAATTCACCGTGCGTCACATCCCCCGTTGTACATGCGTAGTTCCCGGCCCAAGACTCTAGGCATCTCGTGCTAGATCCGTTGAATCAACGTCTCTTTGCCTGACCGGCGCTGTGTTATATCAACAAAATAAAGCCTATCGTCATACTTCCCTCCCGTCATCATGTGGCTGAATTCGTGCCCCTCCACCCGTTCGCATCGATAGTATCGCGATAGTCCTCCGCAGTATCGGGCTGGCCTGCTCACGATCGATCGTCAAACGGCGTATTCTGAGAGCGCGGCCGTATGTTCTGCCCCCTACCAGCTTAAGCGCTGGTGGTCTGTTTGACCTGCGCTTGGAGGGTGTTGGCAGTCTCTGGTGGGCAACTCGGCACTGGTGCACTTGACCCCTGGTCGGTCGGATGGGCTCGGACGGTTCTAACGAGGTGAGCTCCCTCGGCTACCGAAGATTCGCATCCGGTGCTCACAAATGATTGGCCAGTCAGCAGCTCTCCCCTCTCTCAGCAGAGCTTGGCCAGGACCACTTGCCCATTCCATAAGCACCTACGTCGCCCTGGAACGACTACTCGCAGTCGACACATCTCATGCGTGAGTTTGCATAGCCGCTCCGGGGTTCCAGGCAGCATACGACGATTCATGCAGAGGTCGTCTCATGAACAATCGTTAGGGCACTGCTGCCCGTGTGGTGGGTTCTTTGCGGCTAAGCTTTCTCAAAGACTCTGTGTTCCCTCCATTCCTCGATTTCCCTCTCTCCAATGTCTCCCGCCCCACTTATTACTCTTCCTTTTTGCGTTTTTCACCATTATATCCATTGATACGGTTGACAACCCCCTCGGTCCCAAGTTCGTTCGGGAAATCTCCCCCCCCCCTGCATTTACTTCCGAGGTCCCATCATGTCGTTCTCTATGTATATATTATTGTTGTTTTTACGAGGGCAATACATGTCTTATGCTGCGTGTACACTTAATAGCGACCCCGGGGGAAAGTACCAAGAGCATAATTTTTGATAATACCCGTCCACCGTCTGGGAGCTTGACTCCATTCATGCCGTGAGCTCGCTTAGGAGTGACGATCCTCTCGGCTCCCTTGTCCCACCTTAGGCGGTCTTTTCGGTACGGCCTTACGCCACCCCACTTCTAGAACGGCTCACCATAGGGCTTTGCCCCAAAACGTCGTAAAATACATTTGATTAAAAAAAAAGGAGTGACGATTGGAAGACCATTCACTTGGTGCGATCTTTCAGAGAGAATTTATCGAAGCAGCCCATGGTTCAACACTTGATGCATATGACGAGCGGTTGGAGGGACGGGACAAGGAGGCTGGGCGGCGCTGGGAAGCTTGGGAACCGGTATCCTAGCGGGGCGATTATGGTTTTACCGGGGGGGGGGGGGCAACACGTCTTGTAAAATTAATTGTTTGCAAATATACCCGGATCGCACACAATTAAGTCTTTTTTTTTTTTTTTTCAATCGCATGTATATATAAGTTGAGTCGAGGCATGGCCTTATGTACAACTTCTGTAAAGGGAGGCGTGCAGAGAGGAGAGGGAAGGAGAAACAGTCTATACAAAGCGGCAACAACTAAGCACGAGGTAAAGGACAGAAAAACAGAAAAGCTAGCGAAAGTCTCTATAGTAACTATCTAAGTGAGGAGGTAAAGCGGCCCGTGGCCTTGATAAAGCCGAGAAGAATCCGGATGCCTTCCGGTGACGAGAGGAGGTAGCCGAAAGACACATACTCCCGCCCCAGTGAGCCCAGATGCTCGTGCCGCTCCGCTCCGAACGCCGGACAACGTGTAATGAAATGAGTAACTGATTCGGGCTCCGTGCTACAGTGGGGACAGATGTCGGTGTCTGCGCTATTGATGCGATGTAGGTGGGCAGCGAGGGCGATGTGCCCTGTGATAAGACGGAACAAGAGTGTGGCTCTCGAACGGTTGAGGCCAGCGACCATGCCAAAGAAGTGCTTCGGATCGACGGCCTGAAGCCTCCTGCTCAGCTTGGATGCCGCCTTCGAATCGGCCCAGTGTCGGTCGGCCGACGCGCGGTTTGCCGCTACAAAGTCCTCCCGGAGTTTCTGCGGATCCTTGAGTGGGGTGTAGGTCGCGAGAAATGGGTGTGCTCGGTCAGGGTGGTAGCTCTTGCCGCGTGCAGCGGCCTTGGCTTCTCGGTCGGCCTCGTCATTCCCGTATACTCCTGCGTGTGCTGGGCACCATACCAGACGGAGGTTGTTTCCCTTGAGCGATCGCTTGGCACTCCGGAACGCCTTGTGGGTGGCCTTGAGGAGAAGACCTGGGGCGTTCGTCCTCTCGCCCAGTACCGCTCTGATCGCCAACTGCGAGTCTGTCAAGACTACCACCTCCTCGATTGGGGGGTCGCTCTCTACAAGATAAAAGGCGAGCAAAAGAGCTGCCAATTCTGCCTCTAGTGCCGTGCGTTCTCCGCTGCCTGCTAACCTGATGCCTGTTTCTCTTCTGCGTATGTCATCCTCGAAAAGGACCGCTGCCGCGCCGATACCGTCCGCACCTGCCGCCCCATCAGCGTAGATCTTGATGGGGGTGTTGTCCGCCAGCACTGCCGCCTTGGCGGTCCTCTTATCCGGGAACGGGATCCCAATGCTTCGCGACAATCCCTTCAGTTGGAAATTAAGTCTCTTATGGGGCTTATCCATTACAGTAGACTTCCACTTAATGCTCGTTCCCTTAATGCTGGTCACGCTAGGCAACCCATAGGGGACCGCGGATTGTGGCTAGGGAAATGGCAGCCAGTCCACGAGCATCAAGCGGAAGTCGACTGTACTCCAGCCCGCTCAGGTTGGTTGATAAGATAGATGACTTCTTCACCAGACACACAGGGTCTTCTCACGTGAGGGAACCCTTCAGACCCTCGCTTCTTGTTGGGTTCAATATTGAGGAGCGGAGCGACCTTGGCGAGAGGTGATATCCCACATTTCTACCTCGTGGATATATGGCTCGGGGTCGCCAGCCACGATATTTACATACCAACTCAAAGCGCGACCGTCTTATGTAGAAGAGGCAATATTAGGGTAGCGGTGCAACGCGATCGCACCCGAGGTGCTAGTCAAAGTACTGGCCCCAGTTTTCCACAACCGTTCGGAGATGGTTCCGGCACGAATCCATGGACCAGTATCGGGGGAAATGCATTGGGCAGCATCTTTTTTGCCTCGAATGTAAGTGTGCAAGCTAAGTCTATTGGAAGCAAACATTAGAGCCGTCAGCAATCAAACGCACCTCGAGAACCAGATCATTATTTCCCCACCCGGATGAGCTGCGTAGCTTTACAAAAGTTGTCTCTTTGCCTCCTAGCAGCTAGACCATGTATTCATGTTCTTATAGCCAATATGACGTATCCAAAATGAAAGGAAAAAAACCTACTCAGCAAAAATTGAAAATACTCCGGGGCACTCCGGAGCCGAGGTCTGCTCCAGAGCCCTCCGGAGGCTCCTTGAGCGCTTCGGAGCGATGTGATCATGTAATTCGAAGCACTCAAGGAGCCTAGGAAGCGCTCCCGAGCAAAACCGAGCTACGGTGCGCTCCGCAGCTTTTAGATTTTTGCTGAGTACGGACGTGTCGTGTTCATGTAGCTCATCGAGTATGTATTCAGAAACGCCACCCGCACGTGAGTGTATCACATACGGCTGCTCACTGTTGACTAGATATGATTAGATATGATTCTTAAATCACAAAGCCACCATGATCATGAATCTTAGGAGGCAAGAGCATTCTTCGATGGGCCTAATGAATTACGGAGAATCCGTCATGTGATGGTGCAACGCAATTTGGAGCAACTGTACCATGTCAATACAAAGCACACGGGGCGAGCGAGCCTTTGGATGCGATTTGGGAGTGCGGGAAAGCAAAACATCCATTATATACGACTATTCCTGTCTTGGCTAATGCACTAGGATGACCGCCCGAAGTATTCTCCTCAGCAATAAGACAAACTCCGTAGTTACACCAGCTAGAATATAGATAAAGCGCCGCCTAAATGGTGCGTTGGGAGGTATAATGGGCCAGCGTATTCTCCATCCATACAATCTTGTAAATTGCGTTTCCATTGTGCGTCGTGCTTGATTGAGTGATGGTCGTTTGTTAGGATCTTGGGTAGTCATCTCTCGAGCAAGGGGCAAAAGGAAATGAAGGTTTGGGTAGTTCTGGTCGTCGTGAAACGGAATCATGAGTTTGAAACATTCCGACATAGAAATGAACTCACTGGTATGAGGTCCCTTCGAATGATCGCTCCTAGTTGATAGATGTCCACCTTGAAGGGATCATAGGGTTCTCCGGATAGCTGCTCTGGTGTTCTTTCTCGAGCACGCGATCCGGTAACAAGGCGAGGCTCATTGGGACTACGGAACCATCTGGCGTACCCAAAGTCTATATAATAATATCGCGGACCAACCTGAGAACGTGTATATTTTGGAGTGATCAATCGGGTTCCATCAAGCGTAAGGTGTTGATTGAAGGGATGGAATGGTTCATCGTATAACGCTCGGCCATCCATAAGTATATTAGATACAGCAATGTCACTATAATCGTCGTCGTTAGATAAATTGAAATACACAAGGACAACAGGATACTACCAATGAGCGATATCGTTTTCATGCAGAAACTGTAGTCCCTGTCAATACGTCCGGGATATAAGCATCGTGGAGGGCCGTACAACTATCCAGCGTACCTCAAATATTTGGGCGAGAAAGTCATTCACCTCGTAGAGATTATAAAATGGGGGATTGTCGTATCGCATGAGAAGTGGCATCACATAAAACATCCCATTTTTGACGTTGGGCATTGGAAACGAGTCAAGACATTGGATAGTGTGGTTAGCTGGATTCGATTTATATGGTTCAGATGAAAGCCTTTGCAGGATCTCGAGCTCCTCGGAGCCCTCGTGGTCATCCTGGGATGGTATAACAATCTTAATCACCACTTGAGCTTTGTCTCCTAGCCTGAGGGCATCGAGTGTTCTAATAGGCTGCGGGCGGGAGGGTAAGCAGCAGTCGAGACCGAGGGATCACATCAACGTACCATCGAGTTGAACCCGTCTTCACAATCATAAGGATTTTGTCCTGTCCGTATCCAAGAGGGAACCCAGCCTGGCCGGTACCGTGGACGTAGCTGATAGCCGTGGGTGGATAAGTAAGGCTCATACGAAACCCATTGCTTTTCGGCCTCAGAGAGTTGCTCTGGGGATAAAGATGAGGAACCCGCACTCCGAAGAGGTGTAGGTGTGTATGCCATTGCGAACAGAGGGGGTCCGATTGTTCTCTAGGTATCGGGTCGGGAAGGAGGGGGAAATTTACGACCAGGAATGGCTAAGCATAAATTGCGAATGGAGCCGCAGGGACCCGGAAGAATGCGCCGGGATGAGAGGACATGAGCTGGAAACGGACCAAGGTAAAAGATAAATCCTCGGCTTACTCACTCAGGAGAGCCTGTTCGATCGAGTATGGCTGAATGTATTCATTCTGGTTCACGTCGCTGGTAGAGGTTCCGGTAGCGGAGTCTAGTCCATGGGAATAGGTAGAGGTGGCACGGGCGTAGAATTAGCAAGCACGTGGTTATGTTGTGACTTGTCGTCACATTTGCCGGTAAACACCCAGCAATCCCCCTAAAACGCACCCCATTAACTCCGATGCTGCATTTCGTACCGATCCCCCATTGATAGGTCACATTATCCCTGCTGTTTCTGCCTACAATCTCTCCGACGACTCCCATGTACAATCAGAACGACCGGAAGTGTTTTCGCTGACTTTGTCCACAAACCTAACGTAGACAATCCTGCGGACATCGCGCTGCGGCAACCCCCCTAGTCTCTCTCCCTTCCCCCTCCGTTTATACAGCCACGGCTCATCATCTACATAGGTCACATAGGACCGAAATTCAACCCCTTACTTCGTGAAGCATGCCCACCGACTGGGTCACCGTCAGTGGGGTTCTCGGCAACCTCACCGGCGCAGTGGACGTTGGGTACAGCTACGCACCCTACGCAAAGTACGCCGGCGATGGCGCAGCGGACATTCTCAAGCAAGTCGACAAGGTCTTACAGAGCGCCAACACCGTCCTAGAGAACCACAAGGACTTTATTCCCCCAAACGAGTTCCAGGACCTGAAGCGAACATACTGCAGGTACACCTACCTCATATCCAGTTCGATGCGACAGACGCTAATATCGCTACCCCTCTGTGTAAGATATCACTGGCAAATGACGAACGACTCCCAGGAGGATCGCGCAACCACCGATAGGCTGATCCGGCAGAGCCGTATCCTTTCGCAGCTCTACGCCAAAAGGGAGCCACACGTCCAGCGAGCGAGAAACCTCCTACATCAAGTTGAAACTTTTCAGACGAGAGTATTGGTACGTCTTAAAATCCTGTTTCCTCGGTCTGGAATGCTCAGCATCTCCAGTCCGCTAGCCGCAGTGCTCAGCCACCTGATACCCTGATGCTTTTCGACGACGAAATTGCTGAACAAGCTGTGGCCCAACAACCTGCGCAAGCTGACGCAACAGTGAGTACACAACATATGTGATACAACATGCATCGCTCATTCTTGTGATAGTCGTCGAATCAATCCTTCACGTCCTGGTTCTCCGCTTTCGGGAGACCCCGCCTCTCTGAGTCGGCCTCCACAACAGGTAGCCCTTCTCATATCATTGGCCCACCGCCAGTTCTTTAATAGGACTGAATGTTATTAGAATCAGAGTCCACAAAGGTCGAATCCGAGTCCCCCTCGAGTGTGGCGGAAGGTGGGTCTGCGCCCCTACTCACTAGCCAAGAATCAATGAAACATACCGCCCACAGGCCATGGGTTCGTTATCTCGGTCACTCACTTCCCCAAACCCAAGTCCGAATCTACGGATAGCCACCATAAGACTATTGGGACGGGGCACAACATCTACCGGCGAATGATATCTTTTGAAAATGCCGACAAACGGGTTGAAATCATTGGTATGTCAAGCCTATTCGTGGCCTGTGGTTATCCCTCGTTGAGTACCTTTTGAACCCAGATCCCAAGTTCTACGCTTTGCATAGCAATGAAACTTATATCCGTACGTATTGCTGAGGTCCTGCGTCGAGAACAGATGAATAAAATTGACCTTCCTATCGCAGCCGAAGACGCATTGCGAGCAATGTCAGAGCTTGGACAAAGGCTACTCAGCGAACCGGACTCGGATATGTAAGTTTTACGACGCAAGTCGTGGCCCGTTTGCTTATCGCACCGCATTCAGTCCTCCAGGTTCGCATGTCGTTTCCGACCTGGCAGTTGGCCCTTCTCTTGAAACCACTATCCAAAATTTCAAGAAAATGTCCATGGATGTTGTAGGGGGAGAGAAGTGATCACCGACCTGACTGGTAGATCACTGTGTATTTGTTTCTTCCCTTCCATTGGGTCCCCTCCTTCTCCTCCCCTTACTGCACCTCATTACAACCTCATCCAACAACACACTCGTGCCAAACCCCATGGTGGTATTCTTATAAATTAGCTATTTTGACTTTTAGTGAATCAAATCAATGCTCACTCTAGAACAATGAGATTTACTTGAGCCCGGTCACGGTGACGACGTTACAATCAAAAAGATCACAGAGATACGAGTGAGTGGCCGTCCATACGTATTTCGAAGTTCTACAACTCTTCCCTGGCAGGAAGGCGACAAGGGTAATGAAACAAGAAAATAGGAGGTTGATCATATTCCACGTGCTCATTCAGCCACGCTAACAGCCGAGCTGCCACCAAACACTCTGCCGAGGAGAAAGGCACAACGCACAATATCCCAACGTGAGCCCGAGAGATGGGATTGAAAGCGCGATTTAGCCACACGGAGGGCGAAAAAGAACACCCCGCGCTTGCCTATCCCGGACCAGGTGGTTCAAATTTCCGTTTTTCCTTTCCGGCCGATATCTGGGTTGGAGTTCAAATGTGCAATGGTAGATCAGAGCCAACGCGAGGGAAACGCCAGAGCAGGGTGCATCTCCTCGAATAGGTGACATCGGTCTAGGACTCGTAGATTGCGAAGTGAAACTCTAATCGTAAGCTCAAAACCGGTTGGAGGGTCCGGCTGGATTACAGGTCAGGTCGATACTCACTTGGTACTATTTTGGCTATCTGGGTTTGGGCGCGCCTTTGCACTGGGCATGGTATAGTGAAGGATCATGGAATAGTCGCCGCCGTCCCCGAATTTCAGTTTCAGTTCGGTAACTCCGGGCGAAACCTCCGCGTTCTTTCGAGGTTGGTGCGGATGTTGGACGCGGCGCTTCAAAGTCAATCGAAGGAAGCATGCGCCACTAGTGCGCATGTAGAGAATCAAAGGTCCATATAATATCTTATACATTGATATCGCATAGTATTGTACCAAAAATTACACGCATATATAGTCGTTGAGATGTTGATCTGGGTTAGAAAGAGGAGATCACGTGACCAATGTTCAGTCACTGTGAGACATGGGTTCCGGTTGAGCGAGGTCGTTCACACGAGAAAATCAACGGAATTTACTTTACAGGGCGTTCAAGCTGAGTAAAAATATTGTATGTTCACTAGTGTATTCACCACTATATACACAACTACGAGCTGTGAGAGTGCTCGGTGGACGGAACCTACGCTACCTGGCCAAAACTGGAAGTTCTCCGGTAACGCTCTGTAGGGCCCCCAAGGCGCCAGGCTCTGGAGGACTATGTATCCTCTTCGAGTCTCCCGGGCCTGGCGGCGCGATAATCCGGGGTCCTCCCGGAAACTACGGAGCCTGGAGGGTCTGGGAGGCAGGAGGAAAATACAATTTCCCTGATGTCGTTGATAAGGCCACCGAGTGTCGTCCCTTGGCCCATCTCGAAGGGCGAGAAAGAAAGCAAGTATACCGGTCGGAAGGGAGATTTCCCTTGTAGTGACCAAGGAATTAATGCGTCGCGCGCCTGTATTAGGGGCGGAAAGCGAGCTTGATCCTGGGAAGGTAAGCCCCGGCACAATTACTTGTGGCCAGCGGAAGAAGGGACTCGCTAGGCCCGTGTTGCCGGATCTTCATCTGCAACAAAATCAATGGCCCATCCAAGGGCGAGCAGCCGAGCCTGCGGAGGAGGGGAGACGGACGCCAAACCAACATGTGGAGGATGACGATAAGCCTCGACCCGAAAAGCCAAAAATGTCTCGATTGGGGTATGTTTGCCTACCCTAGATGGTATGCGAGCCCGGCGGGTGAAGTGGTGTTGGAATGAGACCAAGCCGACGTATTTGGATGGTGGAGAAATGTGAAAGATGGGCAATGGACAAGGTATGATGGGTGATGAGAGGTGGGAGTCAAAGCCTGCGGCACGCTAGGCTAGACCCCCCCCCTAACGACTTAAGCGAGAATTCGGAACGTACTGCTGTTGCCTATGTATGAGGGCCCTAGAGATTGCAATGCCTGTAGTATTCAACCGAGAGGTACTCCCCCCCCCCCCCCAAACGGGGGGGGGGGGGGGGGGGGGGGGGGGGGGGGGGGGGGGGGGGGGGGGGGGGGGGGGGGGGGGGGGGGGGGGGGGGGGGGGGGGGGGGGGGGGGGGGGGGGGGGGGGGGGGGTGGGCTCTACATAGAATCCTATGTAATCCGTAGCCTCAGGAGGCGAGCACCAAGCTGGAGCAACGGATTGTAGAGGCTCAACGAAGCTGCTAGCGCCTGGTGTGACAATGGCCGAGCCTATGAGCAAGCATGGATGATGGAACGAATTACGGGACGAGTAGGGTGGTATCGCCCCCCAAACTGCACTTATTGCGACCGCGAGGACGTACCTTTCGGCCGTTGTATACCAGGAGCAAACGGTCGCGTGTGAACAGATTGAACCCCCCGAAGCCGGTGGCGGTACGCTAACTCAGGTGTTTCCAACATGAGTATCGCCTCCGAGACATGGAACGGAGATTACCCACACGCACAAGTTTTCAGGCTAATACTTTCCAGGCGCTATAGACAGTCAACATATAGCTTCCAAGTAATCCAACCCACTTGGCGACAGAGATACGATGGCTAACAGTTGTTGTTGCGCCGGTTGGACGGGGTGAGAGGGGTTGCCACGAACTCGAGAGGGGTGGCCACGTGAGCCACCGGGTTTCCTGAGCACAACCTCACTCATCCTTCCCCAACTACGACAACTTACCTATTACCAGAACTAATCCTTCCAATGGATAGGAAAAGAGCCCTCGATTGTGTTTAGATTCGTATTTGACACACATAAAAGCAAGTGACGCTGTGCTACCTCCCCTTGCCCTGCCACTCCGCCGTCCATATGATTTTTTCGCGTGTTGCTAACAGTTTCATTCGGTACCGTAGTAGGGTTACCACGCTAAAATGGTGACCAGCGGAGAGAGGGTTGCCTTATAGCCACACCAGTCATGTGCGAGATTCCTGATCGCATTCGCACAGTTCTCACGCTCTGGGCGCCGGCCCTTCTCGTGAGACCTCTGCTGATTCAATCTTTAGTATGTTCCTCTCCCTTGGCAATCCTGCGTTACGCTAACGAGCCCAATATTCATCGGAGCACTTCCACCTCTGGTCTGTGTGTGGCTGAATCCGTGCCTCGTAGCCAATCAAAGCGGTTTTCCCCACTCCCTTGCACCAACGACGCGACAGTATTCCCCCACGATGGCATACTAGTCACTTCACATGTGGTCTTGGAACAGCGCTTGACAGGAGTGCGACCGCTCGCTCTACCTCCGTCCACTTAGACATTGCTCAGTGAGCGGGACGCCTTCATCGAGCCAGACATGCCGAGGCAGATTACTCGTACGTCACACATCTCACCCCCTGGAGCCCCAACCGGTGAGTCTTTCCAGCTCGCAAGTCGCAGTGCTGTCTCGGCCAGTGCATCATTGTCTGTGTTTTTTTTTTTTTTTTTTTTTTTTTTTTTTTTTTCTCGGTGGTTTCACCGACGATTGCCCCGATAATCGCCCTAAGCCACGATTGTATTCTTATAACTATCTTTGCTAATAATAAACCAAGCCAATACTCGTCCTAAAACAATGGAATACTCGAGCCTAAGATATGCATCCCTCCCCCCTCCTCCCCCAGAATGGAATGGGTAACCCAAAGCGGTGTTGGTGTGTTCCGCGATTCTCGGCCCCATTCTGAAAAGGTGTCAGGTTCCCCAACAGGACGGAAAAAGAAAATAGACTTGTGGCACCCCGCGCTCATTTAGCCACGGAATCAGCTGAGCCGCCACGAGGTCATATGCCCAGGACAAGGTTATGACCAACTTAACATCAAAACGTGCGTCTGTGCGGATATGACCGAACTAGCTGGCCATACCGGGTACGAAGCGAAAGGCACCTGAAGTAGGCAAAACTTCCGCCCCTTTCTGATGAATGTGTTGGAGTTGAGGGGTCGGTGGATTTGAGCCAAGGGGAGGGGAACGCTTGTACAAGTCATATCCCAGTATAGGTGACGCACGGGTGAGTGTTGGTAGCTTATGGGGCGAAGTTCTGATTATCGCTGATTTCAAATTAGCCTGGGAAACGAGCAGGATTACGAGCAGATGAGCGTACACGCGGCACCATTTTAGCCACGCCAGGTGAGGTGCGCGTTTTTGCATAACATGGGGTTTTATTGGTGACCATGGTCCTGCTATAGCAACGTTTATTCTCATATCGTTGCGCCCGTTTCGATCCGGGACTTCACGCCAAATTCCATGTACACAGTCAAGATGGAGCGGCGCTGTATCAGGAGTAACATACGTGTCTATGGGGGCTATAGGTGTCTATGCTGGAGCCTCCAAATTTACGAGTTGCTATAGAGCTCTCTGTAGTAACTCATAGCTTTGGAGGCTCCAGTATAGACTGCTGTAGATATGTCGCTTTTGCTGATGGCCACTGCGCCGGTTAAACGCGGAAGTACGCGCCACAAGGACGCATGTAATCATGTAGATATACTTCTTCCAGGGAGGATAATCGAATATATATATAAAATAGTAATACGCTAAGGAAGTACACGTGTACTGTGCAACTGTTGAAATGATTATCCAGGTCGGAGACAGAATATCACGTGATGAATGTTGGTCGTGGCAACGCGGGGTTCGGGTGGGGTAAGCGTGTTCAAGCGTAAAACAAACACACCACACCCTACAAGGCGTTCATTTTGAATATAACGATTATATTTCATGGCTGGATACATGATTATGAGCGGCTTCGAATGCTCGATAGGCAAAAATCACCCCACAAGATCGAACCGTAAGGTGGTACGTCTTTTCCCATTTCGAGGGAGCGAGAGGCAAAGCTGGGGATCATGCACGAAGGAAGATGTTTCCTGTGGTGATGATGTTTTGATTCGCCGCACACTTCCGTTGGGCCGGAAAAGCGAGCTTGATCGCAGGATTATCGTGCATGTTTGGCAGACCTTCTGGGATGGGAGTCGTTGCGTAGGGTACTGCCTACGTACTTTGATACATTGGACGTAGGTCGAAGCTAGAGTACGTGACATGTGGGGTCTTCTAGGAGACACAAAACGGTTTCACCATCAGCGGTGGACATAACGGAGTGCGGAAATCGTGCAAACCACTCGCGAAGCATGCATTCCTCAATCTTGACTCTGCCAAAATCTGAGTTGTCTCGAGGGCTGCTGTCCGATCTCCGAATAGTACATGATAGAAGAGTCCAGGGCCGGGAAAGGGTGGTCGGGATTAGTCCGAGGGGAGACAGCTGTCTGCCGTTGCGTCCCTAGTGCAATATGCGAGTCAAGCGAACGTCCGGTTGCCCGGGACCCAACCAACTGGTTTAACCATAAGCATGGTCGATGCTGAGTGACAGAGGGTGAACGAAGAATGATGGACATGTTGATGAGCGAATGCTCTGTTTGGGCTCAGCTGAACTTCGCCTGAAGATACAGGAGGAAACTTGGCACGTACCATGAACCGTCTTTTACTCTCCGTGCCAACACGAACGAGCGCTAGACCTCGAAATTCCGGCGGAACCCCGGTTAACAGGGGGAGTACAGGCGAGCGGAGCGCCGAACCAATCGGCGGGAGGGCAAGAACCTATCCAGAGCGATTGGTCGAGGAGACTGGGGAGGATTGCTGACTTCCGGAGCAACACTGGCAATTCCTATCAGTGAGATTGAGCAATAATATTGACAACTCAATAAGTGCTCGGTGGCATCAGCAACCCAGAAATAAACTCACCCTGACGTCGAGCACTTGCTTCCTGCCATAGATCGAGGCTCCATCGCTGTACTGTGGTCTTCGTAGGCTTGTTTGTGAACAAAAAGAGCCACTTGGGTTTGTTGGCTGTGGCATGCTAATCGAAGTGTTTCCAACATCAGCCGAGTTCCAGGATGCAGAAGAGGACAATGCGTACCATTTGCCATGGCTAGCCCATGCCATACCGCCTAGAAGGTAGGGATTGAGTGTTGAGATATTTTCCCTCCAGCGGGTGGCTCACGATTGGCGATTCCTGTAGTTAGTCTGGATGGTGGGAAGAAATTCGACGGCGCAGAGGGCAAAGACCAGGAAAACACTGCTGACCTTGGCGATGGTCCAAGTGCGGGCCATGACTTCTATGAAAAGATGGGCTGTGAATGAGTCCATGAATCGGGGTGGCAACAGGGCAGGGAAAGTTTTCAAGTGGCCACGTGAGCCACCAGACAGCCCGAGATCAACCTCAATCATCTTGGCGACTTTTACAGCGCACCAGTTCCCAATTTGAAAGCCGGTCCCTTCGATGGTCCAGCAATGAGACTTCTATAGTCTCTTCGTCGTCACACCACTTGCACAAGAGTAGGCGGTGCCGCCCCCCACTGAATCTATCATAATTATTGTGGAGGCTAAACTATGAATCCTAGCCACATATCACTAAAAAATAGGCTTGGATCCCTGTGCGGCGTGCCCCCGTTGCGTGACCCACACACTAATTCTTATCGATGGGAGTGACTGGGGGGCGAACCAGCTCAACATCTTTTCAAATTCCCCTCCTATGGCCCATGGTACCAACCGCAAACCATGTGTGAGGTACCTGAAGAATGATGTAATCCATCGCTGAAAGTGGTTACCCTCGGCCCAGTAGATTTGGCGGTGGTATTCAATTACCCAAGACCCCACAGTGCTTCAACGTATCACTGCGTAGTCCCATATTTTCCGTCTATTCTTGACGGTTACGTTAGGTAGTAGACACGCTCCCTAGGATCAAAGTGTCTACCGACC
Organism: Ceratobasidium sp. AG-K; assembly: GCA_037039685.1. Taxonomy (NCBI): domain Eukaryota; kingdom Fungi; phylum Basidiomycota; class Agaricomycetes; order Cantharellales; family Ceratobasidiaceae; genus Ceratobasidium; species Ceratobasidium sp. AG-K. The sequence goes on along the minus strand of JAWNGF010000015.1, from coordinate 604,625 downwards.
CGGAGGGAGCTACCTCTGGCTAAATTAATCACGCCTCATGTCCCAGGCTGTAAGTGTGTAGTTTCCACCAGAGCGTCAATGGCTTTCATTCTAGCCCCATTAAATCAACTTAAAAAATGTCTCTTTGCCTGACCGATGCTGTGTTGCATTAACCAAAACAAAGCTTATTACTGTGCTTCCCTCCCATCATCGCGTGGCTGAACTTGTGCCGCTGGCTGTCCATCCCACGAAACCGTCCCCTGCCTCCCTTCAATAGTATCTTGATACATATCTTTGGTTTACTGTTAGCTTGTACCTAGTGGCCCCACATATGCTGCACCGTAGGGGTGCCGCTCGCTCTCCCCTTGCAACTCGAGTGTTTGCTGCCATTTTGATCTGCGCTGGGGGTGGGGTCTTCCATGGAGAACCATGGGCTAGATGGTATTTCAGCGGGACTTGAGCTGGGCTGGTACAGTTTAAATGAGGTGAGCACTTCTGTGCGTCAAGGACTGATATCAAACTCATGTTTGTCATATATTACTTGTGCCTTTCCTGTCCATTTTGCCTTCCTTCCCCTGGAGAGTACACCTGTGCAGCAGGAATCTATGTCCTCACAGAAACATCACTCCCTCGGATGTCTATCCATTGCATCCAAGAAGGTTTGTAGCATATTCCTTTGCCCGACTGTGACCAACCCTGATGAATACCAGGCCTGTTTTTTCAGTCAAGGCCCCGGAAGCACAGTTGTTCAGGCAGCGGATTCTTTGCGCCTCAAGGTGTCTGTCTCAAGGATTTCATTGTTCCCCCCTACGTTATCCTCTCCCCACTGCTCTCAGCATGCTCTCAGGAATCCCCCTTCTTCCCACTCCTGGCTCATTCCTCCGGGCAGTTGGACTTGACAGTGTCCCTAGGGGACTCCTCACTCCACATATGTGGTGTATTGAGTGAACAGTATCTGGTCCTGTCTTGAAATAATTACAACCTCACTCTTAGCATGAACTTGCAGATATGAATGCTCAGCAAAGATCAAAAATGCTACGGAGTGCTCCAGCAACAAGGTCTGCTCCAGAGTGTTCCCAGGTAAAACCAAGCTACGGAGTTCTATGCAGCATTATACAATTTTGCTGAGTGCTCCTTTCCATCACCCTGCATTAAGGCATGTTATGAAATACTGTGGGGGGTTTCTTATAGTACATAAACAGATTGTTTACATACGGTGAGGTTTTTAACAGTGTAAGAAACAATTTAATAACATGTTTTTTATTTACTGTACTGTACAACCCTGGAACATGTCATTTCCGGTGAAGCAGTCATGGGTAGTTTTGAAAATGCCTTTAGCCAGCAACATCAGCAAAACTGGTTGTGTGTTGCAACCTGCTAATGCCTATGGTTGACAACCGCTAATGGCCTTTGAGATGTGAGAACAATATGTGATAAGTCTTCTAAGACTCTATCACTAAGGCGGACAAACACTAGTCTTGTCAGTACAAGTCACTAGCTCCTAAGTCCAAGTGGCTGTGCTAAAGGCTAAGTAGCCAAGTGCCTCTGATCACACTGCAGGGAGAGTTGACGAGGCAAAGCAAGCTGGGGGTGACCATGCTTGCAAGCCAGTATATATACTCAGGAAAGAGGTGAGTCATAGTAAAAACATGAGTCACTTGTCTGAGTCAATGTCCGAGTCATAAAGGGGGCTGCGCAGGCCAGCCAATAGAAAAACAGCATGAGTCATATGAGTCATGGTGACACATCATCCATACACCTTACTAAACAAGGGAGAGGGCTCAATGAAGAGAAAGGGCACTTAAGGCGCCGGTACAAGCCACGAGTCTGCAAACAGAGACAGAGGGAGAGACAGGTCACAACATTGTGGATTTGGGCACTTAGTATTGAGAATTGAATTGAATGATATCAAATGTACACATTGCCTCTTACTGAATATGGCACATAGATTAACTATATGCTGACTAATTGTGTTCTATGCCAACTGAGAGTACACAGATGTGTGTTACTAAGTGTTCTCTAGTTATTCTCTCTTTCTATGATGACATGTATAGAAACCAGACTGCGTACTTGGTATATACAATATCCAGCTGCCCTTTTGCTTCTGCTTGCCTATCTGCTAAGTTAGCTTTGAGTGCAAGATGTTCTTGGCAATATCTCAATAGGTTATGAGCCCTGCTTGGCTCTACTAAAGCATTCACTTTGTTTTATTAACTGCCCACCATGCCTACCCATTTGGAAGACAATCTGTCACAGCCCTAGTCAGACCTGATGATGCTGAGGGTCAGTCAGGGGATGAGGACAGTGGTTGGGACAACAACAAAAGTCAATGAGTGGCTCTTAGGCCTAAGCTAAGTAGACACTCAAGTGATATGGGGAAACAACAAGAGAACAAGTGTCACAACCTTTTCTTGTTTCTCTCTTTGTTGTCCTGTTCTCTTGTGCTTGGTCTTGTTCTTCTTGCCTTGGCGCATATAGTTGCCTTTATGTAAGCCATGACCGTGGGACATGCCTGCCTGGCTGGTTCCCTTGTCTCCTTGGTGTCCATGGACTTATCTTGTTTCCTTTGTCTTGCCTCCGCTTCTCTTGGACTCCTGTCTCTTCTTGTTCTGTTTTCCTTTGTCGCTTGCTTCCTATTGTACATAGCCACAGTAGTTAGTATATATACCAACGACACAAGTCTTGTGGAGACAAGACTTGTTCTCTTGTCGTTTTCCCCATCACTCATTGCGTGACTCACTTAGGCCTAAGTGCCATACATTCGACCCTTGTCGTTGTCCCAACCCCTTTCCTCACTGCCTGTGGAGTCTCAGCCTCCAAGGTTCAACTAGGGTTGTGACAACAAGTCTTGTCTCCACAAGACTTGTGTTGCTGGAATATATACTATACTAACTACTGTGGCTATGTACAATAGAAAGTGGTGACAAAAGGAGAGAAAGCAAGAGTCCAAGGGAAGCAAGGGCAGAACAAAGGAGACATGATAAGTCCATCAAGACCAAGGAGGCAAAGGAACAGGCCAGGCAGGCATGCCCTGCAGTCATGGTTTAGATAAAAGGTGCATACATGGGGAAGACAAGCAGAACAAAGCCACACACAATGACAAACAAAGAGAAATAGATGAGGTTGTGACACTACCCCCCCTTCTAGATCTTCTCCACCAACACAAACTATTATTAATCATTCAGCACAAATGGGTCTTCCTCCAAACCTGTACCCTGCCATTCCCCATAATTCTCCTCATTGTCTGTAAGGCCAATGACCGTGTTTTGCCATTCAGGTTCCTCTGTAAGGTCATTGTACTCAGTCACTGCCCAAGCTCCAGCCTTGCAGTAGGCATTGATGATTTCAAGGTTATTGTGGATGTTAGCCATGTCACATGCAATCCAGTTGTGCCAGCAGACCAGGGGTGGGCCACAGAAGGAGGGGCAGGGACAAGAGCATTTGTAGTGGTGGGAGGTGATGAAGTAGATGGATTGTGATGGCCCCTTGTGGTAGTAAAGTCCTTTGTCAAGGTTGACACAGAGAAGGGACTGTTTGAAGGGGGCCAAGCAAGTAAAGGAGTTGTTGTAGACATGGGCAGTGGCATTGGAGAAGGTGGACATGGTGCAGTTATAGTAGGGGGAATGGGTTTGACTGTGATAGGAATAGAGATTTTTGATGGGGAACTTGGATCCCAGCAGCCTCTTTTATACACTTGGAATGCTGAATGGGCTGTTTTTCCTTTTCCTCAGCAGCCAAGTCCTGCCTTGTTTCTTCATGACAATGCTTCCTGGTAACCTTGGGGGCTTCCTTAATGGCATCTGGATGCTCCATATGGAAATTTGCAATAAGTTCTGATGCATTTCCCAGGGTTTCCAATGGTTCCTGGGAATCATATCCCAAAGTGTAACCTTTCCATTTGACAAAGTACTGCAGGGTCCACTTCTCTACCATGGAGCTCTGGATCTGTTCCACCTCATTCTCTTCTTCTCCTTCTGGTGTTACAATAGGAGATGGTGGATCTATCTAGCATCCTTCTATTTCATCTTCCTGGTAATGGTCAAGGCAGGAGACATTGATTACCAGGTGTATGGTCATGGAATGAGGTCATTTGAGTTTGTATGCATTTCTTCCTGCTGCTTTCAGTATGGTGAAGGGCCCCAGATGTTTGTGCAAGAACTACAGGGAGGGTTGGTTTGTTGTGATGTGATTGTGGCTGAGCCAAACCTTGTCACCTACCTGGATGGGGTCTTCCAGCTGTTTCTGACCTGCATATTCCTTGTCTTGTTCCTTGCTCAGGGTCAGACTTGTGTCTATAGTCTGGTTTGATGAATGCAAAGGGAATCTCTGATCTGCTCCCATCTTCCCATTAAATTGTTGATGCTAAGAACCCTCATTTGTTTTTCTTGATCTCCTCAATGACTCCCTTCATGCTACCTGATGGAGTTACTGTGTAGATCCCTTCTCCCTTCTGATATTTGTGTGCTGCTGCACTCATGGTCACCTTCTTGAAGGTTCCACTTGGTGTGATCCTCTCTGGGGCCTTTCTGCCCTTTTTCTGCATATCCCTGGCAATGAGGGCCATGTTGTCGTGAGCCAGCTCACTCCATCAGGCTTGTCTTGCATCTTGCCCGTCTGCTCTCATGTTTGTTGTTCTGTTTGTTTGTTGTTTGTCTTTTCCTGTGCCGTGTTGCCACATTCTTGTGGTTGTCCTGTTACATTTTGTAGCATGGCAGTGCTTTGTATGAGTCATGACTGCCTGCACAGCATGACTCACTTGGACACTCCTGGTTGGCTTGTATGTATGACTTGTGTGGCTTCACCTTGTTTGACTCAGCCACTTTCTGAATATATATAGAAGACCAACAAGCCTGGTTACCCCAGCTTGTTTTGTCTTGTCATCCATACCTCTGAGTGACCCTTTGAATCACCCCTACCCTCAAGGAGCCTACAGACACTTAAGTGTGTTGCGGTTCAGGAGGTAACTTAGGTCTTAGTGCTGTTCACTCTCCCTTGCATCCTGTCTCATTTGCTGGTAAGAAGAAGCTCACAACATAACAAAACAAGCTTCACACCATGTCCACAAACGCCTCAACACCCGTTGAATGAGGATTACAAGAAGACACAGTCTCAAGACCCGCATCCACCACAAGTACACAAAGAGGTCCTAGTAGAGCTGCTAGACCATCCTCATCACTCAGCAAAAGCGCACTTGCACATACACAGGCGGGGGTCCAGCGCCATCAAGAGTACCTAGCTGAAATACAGTACCAGGAACATTCCAACCAGAAGTATCATTAGTCAAAGAAGATCCTGAGGAAGAAAATCAGGAACCTGGTGACAAAACTTATGTACCAGAACCAGAAGTAATTACCATCTCGTCTGATGGAACAGCCCCTTGTCAAGGATTCAGCTTTGGCTATTCTTCGCCCCAACCCAAGTCCCACAGAGGTGTCTCCCTAATTCCAATACATCCTCCACCCACACCACAAGTTCCATGCATCTCAGGAACAATCACCAACATGGGTCCTATTCCTTTGTCTTTACCCAAAAGACGGCGACCACCAGTAACCCTGGCAGCAGTACCTTCCACTGATCCACAACCTATTAGCAATAGTTCTTCTAGTACTCAAAGAACTGCCATACAAAGTTTAGACAAACTGGACAACCTCCTGATCAGACGTCACAACACAACTCTAAGAGTGATCAAAGGTCTAAGAGTGGGTCTTACGCAAAGAATCACTGGACCAGAACAAGAAGCAAGAGTACTAGCTAACAACCAAGAGGTTTTTAACAATACAATCAGGGGAATACAACAGTCCCTTATGGCTATTCTTAACTCTGCCCAAAATGCTGAACATAACATTTACCTTACAGGAAGAGAAGTAGACACCATCCAAAATGAAGTCACAAACACCCAAGGACTTGTAACAAATGTACAACAAGACCTCGACACTACACGCCAAGGACTGCTTTGGTGGAACAAAGCAGTGACTCAAGGAATTGAGCAAGTTAGGGAAGAATTCACAACATTCAACAAATGAGTGGCAACTATGGAACATTCCATTACCAACCTGAGGGATGAAGTCAACAAAGCCTCATTACACGCACCCAGCAAACAATCTGCACCAGAGGCCAAACCTACAAGAATTGACAATCTAGAGCAAAGACTCCAGTGCTTGCTCAACTCCCAAGTGGGAAGCTCACCAAGATGACCTAAGGTCACTAGACCAGAAGCCTTTGACAGAAAGAAGGGAGAAGGAGCAGAAATGTTCATCACCCCAATGGAGAGTTACTTCATCTGGCTTGGTGACCAATATAGCTCTGGACAAGAAAGGATCAGGGAAGCTCTGGCCAATTTCAAGTGAGATAACCGCTCTGCCACCCATTGGGCGCAGGTACTGCTCTGATCTATGAACAGGCGTCCCGGACCCAAACCTGACGATGTGGGAAACATTCAAGGCGCACTTTATGGAACAATTCAGTGACCCTAACAAAAAGGTTAAAGCAGAAGCCGATATTTGGAAATTCAAACAAGTCAACTTGGCAGCCAATTATGCAACCAAATTCCGCTTTCATATGGTTGATGTGAATTGGGGGGAGGAAGCCCTCATCAACCAATTCAAAGAAGGACTTTAACCAGAAATCAAAACAGAGTTAGCACAATTTGAACTCTCCCTCATCAACAAGGATGGGACCAAAAGGCGTCTAAACCTAAATCATTGGATCACCCTAGCAATTTCCATTGATCAAAAATTGCAACAAATCAAGTCCTCTACTGGAAAGAAAGCATCTCTATCAACCACTACCAGCCAGACTTCTACAAAACGGTTGCCAGACAACGTGTACAAGGCAAGGATGGTGTCAAACCAGTGTCTTAAGTGCAGTCAAGAAGGACACCGTTCACTCAAATGCTTGTCCAGGGAATGGATAACAACCAAACCCAACCTAAAAGGAAGAGAAGCAACGATCATAGAAGAAGAAGTGGGAAAAGAAGGGGCCTCCCACTAACTGTGTGTGGAGAGACCAAAGAACCGGCAATGTACTTTAGAGCAAACAAAGAATCCACAATTGTTTACAGCTACATTGCTGGAATCACAGACCCAATCACTACTCTTATTGACTCTGGAGCCTCTCGGAATTTTGTGGATATCTTTTGGGCCAGGAAGAATAACATTGCCCTGAGTGATCTTCCTGTCCCATGAAAGGTTATTGGAATACAAGGGAAGGAGCTGTCACACATGATCCGCTTCAAAGCACGTATGGAAATCACAGTGGAAGGAAAAACGTTTAAAGAAGAATTCTTTGCCATGCCAACCGGCAAAACAAACATCATCCTAGGACTTACCTGGCTAGAAACCACAAACCCTGACATTGATTGGAAACAAAAAAGCATCTCTTGGAGAGATGAGGAAATACACAGAAGACAAGGAACCTTGGATCTCATTCTGGATGAATTCAAAGAGTTTGAAGATGCTTTTAGCAAAGAACAGTTCAAACGCATTCTGGACCACCGCCCGTATGATTGTGCTATCAATTTTAAGGAAGGCACTGAGCTCCCAAAACCAGCAAGAGCAATACCTTTATCCCCTGCCAAATCCATTGCAATGAGAGAATACCTTGATGAAGAACTCTCTGCAGGAAAAATCAGGCCTAGCAAGTCCCCAATTGCATTGGCATGTTTTTTGTCAAAAAACCAGGCCCACTTGGAGGACTACGATTGGTACAAGACTTAAGTCCTGTTAACATGTCGTGACCCGTCCCTCCCTCTTTCTCTGTCTGCGGTCTTGTGGCTTGTACTGGCGCCTTAAGCACCCCTTCTCTTTGATTGTGCCCTCTCCCTTGCTTAGTAAGGTGTATGGATGATGTGTCACCATGAGTCATATGACTCATGCTGTTTTCTATTGGCTGGTCTGTACAGCCCCTTTATGACTCGGACATTGACTCAGACTTGTGACTCATGTATTTACTATGACTCACCTCTTTCCTGAGTATATATACTGGCTTGCAAGCATGGTCATCCCCAGCTTGCTTTGCCTTGTCAACTCTCCCTGCAGTGTGATCAGAGGCACTTGGCTACTTAGCCTTTAGCGCAGCCACTTGGACATAGGAGCTAGTGACTTGTACTGACAAGACTAGCGTTTGTCCACCCTGGTGATAGAGTCTTAGAAGACTTATCACATATTGTTCCACATCTCAAAGGCCATTAGCAGTTGTCAACCATAGGCATTAGCAGGTTGCGACATAACACCATCACTAAGGATGACAGATTCCCTATGCCCCTTAAGGGAGATCTGCTTGACAAAATAAAGGATGCAAAAATTTTCTCAAAGATCGACCTAAGGATGGGATTCAATAACATCTGCATCAGAGAAGGAGACAAATGGAAAACTGTGTGCAGAACAAAGGAAGGACTTTGCAAATACATTGTCATGCTGTTCGGACTAAAAAATGCACCAGCCACATTCCAACATGTGGTGACCTGTCCCTGCCTCTGCCTCTGTTTGTGGACTCGTGGCTTGTACTGGCGCCTTAAGCACCCTTTCTCTTTTGTTGAGCCCTCTCGCTTGTTTAGTAAGGTGTATGGATGATGTGTCACCATGAGTCATATCACTCATGCTGTTTTCTATTGGCTGGCCTGCGCAGCCCCCTTTATGACTCAGACAAGTGACTCATGTATTTACTATGACTCACCTGTTTTCTGAGTATATATACTGGCTTGCAAGCATGGTCATCCCCAGCTTGCTTTGCCTTGTCAACTCTCCCTGCAGTGTGATCAGAGGCACCTGGCTACTTAGCCTTTAGCGCAGCCACTTGGACTTAGGAGCTAGTGACTTGTACTGACAAGACTAGCATTTGTCCACCTTAGTGATAGAGTCTTAGAAGACTTATCACATATTGTTCCCACATCTCAAAGGCCATCAGTGGTCATCAACCATAGGCATTAGCAGGTTGCAACATAGAGCAACAAATGAATCACCACTTGTCTCAACTCAGATCAAGGGAATCATGGATCCCACTCCCACACTTATTGATTCTGGATCAACAAAGAACTTCATCAATATCACCTTCTGCCAAAAAAAATTCCATTCCCCTTATCAAACTACCTAAAGCAAGAGAAGTCATAAGAATAAATGGAAAAAAGCTACCATCAGTTGTTCAGTACAAGGTCCACCTTACCTTTGAGATCTTGGGAAAAAGCTTCACACAACAATGCTACATTATGCCAACTGGAGAATCCCCCCTAATTCTAGGAATGACATGGCTATCAGAAGCCAACCCTGAAATAAACTGGGAAACAAAGGAAATTACTTGGCAAAGGGAACCCATCAAAGTAAAAAGCAGCACATTTAACAGAAATACCAGAAGAGTTCCAAGACTTCAAAAAGGTTTTCAGCAAGGAATTTTTTAAGGAATTACCACCACACAGGGAATGGGATTGTGAAATCAATTTTAAGCCAGATACAGAACTACCTAAACCAGCACAAACTTATCCACTTTCTCCAACAGAAACACGAGTCCTTAGGAAACACATAGAGGAGGAACTAGCAGCAGGGAAGATTGTACCAAGCAAATCACCCATTGCATCACCAGCTTTCTTTGTTAAAAAGCATCAAGACAAGAACACGGAACCTATGACACCAGAAGAACTTTTGCAACTAGTAGTTGACCTCAGAGGAGTCAATAAGATCACTATACCCAATCAATTCCCTCTACCACTACAAGAAGACCTTCTGGAAAAATTAAAGGAAGCTAAAATTGTCTCAAAATTGGACTTACAGTGAGGCTTCAATAACATTCAAATCAAAGAAAGTGATCAATGGAAGACAGCATTCAGAACCAAGGAAGGACACTATGAATACAGGGTCATGCCATTTGGGCTCATGAATGCTCCAGCAATCTTCCAAAGGATGATGGACAAAATCCTCCATGACATAAAGGACATCTCAGTAGTCATCTACATTGATGACATTCTCATCTTCTCAAAAGACTGGAAACAACATGTAAAAGATGTCAGGGAGGTACTGAAGCAATTAGAAGAAAACAAACTCTTCCTGAAGCTCACAAAATGCAAATTCTTTATCACCACAGTCACCTTTGTTGGAATAGTCATCACCCCTGAAGGAATTTCCATTGAAAAGGACAAAATCAAGGCAATTTTGGAATGGTGCATCCCAAGGACAGTCAAACAAGTACAGGCCTTCTTAGGCTTTGCAATTTCTACTGACAATTTGTGTGAAACTTCAGTAGTATTGTCAAGCCATTAACCAAACTCACAAGAAAGGAACAGAAATGGGAATGGGGTGTGGAACAGCAACAAGCCTTTGATGAACTCAAATCAGCTGTAACTAAGGATCCAGTATTGGCACATCCCAACCCTGCCAAACCCTACTTTCTTGAGGCAGATGCATCAGGGGTGGAATGGGGATGATTCTTTCACAATGACAGGACAATGGATACCTACACCCAATTGGTTTCTTATCACAAAGTTTCACAGCACCACAAATGAACTATGACATGCATGACAAGGAACTTTTAGCCATCATTACAGCCCTGAAGCACTGGAGATTACATCTGGAAGGAACTAGGGAACCAATTATGGTTTACCCAGATCATAGGAACCTAACTTACTGGCCAACAGCAAAAACCTTGAACTGACCACATAACAGATGGTATCAAGAACTGGCGTCTTTTAACTTTGAAATACACTACTGGCCAGGAAAACTTTCCAGCAAACCAGACCTCTTATCAAGACATTCCAAACATCATGATAAACCAAATGAAGAACAGATCATGATACATCAGGAAAGATTCAAAGGTTTTGCAGTGGAATTAGGAAGGGACATTATTGTGGAAATCACAGAAGCACAAGAGGAAGATGAATTGCTTACCACACTTGTCCTAGTGGTCAAAGACAGGGAAAAGCTTCCCCCTAGTGTCAGAGAGCAGTTCAAGGATTACAAAATAATGGAAGGACTCCTGTGGTACAAGGGTGCAATCTATGTTCCAGAAGATAAGGATCTGCACCTGGAATTACTATGACTGTCCCGACTTGGGTCAATAAGATATATAAAAGGTTAAGGGGCTTGACTTAGACAAGTCTTAGAACCCAAGGAGTAGAAGTAGTTAAGAGGATTTGATATTGTCAAGTCCTTGTGGAGAGGAGGTCAAGCCTTGTTGTTAACTGGCTTGACCTCTGGGTTTATATACATGAGGGATCAGTGCCACGTCATCATTTATCAGTGTGGGAAAGCCAAGTACAACCAATGATAAACAGGATAAGAGATATGACTCAACATTCTGGAAGTTCGGGAAGCAACACTGATATCAAATGAAAAGACAAATACATCACATGATACAAGTTAAGCGCCAAAGGACATTTGTACCAAAAAAGGAAAGTGTTCGGAAAAAAGAATATAAAATCAGAATAAAATGTCTGAGCTTAGTCAGCTCATGACAGACAACATCATGATTCACCAACTGCTGGTCACCAGGGGCAAGCAAGAACCCTAGAACTGCTCTCAAGGCAATGCTACTGGCCAGGAATGAAAGCAACAGTAAACAGATATGTGGACTCCTGCAAAACATGTCAAAGAAGCAAGGGGCACATACATTTGGTACCAGCAAAACCATTACCTATAGCAACACATCCTTGGGAAGATATCAGCTATGACTTCATTGTCAAGCTACCCAACTCAGCTGGATGGGACAGTATCCTGGTAGTGGTAGATCGACACAGCAAAATGGCGCATTTCATCCCTTGCAAGGAAGCAACAACAGCAGAAGGAGTTGCAGATCTCTTTCTGTCAAATGTTTGGAAGCTTCATGATTTACCCAAGCAAACAATCTCTGGCAGAGGAACCACATTCAACAGTCACTTCCTATGTTCCCTTTATGAAAAACTCGGAATCAACCCTTCCTTCAGTACAGCATTCCACCCTCACACTGATGGGCAGTCAGAACAAGTTAATCAGTGGCTTTAAGGTTTTCTGAGGTCATTCATCAACTACAGACAGGATAACTGGGCGCAATGGCTACCTATTGCAGAATTCTGCTACCACAATCATGTCAACAGAACCACAGGCTAGACTCCCTTTGAAATTAACTATGGATTCCACCCTAGATGGAATATAGTGGATGTCAATGTTCAGAACCCTTCGGCTAGAAACCTACAAGAGCAAATGGAAGAAGCAAGGAAAGAAGCACCAGTGGCAATGCAATTCCATGAAGATCAGGCAAAAGAACCCAGGGAAAAATATGAGCCAGGCGACCTTGTTTGGGTACTAAGCACAAATTTCAAGACAAAGTGACCAATGAAGAAACTTGACAACAAGAAATTAGGTCCCTTCAAGGTCGCAAAGGCAATCTCTTCCCATGCATACAAAATTGAACTTCCCAAATCCAACAAGAAACATAATGTCTTCCATATTGATCAGTTATGGAAATACAAGGAAGACAAGGAGTTCAACAGGAACCAAATGCAACCACCTCCCATAGAAACAGAAGAAGATGAAGAAGTTTATGAAGTTGAGAAGATTGTAGACTGGAAGGAAACAAAGGAAGGCCTCAAATACATAATCCAATGGAAGGGATATCCACCAAGCAAAGATACTGAGGAAAGAGTGGAAAAGATTGCAGAACTACTACCCATCATGAGAAGATTCCTCAAAGCAAAACCTTCAGCATCTGTACCCTGGAATTTCAAACAGGCATCTGTACCCTGGAATTTCAAACAACAGCCAGTTAAAAAGGCCAGGGGAAGAGCGGCAAACCTCAACTCAAACAGCTTTCACCAGCCTTACATTGCTCTAAAGCCACTCTTACACCAACCCACCAACCTCAAAAAACTGTGCAAGCATGCCTGCCACTCACCGTTCAGTCACCATCAGTAACCTCCCATGGGCCACAGGCATGGCCTGCAAAATTGCCAAATGCCTTGACTTGGGCGTAGTCTTATACCATGTCCCTCAGCAGATGTGGCATGCTGGACAATGCCAATACTACCCAGGGAGCAACATGCTTCACCTGGCGATAGCAGGAGAGTTTGAGTGGGTCAGACACAAGCCGCCTACAAAACAACAACTCAGGGAGAGGCCAAGCATCCTGATAGCCAGGGGGTGCGCAGCATTCTCAGCACAGGAGGCAATATTAGGCAGTGTCAAGAACAGAACAAGCAAAGAGTGGGGGGACCATCACATCAACGACCCCCATGTGTGGCAGTCCAAATGGAACTGGGAGGAGAAGGAGGGGAGGACACATTTGTGTCATGGGCCAGCTCACTCCATTGGACTTGCCTGCTGTCTTGCCTGCCTGTCTCTTTCTTTGTGTTACATTCCTGTTTGCAGCATTGCCACCTTCTTGTGGTTATTCTGTTACATTGCGTAACGTGGCTGTGCTTTGTACGAGTCATGTCTGTTTATACAGCATGACTCACATGGACACTCCTGACTGGTTGACTGCTTTGACTCATGTGGCTACGCTTTGTATCACTCGGCCACGTCTTGAATATATATAGAGGACCAACAAGCCTGGTAACCCCAGCTTGTTTTGTCTTGTCAAACATCCCTTTTGAGTGACACTTTGAACCACCCCTACCCTCAAGAGCCTACAGACGCTTAAGTGTGTTGCGGTTCAAGAGGTCACTTAGGTCTTAGTGCCGTCCACTCTCCATTGCAGCTTTTCTCATAGACATCAAGAAGAAGCTTACAACATTACAAAACAAGCTTAACTATCATGTCCATACAGGAGGATGCGGGGTCACGCCTCGCAACACCACTCTCAACAAGGAGAGGACCAAGTAGGGCTTCAAGACCTACAAGTTCCCTCAACAAGCAGGATATTGCACAAGCGCGGGCCGGAGGACCAGCAAGGTCTCGCCCACAAAGCCAAGCCTCTATGCCTGGAACATTCAACGCTGAGAACGTTTCAGTCATACAAGAAGAACCTACCATGGTCACTAGAGAACCAGGGGATATTACCAACAACCCCACAGCGGTCACAATTCAAATCCCTATCTTGAATGCAACTCCAGGTCCATCATGTCCACTATGGCCTATGGGACCCAGAAGGCAGTATTTTTCTCCTCAACCTGAAGCTCACAGGGGCGTATCCCTCGTTCCTATCAGACCCCCTCCCACACTACGTATTTCCCATGCTCCTGAAATACCTCAGATTGCGGGAACTATCACCAACGCTGGGCCAGTCCCAATAAACTCTCAGGCCGGGACACCAGTCAACCCAGCACCGCCATATGTACCGCAAGGGTATTCCCAGCAACCAACAGCAACTGAAGGCCAAGACGTCCCTGGGATTCCCAGCTCAAGTTCTAGCTCCAGCAGTAGGACTGTGATTAGCAACCTTGACAAGCTCAACAATCTTCACCTTGGAAGACACAACGCACTCTTAAGGATTATCAATGGAATGAGGATAACAATTGATAGAAGACTCAATGGGTTAGAACAATCTACTCAAGTGTTGGCTAACAACCAACAAATCTTCAACAATTCCCTCAACAATCTACAAGGAACCCTGACAAATATCCTCACTGCTGCACGAAACAGTGAACATAACAGCTTCCTGGTCGGGCAGGACGTAATCCGCCTAAGAAACAAAGTCACAAACACACAAGGACTGGTAAACAATGTACAGGAAGATCTCAACACCACAAGGCAGGCACAGTTAGCCTGGAATGAGGCCATCACCCAAGGACTAGAAGGACTAAGGGAAGAAGGAAGGATTGCAATCGGACAAATTAACACCATGCAAGAGACAATCAACAACATGTGCAAACAAATGGATGAAGCATCCCTACATGCTATATCACCTCCCCACCCCAAAGCAGAATCTACCAGGCTTGACAAATTGGAACAAAGGCTACGTCAGCTTTCTGAAAACCCTGACAACAGAAGGGAAAACAGGCATCCAAAAGTAACTAGACCAGAAGCTTTTGACAGGAAGAAAGGAGAAGGAGCGGAAATGTTCATCACCCAAATGGAGAGCTACTTTGTCAGATTGGGCAACCAATACAGTTTGGGACAAGAACGGATTAGAGAAGCACTAGCCAATTTCAAATCAGATAACTGATCCGCCACACATTGGGCACAAGTGCTGCTCCGATCCATGAACAATGGAGTACCCGACCCAAACCTCACGTCATGGGAAACATTCAAATCGCACTTCATGGAGCAATTTAGCAACCCAAACAAGAAGGCCAAGGCAGAGGCCAATAGCCAAAAAAGTAAACAAATCAATTCAGTAGCAAACTATGCGACAGAATTCCGATTT
Organism: Ceratobasidium sp. AG-K; assembly: GCA_037039685.1. NCBI lineage: Eukaryota > Fungi > Basidiomycota > Agaricomycetes > Cantharellales > Ceratobasidiaceae > Ceratobasidium > Ceratobasidium sp. AG-K. Next base: position 589,382 of record JAWNGF010000015.1, on the reverse strand, counting down.
CACATGATGGATGTGAATTGGGGGGAAGAAGCCCTTATCAACCAATTCAAGGAAGGACTCAAGCCAGAAATCAAAACAGAATTGGCACAATTTGAACTTTCCCTTATCAACAAGGATGGAACTGAAAGGCACCTTAACCTTAACCAATGGATCACCCTTGCGATCTCCATCAACCAGAAATTGCAACAGATCAAGGCATCCACCAGGAAGAAAACACCCCAATCAACCATTACTGGGCAAACCTCTACAAAGCAACTTCCAGACGAAGTATACAAGGCAAGAATAGCATCAAACCGATGTCTGAAGTGCAGTCAAGAAGGTCACTGTTTGCTCAAATGCTTGTCCAAGGAGTGGATAACAACTGAGCCCAGCATAAAGGGAAGAGAAGCTACAATAATAGAAGATTTGGGAAAAGAAGGGGTCTCCCTCTAACTGTGTGTGGAGAGACCAAAGAACTGGCAATGGAAACAATGTACTTTAGAGCAACAAACGAATCAACCATTGTTTACACAAGCATCGCCAGAATCACAGAACCAGTCCCTACTCTCATTGATTCAGGAGCTTCTAAGAACTTTATGGACATCTCTTGGGCCCGCTCCAACAACATTCCTCTCATTGAGCTTCCCTCTCCACGAAAAGTAATTGGCATCCAGGGAAAAGAACTCTCACACCAAATACACTTCAAAGCCAAGCTTGTACTGGACGTAGAAGGAAAAACCTTCAAACAAATCTTTTTTGCTATGCCTACTGGAGAAACCAAGCTCATTTTAGGACTTGAATGGTTAGAAGAAGCAAACCCTGATATTCACTGGAAAACGAAGCACATATCATGGCGACCTGAACCCATACAGGCAAGAACAGCCTCAATAGACAACCTACCAGAAGAATTCAAAGAATTTGCTGATGTGTTCAGCAAGGAAAAGTTCAAGAGAATTCTGGACCATTGCCCATACGACTGCGCTATCGATTTCAAGGAAGGGGCTGAACTTCCAAAACCAGCCAGACCTATCCCTCTCTCACCAGCCAAATCAATTGCACTAAGGGAATACCTGGATGAGGAAATCGCCACCGGGAAAATTTGACCCAGCAAATCCCCCATTGCATCACCTTGTTTCTTTGTCAAAAAACCTATCAATCCAAAGAATCCAGAAGCAGTATGACAATTATGGCTTGTTCAAGACCTCAGAGGAGTGAACACCATTACAAAGGACGACAGGTTTCCAATGCCCTTAATGGAAGATCTTCTGGATAAAATCAAGGATGCAAAAATTTTCTCCAAAATCGATCTGCACATGGGTTTCAACAATATCAGAATTAGGGAAGGGGACAAATGGAAGACAGCCTTCAGAACCAAGGAAGGCCTATTCAAATACATTGTCATGCCATTTGGACTAAAAAATGCACCTGCCATATTCCAAAGATACATGAACCACATCTTCCACAACCTTATTGATGTATGTGTCATAGTATACATTGACAACATCCTAGTCTTCTCTAAAGACAGAAGCCAACATACTATAGATGTCAGGAAGGTGCTGAAGATCTTACTGGATGAAAACCTATTTGCAAAACTCCTGAAATGCGAATTCTTTGTCACCAAACTTACATATACCAGACTTGGAATCAGTGATTCTGGTGTCTCAATGGAGGAAGAGAAGGTCAAGGCAATAAAGGAATGGAAGGAACCAAAAACGGTCAAGCAGGTTCAGGCGTTCCTAGGATTCGCAAACTTCTACCAAAGATTTGTACCAAACTTTAGCCATTTAGCAAAACCCTTGACAACCCTGACAAGAAAGGATAACAAATGGAAATGGGAAAAGGATCAATAGGAGGCCTTCGATGCCCTGAAAGCAGAAATTAGCAAGGAGCCCACACTACGCCATCCTGACCCTGAGAAACCTTTTTTCCTGGAAACGGATGCAAGCAGAGTAGCAATGGGGGCAATTCTGTCTCAAAGGCAAGACGATGGCTACCTACACCCTATAGCATTCCTGTTGAAATCCTTCAATGAGGCCCAGCTCAACTACAATGTCCATGACAAGGAACTTATGGCGATCATAGAATCATTGACACATTGGAGGTTATACCTTGAGGGAACAAAGGATCCAATCACCATCTAGACCAATCACAGGAATCTACAGTTCTGGAAGGAAGCAAGAATGTTCAACCGTCGACACGCAAGATGGCATCAACTACTGGCTTCCTACAACTTTGATATCATATACCGTCCTGGAATCCTTTTGTCTAAACCGGACCTGTTGTCAAGATGATCTGACCACGAGGATATTCCCACACCGGAACAAGTTATGATTTCTGCTGAAAAATTTAAAGGATTTATGGGGCAGATGAACACAGACATTATGGCAACTATCAAGGAAGCACAAGAAACTGATGAAGGACTGGCAAAAATCAAGGAAATCTGCAAATCAAGGGAAATGTTACCAAGAACCTTGCAACATAGCGCAAAAGATTACGACTTCAAGGAGGGACTAATATGGTACAAAGGGAAAATTTACGTCCCGGAAGATAAGGAAGCCAGACTGTCCATCATGCGACTACACCACCACTCAAGGATTGCAGGGCATCAGGGACAAGCCAGGACATTGGAACTAATAGCAAGAAGATACTTCTGGCCAGGGATGAAGCAGAGCGTAAACAGATACATGGAATCCTGCGAGACCTGCCAACAAACAAGGGGATCAAAGTCAATAGTACTAATCAAACCTCTGGAAATTCCAAAGGGTCCCTGGGAAGACACAGCATTCAACTTTGTAGTACAATTGCCAAAGTCCAGAGGATCAGACAGCATCATGGTAGTGGTGGACTGGTTCTCAAGAATGGCGCATTTCATACCCTGCAAGGAATCTCACACGGCAAGCAAGTAGCCAAATCTTTTTGTCACAAATGTTTGGAAACTACACGGCTTTCCAAAAAGCACAATCTCTGACCGAGGAACTACTTTCAATTCTAAACTTATGAAGGCCATTTACGAGAGAATTGGAACTAGCCCAAGTTTCAGCACTGCCTACCACCCCCAGACAAATGGAGTGACGGAGAGAATCAACCAATGGATGGAAGGCTGGCTACAAGCCTTTGTCAACTACCGACAAGATGATTGGGCAGACTTGTTACCAATTGCAGAATTGAGTTATAATTTGCAGAAGCACTGTGTAATGGGTAGTTCCCCTTTTGCAATAGTCTACGGCAGGGAACCACTGTGGAACATCTCATCAGAAGAAACAACGGTTCCTGAAGCAAACACCATTACAGAAAAATGGCGTAGCATCCACAATGAAGCAATTGCATCAATGGAAAACCAAAGGCTCCCGGAGGAAGAACCAAAAAACAAGTACCAGGAAGGAGATCTAGTGTGGCTGTTGGGAAGAAACATCCAAACAAAAAGACCCTCCAAGAAACTGGATAACAAGAAGCACGGACCATTTGTTGTGAAGCAAAAGATAGGATCACATGCTTATGAGCTCACTCTGCCAGCAACAATGAGGGTGTACCCTGTTTTCCACATTGACTTGCTCAGCCCTTACATAGAAGACACAGAGTTCAAGCAAAACCAACCCCAACCGCTGCCAATCATTACTGAAGAAGGAGAAGAAGAATACAAAGTAGAAAGGATTTTGGACTGGAAGGAGACAAAGGATGGTCTTTTTTACAGGGTCAGATGGAAGGGATATGGAGACAAGGAAGACACAGAACAGAAGGCAGAAGATTTTGGACATCTATCCAAGATCATCAAGGACTTTCTACGTTGACACCCCAAAGCTCCCACGCCATCTAACTACATTCCAGGAAAGATAAAAGGCAGAGGGGGCGCAGTTGGTAGTGACATCTGCAAAACTTGCTCATTATCCAACTCGCTCTACACACTCCACGCTCTAAATATTTTTTGCTCTCCACAATACCTGCCGTTACCCATGCCGCAATCTCCAACAACCTTGTCCGTGTCCTCGAAGGACTGGCCTTTGCCACAGCAAGGGTCCTCGACAGTGGGGCCACCCTCTATGTCTTCAAGAGGTCGCAACAAAGCTCAGGCAGAATGCACTTCAGGGCATTGGACGACATCCTACACTCAGACCTGGAGAATTCCAGTGGGTTGGAAAGAAATGGCCAACACGCATTCAACTCCTACACAAAGACATCTTTGTCTGTCGAGGATGCGCCGCGTTCCAGTTCTTGGAGGTCGTTCTCCTGTCCACCCACATGCTCGGAGTCGTTGAATGGGGGCAAGAAGGAGCATACTCAAGCGAATGGGTACTGGGGTATGACGGAAGACCACCCACACTCCGACCTAGGTGGAACAACGCTTGGGACGCCAACTACAAGAAGGACCTGAGCAACTGGAGGATGGAGAGGGGCCGATACCAGAAGGAGAAGATCAAATGGGAACCTTACTGGTGGAGGAAGGAGGAAACCAACGTGTCGGCATGGAAGGAGGCAGAGCCTGACATGCGACAATGGGATGAGGAGTTTGTGGAGGCCCAGAAGTGGGTTTTGGACTGGTCCAAGGCGGACTGGTCAAAGGAGGAGACTTGGGAGGAATGGGAGAAGTTCTCAGACAAGCCGGGGAACACCGTCTTCAATCCCATCGACCTGACCTTGGATGATGAGGAGGGGTTGGAAGAGTACATGCTGCAGAAGGGAAAGGACTGTGCAGTACAGTAAGTCCATTCAAGTCCCCAAAACGGACTCTTAAGGGGGAGTAATGTCGTGAGCCAGCTCACTCCATTGGACTCACCTGCTGTCTCGCCCACCTGTCTCTTTCTTTGTGTTACATTCCTGTTTGCTGCGTTGCCACCTTCTTGTGGTTATTCCGTTACATTGTGTAATGCGGCTGTGCTTTGTACAAGTCATGTCTGTTTATACAGCATGACTCACATGGACACTCCTGACTGGTTGACTGCTTTGACTCATGTGGCTACGCTTTGTATGACTCGGCCACGTCTTGAATATATATAGAGGACCAACAAGCCTGGTAACCCCAGCTTGTTTTGTCTTGTCAAACATCCCTTTTGAGTGACACTTTGAACCACCCCTACCCTCAAGAGCCTACAGATACTTAAGTGTGTTGCGGTTCAAGAGGTCACTTAGGTCCTAGTGCCGTCCACTCTCCATTGCAGCTTTTCTCATAGACATCAAGAAGAAGCTTACAACAGTTTGCGCAACAAGTGGGAATGGGACATGGCATGGGACAAGGATTGGAAGGACTGGATGGAGGACAGGGGCCAATGGGCCAAGGAGATCAAGTACCAGCCACAGTGGTGGGACAACAGTCCCAACCTGGACCAATGGGCAGAAAGGGAGGGGTTGCCAACAGAATGGCTGGTGGAGGAAGAGAGGGTTTGGGTCAAGGACCAACCCACATGGGATGAGGGGAGCAAGGAGGTGCCCATGGAGTTGAAGGAGGAAGTGGGGGACTCAGTGGAGAACCTGATAGTTGTGGAAGAGGAGGAGGAAGTGACTTGGTCCCAGGGGGACAAGGAGGCTCTTGAAAAGATGGTGGGAAACTGTAAATTACGGTAGTTGCCATTCAGGTCCCCTAAATGGGCTCCTAAGGGGGGGTAATGTCATGACCCAAGGCCCCTCCAATGGACTTCATCTCCTAGTTGCTTGAATCCTCAGGTCTTAGTGCCGTTCACAGTCTATAGTTCACAGTTCTTTGGGTGCCAAGTCTCTAAGTCTTGACTTGTGCACATACAGTTACAGTTGGCAACCATGATAATGTTGGGTTGCAACACTGTTGTCCCACCACTGCAGCTTGTACTTGATCTCCTTAGCCCATTGATGCCTCCCCTCAATCCAATCCATCAGGTCTTGATCCAACACCACGTCCCACTGGTTGCACAGGCACACCCTCTGCTCCTTCTCCTCCCAGATCCACCTGGACTGCCATACATAGGGGTCATCAATGTGGTGGTCCCCCCACTCCTTGCTTCTCTGGTTCTTGACACTGCCCAGAATGGCTTCTAGGGCCAAGAAGGCTGCGCATCCCCTGGCTATCAGGATGCTTGGCTGCTCCTTGAGTTCTTAAACCAATTGTTTTTGCAAATGGAGTTGTGGAGTGTTTGCTCAGAGTATGGTTCAGGACTGAGTCTAAACACTCCAATGCCTGTTGCTGATGTTAGCTAGCATGACTTTGTGTCAGAGCCCAACAAAAATGGAAGGAAAATACTCCACACCTGAAGGGATGAGCAATGCCTCTAGGATGGTTTTGGAGTGGGTTGCAATAACATGCAGGAGTAGGAGTGATTGCACTTAGCAACAACCAGCTTGGGCAGAAACCACCTCAGAACTCAACCACTTGTCTAATCAACAAGTACTGTTCCAACTTCTACCCATCATAAGCATATGCTGCTGAGGTTTAAGCCTCAAACTCTCCCATATTGTATACATGAAAGGCACCAAGACTTAGGGTCTGATGGTGTGTTATAAAATAATTGTATGATGCTGCAAGAGTATTACTAAGTCTAAGTTACACAACATTGTGAGTTACAAAACAATTACATGTTACATCATGTGACTGTGGTTATGTCAAAAATGGTGCATATATCTAAATAAACTTGACTTAGAGAAAATAGCATGGTCCTGATCCCTTGGGTCATGACACTTTGGACCTACTCACATCATGTGAGAAGGTCACAATGTTGTGTAGTTTGAGTACACATTTTATTTTATTTGAGATGTTCATCATGGCTCAGAGGTTTGCCAATGGGGGGAAGGTCAATGCAAGGTTGCATGATGCCATCAATTTGGCTTCTTGGAGGAGTGTACCAGAGATGCCAGAATGCTGTTTCAGTAGGGTGTCAATATGGTCTGTGATTTCTGCTGGAGGGATTTGTTTCTCAGCTTTGACACCTCTTGTATGTGTAGGATGAACCGTGCCACCTTCTTGGTTTGATGTTCATTAGCATTGTTCATGACTCCAGTGCTTGCAGTTTTAGCAGTGCCTGGTTAGTAGGTGAAATCAGCTTGGGACTGGGCTGTGCTGGTGCTGTGGCACTTGCAAAAGTGGTTGCCTTGGGCTGAAGGGGGTTGAAGCAGGGTGTGGGAGCTCTTCTGGGGCCTCTGTTTGAAGCCACTGGGGCAGTATCCAACTTCCAGGTCCATAATGTGCACATTTGTTTGGTGCATCTTGGTCTTCAAATTGTTTAGCCTGCCCTTGATAATCTTGAGGATTGGATGAACAGGTCCAGGTGTGGCCTATGGACCTGTCAAGGTTGGTTGGGTTACATTGGTCAGTTTGTCCCAGCAGGTTTGTTCCCCAGGGATGCCAAAGGTGTTGTATTGGACAGTACCTGTATTGCCAGCATCTTTTGGAGAATGGTTTTTGTACTGTGCCATGATATCTTCATCTGCATCCATCACATCTTCATGTGTTTGTGATGAGCATACAACTACTTCATTGTGTTGGTGTTTGTTAAGTTTCATGTCAGGACTGTACACTGTTTTGCCCTGGAGCTCTTGGATGAGTTCTTTGCCCATTTGGAAGCCAAGATTGTTAAGAGATATCAGATTGTACTTGTATTTAGCATTCAAGATGGCTTTGATGTATATATTGAGGGCCCTTGGAACTGTCAAGTTCATTGATTTGAGTTGGTACTTGTTGGGGACCCTATTGAGATATTACCAAGAGCATCTTGCACTCAAAGCTAACTTAGCAGATAGGCAAGCAGAAGCAATTGGACAACTGGCTGATGTATATACCAAGTATGCAGTCTGGTTTATATACATTTAGTAGTAGAACAAAGGAGAAACATTAGAGAACACTTAGTAACATGCATATGTGTACTCTCAGTCAGCACAGAACAAATCAGTGTGATATAGTTGATCTATGCCCCATAATCAGTAAGAGGCAACATGTACATTCAATACCATTCCATTCAATTCTCAATACTCCCCCTCAACAAGCCAAGACATCATCCATAGACATCTTCTCAAAGCAGGTGTTTAAATCTTTCTTTTCTTGAATGATGGGGAAATGATTGCCAAGCAGAGTTTTTGATGAGATATGGTTGAGGCCCATGTAAGAGTTTGCAAGGTGCCAAATGGGTGGGTATGCAAGTGGCTTGGTAAGGGCATCAGCAAGGTTGTCCTTCAATGGAATGTAACCTAGAGCAATGACATTTTGCCTATGACAATTGCAGACATAATGGAATTGATAGGATATGTGCTTTGCATGAGAGCAATGAGTGGGGTTATGAACATAGTCAGTAGTTGCTTGGTTATCAATTTGGATAGTTGTGGGGTGGGGAATATCAATTCCTAGGCCTTTGAGGAAATGGCAAAGCCATAAGGTTTCTTGAGCGGCATGGGCAAGGGCCTGTAACTCTGGTTCCATAGTTGATAGGGCTACAGTCTTTGGCTTCTTTGATGACCACATTATTGTTCCTCCTCCTAGCATAACAATGAATCCTGAAACAGAAATGGATTTATGTTCAGAAGCAAAAGAAGCATCTGTATAAGCAACTTCTTCAAAGGGACCTTGGCCATGGTAAGTAATTCCTTTTGATGCCATGCTGTTTAGATAATGGAAGCATTGCTTCAGGACGCCAATGTGTGTTTGGTTGTATTTTGTAGAGAAGTGTGCTAGAAGGTTGAAAACAGAAGTGATGTTGGGTTGGCAGCAGCAGGCTACCCAGAGGATCCTTCCAATCACAGTAGCATAAGGGTAATTTTCCCAAATGTTGGAAGCAGGTTCTAGGATAGGAGTGGTGTGGGACATGGGGGAATGGGCCACCCTTGCATTGCTAAGATCTGCAAGGTGCACAATCTGTTTGATGTATTGTTCAATGGAAGTGGTAAGGGCTTCAGCAACCATGGCAGCAGCTGCATGGTGCTGTACAGTGCTCCATAGACTCATAGATAAAACAGCAGCTTCCCTGACATATCAGAAATGCAACTGTGGGTAGCACTCAATAGTGCTCCATAGTATACTGATTGATTAACTAAAGGTGCTATGGGTGTCTATACAGATCCATAGAGCTGGCCATAGACAGTCTCAGAATAAGAGGATTGTCTTATTGGGGACTACACATTTCCTTATAAGGAATGATTATGTAAAAGTATGTAACACATAATATCAAATTGTCCCAAATTGGTCAAACAGGCAAATTTCTGAGGAGTGCAAAAAGTATGGCTGTGGGTGTTTTGGTTGCTGATTTGTCAAGACCCTTATGTTGGATTAGAACATGACAGGTGGCACCAAACAGTTGGAAGAATGACACTTCCACGGTTTTTCCAAACATGATCTTGTGTGAGATGTTCCAATTTCCATTGATTGCTGTTGGCATGTTGTTCAATATTTTGTTGGCATAACTGATTGCTTCTTGCCAGAGGTAGATCTTGGTGCAGGTATTGCTGTGTGCATGGATCATGGAACAGGCTTGTTCTGTCAGAGTCCTGTGCTGTTGTTCTGCTGGGCCATTCTGTTGTGATGAATAAGGGGAAGTGGTAGTGGTTTTCATACCTTTGTTTTTGCAATAAGAATTCAGCTTCTTGTTGATGAGTTCCTTTCCATTATCAAAATGAATTTGCTTGATCTCCAGGCTCTTCTGGGTGAACAGCCATTTGCTAATAATGATGTATTTGTTGACTGCTTCATCCTTGGTTTTCATGAAAGCTATGAAGCTGTATCAACTAGCTGCATCCACAAATATGATGTAATAGTGATTTCCCTGGATGGATTCTGTTTGGGCAGGTCCCCAGACATCAGAGTAGATCAAGTCTCCAATGTTCTGGACCTCTTTCATTTTTGTTTGGCCAAATGGGCAAACTGTTTGTTTTCCAACTAAGCATCCAATGCAATCTGTGTGCCAGGTTTTGGGTGCTTTGATGATATCAATCCCTTTGACACCCTTGATTCATTGTAATTGCATGATGTTCTCATAGGAAGTGTGGCTGAGAATGATGTGCCAATCATCAAGGGAGTAAGTCATTAATGCAGTTTGTCCAACATTGGTGGTTGCAATCAGGTACCAGGAGTTTCTGGTTTGTTGGTTTCCAATCTTCTCTGCAACTGCAAATATGGTCTGATTGGTACTTTGTGATTTGGTATAGATGTGGTTGCCTTGGATATTGAATTGGTGCTTTGGATAATGGTCTGTCCAGGCTGATAAGGAAATAAGGTTTACTGGACAATTTCCAACAAGGGCAATGTTCTTGAATGTGATTTTGTTGTTAGGGCAACCAGTCCACCTAACATTTTGTCCATGGACTATTGGAGCATTTGTTGATGTGTAGAGGATGATGTTTCCCATTCCAGTGATCTCTGTTGATCCACCTATGCCAGTGACAGTTGACTCAAAAGGAATGAAGTTGAGCAGATGCTCTCAACAATTGGTAACATGGCAAGATGCTGTGGAATCAATGATCCATGCATCTTCAAGTGCAAATACAAACTGTTCTTCTGATTTTCCATTGATAGTGAGTTTGGAAGGGTCTAGCCAATCAGAAATGTGTGCATGAACATGTTCTGGAAGGCGTGAAAGATCTGGACCAGGTGGGGCATCAGGCTGTGTGCCAATAAGGTCCAGATTATCAAAGTTTCCTTGGAAGGAGAATGCAATTTCACCGTCATTTGTGTTTGCAAGGTGGGCTGTCTGTGGTGGTTCAGGGTTTGAATGTTGTTGATTCCAATTACCTCCTTGATTTCCAGAGTTATTTCCATGACTTCAATTGCCATTGTAGCAATTTCGATTCTTTTGACCACCTGAATTGTTATTCTGGCTTCAATTACTGTCACTGTTCTGGTTTCCTCAACTGTTCTGTGAATTCAAGTTATTTCCGCCATTGTTTGATCAATTTCCACCCTTGTATGCGCTGCCTCCAGGCTTACAACACTCACATTTGATGTGTCCAAGAATATTGCAGTTATTGCATGGTTTTTGGAGACAATCTGATACATTTCCTTGCTGTTGAGGGTGGTTGTTGAATCAATTGTTGACAAAAAAACGCTTTGTTGCCAGTTTGAGCCCTTCAGCAATGGTGTTCCACTAGAAGGTGTGATGCAATGTTGGCAGAAAGTTGAATTCCTTCAGGATTGCTGGGTGTCACTGTTTGATTGATTACAGCAACCAGGTATTGCCAAGATTCAGGTAGAGAAGCTAGTAATTGCTGCATGAATTCTAGTTTGATTAGTGGATTGGAACCATCAGCAAGAAGTGCTGTGTTTAGTTTATTGACTATGGAACAATGTCACAACCTGCTAATGCCTATGGTTGACAACCGCTAATGGCCTTTGAGATGTGGAACAATATGTGATAAGTCTTCTAAGACTCTATCACTAAGGTGGACAAATGCTAGTCTTGTCAGTACAAGTCACTAGCTCCTAAGTCCAAGTGGCTGCGCTAAAGGCTAAGTAGCCAAGTGCCTCTGATCACACTGCAGGGAGAGTTGACAAGGCAAAGCAAGCTGGGGATGACCATGCTTGCAAGCCAGTATATATACTCAGAAAACAGGTGAGTCATAGTAAATACATGAGTCACACATCTGAGTCAAAGTCCAAGTCATAAAGGGGACTGCGCAGGACAGCCAATAGAAAACAGCATGAGTCATATGAGTCATGGTGACACATCATCCATACACCTTACTAAACAAGGGGGAGGGCACAACAAAGAGAAGGGGCGCTAAAGGTGCTGGTACAAGCCACAAGTCCGCAAACAGAGACAGAGAGAGGGACGGGTCATGACATTGCCCCCCCACAAAGGCAAGTGTAGTGGAGCGCACTCGCCTATTTGCAGGCAACCCATTCCTTCAGCTCCAACCACCCAACACATCCTGCCAGAGTGTGCATGTCCGCCTCAAAGACCTTGTTCATTTGGTCCCATTTCTCTTGGTAGAGGTGGTTGAGCTCCTCTGGGTGGAGTTGTTGCAGACATTCGAGTTCTGCCATTTCCTGTCTGGACCACTGCTCTTGTCTATGGTTGAGCCACTTGTTGAGCTGCTTGATGGACCAAGATCCGCATTGAATGAGGCAGTAGGCCTCTAGGACGTTGGCATTGCATGGCATTTGATTGCCTGGAGGGTGTGGCTCCATGTTGGCAATGGCATTGCCAACGTCAGCAATGAGAGCCTCCACATTTGCTCAGGCTTTGTCCCACGTGGCCTCCCATTCTTGCTTGACTTGTTCAGCCTCCTCATTGGTGATATGGGGAGGGGCGGTAATGTTGTTTCCGTCCTCAGAGCTTGGCGGTGCAGGGGGGCCTTTGACAACTTCCTCCTTGATGTTCTCCATTGGCTGTCCTGCCAAGTTGACATGGCCGCTTCTGTCAGCGCCTTTTGACCAGTTGATGGCGTTGAAGGGGGGATCATCTCTTGGGTAAGTGCTTGTGGGGACTGGTAGGTGTTCAAACTCACAGTCTGTGGGCCATCCTGACTTGAAGTCTGTAGCGCATGGGCACCACCAGATTCCATCCTCATTGCAGTGTCTGTTGGTGAAGGCAAGGCAAGGGTCTTCCTCCCGTTTGAACCACAGGTCCCCTTCCCACTTGTAGCCTGTGTCACAGTTCCATGTGTCCATGCTTTTGAGGACCATGTTGTGGACTGTGAGGCCGATGCAACTGTGGCAGTGGTAGTACTTGCTGCAGCCAATGTTGGTAGGGTCAGCTGGTCGGCTTTTGGGATGGCTGACCCAGAGTAGGGAGCCAAGGCGAGGAACAATGAGGGACTTGCAGTGTTTGTCCCATTTGATTGTTGCCCGCTCTTGCAGTGGAATGTACCCCAGTTGGACACCTGGTTCAAGGGCCTTGGCGAGAGCCTTAGCCTCATTGAGGGACCAGGGGGCAGTGTCCCAGTTGTTGATGGCAAATTCGCCTGGTCCGGCAAGCTTGACGGCCTTTCCATAGGCCCTAGCTCTCTTGTAGGTGGGGACCCGGGAGACTGCAGAGGTGCGAGCAGCAGGCATGTTTGAAAGGAGATGAGAGAGTTTTTTGGAAGGTTGGGAGCGTTTGGCAGTGAACTAGTAGTAGTTGGCTGAAAGGCTGGAGTGATGATTTTTGTTGCTTTCCCCCTTGTCTTTTTGTACTCTGAGGGGGTGAAATTCAGAGGAAGTGACCCAGTAGGGAAGTCCCTTTGGAACTTTCTCATGATGTGAGTCAGATTGGCAAAATTTTCCGCCAGTTCTTCTGTATTTTCTAGAGGACTGTATCCTTTCCATCTGATGCGGTATTTCAGCCCATCAGGGTCTTGATGCCAATCTACAATCTTCTCCACTTCATATTCTTCTTCACCTTCTTCAGTGGTGATTGGCGGGGGTTGGGGCTGATTTTGTTGGAAATCTAGATCTTCAGTATAGGGGGTCAACATGTTTCCATGGAAGACATTGTGCATGCGCATGGATTTGGGAAGATCAAGTTGGTAGGCATGTGAGGAGATTTGTTTCTTCACCACAAAGGGGCCAGTTTTCTTGTCATCAAGCTTCTTGCTTGGGCGTCTTGTGGTGATGTTGGTAGTCAAGAGCCAGACGTTGTCTCCCTCCTTGTATTGTGTTTTTGGGGTCTCTTCCCTTGATTGATGATATTCCATCAGAGCCTTTGTTTCCTCCCACACAGCCTCCATATCCCTTGTCCACTTGTCTCCTTCTGGGGAGCGAGTCACATAGTCCTCAATCGACCATTTGGGAGTCATACCATAGATGACTTCAAAGGGGGATTTGTTTGTAACATGGTTTTTGTGGTTGTTGTGACAGAATTCCGCAATGGGTAACCATTTTGCCCAGTCATCCTGCTTGTGGTTTCCAAGGATGCGTATCCATCCTTCCAGCCACTGGTTTGTTCTTTCCACCAGCCCATCTGTTTCAGGGTGGAAGGCAGTGGAGAATGTTCCTTGGATTCCTAGTCACTTGTAGACTGCTTCCAAGAAGTGTGATTTGAAGGTGGTTCCTCTATCCAAAACAGTGGTTTTGGGGAACCCATGAAGACACCATACTTCCTTCACAAAGATATTGGCTAGTTCTTCTGAGTTTGTGGATTCCTTGCAGGGGATGAAGTGTGCCATTCTGGAAAAGCGGTCCATCACAACAAGGACACTGTTGAACCCTTGTGATTTTGGTAGTTTCACTATGAAATCACATGCAATATTTTCCCAAGGTTTCTCCGGAATAGGCAAGGGTTTGAGGTGTAGGTGTCCTTTGCTTCCCTTCCCTCTTTGGCACGCTTTGCAGCTGTCAACATACTTGTTGACTTGGGCTTTCATGCCTGGCCAATAGTACCTTCTTGCAATGAGGTCTAGAGTTCTGGCTTGTCCTTGGTGGCCAGCAATTGGTGAGTCATGATAGAGTTGGAGAAGTTTCAATTTGATGGTCCTTTTGTCTGGTACAACAATTCTCCTTGGTACCAGAGGAGATTTTCACTCATATCATAGTCCTTGAATTGCTTCTTCACAGAAGGCGGTAGGTCTTACTTTCCCTTGGTACTTTCAATCAGGGACTTCAGGCTTTTGTCTTCCTCAAGGGCCCCCTTGATTTCTGCAATGATATTGTCACTCATCAGGGCCGAGAATCCTTTGAAGTTTTTGGCAGAGATCATCACTTGTTCTGCAGAGGCAATGTTGCTGTGATCACTTCTTCTGGAAAGGATGTCCGGTTTTTTTCTCCGACATTTTGCCAGGTCTGTAGTGGATTTCACAATTGTAGCTTGCCAGCATAAGGAGCCATCTGTTGTGTCACCTGTTGAAGGTGCTAGCTTTCTGCCAGTAAGTGTGATTTTTGTGGTCTGGGTAGATCACTATTGGTTCTTTTGTTCCTTCTAGGTGAATCCGCCAATGGCATAAAGCTTCTATGATGGCAAGAAGCTCCTTGTAATGTGTGTCGTAATTGAGCTCCGCTTCCTTGAAGCTTTTCGAAAGGAACCCTATTGGGTGTAAGTATCCGTCCTTTTGTTGTTGACTAAGGATAGCCCCCATAGCAACCCCTGAGGCGTCTGTCTCAAGGAAGTACTGCTTTGATTCGTCAGGATGTGCAAGTACTGGTTCCCTTGATATGAGGTCCTTCAGGGAATCAAAGGCTTCTTGGTGCTATGCATTCCATTCCCATTTCTTGTCCTTTCTTGTCAACTGGGTCAGTGGTTTGACCACCAATGAGAAGGACACCATAAATCTTCTATAGAAGTTGCAGAAGCCAATGAACGCCTGTAGTTGTTTCACGGTTTTGGGAATGGGCCATTCCTGGATAGTTTTGATCTTGTCTTTGTTCGTGGAAATGCTGTCCTCATCAACAACAAATCCAACCCAATTGGCCCTCTTTTCATAGAAGGTACACTTCTTCATATTTCCATAGAGGTTGTTTTTTCTCAGTTGTTTCAGGACTTCTTTGATGTCTATAGTGTGTTGATTTCTTCCTTGAGAAATAATAAGGATGTTGTCAATGTAGATCACAATCTTCACTCCAATCATGTCTCTGAAGATATGGTCCATCATTCTTTGGAAAGTAGAGGGAGTGTTCTTGAGACCAAAGGCCATAACAGTATATTCAAAGAGTCCTTCTGAGGTGATGAAGGCTGTTTTCCATTTGTCTCCTTCTCTGATCCTGACATTCCAAAAGCCATTCTTCAGATCAAGAGAAGTGATGCAAAGTTCTTCCTCTGAATTTTCACCTGTTTTCTTGAAAATTTCTAGAAGTTGTTCTAGAAGTGGGATAGGGTAGCAATCCGGGATAGTTTCCTCATTTGCTCCTCTGTAGTCAACAACTGGTTGTAGGTTGGGGATGGTTTGTCCTTTCTTCAGGGCCTTTTTGACAAAGAAAAGACTTGTGGCAAGAGGAGATTTGCTGGGTCTAATACATCCTGAGCGTAGTTCAGTTTCAATATACTCTGTAGCTTCTCTTTCTCTTGGTGACAGAGGATAGGCCTTCCTTGGTTTTGGAAGTTGGTTGTCATTGTAGAAGTCAATTCTACAATCCCATTCCCTATGTTCAGGGAGTTTGTTGTATCTTTCTTTGTCAAAGACATCTTTGAACTCTTCAAGCTCCATTGGTAGTTCCTGAAGTATTCCTGCTTTGGCAACAAGGGCATCTTCTGTTTTCCATTTGATTGTGAAAGAAGACCAGGATATTTCCGGGTTGGTTTCCTTCAACCATGGCATGCCCAGTATCATGGGTTGTGTGCTGGTATTCATGACATAGAATTTTTGGTCAAAGGTTCTTCCTTCTAGATCAAATTTCAGTTTGCATCTGTACTGGATTTGGTCTTTTTGTGTTTTTCTATCAATGGTTTTGATGCTTCTGGGGCCTGTAACTTGGTCAAAGGGATGTTGTTTTCCCTAGCAAAGTTCAGGTCGATAAAGTTTCTAGAAGAGCTGGAGTCAATGAGAGTTGAGATTCTTTCTGTGATTCCTTCTGCAGTTGTGTACACCACTGGTGTTTCATTTGTAGCTTTGCAATAGTATATATTTTGCACAGAGGATATCTGGGCATCTTCACACACGGTGGAGAGATGCCCATCTAGTTTTCCAAATCAGAATCAGTGGATCCATTCTTGTCCATTTTCTCATTCTTGACTTCTGCAGCTTTCCCTTTCATTGGTTTCTTTCCCTTGTCCTTGTAGGTCCATTCTTTTGTGCAGTCAGCAAGGTTGTGCCCTGCTTCCCTGCACTTGATGCAGAGGTTGTTTTCCCTTTGGCGTTTCTTTTCTTCCTTTGGGGCCAAGTCCCCCTTGAGTTGCGTGGTCCTGGAACCCTCTGCTTGGGTTTGTTGTTTGTTCTTCTTCCTTGTGCTAACCGGGTTGGTCAGTTTGTTGATTTCTTCTGCTTGTAGGGCAATGTTGATCCATCCTTTGAGGTCTTGTTGTTCTGCTCCCACTCTATCCCTAAGTTCTTTGCAAACAAGTTCTGCTTTGATGAAGCGGTTCAGGCCTTGCCTGAATTGTGCTGCTAGGGCTGCATTGTTCCAGTCGAGTTCCTGGGAAAGAAGTTGGAAGTCAGAGATGTATTCAGATATGCTCTTGTTTTGGTAAAGTCATTGGATCCCTTGTTTGGCTTGAACCTTTTTGCTGGGGTCACTCCATTGTCTCTTGTAGGCTTCCTGGAAAGCTTCCCATGAGTCTAGCCACAGGTGGTCTAGGTTGGTGTTGTACCTATTCAGAACTGGCT
Source organism: Ceratobasidium sp. AG-K (assembly GCA_037039685.1). NCBI lineage: Eukaryota > Fungi > Basidiomycota > Agaricomycetes > Cantharellales > Ceratobasidiaceae > Ceratobasidium > Ceratobasidium sp. AG-K. The sequence continues at coordinate 572,291 of JAWNGF010000015.1, read as the reverse complement.
GTGCCCAATTTCCAGCAGGGCCTTCTGCCATGTTCATCAATACTGCAACAATGCGCCATTCATCCGTGTCATACTGGGTAGGGTTCAATTGGAAATAGGCCTTCATTCTTGCAAGGAAGGTTTCAGCTGCTGTTCCTCTGGTACCCTCAAATGCTTTTGGCATTTTGATGTGTGGTCCTGAGTTTCCTCCATTGCCTCCTTGATTTGTTTGGATGGTAAAGGTTCTTCCTTCATCCCTGATTTGATACCCAGATTGCCCTTGTATTTCAAATGAGGGTGATTGTTGTCTCTGTGGCAGATGAGGAGGTGGCTGTCTTTGTTGTGGGATATCAACAGAGGTTTGTTGTGACTCCTCCTTTTTGTGTTTGGATTCTGCTTGGGCATCCGCAGCAATTTGCTTGAGAAGATCAAATGTTTCCCTTGTCCATAGGCGGACTTCTTGCATCCTAGTGGTCTGATCTTGGAATCTGTTGGTGACTTCCTCATTGATTCTCCCAAGAGTAATGGTCATGTTTCCCATCCCTTCTGCCATCCTTCCTAGGGTTTCTTCAATACGTGTAATGCACTGAGTTTGTCCCTGTAAGGTTTGGTTCACCAGGCAGTCAAAGTTGTCCATCCTATTGTTGATTTGTTCGAAATTTTCCATGGATTGTTTGAAGATTTCAAGGACTTGCTGTTGGATGCAATCTATGTTTCTAAGCCTTTCATAGAAGGTGTTGACTCCGTCCGCTGTTCTTGAAGCAATGCGCTCAATTTGTTGCATTGTGTTTGTTGCTTCTTGGGTCTGTAGATCCCATTGCCTTTCTAATCCTTCGATTCAAAGGGCTTGGACTGCGTTCTCTTGTTGATATTGGACCTGGAGGGTGTTGAAGATCCTTTCCAGGGTTCAGATTGGGTTTCCTTCCCTGTTTTCTTCCAGAAGTTCCTGCCTCAGTCTCTCATCCTGCAAAATTGTCTCAATGCTTCCTTGTGATTGGAAGGTTGATGGCACACTCAGAGCACTGTGAGTTCCAGGAACTTCTACTAGTGGTGGCATGAATGCAGGAGTGAAACTTGGGGTAGCCATAGGGGGTGGGAATTGTGCCCTGAAATCAGGAAATGCTAAGGGGCGTCTAGTCCCTATTGTTCCAGTGTTTCCTTCTTCTGGTGGTGGCATTTGCCCTGTGTTTGATGGTCCTGGAGTTGTGTTCCTAAGTGGTGCTGGTATCCTAATCACTTGCACAGCTCTTGGGCTAATCACACTTTCCCCATGGAAGATGGCGACTGGTGCTGCCAGTGGTGGTGTGTTGATTGGATTTTCGACTACTCGAGTTGTTGGTGAAGTGGACCTTCCTTTGTTTGAACTTCTAGGTTCTTCTTGAGGTCCTGATGTTTTGATAATGTTGCTGATTCCTCCTGGGACGCTGGTGGAAGGGGGTCTTGATACATGGCTGGCACTTCTAAGTGGCGCAGTCCAGTCTCCTGCCCGTTCTCTTGCTCCTCTTGAGGGGTTTGATTGAACTTCAACTATTGTGCTGGTTGGAGCCTTGCTCCTTTGGGATGCTGCACTTGAGGATCAATTGTCCATGTTGTCACATGACTTTGTTTTCTCATGGCTCAGTGTACTAAGCGCTTGCTTTGCAATGTTGCAACCTGCTAATGCCTATGGTTGACGACCACTAATGGCCTTTGAGATGTGGAACAATATGTGATAAGTCTTCTAAGACTCTATCACTAAGGTGGACAAACACTAGTCTTGTCAGTACAAGTCACTAGCTCCTAAGTCCAAGTGGCTGTGCTAAAGGCTAAGTAGCCAAGTGCCTCTGATCACACTGCAGGGATAGTTGACAAGGCAAAGCAAGCTGGGGATGACCATGCTTGCAAGCCAGTATATATACTCAGAAAACAGGTGAGTCATAGTAAATACATGAGTCACACGTCTGAGTCAAAGTCCAAGTCATAAAGGGGACTGTGCAGGACAGCCAATAGAAAGCAGCATGAGTCATATGAGTCATGGTGACACATCATCCATACACCTTACTAAACCAGGGGGAGGGCACAACAAAGAGAAGGGGCGCTAAAGGTGCTGGTACAAGCCACAAGTCCACAAACAGAGACAGAGAGAGGGACAGGTCACAACAAACAAAGTTCCTTGATGTGTTCCTCCACATATTTGCCTTTGGTTGTTTGTAGGCCAGTAAATTGATTTCACAATAGGGTTGTAGCAGCAGTGCTGATAGTCTGATAGGCTTGTCTCAAAGGGCCCAAACAGCTGAAGCTGTGTTGAGATGGGCCACATGGACCATAGGGGTGGCTTCTATGCGGCTTCTAATGATGGCTAGCACCTTTCAATTGTTCTTTTCCCATGAATCAATTGCTGCCTGGTTGATTCCTGCAATGCCAGGTACCACAAGGGTGCCTCCACCAGTAAGTTAGGCTGGAATGGCTGCCATTAAGACAAGGTGCTGAGTGTTATTTCCAGCTACTGGTTCCCATGGTTTGGTTTCAATGAGCATATCTTGCATCTGGATGTTCCAGATTGAGTAGTTATCATGTCCAGATAGTACAGGGATTTTGAAATTGTTGTCAGAAATTGAAGTAGTCTGAGCCATTGTGACTTGATGTGAGATTACCAGGTGAAATTAGATGTGTTGAATGTGTGGTGTAGGTGGAGTGGATGTGTATCCACTGTGTTCTAATTCAAATAGAAAGGGTTGTTCAGCTTTGATTTCCTGTCCTGACTTGACAATTAGGTAGCTAAAAGGTATAGTTAAGAAGCTCAATTGCAATGTGCAAGAGCTTAAGGAAGTGTGATGTTTTAGATAGATAAGTATTAATTGGCAAGTCCTATGGAAAGGAGGCCAAGCCATGTTGTTTACAGGCTTGCCCTCCAAGCTTATACACATGAGTGTGCACTGCCCTGTATAAACAGAGGCAACCTGGGAAATCCTTATCTATATCAAATATATGATCCAATTCAATATGACTAGGCTTATCAGAAGCACCACAGATTGCCAAAAGAAAGACAAATACATCACATGATCTGGACAAGACAAATATGCCAAAAAAGGAAAGTATTCCGGAAAAAAGATATAAAATCGGAATAAATGTTATGAGGTCATAACATTTCCCTTTGGATTTCTTCTGCAGCTTTGTCAGGTGTGTAGAAGTCCAGGAACTGTTTGTAATCAGCAAGGTAAAATAATAATTGATGAAAACAGTGACTAAATGTGTCTGATCAAAGAAGTTCTTGATGGATTTCTTTAGTGTATTGAGGTCAATAAGTGGGATCTTCTGGGGGTGAGTCAGGGAGCTTGATTAGGCCTGTTGTGAGCCTTGCTCTCTCCATTGGACTCGTCTATGCCTCCTCCTTTCTTGTGGCTGTGTATGTTATGTTTTGTTTCTCTTTTCCCGCCGCATTGCCACCTTCTTGTGGTTATCCTGTTACATTGTGTAATGCGGCTGTGCTTTGTACAAGTCATGTCTGGTCATACAGCATGACTCATATGGACACTCCTGACTGGCTGTTATGTATGACTTGTGTGGCTGCGTCTTGTATGACTCAGCCACTTTCTTTATATATATAGAGGACCAACAAGCCTGGCAACCCCAGCTTGTTTTGTCTTGTCAAACATCCCCTTTGAGTGACACTTTGAACCACCCCTACCCTCAAGAGCCTACAGACACTTAAGTGTGTTGCGGTTCAAGAGGTCACTTAGGTCTTAGTGCCGTCCACTCTCCATCGCAGCCTGTCTCATAGCCACCAAGAAGAAGCTTACAACATTACAAAACAATCTTAACAACCATGTCCATCCAGGAGGATGCAGGATCATGCCTCTCAACACCACTGTCAACAAGGAGAGGACCAAGTAGGGCTGCAAGACCTACAAGTTCTCTCAACAAACAAGATATTGCACAAGCACGGGCCGGAGGACCAGCAAGGTCTTGTCCACAAAGTCAAGCTTCTATGCCTGGAACATTTGGTGCCACAAACCTTTTGGTCATTCAAGAAGAATCTACAATTGTCAATAGGGAACCAGGGGATATTACCTATGATCCCACACCAGCCATGATTTGAATCCCTATTTCTAACACAAGTCCTGGACCCTTGCGTCCACTATGGCCCATGGGACCCAGAAGGCAGTTCTTTTCCCCACAGCCTGAAGCTCATGGGGGCATGTCCCTTGTTCCTATCAGACCCCCGCCTACACCGCACATCCCCCAGGCTCCACAAATTCCCCAGATCGGAGGAACTATCACCAATGCTGGCCCAATCCCAATACGCTCCCAAGCCATGACACCCATAAACCCTGCACCACCATAGGTACCACAAGGGTATTCCCAGCAACCAACAACAACAACTGAGGGCCAAGACATACCCAGGAATCCCAGTTTAAGTTCCAGCTCCAGCAGTAGAACCGTGATTAGCAATCTTGATGACCTTGACGATCTCCAGCTCGGAAGACACAACGCACTCTTAAGGGTCATTGACAGAATGAGAACAGTGATCAATAGAAGACTCAATGGGTTAGAACAGGCTACCCAGGTCTTAGCAAATAACCAGCAGATCTTCAACAATTCCATCAACACCCTACAAGGAACCCTCATGGATATTCTCAATGCCGCAAGAAACAGCAAACATAGCACCTTCCTAGTTGGTCAAGATGTAACCCAACTATGAAATGAGGTTACAAACACGCAAGGACTTGTAAACAACGTCTGCAAAGAACTCAATACCACTAGGCAAGGACAGCTTGAATGGAATGAGGCAGTAACTCAAGGTCTAGAAAATTTACAACAAGAAGGGAATGCTACTACCACAAAAATCACCATAATACAAGAGGCTATCAACAACCTTTGGGAGGAAATGGACAAAGCATCCCAACATGCCCAGAATCCGTCCAGACAATCGAATTCTCCACCACATCCAGAAGCAGAATCTACCAGGATCAAGGAACTAGAACAAAGACTCCAATGACTCACTGAGAACCCCACCTCCAGCAGAGGAACACACCGTCCTAAGGTTACACACCCAGATTCCTTTGACGGGAAGAAAGGAGAAGGCACCGAAATGTTCAACACACAAATGGAGAGCTACTTTGTTTGACTTGGAGACCAATACAACTCCCACAAAGAAAGAATCCGTGAAGCACTAGCCAACTTCAAATCAGAAAATACAGCCGCTACGCATTGGGCTCAAGTGCTACTATGATCCCTGAACAAAGGAGAAGACAACGGGAACCTAATCTCATGGGAAAGTTTTAAGTCCCACTTCATGGAACAATTCAGCAACCCCAATAAGAAGGCAAAGGCCAAAGTGGATATCCGGAAATGCAGACAGAACAACTCGGTAGCAAACTACGCCTCAGAATTCCAATATCTCTTAGTAGACATCAACTGAGGACAGGAAGCCATAATCAACCAGTTCAAAGAAGCGTTGAAACCTGAAGTTAAAACCAAACTAGCTCGATTTGAAGTGACCCTACTCAACAAAGACGGAACAGAGCAAGAACTATCTCTTGACCAATGGATCTCAATCGCAATCTCCATTGATCAAAAACTACAATCTATCAAGAATACCATGGGACAAAAGACAGTAGCGGCATCCTCCAGCTCCATGAAGAGGCTTCCTGACGACGTATACAAGGCAAGAATTTCCTCAAAATGTTGCCTAAAATGCGGATCAGACAAACACCTGCTAGCAAAATGTTCCGAAAGGGAATGGAAGAAGGAGGAACCAAACCTAAAGGGACGCAAAGGGGAACTTGAGGATGAACCAGAATCAGGAAAAGACGGGGTCTCCCTCTAACTGTGTGTGGAGAGATCAAAGAACCGGTAACAGAGACAATGTACCTTAAAGCAACAAACAAATCAACAGTTGTCTACACAAACATTACTGGAACCACAGAACCCATTCCCACCCTTATTGACTCAGGTGCTTCAAAAAACTTTATTGACATTACCTGGGCTCGCTCAAACAGCATACCACTAATCAAGCTGCCAACACCCAGGAAGGTCATTGGGATTCAAGGAAAGGAATGACCACATCAAATCCAATTCAGAGCCAATCTAAAGTTTGACCTGGAAGGGAAAAGCTTTAGGCAAAATTTCTTTGCAATGCTGACCGGGGATACACATCTGATCTTAGGACTAGGATGGTTAGAAAAAGCTAACCCAATCATTAACTGGCGTTCAAAAACAATCACATGGAGGACAGACCCCATCATGGGCAAGACCAGTGAGATTGAGGATATACCAGAAGAATCCAAGGACTTCAAGGAAGTTTTTAGTGAGGAGAAGTTTAAACGCATACCAGACCATCGACTGTACAACTGCTCTATTGACCTGATAGAAGGGTTGGAGCTTCCAAAACCAGCTAGACCAATTCCGCTTTCACCTGCAGAATCTGTTGCCCTTAGAAAGTACCTTGATGAGGAACTAGCAGCAGGAAAGATCCAACCAAGCAAATCACCAGTAGCAGCAGCCACCTTCTTTGTCAAAAAAGGTCAAGATCTAAAGAACCCCAAAAAGCCTCCAGAACTTAGACTGGTACAACACTTTGGCCCAATGAATGAAATAACAAAGGACAACCGCTTCCCTACGCCACTTATGGAGGATCTCCTGGACAAAATCAAGGATGCAAAAATCTTCTCAAAAATAGACCTGCGCATGGGATTCAACAATATCCGCATAAAAGAAGGTGACAAATGGAAAACCGCCTTCCAAACCAAGGAAGGACTATTTGAGTACATCATAATGCCATTCGGACTAAAAAATGCGCCAGCAACATTCCAATGGTACATGAACCACATTTTCCATGACCTGATGGACATATGCGTCATTGTCTACATTGACGACATCCTTATCTTCTCCAAAGACAGAAAGCAGCATGTGGAAGACATTTGAAAGGTACTAAGGATCCTACTGGAAAACAATCTCTTTGCCAAACTTCCTAAATGCAAGTTCTTTGTCAAGAAACTGGTCTACACTGGAATCTGCATCAGCAAAAAAGGAATCTCCATGCAAGAAGAGAAGGTCAAAGCTATCAAGGAATGGAAAGAACCAAAAACAGTCAAACAAGTACAAGCTTTCTTGGGATTTGCGAACTTCTACAGATGATTTGTTCCAAACTTCAGCAGATTAGCCAAACCCCTCACTACATTAACAAAGAAGGACATAAAATGGCAATGGGAACAAGAACAACAGGACGCCTTCAACAACCTCAAATCGGAGATTTGCAAGGAACCTTTATTGCGACATCCTGATCCAGAAAAACCTTACATCTTGGAGGCCGACACAAGCAGTGTGGCAATGGGCGCCCTCCTTTCCCAGAAACAGGAAGATGGATTCCTACATCCAATTGCCTTCCTATCAAAATCTTTCAATCAAGCACAATTGAATTACGATGTGCATGACAAAGTACTCATGGCAATCATAGAAGCACTCAAACACTGGCGTTTGCACTTGGAAGGAACAAAAAAACCTATCACAATCTACACCAATCACCGGAATCTGCAATATTGGAAGAAGGCAACAACTTTCAACAGACGCCATGCTTGGTGGCAGCAGGTTCTGGCATCCCACAACTTTGAAATTGTGTACCAACCAGGGATCCTTTCAACAAAACCAGATCTACTGTCCAGAAGGAGCAACCATAGTGACATTCCAACAGCAGAACAAGTGATGATCAAGGAGGAGCAATTCAAAGGGTTCTCTGGAGACATGAAGTTTGATATCATTGCGGACATCAGAGAAGTGCAAGCGGAAGACAAAAGCATTAGCCAAATCATAGAACTGTGCAAGAGGAAAGAAGACCTTCCAAGATCAGTGCAACAAGGAATCAGGAAGTACAATTTTGAAGAAGATCTTCTCTGGTTTGACGGGAAAATCTACATACCGGAAGACAAGGACACAAGGTTGAAGATTATGAGAATACACCATGACTCACCAATAGCTGGTCACCAAGGACACGCACGTACACTGGAGCTTATTTTGAGAAGATACTACTGGCCAGGACTAAAATCCACGGTGAACAAATATGTGGACTCATGCAAACAATGCCAAAGAGCAAAAGGAACAAAAATGCACATGCCATTAAAATCACTGGAGATCCCAAAGGGTCCATGGGAGGAAATTGCGTATGACTTCATTACCAAACTTCCTAAGTCACATGGGAGCAACAGCATATTGGTAGTCATGGACCAATTCTCTTGCATGGCGCATTTCATACCCTGTAAAGAATCAACAACAGCAGAACAATTGGCCGAGATTTTCCTGGAGAATATATGGAAGCTTCATGGTTTTCCATGAAGTACAGTGTCAGATAGGGGAACAATGTTCAACAGCAAATTCCTAAAAGCACTATACAAAAAGATTGATACCACACCAAGCTTTAGCACAGCATACCATCCTCAAACTGACGGAATAACGGAACAAATAAACCAGTGGCTGGAAGCCTGGTTACAAATGTTTGTAAATCACCAACAGGATAATTGGGCCAGGCTTCTACCCATTGCAGAATTCTGCTACAATAACCAAAATCATAGCATCATGGGGAAAACTCCTTTTGAAATTGTCTATGGCAAAGAACCTCTTTGGAACATATCAACAAGAGAAACAACCACTCCAGAAGCAAACAACAAGGCAGACAGTTGGCAGAAGGTGTGGGACAAAGCCAAAGCGGCCATGGAATGGCATAGAAACAAAACTGAGGAAAGTCAACCACCCAAATACACAGAGGGAGATCTAGTTTGGCTACATGGGCAAAACATAAAAACTGATTGATCCAACAAGAAACTTGACAACAAAAAACACGGCCCGTTCAGGGTCAAAAGAGTTGTCTCTAGCCACGCCTTCAAGTTGGATCTTCCAAAGACAATGAAGATACACCCTGTTTTCCATAGCAACCTGCTTAGCCCTTACAAGGAGGACAACAATTTCCAAAGGAACCAACCCCGACCTCTGCTGGTGAAAACAGAAGAAGGGGAGGAAGAATACAAAGTGGAAAAAATTGTGAATTGGAAAATGACAAAGGAAGGACTATTCTATAGGGTTGGGTGGAAGGGATACGATTCAAAAGAAGACACAGAACAACGGGAAGAAGATTTTGGACATCTTGGAGGAATCATGAGGAAGTTCCTGAAAGAATTCCCAGGAGCACCAACACCCTCAAACTACAAGCCAGGGGGTATTAAAGGGAGAGCCCAACACAAAAGCTACCCAACTTGCAAAACTTGCTTACTCTTGAATTTGCTCTACTCTCTCAAAGCTTTAAACCTTTTTTGCTCACTATGCCTGCCATGTCCCGCCAAGCCATTGCTGACAACCTTGTCCGCATCCAGGAAGGTCCTGCCTTCCAAACTGCCCACATCCTTGATGCAGGGGCCGCACTCTACATTTTCAAAAGGAAACAGCAACAACCGGGACGGCTCCTTTTCCATGCCTCTGACAACATCCTGCACTTGGACATGCGCAAGCTGGAGTGGGTTGGAAGAAAGTGGCCAACAAAGATGCAGCTACAATGCAAGGACATCTACGTCTGCCAAGGATGCGCCACCTTCCAGGTCTTGGAGGTGGTGCTTCTCTCCATCCACAAGCTCAACATTGTTGAATGGCGGCAAGAGCAAGCCTATTCAAGTGAGTGGTGCCCAGGGCAAAACGGTTGTCCACCATCTTTGAGGCCCAGGTGGTCCGATGCATGGGACAAAAACTTTGAAGCTGATTTGGCAGATTGGAGGATGGAGCAAGGATGATACCAGAGGGAGAAGTTTGAATGGAAGCCGTTCTGGTGGCAGGAGAAGGAGTCCAATGTATCACAATGGGTGGAGGTGGAGCCAGATGCTCGACAATGGTTGAAGGAGCACGTAGAGGAGCAGGAACAGGTTATGAACTGGGCCAAGGCAGACTGGACCAACAAGGAGACCTGGGAAAAATGGGAGGAGTACTGCAACAAACCGGGTAACACCATGTTCAACCCCATCAATCTGACAGAGGAGAAGGAGGACAAACTTGACACCCTAGTTGAGAAGGTCAACAAGGACTGCTGGGTGCAGTAGGTTGGTCCATTCAAGTTCCTTTCAAGGACCTTAAGGGGGGAGTAATGCCGTGAGCCTTGCTCTCTCCATTGGACTTGTCTACACCTCATCCTTTCTTGTGGCTGTGTACGTTATGTTTTGTTTCTCTTTTCCTGCCGTGTTGCCACCTTCTTGTGGTTATCCTGTTACATTGTGTAATGCGGCTGTGCTTTGTATGAGTCATGTCTGTTCATACAGCATGACTCATATGGACACTCCTGACTGGCTGTTATGTATGACTCATGTGGCTGCATCTTGTATGACTCAGTCACTTTCTTTATATATATAGAGGACCAACAAGCCTGGCAACCCCAGCTTGTTTTGTCTTGTCAAACATCCCCTTTGAGTGACACTTTGAACCACCCCTACCCTCAAGAGCCTACAGACACTTAAGTGTGTTGCGGTTCAAGAGGTCACTTAGGTCTTAGTGCTGTCCACTCTCCATTGTGGCTTGTCTCATAGCCACCAAGAAGAAGCTTACGACAAGGCCTCAGTCAACATTGTATCTCAAATCAATGTAGCCTGTGGGCTCCAGGTCTTCAAATTCATGTTGTAAGTTGTCAGAAATGTCTGCTTCAGATGAAGAGACTTGAAAAGGAAGGTTTTGTGGCAACCCTTCAGGAGTAGAGAGTTGAGGATTGTCTTCCAAGTGGGTAGACACAGTGGGCAGATAATAAAACAAAGTGAATGCTTAGAGCCAAGCAGGGCTCATAACCTATTGAGATATTATTGAGAATGTCTTGCACTCAAATTTAACTTAGCAGATAGGCAAGCAGAAGCAATTGGACAACTGGATGATGTATCTACCAAGTACACAGTCTGGTTTATATACATGTAGTCATAGAACAAAGTAGAAACATTAGAGAACACTTAGTAACACACATACATGTACTCTCAGCCAGCACAGAACAAATCAGTCAGCATATAGTGAATCTATGCACCATATTCAGTAAGAGTCAATGTGTACATTTGATACCATTCCATTTGATTCTCAATAGACCCAATTGCCTAGTTTCCTAGTTTTCAAAAGGTTGCCTTGAAAGGGTTGTTGCCCTGGCTTTTTGTCTTGCAAGTGGGAGTGTTGTCTAGTTGTTTGTCTTCATCCCAGCAGAAGAGGTCATATGCAGGGGTGTTAGGTCTGCATTGAGTGCAGGTATTGGGGTCATGGAGCATGTTGGGTCTTGAAATTTTGGCAGATCTGCTGTCTTTGCCATCCTTGAAGCTTGACCTGGAGCTTGTGGATTGTTGCCTGGGTTGTTTTCCCCCTTCCCCACTGTGGGCAGGGCTGGGTGTCTAATGGGTTCTCCTGAGATCGAATTTCTTCGACTGGTGGGCTGCAAGAGGGCAACAGTAGATGGTATATTGAAGAAATTATTGCTAGTTTGCGATAAATGCGCAGAAATATCGCTTGAACATTTTCCAGGAGGGTCTGGCATGGTGGAGTGTCCTCGTTGTCGCCACGTGACCAGCCCTGGCACGTGATCAGATCGTTCCGGAGCGCTCGAGGAGCCTACGGAGCCCTCCTGAGCAAAACCAAGCTACGGAGCGCCCCGCAGCATTTTAGGTTTTTGCTGAGTAACAAACCCGAACGGCAAGTGCTTTTGCAGATGATCAAAGTTGGCTCTTGGGTGCTTCGTGCAGACACCCTTATCTGCTTCCCCATCATTTTTAAACCCGCATGGCATGGATAAATGTTTTCCTTGAAACTAATTTAGCTGGTACTGTAGTAGATTAATGCATCAGTCCTAAGCTCAACGTGGTTGTCGTAACCCCCATCGGTTGTTCTATCCCACATGCGCGCATATATGAAGAGAGTCAAGGCGCTATAACTGAGCGCTCGACTACGAGGGCCCGCCAGGAAGGTTCGTGGCAGGGGCATTGGAGCCCTGGGACCCAAGGAGAGCCTGTGCGTGGGCGGGCAGCGTGAATTGACACGTCCTTGAGAGAATGACATACGCAACACTTGAATTATCGTAGAGCAATGCTTTATTTGAGAAACATTTGTCTAAGTCTTATTTCGAGGCATAGCTGTGATTCCTGGCCAAGAGTGGGCTAGGAATTTCGTTTCGACTAGGAGGCTAAGCCATGATTTCAATGACATACCCCATGCTGATATCATGGCACCAATGGGCTGCGGGGCGGCTATGGCAGAAAAACAACGGGAAAGGAGAACTGGGGGACGGAACCATATGTAGCTACACCATTAAATTTGACGGAAGCTCAGGAGATCTTCAAAAAGCCAGATATAGAATTTCGTACCCGCAAATTGATGGTAACAAACGCTTGAAAGTACTACTAGAAAATATGGATCATAATATCAATGGCGAGCTACACCATCCCTTTGCCAACCCCTGCGCTGAGCTGTGCCATACTTTGAATCATCGAGTCTATCCAGGATGGATTTTGTTCAGAGGCTATTTTTTCGTATCCTTCAAGACTGCGATAAAAAGGACTCAGCGGATCATGTTAATGGTTCGATTAAATAAATGTACTCTTCCGGGTCGGTAGCTTTGAATAAAGTTTCTCCTGCCTTTGACAACTCAATCAAAGAGCTCTCTGTCGAGGACGTAAGCAGAGCGCTTGCCCAATATGCAAACAAGTGGCTAAAATCGCCACGCACCGTTTGTCAGTTCGGATTCCTTGTTCAAGTAGCGAAGATTTGGGTCTTCGAGGAAGCGATTGTTAGCAAAGTCTCATAAAATGGGATATCTCGCGCACCTATCATGATCATACGTTTATTTTTGTTTTCCATGATCAAGATACGACGATACGTCTCTTCATCGGTGTTTGTTTCCTCGCCTTCGGCATTTTCACGCACATGAGCGACGGCCAAGAATGGCTTGTCTATGGATGAACGTATCATCAGTTTGAACGGGACGTCGAAAACAACAAAAGACTAGATAGTACCGGAAGTCAATTCACTTGAATTGGATTCCGAGTCAGCGTCGGCGTCCTGATCTGTACGGATGTTCGAATGGGAGTCAATAGTCGAGATGCGGGAGGGGTGCGTGAGGTTACCTGAAGAAGTACCCGCCTGAGGCGTGATGATTGAATACCACGTCGCCGTGGGCTGCTAAATATCAGCATGAACATCATTTGCTGAGCGGCCAAGTTAGTAATACCTGGGTAGTATCACTGGCGGAGCTGGAACCCGCAACTGTTCCAAAGTCCAGATCTCGATCTTCTTGCTCCTGCGCATGGCGACTGGCCGTCTTTGTTGATTCCCAAGAGTCAGATGGATGGTTGAGATTGTCAAGCGACCTACCAAAACATCGCGGTGGAAAATCCTTGCGTGGCCATGAAGCAGTTCCAGGTCACGATCAGCAGCATTTTGTCGTCGATCCGCTGGACTGGCAGATAGTAGTTTACGAGTGTCTTGCTCTTGTATATCATGCTTCACTTCAACTACCCTTAACAACAGCCTTGGGTGGGGATGGGGTGGCAATCAGCTTGAGCGATCAGAGAGTACAAGTAGCGCCTAGCTAGCTCACCGACGGTGCATTATGCTGAAAGACTTGTACTGCTCCTGATGCAGAAGCCGTTCATGACTTTTCAGGACCTTCATCGAGTCCTGGAGGAGGTTCTCGACTTTCTTGACAGTCTTCGTAGCGTCATCGCCTTGGACAAGCCGGACGGTAGCTTTCCCCCATTGGCCGCTAAAATTGAATATAGACCAAGGCGCCATCGCAGTCGTTGAACTCTATGATGCAGAGTCTCGGAGCAGGGGTAAAGGGTTGGTTCGTTGTTCAGTGAAGTTTAAGCGTTTGTGGTTATAAAATGTAACATAGGGGCTCACGCTCAGTGATTTCTGGGAACATTTCCGGAACGCATGGACCTCGTGATGCTACTGATATATCGGTGACGGTGTCTTTGACAATGAGACGTGTTGGGAAACTCGAACATTTCAGCGGTCACATATGTGACACAGACGCTTTGTTTGTAACAGCCACGTGCTAATTGCCACAACAGATTGGATAACCAACTTGTCCTGATTGCATGCCGTGCCCTGCCCACTCGCTTTGCCCTTGAACCTCTGGATTTTTCCGCTGGTGGCTGTAAGCAGGGGCTCGACGGTGGACTTGATCTATACTTCAACAAACGCAGGTTCGCATCCTCGGCCTGGCTTGAACGTAACTATGCAAGAGTTCGACATTGTTTCTAGCCCAGACAAGCGATCGGGGGTTGAAGAACGATGGGCCTCGTTACAACCTTACCTCCTCACTAAAGGGTACCGTCTTCGACCAAGATATCAACCAGACTGGGTCCCATCATGGCAAAACACCGACATACGACCCACGGATTGCGAAGACAGCATAGATTCCATAGTGAGCATTTTCTCTCTTCCACTTATCAAGTTGAAGCTGAGCTTACTAGCCTATACGTGTACTCGATGCAACACGGATACGAGATGATCAACAAGTAATCGTTAAGATGGTTATACCCTCACAGAAGAGTTCGGAAGGAAAGGACGAAGTCGCCCTGCTCCAGTATTTTTCTACTGTGCCGCTCAGAAACGACCCCTCCAACCACGTTGTTCCCTGTCTGGATACGTTCCCGATTCCAGGCGAAGATGGGGGCCATTTCATTGTCATGTCGCTCCTGGGTCAATTTGACGAGCCAGCGTTCCACAACCTCGCAGAGGTACACGAGTTTCTTCAACAAATATTCGAGGTAGGCCCTTTGGTTTCTCTCCCAATATCTTCGCTAAGCCTGTGCCCAACCTAGGGACTTTTATTTATGCACAGAAACAATGTTGCACATTGGTAAATCCAGCGACCTTTGGGTCCTGTGGTGTATCTAATGCCCAATCCCTCAGCGATATCGCAGCGCCCAATATCATGATGGATGCCCGCCCGCTATACGATGAACCCTTCCACCCAGTATACCACACAGTCTCGCTCGATACCCAACGAATGATCTACCCCCAATACCGACGATCGCAGAAAAACATACGCTACTACTTTATCGACTTAGGATACGCAAAGTGGTTCAAGGACCCGGCTTCTCCGAGGTTAACAACAGGTCGAGAGGCGCGTGAAACAGCGCCAGAGCAAAAACGCGGCCAACCGTACGATCCATTCTTGGTGGACATATACCAACTCGGCATCGTGCTCCGAGAGCATCTCATTCCAGTACGTCAATCGATCGGCGTGTTCAAAATGTTTTGTTGACCGTGTCGTATCTAGCAAATAGACATGCTCAAATTTCTTGATTCTCTTGCCGCATCAATGGCACGAACAGATCCTGTCGCTCGAATATCACTGAACCAGGCGCAACAAACCATGAACACCGCCTTTGCCGGTCTGAGTGGATGGAGGTATCGGTACCCTATCATACCCAGAGAATCCGGCTTCCGAGTGCGTCTGATTTATATGGTCTGGGGAGTATCGTCCGAGATAAGGTATTGGATTGATCGGATCCTAGGCTTGTTTAGGAGAGTGCAATAGCATTTCTAGAAGTATTTTGTACCGTATTAAGTGGATGAAATATGACTTGGCTTGGTGCTCTATGGACACTAAGGTCTCTAGCTCGCGAAGCGGCCGTGACACTGGTTGGTACGGGTCGGATTGTTGTAATGTGACGATGTGTCATCAGGTGCGTCACGTGACCTTGTGCACAAATAATGACCCAGCCTGGAGAGCGAGAAGCTCTACAAATGGCGCGTATCACAGAAAGAATCAGCGATAGAACATGAATGTATCGTGTTAGGAAGCGACTGTTATAATTATCGTTATGAAAGGTTGTATCGTACCCCAGGAGCAACCGGCCACACCGGCCTTGTGCTGTCCAACCCCGACAGCCCATACCCCCTCCGAATCAACATGGCGTGCAAAGACCACGGACGAGAATCTTGCGCCTTTGCCTTGGTGTCGGTAACTACGGAGCGTTGTTGATTTGCATGTACCAAGAGTTTTTAATAACTGCCACCAAGAGCATCCAGCCGCAAACCAAGAGACCGTTTCAACCGCTTTCCGTGAACGCAGACAAGACGTCGTAGACACCATAAGAGCACATAGCAATAGCCCTCAATTTGGGTCAAGTGGCGTCGCAAAAATCGGAAAACTGACGCGTCAAAGAGGATGTGAGCCTCCCCGAAGGGATCGGTTCAGATCTAAATATTGGGATTTAGCCCCTGAGACTGTAAGCCACTAATGGGAAAGCCCCCAGAATAAGTTAACCGAACAGCCTTTTTCACCAAAGTGGAGGGATAGAGGTTCGCGACAGTGATAAAAAGTCAACCCAAGGTGGGTCTATAATTCAAGTACAAGGTAAGATCAGGAGACGCCACCCAGTAGATACTACCCAAGAGATATAACGAGCCAAGTACAAAAAACTCTTCACTTCATAAGTTGGGTGAGACAGGCCGACAGGGGTGAGTTTAGCGTCGACGTTGGCGGGACGTAAGAAGGTATCCAAGATAATGGAGCTAGCGTTCGCCATCAAGGAAGCCAAGGAGCTGGGGGAAATGTGGAGGAGCATACCCCCCCCCCCATGGCCTTCCCTTTTATACATGAATGTGGCAAAACATGCGGCCTTGGACCATGATGCCGTTGCTGAAGAGTTGTCCAATCGGGTGTGGCAACACATCTCCCACGTGATATATTGCGACAAACAACTGACTGACTTTCCAACCGGAGGATCGTTCTGGGCCCTTGCTAGCGTCAGCAAATCTTCGTTTGTCCGAGTTCACAGACAACTCGAGCAAATGGGCACTATTCAATAATATTCAAAAATCCGATGGCCATGAAGGATGAAATGCGGATCATCTGGCTTAGACGTAGCCGCCCAAACTCTTCTTCTTTCCGAGGTACCTCATATAGACAAGGTGATCGTAACAGAAACAAGAAAAATACTGGTGTTACAATCGAGTTATCTGATAGAAGTCTCATTAATGCCCTGGGGCGTTGGTAATCCCACGCCGTATCTTTATGTTTGTGTAGCATTTTGGCCTCTTGCTACAACACTTTGGGTTGGACCAGCTTTCCTCTGTGCAGCTGTTCTGAGCTTCCTTGTTGGGGGACCAGATGTCAACCTCATTTGCTTCGCCCTGTATTCATGGATAACTTTTGAATATCGAGCTCGCCGTCATGATTATTGACCGAACTTGTCACTTATGTATTGATCAATAAAGACTGTTATTACGATCTCGCTGTTCCGGTGGACTAGCCATGCCAGCGCCAGATTGAGGTCGTCAGCAAGTCAGGCTATTTTTGGCCTGAGGAATGCAGGCTTGACTAGGAATCCAAGGATCTTGCGAGCTGAGAAATTGCCGGTTATAATGATTCATTGTCACACTACTCTTAGAAACGCATAATACTGGGTTTTGAGCGTGGTTTGACCCCAAGAAGGGGTCGGACCCGCCTAGTCCAAATCTCCTGGTTGACTCAACCTGGACTGTCCGAGGAGAAAATAAGCAAACAAATACCATCGTTAAAATTTGGAAGGGGTAGTTTTGGTGTGGCCTGATGACAATTATGGTGCTGCGATAATATGAAGGTTAATAGAACCTGTATACACACAAAATAACGCGTGATCTATGAATTACAACTTTCCATACGAAGTTTTTGGTTTGGAAAATGTGCACCATACAGACATTAACATTACGCCAACATGGTCACAAGGGACAAGCATGCTGCAGGTTTGCATATGCGCGATTTACAGGATAGTCACCAAACTCTGATAACATACTCGCAACGGCGTCAATGGTGGCAGCAGTCTCGATTTATCTGAACGCTCCTCCACGTGCTGGTTTTGGCTGACTTACCTCTACGAGGCCAATGAGCATGTGCAAATTTCTCAAGAGCATTTGACTCACTGTGTCTTGGCCGGTTATATACCGAGAGTATCGTAATCAGTAAACTCCATGACTTTCTCCCTAATTTCCAGATTTTACTACTCGACGCAATAAGGAATTCAAGGCTAATCGCTATCTGCAAGGCTCAATCTCGCTTTTACGTGGTAATTCAGTAAAAAGCGATCATCGTATTGTACATGCCAACCAGCATAGGTATGGAGCTCGGTACCGGAGTCAGCGTTAAATATGACTGGAACGGCGTGTAGCAAGTCATTGGCAAATATGCTCCAGCTGACCAAGCTGCCGGCTCGGTCCAGGTACTTTTTGGTGACGCCATGCCCTTACTTTCACCTTCGGCAGTTCCTCCTTGTACCAACGTTCACAAATGCCTACTAGCCACTCTTTCACTTTGCCAAATGAGACATGGTCTGATTTGTTTGCCTGCGTATCTTTGCACGATCTTACATGCGCTTCACGTGTCAACCTGGCGGGGTATGACTTATCCTCGCTTGTACCACACTGTCTATCTGACCGTCGCCAGACATCTAAAAGAGTTCGCCGAACGCATTAGGTCGGATACGAATGGATTCCTGTCGCTTCGGGCTCACATAACTGGGCCGGTTTTCGATGAGTACAGACGAAAAGTTACGACAAGTGATGCCTATGAGCCGGTCAAAAACGGCGACCTTGGCTATCTTCTGGAGATTATGCTCCAGCTTTTGTCACTTGAGCGCTTCTCTTACTAAATGGAGCTCTTTCCCAAAAATACGGAGGTGATTAAGGTCCTGCAGGTCGCAAATCCGAGATCCGTCGATTGGTGGGTTTGGCAGTGTAACCGTGGTGGCCATAACGTGTTTGAGGATCATCACGGTAGGCTTAAACCCAACCTCATAGACCTGGTTTTATAATTACCCTTTACTCAAGAGGACTTTCTCGAGTAGGTCGCTTGTGTCTGTACAGACTATCTCAATCTCAATATGGGAATCAGTCTACTAAAGTCCAAGAACCTATCACATCTCGCCCTGAGAGTTAGACAGATACTTAAGCCCTCTTGGATCCAGATATTTCTACTTTATCGGGTCGCTCCCCGTAGCTACACTTGACTTTCATGAGAAATTCAAGGATCCGGTCACCACTTGTATGAGGGCATCGCCGAATCTCGAGTCGCTTGCCGCCGCATTTTATAAAGAGGACGATATGAAGATGGATTAGTGTCCCGAAGTCATCATTGAGGCACTCGACGACTTCAATTTTCTATGTCTTCGTAGCTTCCGTGCATTGGGGCGCGCTTATCCATTCTGGGGTGATGTTTTTGGAGCATCAGTCTCCAGCCCACTTGCGACGTGCTTTATGCGTCACCCTAATCTACACGCAATCGCACCGGGATGGGAAAACGATTGCGACTATGACTGCGATGACCCAGAACAGTTTGTGACACTTTCCCCTCACTCAAATGCCTTGAAGCCCTGGTGATCATGTGCCAAGCCGTGTTAGTCTCGACCCTCGCCAATCAACTCGAGAGGGTCACAATCCTCGATGAGGCTTTCGTGGATATCAACACCGATTTGAACACTTTGGCAGAGAGTATTCAACCGCTGCCAAATATACGGGAATCGATATCAATGCAGAACGCGATGAAACGATCGAAAAGCCCCATCTGAAGACGTTCCTCGGAGCCATGCCGAATCTCGAAGAGCTAGGAGCTCAAGTCCCTTTCGACGAGCCCCTGTGTATCTCCTTTCTTTTCTGTTACATAGGCAATGGTTGTAACTTAGGATCAATTAATCGAACTGCTCAACTTGTCATCCCATGCGTACGGTTGGTTGAAGGCAGAGCTTGGAGTATCGGACCTGAAGGTGTGCATCCCGGCGCTCATCGAGGTCTTCCCGTTATTACAGTGCGTTAGCACCTCTGTTTATAGGGAGAACACATCCTTGGAGATTGAGCGGGTGATAAATGGAGACATTAGGTTACTCAGGTCTTCCACCCCCTGAGCCATAGTAGTTGGGGATCTTACATGCGTGCCTGGTCATTTGGCGGACCCACTCTTGTGTTATGATAATACCTACCTTCAGGCGAGAAAGAGTTGCAAATAAGGTCCCTGTTCTCACGTTTTCGCAACCGCTTCTAATGTTAAGTTTGACCCGTATCCCGGTATCCAGAAGTTAGTAATAAGTCCTTCACGTCACTTGTAACTGCAATTTGGCCTCACGTCCTCCGGATGGATGCATGTAGGTGGTGCAGAAAATGTAATGTATATATTGTGTATGGAGGGTACACGGACATTGGTTGAGACGGGCAACTTATGATTCGGGAGTCTTGGAGGCGCTCAGAGGATGTGACTGGGCCGCACCGCCGAGCTCGCTCAAGTACTTACGAATGCCCGGCGGATGGAAGGCGCCAGGCACTGGATAGGTATGGTCGGTCCCGAAACCGGCTAAGTATCAGCATTGCTGCCTTCGCAGGCTCTGGCACACAGCCACACACTGTAAGTTTATTGCGGGCTCGTTGTTTGTGTATTTATATGACATTGACTACTCAGCCTACTGATATTATATCTCCAACACGTAGGCGCGCGGGCATTTCTTCTAAGTGTTCCTTGATGTGGTAATTGTGGTACAACCTTACAAAGCAAACTCCAGCACATATACAGAGGACACCGGCTGTATCAAGTAGCTGCTGGTGCTTGTCTATAAGTGTCAGGTCCCCTGAAACTAACCGGTATTGCTCGTGGATGCTGGGTCGCACCGTATGTCTGCGGAGAGAGCTCCAGTGTTCGGCGCCCTGTCTAAAACCTAAAACGGGTATAGCGCACACCACCTGGTCGCTATTAGCTAATCCAAACCGAAAGCAATCGATGTATTTGAGCAAGAGGTCAACGGCGGATTCACAGACTCAGTCAACAGTATTCAAGTAAGTAGTATATTCAAAGACTTCAGGAACATTAGTGGCGCGGTGTTCCGGGAAGTGAGCGGCCGAAAATTCAAAGTAGTCCAGCGGGTCGTGAAAAACTGGAAGCGAATGGGCGCATATATGTATATGTCAAAACCGGTGACCCCATTACTCCTGGTGGACTATGGACACCTTCCTGAACTTTTGAATGGTGGCTTCGAGTGACGAGCTCTGTGTGGTGTCGGCGGCGGGTTGGAGAGCCTGGGCGCTAAGGACATTCGAGAAGGTCAGCGGAAATCCCGGAAAAAATAGAAGGGACGGCGGACTTACGTGCTCAAATCAGACTCATTGAGGAGCCGTTGACCCAGCTCCGACATTTGTTGTAACGCTTCTTCGGCTGTAAAGCAGGTCCGGAGTGAGTTCAGCACAGTATTCTCTGAGAATATTATGCGTACCGACATATGTTTCGTTATCATCAAGAGCATAAGATCTCGTGTCTGTAGGCCGAGGGCTTAGCTGGGTTGCCACCGAGTAGGAAAGCAGATACCCTTTATTTCGACCCGCTGATCTCCGCGCTCGAACGATATCATCCGTCGATAGAGCTTTGCACCGGCACCAATGACCGCTTGATAGGGCGCCGTTTCCTCTTCACCCACTACATCGACAGCCGGCTTCGGGAAATGCGTCACAGTGACAATAAAATTCTGGTCTGGGATATGATATTTTAAAAATTGACGGAGACGAAAAGAAATAAGAAAGCACGCGCCTTCAGCCTCGTATACTTTGTTTGGATCCGATTCAAGCGACATGGGGTTGTCTGTAGACAATCAGTTATGGTTAGTAAATGGGAGCACATTGCTCTGAGGGGTATTAGATCAAGATGGGCATAGCTACCTTGTAATGACGTTGACCGACTGCTCGCGGGTCTCCAAGGAACCGAGAACCAGGACGTGTAAGAGCTCGGGAGCTTGGGCAGGCTCGATGTCAGCGACACTAGCCACAGCACTATTGAATAACCCACCGACGACTCAGAGGCAACAGATTGAGCAGCAGCACCGCTTGAAGCGGGAAGCTCATCGTCAAAGGGCTTCAGGTCGGCAACAGTTGCATTGCGACTCGCGGCCTGTTATCCATATCAGTGAGCCTGATCATTAGAACGCCGAAGTGAAACAGACGCACGAGGACCGTCGTTTGGTAGACTTCAACCTTCCGGAGCAAGTTCCTCGCACGTTGTTCATGGGAGTAACGATTGGCATATAACTGCGAGAGAATGCGACTCTGCCGAATGCGCTCATCAGTGGTTGCGCGAAACTCTTGTGACTCGTCAGTCATCTGCCAGTGATACCTAGCGGAAAACCGGAGTCGGGAAATTCAGCTGACCTACCGTGATGTACGATAGCTGAGTGTGCCTACCTTCGATAGGTGTGTTTGAGGTCTTCATACTCTTGAGGCGAGAGGACATCTTTGTGGTTATCGAGGACAATGCGAGAACCTTGTAAAACCTTGTCGACTTGCTTGAGGACGTCGGCGGCATTCTTTCCTGCAACTTCCTCGGAGGGAACATAACGGTACCCAATGTCGAGAGCATTCGCGAGGTTGGTGACTACCCCTCCAAGCTTGATCCAGTCACTGGGCATGTTGACTCGGCGAGTGGCCAATATCCCTTGACACAAGCCACGGCGTTTAAGTGGATGTTTTGGCGAGCGAAACAATTGGAATTAGCGGTCGGAGTTTGAAACCAAGGGATCATCCACGGAAGCGACGCAGATTAGGGGCACGAGACCGGGTGCCTAACAACACAAAAAATGGACAGGAGTTATAACATGGCCCAATTATTACCTGTATTCAAGGATGTGGCTGATGTGTGGTAGATGCCGCATCTTGTAATCTGCATATTCACGCGCTCGCAATCACTGGTGCTAGGTAATTTGATCTCCAAATTTGCACATCGACCACCCCACAAGGACCATTCTGGCGGTGGTTCCCTGGAAACGCCGCCAACTCCGCCTATTCTTCCCTTGATCTGGCAAGCACGATTCGGAAAACTTGGCTGTCACAAGGTGTTCGTCCGATGTCGAGTCGCATTATGTACCTCGTACCGCTCCAGCCACACCATCTCCGCCACACTACCACAAGACCGCTACCGCTGTGCTCAAGGTATCGCCACTAATCTCTGATACTATAACTGCCCGCCTAAGGAGCTGCGCCAACTCTTTTTTTGCCTATTATGACCACCAACTCCCCGAAACCCTTTCATCATCATAGTATTTCTTCTCCCGCACCCGAGGAGCTCTCGGAGGCCGAGAGACAATGGGTTCACTTCCAGCCATACCTGCTCTCCAAAGGATATCAGCTGAGCCCGAGGTATCGACCTGGATGGGTCCCCTCATGGATTCATTCAGGTATTAATCCCTATGATTGTGAGGACAGCGGGGATACGTTGGTACGCTCATAAACAACTGTTCGTTCCTCCAATTTACGCGGTACTTTCCAGCCCGTACGTATAATTGACGCAACACGGTTGAGTGATGGACTTCAAGTTATTGTTAAAATGCTGTTACCAATCGAGGGCGATCCCGAGGGCAAGGAAGAGCTTGAAGTGCTCCGGATACTCTCCTCTCCTCCGCATTCACTCGATCCTCAAAACCATACAGTCCCATGTCTAGATACATTCCCGATACCCGGTGTCGAAGCAGGATCATTTTACGTGATGCCTCTCCTAACGAGGTATAATCAGCCTCCGTTCGCCTCATTATGCGAAATTCATAATTTCCTTATTCAGATATTTGAGGTATATGCATTTTACCCGCCAGTAGAAACTAGCTAATCCCTCTTGCAACAGGGCCTTCTATTTCTCCATAAGAATGATATAGTGCATTGGTATGTTGTCTATCCCGCTGGCTTGCATGGTTGGCTCAGTTGACTTTCAGCGACATTGCCTCGCCCAACATAATGATGAATGGTCGTCTATTATACGACGAACCCTTCCATCCATTCAACCAACATCTCGCCCTTAACGGAAAGCGTCTTATCAGACCTCGGTATTCTCGTTCACACGTCCCTATACGATACTATTATATCGATTTCGGTTACGCCAGATGGTTCCGTGGCTCTTACCAGTCTCGACTTGTCCGCGGCATCCGCGCCCGGGAACTCACGCCTGAACAAATCTCTGGGAAACCATACGACCCATTCAAAGCGGACATATTCCAGTTAGGGGCCGTGCTAAGGAGAGATCTCATACCGGTAAGTATGGGCACTGCTACTACGTGCTCATCAACCTCTGACTACAGCTACGAGCAGCACTACCCAATTATTCGCTTCCTATTACCTTTGGCTCGAAGTATGACCGCTCAGGACCCTGATCAGCGACCGACGCTTGACGAAGCGTTGCAGACCATGAACGTGCACTTTAGCAGGATCCCAGGCTGGCAATTACGCTGGCCCATTATACCACTTGATGCCACTTTCGGGCAACATATCATCACAACAATAGCAGGGATCATCTCTGAAGTAATATGGCTTCTTAGACGCACTGCGGCTATGTTACTCGCCCGTGTCGCCCACTAAGGGGCACTCTCACATACCCGAAAATTATTCCGGATATGCTGTTGAATTAGACCTGTGTAGTGTTATTGATCAAAACATTGTATTTCTGAGATGAAGAAAATGTTAGTCATGGGTTGCCTTAGTTTGGAGTGACTTGAAAGAATTCGCGATTATAATATCATAAACAATACGTGAGGGGATATGTGCTCGGCAAGTTACACATGGATGCGCAGGCACGCAACTTATCCGGGTAGACTTCATCCAAACTGGATAATTATATCACGCGTAGCCTTACAGTATATATTGATCAGGTTAATTAGGGCTTGGGGAGACGTTATGGCAGCTCTTACTGTTGGGCACCCTGTCGTCGGCTTAGAATAGATCATATTAGATTTAGAGATGAATATGGAGTCTGAGGAAGTATAGCACCGGACGCGATAAGGCCAAAACAACCTGGGAGTTCACTCGAATAAGTCACAACTTGCTATCCTCGACAGCTTCTTCTGGTCACTCAAGTCTCTCCTTGGGACACCGTATGTTGCCCTCGCTTAGCAGAACTAACTAATTTCTTCCATACTTGAGGAGCCCGTTTAAATGTATGGCGACAGGAATTATTCCCCTACGTCCGCTTGTCATTACCCGCGAGTGCCCGAAACATAGAGTTACAAGTTGGGAACAACAGAAAACCCCCGCCATCCATGTTAGAGCCTGACCGCTTCAAAGAAAAGCTGAAATTGTTTAATTAGTATATACAAGGAGCTTGCAGATGCAATTCCTGTAATGCATGACAAGGGCAATACGAGCATCATCGGCCCTACTTCTGACGGTGAGTGAGATGAGGAGGCTTTGACAAAAGCTACCGAGTATATCAGCTTTAGTATGCCAGAGAATAATCGAACATAACACACCTGCAGAAGTCCATGGCAAGTTATGTCGACAATTATCAGAATTCTGGGGAAGTTGTGAGACCAAGGTCGCTCCGAGGCAACCCACCAGGTATCGCAGTGGGCAGCGGTGAAGCCGATGTATGTTTGTTGAAAGGCTGAGCGCCGCTTGTAACCCCTGTGAAGCCGGTTAATGTGACTATGTCATGTGTATGTATCTTGATACTGGCCAATGAATCGCAGGATCCTTGACCCACATGAATAATGGCGGGTTCAGCCTAGAAAGGATACGAATCAGCGGGCCGCACTAAAATCAGAACCAAGTGGCGCGTACTGAGATGCCGTTTTTTCTCTGACTAGGCTAAGTCAGCGCGCCTTTGTCGACGTACAACTTAGTGGCGTGCCATGACAATCGTTTTCGTCGAGTCGAGGGTCGAGTTGAGCCTGAGCTGGGTCATAGTCAGCAAGCACACGCCTGCAGACAATCCATTCTACCCCAGGTGTCTTTCGGGACGTCTTCCAACTAGTCAATGCTACGGGCAGTGTCTGAGTAGCAACGAAGCCGGACGGGAGAGATACTACAACCAAGTCTATGATCTCGACCCACTGGATGACGTTCCCATCAGCCCAGACAAAACACTGGAAGGACGAGTGTCACTCACCATACACCCAAGCTGCTTCCACCGGTTATTGTTGCAGTATGCCAACAGAAAATAGCTAGTAGCCGTAGGGTGAGTTCAAAGGGAGGTTCAACTCAATTCACGTGGTCTTGTTGTATCCCGGGCGGCTTCAACTTCCGCCCAACAAACTGCGTTTCGAGAACCCAATCAGTACCAGCATCTCTTTGTTTACTTCTGCAATCACTGGTGAATCCCTTATGATAATACCCCACTCAACGTTAAAAGTGCGGAGTTTTAGACCGGGCGGCTGGAACAACAAAAGGGGGGTTCCACGAAGGCTTTCTACTGGGCAAGCAAAATCGCCGCGGTAAGTTCCTTTGCTCAATTCAAGGCTGTCCGCTCGAAAGGTCCTGACGTTGTGCGTGGGTCAGCGGACGCACTGTTGTAATTGGTACATATAGGTCCGCGATTCACACAACTAGACGGGATACTGAACACAACTGTTTTATGCAAGTCCATGGGCCGGCAACGGCTCTTTATCTGGATGTGCTGGCGAATGTGATCTGACTAAGCGCAAAACCCTGCGAAGACGGCGGTACCATCAATAGGTAGCCACGAGCCACGTGGGTGGAACCAGCCACCTGAGCCACTTAGCCGTCAGGGACTACTGAATGGGAAATTGGCATCTCCAAAGCGTCTGCCCGTGCCCTAGGCAGCTTTTTTGATGATCGCCAAACGCGATGGGCCAGGCGTGGAAGTTTTATCAAAAAGGAGCTACAGTGTAGGCTAGCGCCATTAGGTGGCACATGGGGTTAATTGTTTGGTAATGGAAGCCACGCGATCAGCCCTGTTTTGGATTTGAGTTGGCTGTCACACTGCAGGTCACCCAGCCCCAGAATTTTTATGGTAATACAATTTACGGCACAACCCCATTGCTATGATGCACGGCAGATCCCAAGCGAACCGCATATTTCAGGCCCGACGATTGCTAGCACTCGTTCGATTTTGTGCGGAGTCGGCTGTTTCGGCTCGGGCTTTTGGAATCAATGGCCAAATAAAGTGCTCGGCGTTGCGATTTGCGCGAAAGTGCAAACTCAGTTCACCAACGCGCGCCGATTGCCGTTTTGGATCTCGTCTGGTGAAACTCGTCATATGGGGCAAGAAATACCGTCTATACCGATGTGATGGTTCAAGTCTAATCCGTAGTTTTGGAACGATGGTGCCTAACCTCCCTCCTTGCATGAAATGAATCCGAGCGAAAGCCAGAAATGCGACTCTCATTAATTGTAATTCGGTCATTGATCCCCGGACACTGCTCGCTTGCTTACTCGTGGGCCAACTCGATTCATCCGTGCGGGGATCATAATTTGTGCTTGCTGAGATGGATCACCGCTGGGATTGATGTGGTTTCTTTGGCTGGGAAATTTTGTGCCACAGTGCTACACAAACAAAATGTGAATCACATGATGGAAGCGCCGAAATGAGCAAATGTCAAGCACTCGCTCCTGCGAACCTGACGCGTTTCTAGATAGCTATAGGCCTTACGTTAGGGTTGTTTCATATGAGATCATGGCTTTGCTACTGTATTCCTCATATATTTATTTGGCTTGCTTTTCACGTATGCTTTATTCTTTTCACTTATGTACACGGTTGGATCCGAGGTTGGACTCTGATGTATGTTATCCCACCGTTGGACTCACCTCAAGGAAAAAGTCAACGCCATATCCCCGCTCTCATTCCTATTTGTGTCTCCATTATTCCCACACAAGGTTCTATGCGGAGACTACTAGGTGCGCAACCTACGGAAGCCTCAAGGACGCAGGCCACCGGTTAAGGAACGTGCGGGCGAGCCTAATGTAAGATCTGTCAGCATGAGCAACACGGGTCAGGGATACTCAATGAAGTTTGAAATCGAGTATCAAATCGGTTATCTTCCCAGGTTAAACACAGATTGAACATCACCCTGGATCTACGTGAAGCCAATCGGTTCTATATTAGGATTGACGCAAGGTGTTGGATGGACAAAACGTACCCAGGTCTGTTTCTTCGACCGTGCCTCAGCTACAGTATCTCGTACTGAATCGTTAGGGTGGGATAGTGATCGAGCCCAATGGGGTAGCCATTCATTGAATAGCGTAGGCTCTTGATTGGTCGAATTCAGACTGCAGACTGCAGTTGGGTACAGATCGGGTTGTCAACCAGGCGCGCACGAAATTCATAGTCTCGCCGATCGAGCCTTGGCTTGTACACGAGGATTTCGACATGAAATGAGAATGGGACACCGGCCTCAACTAGTCAGTACTAGACGATAAAACAACAGGTCAATGACTGCTCGGAAGGCGCAGCAAGTGCAGCTCGTACCTAGCTTCTGCCGCTACATCCCTCTCCCCCTCGCAGCGAATGTTTCGCTCCGCCAATCTAACACAAATGCCTAACCGTTAGCGTCAGATTCCGCTGCTCCCTAGATGGCGAGGCGTTCCACCAGGGAGATCGTCCTTGAGACCCAGGTAAGCGGGGGTTGGGGAACTAGCGTTTAAGGTTGTGCGGTATCGGTTGGCAAGGTGGAGGGGGTGAGAGGATGGGCTGCTGTATCGACAATGGAAAACGGGTTGTCGAGGATGGCGGGATGCTGAGAATTTTTGTCTACTGTATTAGCGTTCGACGAGTGAGCTATAAACATGACTCAACTTAACAGACCTTGCCTCGGTTTGCACGAGGACCGCAGAGTGATCAACCCACATGCTTGCACCAGTTCCCAATAATCCAACATTGTCCTTATCGAGCGTCCACTCCCCCTATAACATCCACATCATATCAATCGGTAACTAGGAAGGCATATCGACGACGGTTAGCTCGGAGCGTCAGACTGAGTGTCAGTATCCATCAATCACGAGACGGGTTATGGATGTTCGAAGATAGTAACAACTTGTCCTATCGAGCGACCGGAACTGACGATGGGTCTGCTAACCCGTAGGATCGGGGCGCGTTTCCTGGTGGGCGTGTTGACCTCCCGCGCAAACATCGAAGCATGACGCGGGATGGTAGAGTGAGCATGTTTCCACTGGCGCTCTGCGAGCGACCGCCGGTTCATTTGTACATCGAAACCCACTTGGCACTGCCTCACTACACATGGACGACGTCGATTCTGCACTGTTCCACGAGGGTGGCGATTGGCAGCGGCAAAACATTAACGCGCTTGCGAATGATCAATGCTCACTGAGGATGCGAATAACTCAGACGTTGACAACAGCGTTGCCATACAGCGAACAGGCCTCGAGCGCTTTCTGGCTTCTAGCTTCCTCGGTCCTCAGTCTGTTTGCTTGTTTAGAGTCAATTGGACTGGGTTGCCGAGTAAGATTGTGGGAAATATAGAATTGAGAAGTGGCCGGGTGTTCATCGATGATAATAGAATCAACATAGCGTTGAGTTTGCGATTGAGTTTATTTAATAAGACTAGAGGGTAGGCTACCGGCGGGTGGTGGAGCAAATCAAAATCGTGCAATCCAGGATGACAATCAAAATGTCACATTGAGAGGTGAAGCGCCGTCACCAATTCATTTCCGCCAACTGGAGCCAGCTGCCCGTTACAAGGTCGACTAGAACCCAGATTCCTCACCGGCGCACGCTTAGTTGTGAGCATGAGGTCTCGGCCATGAGGAGGAAACCCATTATGCATATTTGATCGAGACAAGATGACGAAAACGTCCGAGGATAACAAGCGAATGTTTTGCGTCTCGAGCAATGTTACAAAAGTTACCCCGACTACTGGATTCCCTACAGCCTCGTAGCCTTGCTTCTGTCCGCCTCATTTGTATACTTGATTTTTGACGTGCATGTTATACTCAATTAGTTGTATACAGGGTTGAGGCTACCGCACGCTTCTTGCCCTGCTCCTGTTGCCAGTGTATGACCCCAGCACTCACCCCGAAGGATCATTATCACAACATTCTTGTTTCCTGTTTTCGGTAGGCATTTCTGACCAGCCAACATGTTTGGACAAACTGGGAGCACAAAATGCGTAAATCACACGCCCATAAGGGGCAAATTACCCGTCACTAACCAAATGTGCAGCTCACTCATCCTGCCTTTGACCGATGTTCATGAACGTTTTTGCGTGGGATGGCGATGTAGTATTCCTTGAGACTACGATAGCGCGCTGCTGGGATATTGAAGAAAGAATCTAGCATAGGGTACTGGTTATCGAACAACCGGCCAAGAATCGTACTGAAGACTAGTCAAACAGTGGTTCGCTCCTGAGTCCCGTAAAAGCCATTACGGCGCGTCTTAAGCAGCCAAGTGCTAAATGAAGGGCACTGGTCCTGGGAGCCAGGGTGATCGAGGAGGAGAAACCGAGCGTTAGAACATATAAGAGCGGCTGGTATACTGGCGGTGCGTTGTGGCCGGGCCGTCAGTGTTTACTGGCTTCCAGACAGTAAACAACAAGTGGGCCATACGGACTATTGGACTCACGGAACGCCCTGGGCGTGAAGACGATGGAGGTCAGTTGAACTGGACTGTGAGATCCCCACTCCAAGACCCTTGCTTAGATCAGTAACACCCCGAGCCCCTTCCTTGACTACCTCCCCCACTGGGTACTAGGTGCGTTGAATATAGGCATCAGCTAAGGTAGCAATGGTGCACTAGCAGCGAAAGCAACTTACAGAACGACTGGGCATTACTGGAGTCCCCGAGACGATTGGTCATCGAGGAGGCGCTCCGGGGTCCATTACAGAGTCGGTGCCGCCCGTCTCAACCGAATCGGAACTCGTTTCGTTATAGTGCCATCGTGCACCTCCTTGGCTGCGGGATCAGCTAGACAGCGGGTTCGAAGTTGACATAAGTTACTTGGAAAGTGTAGTGGGATGGCTCTGCGCCTGAAATGGTATTTTTAGTTGGTCATGAGTTAGGAAGGTCTTCCACGGCATCGCAGAGTGGTGGTTGAGGAGGATAAAGGGCACAAATGAATTGCACGTGCCAACTTGGATGGATGCGAAAATTCACCGAACTAGCAGTGGCAATGATAATGATACTAATTAAATAAAGTCACAAGATAGGCGGGTGACCGGAATATGATACTATCTCAATAGACGCTCGTTATTGTGATACTTTGCAACAAGATAGAGTGTGATGGGGTGGAATTTTCTAGTTATCAGCAAGCAAACAATAATGTCATGATAGGCCGCCAGGCCCGAATATGGGGTCCTTTGTCATCAGTTGCTGCCCACAACCCCCACGCCCCCCCCCCCCCCAATAAAATCAAATCAAATCATTGTATACCTCGGTCAGTTCTTGATGCGACAGACCAAACACCAAGATAGCCTCCAAGACGGATCCTAGGCTGCTCGTGGTGAAACATTTCCATTCGTTTCCGTATAACTGCAAGAATCCCCCTTCTCGTGTTGTACTGGGCTAGTTGGGTAGCTCTAACGGCTTTCAAGAGACGGATACAAAGCTTACATGAGTAAAAAGACGGTTCACTAAACTCTTAGCAGCTTTGCTCGTGATTTATCGCACATTACAACCACGAGAGCCTCCGCCGAATTCCCGTTGTTTCGGGGTGAGCTCTTGGCATGTGAGTGTATTAGCATGTTGGCTCAGCCCGTTTGTTCCACTACAACTCGCTAGATATAGTTTCCTGATGGGTCTGGTGTTTCGCCTTCCAGACCTCATATCTTGAATGTAATTAAATAGAACTCATTAAATACAATAGGATGGTCGAAAAATGATAAGAATAGAATAGAAGCTAACGGCTCCACAGAATCCGATAGTATTCAATCACGATCCGATCTATCACAAATTATCTTATTATTATCAACCATCACCAGCCCTACACAGAACGCTTTGTCAACGCCTAGTTTGACAACAGCGTTGTCACTTCGCACATAGTCAAGCCCCGATTGGCTTGAGCGTTGAAGGAGCTCGTGAACAGTAATGACAGGGCAAACTGTGAATATTTTTTCCACTCTGCTCCAACAAAGGCAAATTGTTAGGCGGCGCCACATTGCCTTTGTGCTTGAGCTCTGATGGCGTGAAGAGGCCATGTTCATTTGCTCAACCACCGAGATGTACACCCATTTCTTAATCTTGGCATTTTTCGCCTTCGGCACACAAATACGACCTTGTTCGAATGATTCATTAACTGTCGGGGGGGGGGGGATCTAATTTCCCAACATCTTGGGTATGGGCATACTGTAACCGAAATTTTTTCAGAGTGTTTTGGAATATGTGATATAGAGGTGAAGTCGAGGATAAAATAAGGGTAGATGGGAAATAGTAGAGTGGGATGCGGTAGGATGCCAATAGCGTTAAATGTTGGCGGTGATAACGGAACAGATACCGTAAGCCCGAGAGGAATTGCGATTGTAACGAGATGTGTTTAGGTATGGCTTGTCTGCGCGGTAGCAGGGGCCGGCACCGAGCTGATTACTCCCATCCCCAAGCCCATCATCGACATCTTGCGAGCGACGGAGTCCACCCACTGCTTGTCGTCCTCAGTGCAGTTACTTTTCCCGTCGATGCTAGTTCAATACAAGTCAGCGTGCGCCAGTCAAGTCAAAAGCGCAAGGGAAGTGCACCTTTGGAGACTTCGCGTTCTCAATACATGTAAACCTTTAGACATCATTGTCAACAATCGTACGCGCGCTTCAGCTGTAAACAGGTCACAGCTTGAGCTTGGTACATGTGGATTGGAATAGATGATCAGACTTACCAGCTTCGCTCTCGTTCTGTGCTAGGTTCATAGGCTCAGAGTCTGTTATAGAAGATCCCTGTTAACCCTGCGCGGGCCTACTTGAGCAATCACAAACTTACCCATTAAAAGTACTTGATCGTCCCCAGTTTCAAGGTACAGGGCCAGCCGATAAGTCTTTTCACTTTCTTCTACAGGAAGGGATGGGGCGTCTAGACCAAGGTTGGCTAACGTTCGAATGTGCGAGGAGGCTGTGGGAAAATGTTTGAGATTAACGAAGGATGAACGGTCAGCAAATGACTAACCTAACGGGGACGTGTCCGACTCTTAAACGAATTAGTCAGGTGGGTATGGAGAGGTGGGTAAGATCACACGTCCGGACGAAAAGCAGGAAATACCTACCCAATATAGAGCTCTGCGTGCCTTGCAACGTTACCGAAGCCCGGTCCTCTTGCATTGGAGTACTTGGGGCAGGCTGATCGTAATCGAGGTCCGCGAATAGGTCGTCGTGCTCCTTCTGCTGAGCTCGCTGACTCGCTTGCTAAGAAAAGAGGACCTCAGCGGTGTTGCTCGCAAGGCATATTCAACGTACTTGCCAGCATGTCCTCGTGATACGTTTCTACTGAATCATACAGCATTTCAGCCTTTTGGTTGAGGTCCTTTGTATCATTGGAACGAGCGGAGCTTCCTGGTTTTTCGCCGGCGCGTAATTGTTGTTTTAACTTGACAGCCTCTGTTTTCAAGCTGATACAGGCAGGGATGTTAGCTCGGTGAGAGGTGTGTAGTGACTATCAAACACTTACCGACGGTACCTAATTATAAAGCTGTTCTGAGAACCGGCTGGTATAATCGCTTTGTGATCCTCGAACATCTCTTTGGACTCTGCTAACATATCGTCTATCCTCTTGATTAGGACCACAGTGCTGTTGCCGTCAACAAGCTTGATGGTTGCCTTTCCCCAAACATTTCCCAGATCAAAGAGTTCGACAAACTTGTTCATTTAAGGTATAATCGCAAACGAAAAGATATAGAGTCAATGAAAGCAGAAGGATGAATAGAGGCGAGGTCGTTTAAGCTGTTGGAAGCAGTCGGTTCTTTTGGATGGACTTTAAGGGGGATATGCGATTAGCAATTATATCTTTCACCGAGATATATGGATCGTCAAGTATAAATACACAATTGCGCCCTGTACCCAGTACAAAAGAAGGGCGTCGTGGTTAGCTACAACAAAGGCACCCCAAGGAATAAGAATGTCCGATTCGGTACGTGTAACGACAAGAGGATGACACATAGAGGGCAGACTTGTAACGGGACGTGTTACACTCGGACTTAAGCGACGCACTTCCGTCCTCACGTCACCCGTATCCACCTCTCATCCCACACCCTCCTGGACGTCTCTGGGCCAGAAATTCATATATAAGATCGCCGCTTGTCTTACCTTGAACGTCAATTCACGCGTATCAAATCCCAGAATCCTTATCCCGAGCAACATCTAGCCCAATCTAACTCCTGACATCTGCCTTACTTAATTTATTCATAACCTTGGC
Organism: Ceratobasidium sp. AG-K; assembly: GCA_037039685.1. Classification (NCBI taxonomy): domain Eukaryota; kingdom Fungi; phylum Basidiomycota; class Agaricomycetes; order Cantharellales; family Ceratobasidiaceae; genus Ceratobasidium; species Ceratobasidium sp. AG-K. The sequence continues at coordinate 538,264 of JAWNGF010000015.1, read as the reverse complement.
CCCGTAGCTTAGTAGCTCTGACATACTCTTATGACGACCAAGTCTTTTGACGAGGTCGACTTTGTCTCGACGCCCGACCAACGATCCGAGGCCGAAGAACGATGGGTGTCTTTCCAGCCCTACCTACTTTCCAAGGGATATCGCCTCCGAACACGCTACCAACCAAACTGGGTGCCCTCTTGGAAAGGCTCGGACGTCGACCCTACCGATTGCGAGGATAGTGTCGACTCTATGGTTAGTAATTTTACTTTCAATCCTATGGCGCGTGCTACCTGACGAACCATCCTCGTAGCCTATACGCATCCTTGACGCGACTCGCGTGGTTGATGGACGTCAAGTGATTATCAAAATGCTGGTACCTTCGCAAATTGGCAGAGAGGGTCTGGAAGAGCTTGATCTCCTGCAACATTTTTCGTCCCCGAAGCTCAAAGATGACCCAGCCAACCACGTTGTCCCGTGTTTGGACTCGTTCCCAATTCCCGGCATCCACCAGGGATATTTTGTTATTATGCCTTTATTGGGTAAGTATAAGTACCCGCCATTTTACAACCTTGCGGAGGTGCACGATTTTCTGCAACAGCTATTCGAGGTGAGTATACTTTTATTATGCATAAATACACGGTTCATAGTTGAGGACACAGGGCCTCTTGTATATGCACAAAAATAACGTCGCCCATTGGTAAGCATTGTCCTCTAACGTAAGATCCGAATTATACATCTAACCGAACTATCAAAGTGATATTGCGTCGGCTAATATCATGATGGACGTCGGGGTTCTATATAACGAGCCGTTCCATCCTTATCATCGCAAGTTCTCCGTCGACCTCAAACGCCGCATCTATCCGGAATACATCCGCTCACAAAAAGGAGTCCGTTATTATTATATCGACCTTGGTTATGCCAAGTGGTTCAAGAACCCGGATATTCCTCGATTGATTCCAGCTGACCATGCTCGCGTCATGGCACCGGAGCAACAACTTAACCAACCCTACGATCCCTTCCGAGCAGATATATTTCAACTCGGAGCCATAATTAGGCGGGATCTCCTCAAGGCGGGCCCTCTTACTTATCATTGGCTAAATTCTAATAAAGATCATATCCATAGGAAATTCCACATCTTCAATTTCTTCTTCCTCTTGCTCGGAGCATGACCGAACGAGACCCGGCCAATCGACTACATCTCGAAAAAGCGCATGCTACAATGAATTCCAGCTTTGTTGGGCTGAGCGGATGGTCGTATCGCCGGCCCATAATACCTCATGATGCCAGCTTCAAGAATCGCTTACAGCTGACAGTAATTGGAGTTATGGCGGAGTTCCAGTATTGGTTTGGCAAGGTTTTACGATTGTTGCTACGTCGACACTAGATGCATGTACTTCTGGAACGAAACGGCCTATTTGAAGTGAACGCTTGGCCCGAACCCGAATATTCAAACCATGTAATAATACATTATTCCCGCCGGTGCACGCAACTGTTTTAAAGTGCGGACGATAGGCGTGATTGGGACGTAATCCTATTAACTGAACGCGTTAAGCTTATCGTGAGTGTGGGTTTGTATTCACAAGACGGGTAATTGATTGACATGGATGAATCAATGTATGACTAAACATATCAGTTCCGCAAGCCCAGCAGGACTACCAGCCTCCTTAATAAGGCTACTACCTCGGCCGTTACCCCAGCAACGAAAAACAGACACCTTTGCGTGAAGGAAACGTTGCGTGGAATAATAGGCCACCGTTTTCTCCATCCTTCGAGTCCAGCAAAGTGAGTATTCATGCATTGCCGCGCTTTGGCGAGTGACGGGCGACGAGACGGGTCCGGATGTGTCATGTTTCGAGCAAGTGGCAGGAGAAAGGCCAATGTGGGTATTCGCTAAGTGGAGTGATGCGTTTGTTATCGGATGAGGGGCTCACTACTTGAACTCACTGGAATCAGGTCACGCCGGATAATAGCTCCGAGCTGATACACATCAGCTTTGAATGGATCGTACGGGTTTCCTTGCTCCTGCTCGGGTGTAATCTCTCTCGCTTTACAGCCAACGACCGTTCGTGGTTCGTTGTCGTCCCTAAACCACTTTGCGTAACCAAAATCGACAAAGTAGTATCGGACTGAGCGTTGTGAACGGAGATACTTTGGGTAGATTGGCCTCTTTCCGTCCAAGGCACGAGATTGGTAGAATGGGTGAAAGGGCTCGGAGTACAGCTGTTGACCATCCATTTGTACCGTTGCGGATGCGATGTCGCTGGATTTAGGGGGAATGATCTATGAGATGTGTACGAAGACCTCCAGACGAGGAAGCATACCAATGTGCAACATTGTGCCTGTGTAAAAATTCGAGACCCTAAATAGAGGATTAGACATGTAAGTCGTCCAGACTTAGTCATTGACTAACCTCGAACAGTTGCTCAATAAAATCGTGTATTTCCCCAAGATTCCAAAACTCGGGGTTGTTGTATTTGCTGAGCAGTGGGGTAACAACAAAGGCGCCTTTCGGGGTGTCTGGGACTGGTAGAGTCTCGAGGCATGGGACAACATGGTTATGCGGGTCGCCCTTGAGTGGTTTCTTCGAAAATCTCTCCAAAATTTCAACCTCTTCTGTGCCTTCTCGGTCGTCAGTGTCTGAGGAGGGGACCACCAACTTGATGATCACTTGACGGTTATCCCTGATCCGTGTTGCATCCAAGGTCCCAATTGCCTAACCAAATTAGTCAGGTAAATGTGCTCACGAATATGCGCTCGGAGTAAGGCTCACAGGCGTGTCCCCTCTATCCTCGCAGTCAAAAACATTCATTCCACTGGATTTCCAAGCCGGAATCCAGCCTGGGCGATATCGGGGACGTAATTGATATCCTTTGGACAGTAGGTAAGGCTGATATGAGACCCATCGCTCCTCAGCCTGGGTGCGTTGCTCTGGGCCTGCGGACGTGATACCGGTATTGGTGTGTTTCTCGGGCATAATTCGTGAAGATCTATGAGTTCGTGGACGGGTCGTACTACAACGTGTGGAGGACTTATTTGAAGCTGGCAGATAATTCACAATCTGTGTATGGGAGTAGAAACGATGTTACACAGCAACAGGATCCAAATACATCATTAAAGGAACCGTCTCAGTGAAGTCGAGTAACTCCGATAAGAGCACTTGCCTGAAATCTCTAGAATGAAAGATTTGAACGACGCTGCTATCCGGGAGATTGGTGTGCTTAAGTATAGTTAACAAACGCTCAAATCGAAACGATGCATTTGTGGTCGATCCTGATCAGAAATCAATCTTTGACAAATTGCTGTCACGTGCCGAAAGTAATCCCTCTGATCAGCTCTGTGATAATATAATTTCGCCGCCCTCGAATTGGCGTGCAAAAACATCCATGTCGGCTCATGCCCTTAAATGTCGCGGCTGGCTCTGCCGCCCAAGTTCCCCGGTAAAAACCACACCCCACTTGATACGTAAAATGTCGGTTGGGATGCTCGACCAGCAATTGTACTTCAGGGGCTCTAGACCGAATGCAAAATGGGACAATTACAAGGCTACGGCTATAAGAAAACATTGCCGACGCATATAATCACAGATTTTAAACAATTAGTGGGACCCGGGAAACACTATTCTATCATATTCTGAAACGGTGCTGTGGCCTACTCCAAGTCTGGCCTTTGGTTGAGCTTGTCAATCTCGCGTCGGATGGTGCTGGCCCGAGTTGGGTTTATACCCATCACTTCCCTCAGAGTTCTCTCGGCTTCCGACTTGTCGGCGTCAATGCTTGCACGGCGGTGACGAGGGTAAGTCCGATATCTCTTGGAATAAGCATATCCCAGAGCTTCGAGACGATTGGCGTAGTACCGACTATCAGGAGGGGTAAGCGCCACCGCCTGCTTATGCAACATAATAGCGTAGTCAAGATATTGTAGCTTGCGCTCGTTACGATATTTAGATACGAACGACTTTCCGAGCAGGTCAGTGATTCGGGGATGGTCTGGGTTCGTGAATGGAGTGAGCTCGACGGTGGTCTTGAAGTTCTCAATTGCATTGTCCAGGTCTTCGATGTTATTTCCGAGGTCCTTGTATCGAACGCGGAATGCCGTAGCCAGACTACCAGTGACTTCTGGATATGAAACGTTCTCGGGATCAAGTAGCTCTAAAGCTTCTCGCTGTACTTGGATGGCGCTCTCCAAGTCATTCCCGTTATGTTGGCTCCTGAAACGCGCAAGGAGCGCATCGCCATGGTTGCGCATCCTTTTGGGGCGTTCTGGGCTCTTTACAGGAGTGTTCTCTACTGCTTGTGCTAGTAGTTGGACTGCCTCTTCTATGGTATCATCGTCCGGTGATCGTTCGCACTGAGCTAGGAGGGCTTTCCCCACAAGATTAGACAGAGAGGCTCGCTCGGGGGAGTCGTGCGGTAATATGTTCAGCGCCTGTCGAGAGTCATTGAGCGCTTTTTCGAGGTGCGTCGGATCGTCAGAGTGTGCATAGCGAGCAAGATTAACTTTGGCAAAATCCCCCAAGAGTACAGGGCGAGCTGGGTCACCCTCGGGAATAGCCTCAAGAGCCTGAGTCATGTTGTTGACTGCTAGTTCGGCATCTGCAGGGTCCCCTGTATGCACAAATTGAGCAGCCAAAGTTCGGCCAAGTCCGGTGAGACTTTTGGCCTTGAGATTGGGATCGGAACCGTCTTCAAAGGCTAGTTCTGCTATTTTCATCTGAAATTCAACGGCTTGTTCAATGTCGTCGACGTCACCGAAGTGCTCGAAACGATGAGACAAGACAACGCTAAGCTTCTCCGCAACAACAGCCTGTTGTGCTTTTGGGAGTTCGGGGATGGAACTCTTTCCGGTAGTGTGGAGCAGCTCTTTAAAATGTGCTATTGCCGTGTTGGCCTGCTCGATGTCTCCAGTCTCAAAAAAGGCGCTGGCCGCTGTATCAGCTGTCCTTATGGCGATCTGTGCTGGAGCTTTATGGACAATAATCTCATCGGAATCCTCTTCAGGCTCCTCTGGAATGACAGACACAGGGGAGGCCATGATGGCTCCCAGCTGTGAGTCACCGTCCGAGGCTATCATAAGGGCGGGGGTTGTGATTTGGAACTGATCGCCCAAGTGATCTATAAAGCATTTCATCATCCGCGTTGCACCGAGTGTATACAAATCTGCTTACCTTGGCCATTAATTCTAGTCGCGGCAGGATGAGCAACAGTTTCGCTTTCAATGTTTGACGAACCCGCGTCAATCACAATGGCAGGCTCCCGAGGAGTAGACGTGCTTGGTGAGTTCAGCACAGGAAATTGAATTATGGAATGTGGGAGCGCTTCGGCTGGGAGTTCCTCAGTTTCTTCAGGTTCCTCGAGGATAACTGATATGGGAGCCGCGACAGATCCAAGTCCTGTGATATCAAGTGAATCCAGGGTCGAGTTAGTGGGAGGCACGCCAGAGCCAATACGAGAGTCATCTTTATCAAACAGAATAAGGTACCGACTACGAGGTATATGCGGACTTGCTTACCCTCGCCCATGATTCTATCGGTCGGCAGTTCGGCGTGATCCTCGACTGAGCTGCTTTGAGGAGCATCAAGAGTTTCAGTGCTGGATTCCGGAGCTATGGCTTGGTTTGGGCAGCTGGAGGCCGGAAACTGGGTAGTCGACTGTGAAGGATCTTCCATCAAGCTCTGTCTATTCTCTTCGTTTGGCTGGGTGACAATGGGTGCAGTCACAACTGGCTCGGGCGGTGTATTACCTGACATAACCGATTGGAAACCACCAGGTACAAAAGGTGTACTGCCGGTGTCATCTATCCATATTCAAAAGGACTCTATATCAGCCAAAAAGAGATAATTCAAAGCCCTAGGACCAACCGTCATCATCATACAATGAGAATCGCCCACCAGCCATCCTATGTGATTCAAGTTTGAGTGATCTGAGTACCCTTTCCTTCCAGCGTCAAACGGAGAGTATTTATAAGGTTAGGGCCAGTGCGAGTTCTGGATTATCAAATACAGAGCGCTCATCTTGGTTTGAAATCACAAAAGAGGCGTAAATTGATGCGCACCAATTAGCACATAGGCCGTGCTGCTGACTCTGCGATGAGCACTTTTCGAGCTGATGGTCGTCGCGAGGATTGGAAGGGGTATTTGATCTGGTGTGAGGATTTGGATACAGTGGCTTGATGCCGCGATGCTGTTTGGACGACGTGAATCGGCGACCGGGCACTGCCTCAAGCCTCGTGTTCGAAGCCTGGACCTCAGATCATCCAACTTTCTTTTGACTTTAGCACCAGCCCAACAGTTACCTATAATTGCTCGATCACGCCAACGTCTCAAGTGCTGGTGCATAAATGTGATGGATTGGTGCGGATATTTTCCTACGGATGCCAAACTTGCGCAATATTCCTGTGGGGTAGAGTTAAATGACGCCGTACCGACGATCTCTTGCGAGTTTGCCCTACTCAACTGAGAAAGATGAGCGATCTCGACTGCGGTTTCAAGCGCTTTGGATAAGTAAGGTAAATTTACTTCGGATCCGACAAACACCGGCAATATATCTGGCGCCTATGCATCGGCCACTTCGCTTGGTTGCCTCTTTTATTCGTCTCGGTTAAACCCTTGCCTATCAAACAGGCAACCATTCTGCATTGGGCGAAATGGCACTTCCTTTCACACTACTCTGCTCCTCGGTCGGATCACTCCTTGCTTATCTGGCGTATTTGCAGAGCGAATAAATCCAAGCGCTAGCGCTGGATCTTTCTGCGCACCCGCGTCTACACCACGGTAACCGGCTACTGCGATGTCTCATAGGAATAGTGGGCCTACATTGTCTCACAATGGTTATACCCGCGCAAAGTCCAAAGAGATTCTGGTCTTCATCGATGGCACGGGGAAAAACGGTGAGACGACACCAGGAGGGAACACTACCAATGTTTGGAAGCTCTGTACGTGTGTGATCAGATAAGTCGACCAGTTTATTGACTGGGTGATTTTCTCGTAGATGAACTAGCTCAGCAAAAAATCAGAAGGAGCCCCACGCACGAGAGGATCCTTCACTATATCCCAGGAATAGGCTCGGAGTCGAAACGCTCATGTCCGGGACGCTGGCTTGCCCAGGTTTATGGCGCCGAAATAGGTGAAGCGGTTGAATAATAGCTATCAGGAACTTTCATTGAACGATAGGCATAGTCGAGCAGGTCGTACGAGCCTACGTTTTTATCTCGAGGAACTATCAACCAGGGGACAACGTATGGTAAGCCACTAGTCCTTGTGCACTCCAGTTGAAGCGGGTATTCATTCTGGTTGCTTTTACTAGTATTTTTGGCTACTCGCGGGGGGCATTTGCCGCGCGTAAAGTGGCGGGCTTGTTAGTGAGCACTACTCCAACTTAGCCTGGATTTATCAGGACATTGTCTAAATCCGTTCTGTCCGGAAAGCATCGACTAGGGCTATCTAAAACAAAGGTCGATTTCCTAGGAAAATGGATGCAACGTGAGAAGCCTATTCCGTGGGCTACTAGTTCCACAGATGTTCACAAGCCCATTCTGGTTAAGTAAGTTTGATAATAGGATCTACCATGCAGATGTACTGATCATCCTCTGTAAAGGTGTCTGGGAGTCTGGGATACCGTCGGTAGGCACCCAAAAGTTTGATATGGGTATCGTTAGTTGAATATTGTGTTTACAGGAGCTGTCTACAGCCCAGCTTTTCATTTAAAGCAAGATGTGTTTGGGATTCCGGATACCGAGTAAGCATCTTCAAGTCGATTAATCTTTGGAGGCTGTTGGGCTCATGGCTGCACCATCCGATAGGCTCCCGGCCAATGTTGAAAATGCGTTTCATGTCCTTGCCTTTCACGAGAACCGAATGCGATTTCGAGTTACTTTATTTGAACGCGTAGAAGGAAACACGAACTTGAAGGAGGTGCGTAAGACAGAATCCGTTGGAATGACATACTGATCGCCATGCAAGGTATGGTTCCCGGGCTCCCATTCTGATGTAGGTGGGGGAGGGAGTACGGTAACATTACCCAGGATCAGTTTGCTCTGGATGATAGTAAGTAAAATCTATATACAGTTACTCGAGTTTCAATCCTGATACCTGATAGGGGGAAATGAAACCCTTCTTGGATATTTATAATGGCACAACACCTTATCCCGACGTAAAACTCTTGAAGCCAAGTGATGCATATAACGAGTCCGTGTGGAAACGCTGCGTTGATTGCTGCGAAACACGGTTGGATAGTTCTGCACTGCGCGACAAAGCCAAAGTTCATCCGACCGTCAAGTACATAGACGAGGCGTTTTCCCAGGCCCAAAAGCCATCCAGCCATTCCCTCCTGAGATTACTGGATCTGCGATCCTTGAAGTTCTCTATGGTCGCACTGAATCCTCTCGAGCATGAAATTACTCGACAATTGGTGAGTACGTGGCCATGGTGACTGCACTTTTTGAACTAATTAATTCCTAGGCGCCGGTGGTAGCTCACAAAGATAGCCAGAAACTTCGCAGTCCAAAAATGTTACTTCCTTCGCCCATACCGAGTAAACCTGTGACGAGATCTGGTGCCGCTCATCCACCGCATTCACCGCATTCACCACATCCACCACATTCACCACATTCACCGCGTTCACCGCGTTCAGCCAACAACCATCCCGAGTGGCGGAGAGCTATCTATGTAAAGAACCCAAACCCATTAGCATACTATCCATCCTCTCGATCCTCTCCGATCTCTCCGTCTGCTCAGTCTCCCATATTTGATATAGTGCCGTGTGTGGATCGTGTTGCCTGAAACACCCCGTTCAGGACTGCCTTGTGAAACGCAAGGATGCTAATTTGTAGGGTTTATCTCGCCATTGCTCGTTTCGATTCTCCATTTTCTGCTGTAATTTCGTCTTACTGTTAGCTTATGCTTATGTACAACATTTATCTTGGAGATTACAGCGATGTTCTGCCAGCGACTGCTCATGTGCACGCGCCACATTGTCGGATGTGGAATCCAACTAAACCCTGTGGCCCACACGTGACTAAAGAGTCCCACGATCACCCGGCATCAATTGTTTTCGGGTGCAACATCTTATTATGAACGAGAAACTCATGCCTCCAGAGATTGCTCAGACCCGGGTTCGGACCGACGATGCTTATCGATATATTCCTGGTAATCATGGAGGACAGGGGCCACACAGGCGTCTAACCTCACGCGTTGCTCGTGCTGGGCTGATGGCCACCACGAGGCGGCTCAAGTATTGGGTATGACTTAAAAAGAGCGAAGGGATGACTTCGACTGCGTATTGGCCTCGCGGAGCCTGAATGTGTCTCTGACGAAGCGTGGATTAGCTCACACGTTCGGAAGACTGGGTGCCTTGCTTGCCCCTTCTTATATCACAAGTTACCTCGAGGGAGAGGCCAAACGTTCTGCATTACCGGGCATATCAAGGCAGTCTAACAGCTCGTTCGTCCCACCCCACAGCGTGACGATGAATAAACCACTCGCTCGCCCTCGTTATCATTCAATTCAATCCACGCGATTGGGACAACCCACCCACGGCAGCCGCCCCTCCCCTCTTCTCGGCAAAGACATCCTAGTATTCTGCGACGGAACCGGGAAGGATGGAAAATTGGCAAAAGGTTGGCGAGCATCAACCACTCCTACGTCTGCTAGGCCAAGCTGACGGAATCATCGGCAAGGTGATCCGACCAACATTTGGAGACTTTGTGAGTACCTCTGTCCAGCAGGCTAGATTTACGGCTGACATTGATAGACCAACTCGCTATATCGCCTGAGGCATCTAATTCGACCGACCGTCAAAAGGAGATAGTATATCTCTCGGGCATTGGGTCCGGAGCGAGTACCAATCCGCTCAATCTTCTGTCTCGAATATTTGGGACTACAATCGGTTAGTTTTTGCAATAGATCAGCCGAAAATGTACTCAGTCGGGCACGGCCTGGCGGCTTTCAGTTGAAAACATAATTGCTGCGTATCTGCACGTGGCCAAACATTACCAGGCAAGAGATAAGGTTTAGTAGGTTTAGCTTTCTTAATTGGTAGCACCTACCCTAATACCTGGCTGATAGCCTGTTCGGATATTCTAGGGGAGCTTTTGTCGCGCGGAAAGTTGCGAGCCTTATTGTAAGCCAGCAGCAGTACTGACAAGAAAGACAACATTAACGTAATATACTCGCCAGTACCGCATAGGAATCGTCCGTACCAAAGAAGAACTACTGAAACTGTGGAGTCAGCACGAACGACCAGTGCCATGGAATCTGTTCAACTCGGAGGCAAGAGGTACGAGAATACCGATTGAGTAAGACATCCAACTAGTTTGGTCGAGTAGTTCAGTGATGAGTTCTTTTGCAGATCCCTAGTGGTCTGGGATACCGTCGGCAAGTTGAATGCACCGCTCGGGTTTAGCAACTATATGTGAACATGTTGCAATGCAGGTGCCATACACTCGATGCCCAATCAAAAGAAGCTGGAGATGGATATCCTCGGCATGCCAGACGATGAGTTGGTGACCTCAGTCTGACGCTTGTTTTTGGGTTACTTAGTTTCTCTACAGGTTGACGCCAAACGTACAGCATGCATTCCACGTTGTCGCATTCCATGAAAACCGCAAGTTGTTTCGTGTGACGCTATTCAATCCCAGATCCACTGAGGACTCTAGGAAGCTGAAAGAGGTCATTGTGTATTTTACCAAGTTTAGGAGTTTCTCTCACACAATCCACTCAGGTTTGGTTTCCTGGTGCGCACTCCGACGTCGGCGGCGGTGGGTCAGGGAAATTAGGTTTGCCGAATATTAGCCTAATTTGGATCATTGTAAGTCTCTTTTCCTTGAGGGCCCCATGTCTCTAAAGCATGACAGGGGGAGCTCCAATCAAGGTGCTCCTTGGTAATTCCTCATGAAAAATTAGAATATCCAGATCTTCAAACCTTGACGCCTTCGGACGCCTATCGCGAAACCGCCCCTTGGAAGCGAATTGTAGACAAGTGCGAGACTCGCCTACCGCTTCTAAAACCATCATCTCTGGTCCACGAAACAGTCGTATATCTTCGAAACCTAGTGGCAGAAAATCTCGACCCATCGTTCAAACCCACGCCTTATATGCTTTCGGTAAACGACCTGGGCCGAATCGGTTGGGATATCAAGGCTTGCCTGGTGGCGCGCAGTGCGCTCGAGACTCTGAAGCTAGCGAATGCACAAGTACGTTTACCTTCAATCTTGCCACTTGATACTCTAATAGATCACGTGTTCACCTTCCAGGCTCAGAAGAAATTGAAGGAACAAGCAGGGCACTACCGAACGAGAATCACATCTCTTTACGTACCTGGAACTCCCCGCGCATCCACGACTATCGCCGAACATGTCCATAATACATACCAACAATCACCCCGCTCGCGGCTGCCCAGCACAACCACTGATAAACGTTCCACGACTCCAACGCCCCCCTACCAGGCCACGCATACCGAAAAGGGCAGTCGTTCTCGGGCAGAGTCCCATGCTGTCCCCCATTCATATCTCAGCCCTCAGCACGCTGCCCACCGTTCGAACTCTATAGTAGCGCCACAAACCGAGAGGACTCGAGTAACTCCAACCGATAAGGCGCCCCTCTCCAATCCTCCCAGCAATATTTATCCGGAGCCACGTGCACGTGTGGCTAGTAGCGCTCGCTCGCGCGCTGCGTCACACGTAGCTTCGCCTTCGCGCAGCCTATCTCCGGGGAACGCTACTCAGCCGGTGCATTGGTCTCAGATAGCGGTTCCACAACAGGAGAGAGCTACTTCCTCTCATGCGCGAACGGCTCCTCCTCCACTACCCTACCCTGTGACTCCTACGTCTAAACTCGATGCTGGCTCTCGTGCAGAATTTCACTCGGGATCCCGGGCCAACATCACACCGGGAAGGAATGAAATACCTCGTTCGACTTCCGTAGTCTCACCACAGGGTTTGCCGTTGCCAGGCGCTAGACAACCCTTTCTCTCTACTTCACTTGCACCACGGCGTTCACCAGGGCACACTCGTTCAACAAGCACCCACCTACACCCAATATCCCCCAGTGCAGCTCACGCATACAGTTTACCCCCAACGCAAGCTAGGCCTGATCGAACTCCTATAAAAGCTGTGCAGAGTGGGAAAAGCTCCGAGTACTCCGCCTACACTTCACAGTTTCCACAATCTGAAGTCAGTAGCCGAGAACTATTAAAGCAGAGGCCATCGAACGGAACTAAATCAAGGAACCCACAGAACGACCATTACAACGACGTTCGGAAGGAAGAGAGTCAGCGCAGGCCCGACAAACGAAGGACGTGAGCTAATTTAACCCGGGAAACGTGCAGTCATTAGACGTTCAGTCCTATCAGGCTTGTATAATTATTGATTCCAATTTAATCTTCGAATCCCCCAGTTACTATCTGTGAAAGCAAGCACTAGGATGCTTGTTTTACCATCTTTTGAACTATTTGCGATCTATCCAACAAGTGATCTGGAGCATACGGTATGAACGTAGTCACAACGCTTCTCTTGCTCGGCAATACCTGGAGCGCTGTTGTGCACGAGGGCGCATTGGCGTTCCACCGGAGTTTTACCTCGCACGAGCCTAAGCTGAGATATATCCGAGCATACGAACGCGCCGCATAAACCAACCTTGTCAGCACGTGTTCCCGGTGAGTTTCTCCCCCAACTCCGCTTCTGCTTTCCTCCCCGGCGACAGTATATTGACCGCACCAAATTGCCTTGCTCTGTGAAGATACCTTGCGACTGTTAGGATATATTACCTGGCCAAATGTATATCGGCCCACGGTTATCTACCGAGGTGAGGCGAATAGACGCTTGCTTGGCTAAAACAGGTGAAGATACACGTGGCCGTGCCTCATGGTCTACACGTTCATCGCTGTTCTTCAATCGCTTCACTGGTCCGGAGAACCTATCGGCGGACAGGCTGACGTCCCATTCGTGAAATCCAAAATCCAATCACTCCGTGAACTCGACGAGGACGCATCGATGAGACAACCAATAAATAGCCCTTCGCTTAAAAACCCAAGCGTGTCTGTAGCTTCGCGGCCCGAGGCGTGTGAGGCGAGGTGGAAAATTACTGGTTCCCCAGGAACCAGCTCGAGACCCACCACAATACACCCACGGACCTGACGTCCAGCGAGCTGAATAAGAGCGCTGTGCAGCTCCTCGGCTTTACTCTGTCCTCTAAAGAACTCTTGAGATATGGAGCGCATTATCTTCCCATTGTCGGCCGAGCCCACGACTACTGGTAAGGAAATCATAGTTCTCTGCGACGGGACTGGGAAGAATGGACGAGTCGATGCAGGTTAGCACTAGCGATTCATAACAAGTCTTTAAAACTAACGAAATTACACAGACCCTACAAATATTTATTGGCTCTGTAAGCAGAACAGATCATAGTTAGCAAAGTTGCCTTTACGAGATCCGCACCAACAGACTCCCTTATTGGATCTCCTCTGCCTCAAAAAGATAAGAGTCAAAAACGGGAGAGGAAAATACTCTACATTCCGGGCGTCGGCGCCGAGTCAAAGGGCATCCCAAAGTATTTAGCCCTCGTGTTTGGAAAAACGATTGGTGCGGTGGGCCTGCTGTCCTTGCACATGCATACATCCACGTGCTGATAACTAGCACTCCAACTTCCTACAGTCGAGATGGTCATCAAAGCATATATGTTTATTGCTCAATACTATGAGCCGGGAGATGACGTCTGGTAACCCATTTTTGCTTATGTTTATCCAGACGTCTCACAAGCGGAAAGCATATTCGGTTATTCGAGAGGCGCATTTGTCGCGCGAAAAGTTGCTGGTTTACTGGTATGATTTTCCACCTTGATGTGAGGGGTGTACGAATGATGACAAACAATTCTAGCACAGAGTTGGTAGTGTTGCTAGTGAGAGCGACCTTCTTGCTCAGTGGCAACGACGAGAACGGCCCGTTCCCTGGGATCAAGTTCGAAATACAAACCATTCAATCCCAGTCAGGTGAGCCAACCGGTCAGAGTCAACATTACATCCTGTGCATTTACATTTGTGCACTTATAAAGGTGTCTTGGTGTGTGGGACACAGTCGGTAGGTCAAGCTGTCTTACTCGGGCGTAATGTTGATCATAGTACGATACCCCCAGGCGCTATTTATAACAGCCCTGACTGCGAGATTAAGGATTTACTAGGCATACCAGATGGAGAGTATGTATGATCTTTACCCTGTGGATACGCGTGGGTAGCGTTAACAATTCAACTTTAGGCTTCCTCCAAACGTCCGTTTAGCCCTTCACGTTGTTGCTTTCCATGAGAATCGCAAACGGTTCCGAGTCACGCTTTTCGAGCCAAATGGTCAGTCGACCCTCAAAGAGGTTAGAAGTGCTTTCTATTTCAACCGAGCATTACCATAATATCTATCAAGGTTTGGTTCCCAGGCGCACATTCCGATGTTGGAGGGGGCGGCGAAAAGGGGGGTGGTGGCGCAAAGTCGGGTGATGGCGGGAAGCCAAATCGTCTACCCCAAGTCAGCCTCATTTGGATGATAGTAAGTATAGTAATCCATAAGACACAACTGGCTTATAAACGAGTCTCAGGGTGAACTCAGATCGTTTATGGAGATAAATGACGAAAAGCTCAAGTACCCGCTCTTAACTGCTTTGGAGCCAACCGATGCATATAACGACTCCCCTGCATGGAAGAGGGCGGTAGACAAATGTGAAACTCGAATAGAAAGCAAGGCGCTGCAACCAACGTCTAAAGTACATCAGACGCTACGTGATCTCAAACAAAACGCAGCTCCTCAACGATCGCATCACCTTCTGCTCACATTCAACGACCTTTTACCCCTGAAATGGAACGTACATACCGGCCTTGTACTATGTAATACGCTGGAGGTTATGAAACAAGCCCGCACAATGGTAAGCTGTATGCCCAAACAGTACTTTGGCAACCCATTTACGACGATCCCAGAAAAAATCGCTGCGGAAAGAGTATACCGAACGGGACAGGAGCAGGGCGACATCCCTCCCAATGCAACCTAGATCCCGTGTATCCCGACTCTCTATTCCATTCACTATGAAAGCCACCACCACAATACCAGGTAGGTTGCTCAGAGTGTTTTCCAACGTAACAGCTATCCTAAACTAGATTGCCCAGAATCTCCCGTTAGCGCAGATCCTAGTAACGCCAGGCGCTCTGTGCTCCCATCCGAGAGACGTACGGCTCAACGGAGTTTCACACGGTAAAGAGGAAAAGTGAAGTATCATTATTTGCGTGGTTTATGAACAAGTATCCCTCCTATGAAACTATTGTCGCATATGCGTACTTAGTCTTTAACGTTAGTTATGGTTGCGCACTTTTGGATATGTAGTAATAGTCGTTTGAAAGCTTACTACCCAATAATTTATAGTAATTCGTCTCTGTCAACGTGTTCTGGTGCTTCTAACGTTAGCTTGCTCTCTGTCAACTACCGACTGACGCGACTTAAGTCATTGAGCGGCACTTGCGAGACGTGTGCATCCTTCAAGTGGTCCAAGCGATGTATATAAGCTTTGTGGCTCCCGATTTCCGTTGTTATTCCACCGGGAGTTCTCTGACTTGTTTGAACCAGACCAACATGCTGAAGCACTCCCTTATCAACTTGATGTGGATGGTAGTGTGTTCAGACGCATCGCTTACTACGTTCCCGGCGTATGCTCTCGTTTAAAGTTAGCTACAGGAGTATTGGCAAAAATACACGAAATGACAACGGGCGAGTTTTTGACTAGATCATAGAGTTGTATCTGTGACATACGGTACTATTACATACTCGAACAGTGCCCATGGTTATTGACGCATATACGTACATAGCACATCACTATCAGAAAAATGATCGTATCTGGTAGGTTAATACGGAGCACGGGTTCCTGTATTGAGCAAATTATGACAGCCGGTTTGGTTATTCTTGGGGAGCCTTTGCTATCCGTCAAGTCGCAAACCTGGTTGTATATTATTGAGAATCGAATGGAATGGTATCGAATGTACACGTCGCCTCTTACTGACTATGGCGCATAGATCGACTATATGCTGACTGATTAGTTCTGTGCTGACTGAGAGTACACGTATGCGTGTTACTAAATGTTCTCTAACTTTTCTATCTTGTTCTACGACTACATGTATATCAACCAGACTGCGTACTCGGTATATACATCATCTAGTTGTTCCTACGCTTCCGCTTGCCTATCTGCTAAGTTAGCTCTGAGTGCGAGACGTTCTCGGTAATACCTCAATATATATGTACCGCTGAAATCGCAAAACGACACTCAATCCCTATACTTAGTCTCACTGTGGTCCGTCCACTACGACTGACGAGCTGCTGGCTCATTGAGCTCAACAAGAAAATCCTGTCTGTTGGCACAAAACCCGCTTGCCTTCTAAAGAAGGTATCCCGATCAAGGAAGCGGAATCACACTATCATCACAACAGAATATAAACAGTCACATTTTAGGTATCTGTGCGTATGGGACACCGTTTGTAAGAGGAAAGGAATTGACTGTTCAGCATCACGGCAAATACTATGGCTACCATCTTCTAGCTGCCATGCGCCGCCTCCCGAACCTAACCCCAGTCAAGGAATTTTTTGGCCTGCGTGAAGTGGAGTATGTTCTCAGCCCGTTGCGCCGCTTAAACTATTCGACCATCCTACAGTCTTCCTACCGTGGTTGAAAACACGCTACATGTTCCTGCTTTTCCACGAGAATTGTCAACTGTTCCGAGTAGCCCTGTTCAATCGCCAAATGAGTCCCCACAACTAAGCTGGAAGAGGCCCGGTAACATTTTCCAATAGATATTTAGAACGTCCAAAGTACAGATTGGTCTGATTCCTGAATGCCAACTCCGATGCTAGATGCGGAGGGGAGTAATTCACAGATTTACTAAGATAAGCCTGGAGTGGATGATGGTATGCAGTCTTATGGTGAAAACACCCGACCCGGTGAGCATATAGGTGAATTATGCGGGTCATGTCGGCGTTTCATCCAGGCATGAATTTAAACCTCATTTCCGGCTCCGAGTAACTATTATACCATCCCTTTGATTTAGGGAGTTTTACAATAAAGTCGTATGCTATATCTTCCCATGGTTCATTTGCGATTTGTAACGGTCTCAAAGGAGCTTGTGATCTTGTTCCTTTTGCTCTTTGACACTGTTTGCATGAATCTACATACTTGTTGACACTCTGCTTCATTCCTGACCAGTAGTAGCATCTTGAAACAAGTTCCAGGGTTCTTGCATGTCCCTGGTGACCAGCAATAGGTGAGTCATGATGCAATCTCAATACCAATAAACAGCAATCCTTGTCTTCCAGAACTACTATCTTTCCTTTGTACCACAGTGGTCCTTTGCATAGTTTGTAATCCTTGACACTGGGCAGAATACTCCTAGGTAGCAATTCTTTGTTTTGCAGAGTTTAGTTACTCCATGTAGACTAGGATCTTCTTGTTGTGCTTTGATAATATCACTAATGCTGTCTTCCTTGAGTCCTCCAGCAAAACCTTGGAATTTTTTGTTGGTGATCATGACTTGTTCTGCTGACAGAATCTTGGCGTGGTTGGCCCTTCTAGATAGTAAGTCAGGCTTTTGCAAGAGGATTCCTGGCCGGTTTACAATCATGAAGTTGTAAGAAGCGAGTATTTGGTGCCTGTGTGCATGTCTTTGATTGAATGTCTTTGCATCTTTCCAGAACTGGAGGTTTCTGTGGTCTGTGTATATCGTGATCTCCTCTTTTGTCCCTTCTGGGTAAAGCCTCCAATGTGCAAGCGCTTTGATGATTGCCATAAGTTCCTTATTGTGGACGTCATAGTTCATTTGTGCCAAGTTGAAGGATTTGGAAAGGAACGCGATCGGGTGTAGCCTTCTGTCCTCTTGTCTCTGGGACAGTATTGCTCCCATTGCTACTCCACTTGCATCAGTTTTGAGGAAAAACAGCTTTTCCAGATTGGGGTGCCAGAGTACAGGATCCTTGCAAATCATCTCCTTGATACCCTCAAAAGCCTTCTGCTCTTTGTTCCCCCATTTCCATGGGAGATCCTTTCGTGTCAATCCCGTGAGGGGTTTAGCAACTGTGGAGAAACTGGGTACAAATCTTCTATAGAAGTTTGCAAAACCTAGGAATGCTTGTACTTGTTTCACCGTCTTTGGTTCCTTCCATTCCTTTATGGCCCTGATTTTTTCTTTGTCCATGGATATACCTTCCTTGCTGATCTTCAGTCCCGTGTAAATAAGTTCTGTGACAAAGAATTCGCATTTTGGCAGTTTCGCAAAAAGGTTGTTTTCCTTCAGGATTTGGAGTACCTCTTGTAGGTCCACCATGTGTTGAGAACGGGTTTTTGAAAAGGCAAGGATATTGTTGATATAAACAATGACACACACATTGATTTTGTTGTGGAAGATGTGATTCATGTATTGTTGAAACCTGGCCGGTGCGTTTTTCAGTCCAAACGGCATGACAACGTATTCAAATAGTCCTTCCTTTGTCCTGAACACGGTCTTCCATTCATCTCCTTCTCTGATGTGGATGTTATTGAACCCCATCCTTAGGTCGATCTTTGAGAAGATTTTTGCATCCTTTATTTTGTCCAGTAGGTCTTCCATGACGGGCATAGGGAATCTGTTGTCCTTTGTGATGGTGTTAACGGGTTGTAGGTCTTGTACTAGTTGTAGTCCCCCCAGTGGGACTGGTTTTTTGACAAAAAAACATGCTGACGCTATTGGGGATTTGCTAGGCCTGATTTTCCCTGCAGCCAGTTCCTTGTCAAGGTACTCTCTCATCATGATGGATTTGGCCAGGGATAAAGGTATAGGTCTTGCTGGCTTTGGAAGTTCCACACCTTCCTTGAAATCAATAGCACAGTTGTAGGGACGGTGATCTGGAATGCGTTTGAACCTTTCTTTGCTAAAAATGTCCTCAAATTCCCTTAGTTCTTCTGGAATAAGGTCTAGGGTTCCCTCTCTTCCATGCACTTCTTTGTTTCTCAAAGAGATGCTTTTTTGCTTCCAATCAATGCTATGGTTTGCGGTTTCTAGCCAGGAAAGTCCTAGGATGATGTTTGTGTTGCCAGTAGGCATGGCAAAGAAGTCTTCTTTAAACGTTTTTCCTTCAACCGTTATCTCCATATGTGCTTTGAAGCAGATAGTGTGGGCTAGCTCCTTTCCTTGTATTCCAATGACCTTTTGAGGGACAGGAGCTCACTCAAGGCAATGTTATTCTTCCTGGCCCAAGCAATATCCACAAAGTTTTGGGAGGCTCCAGAGTCAATAAGAGTGGCGATTGGGTCTGTGATTCCAGCAACGTAGCTGTAAACAATTCTGGATTCTTTGTTTGCTCTAAAGTACATTGCCGGTTCTTTGGTCTCTCCACACACAGTTAGAGGGAGACCCCTTCTTTTCCTGATTTTTCTATGATTGTTCCCTCTCTTCCTTTTACATTGGGTTTGGTTGTTATCCATTCCCTGGATGAGCATTTGAGTGAATGGTGTCCTTCTTGTCCGCACTTTAGACAATGGTTTGATGCCATCCTTGCCTTGTATACTTTGTCTGGCAACCATTTTGTGGTGGTCTGGCCGGTAGTGGTAGATTGAGAAGTTTTCTTTCCGGTAGAGCTTGATTTGTTGTAATTTCTGATCAATAGAAATTGCAAGAGTGATCCATTGATTATGGTTAAGGTGCCTTTTGGTTCCATCCTTGTTGATAAGGGAGAGTTCAAATTGTGCCAATTTGGTTTTGATTTCCAGCTTGAGTCCTTCCTTGAATCAGTTGATAAGAGCTTCTTCCCGCCAATTCACATTGACCATGTGAAAGCGGAATTCCATTGCATAATTGGCAGCCAAGTTGATCTGCTTGCTTTTCTGGATATCGGCCTCTGCCTTGGCCTTCTTGTTGGGGTCACTGAATTGCTCCATGAAATGTGTCTTGAATGTTTCCCATGACCTTAGGTTTGGGTCTGGGACTCCATTGTTCATGGATTGAAGTAACACCTGTGCCCAATGTGTAGCTGACCGGTTATCCGATTTGAAACTGGCTAATGCTTCTCTAATCTGTTCTTGTCCAGAACTGTATTGGTCACCCAACCTGACAAAGTAACTTTCCATCTGGGTGATGAACATTTCTGCTCCTTCTTCTTTCTTCCTGTCAAATGCTTCCAGTCTGGTGACCTTGGGACATCTTGGTGGGCTTCCATCTTGGGACCTGATCAGGCACTGGAGTCTTCCTTCTAGATCATCAATTCTTGTAGATTCGGCTTCTGGGGTTGCTTGTTTGCTGGGTGCATGTAGTGAGGTTTTGTTGACTTCTTCCCTTAGGTTGCTGATGGATTGTTCCATGGTTGCCACTCGATTGTTCAACGTTGTGAATCCTTCCCTGACTTGCTTGATTCCTTGAGTTACCGCTTTGTTCCATTGAAGCTGTCCCTGGCGTGTAGTGTCAAAGTCTTGTTGTACATTTGTTACAAGTCCTTGAGTGTTTGTGACTTTGTGTGAAGCTTGTTTTGTAATGTTGTAAGCTACTGCTTGGTGGCTATGAGACAAGCCGTGGGGGAGAGTGAACGGCACTAAGACCTAAGTGACCTCTTGAACTGCAACACACTTAAGTGTCTGTAGGCTCTAAAGGGTAGGGGTGGTTCTAAGTGTCACTTAAAAGGGATGTTTTGAAGAGACAAAACAAGCTGGGGTTACCAGGCTTGTTGGTCCTCTATATAAATTCAAAAGGTGGCCGAGTCATACAGAACGCAGCCACATGAGTCAAAGCAGTCAACCAGTCAGGAGTGTCCATGTGAGTCATGCTGTATGAACAGACATGACTCGTACAATAGCACAGCCGTGTTACACAATGTAACAGAACAACCACAAGAACATGGCAACATGGCGAACGGAAACAGAAACACAACACAAGGCAAAGTACAGGCGGGCAAGACAACAGGCGAGTCCAATGGAGTGGGCTGGCTCATGGCAAAAAGGATCAAATCCGGTTCAGGTGCAAGTTGAAATTTGATCTGGAAGAAAGAACCTTCAACCAGAAATTGTATGTCATGAACACACAGCACACAACCTATGATATTAGGAATGCCATGGCTGAAGGAAACCAACCCCAAGATATCTTGGTCTCCTTTTGCTATCAAATGGAAAACAGAAGATCCCCTTGTTGCCAAAGCAGGAATGCTTCAGGAGCTACCAAAGGAACTTGAAGAATTCAAGGACGTCTTTGACAAAGAAAAGTACAACAAGCTCCCTGAACATAGAGAATGGGACTGTAGAATTGACTTCTATGACAACAATCAGCTTCCAAAACCAAGGAAGGCCTACCCTCTGTCACCAAGAGAAAGAGAAGCAACAAGGGAGTACATTGAGACTAAACTCCAGTCAGGAAGTATCAGACCAAGCAAATCTCCCCTAGCTACAAGCCTTTTTTTCGTCAAAAAAGCCCTGAAGGAAGGACAAACCATCCCTGACCTACGTCCTGTTGTCAATTACAGAGGAGCAAATGCAGAAACTATCCTGGACTGCTATCCTATTCCACTTCTTGAGCAACTTCTTGAAATTTTCAAGAAGACCAGAGAAAATTCAAAAGAAGAACTATTCATTACCTCACTTGATCTGAAGAATGGCTTCTGGCATGTCAGAATCAGAGAGGGAGACAAATGGAAAATGGCATTCATCACCTCAGAAGGACTTTTTGAATACACTGTGATGGCCTTTGGCCTCAAGAATGCACCATCTACTGTCCAGAGAATGATGGACCACATCTTCAGGGACATGATTGGAGTGAAGATCATGATCTACATTGATGACATCCTTATTATTTCTCGAGGAAGAGATCAACACACCATAGATATCAAGGAAGTCTTGCAATGATTGGGGAAGAACAACCTCTTTGGAAACCTGAAGAAGTGTACCTTCTATGGAAAGAAAGCCAATTGGGTTGGATTTGTTGTCAACGAGGACAGCATTTCCATGAACAAGGACAAGATCAAAACTATGCAAGAATGGCCTGTTCCCAAAACTGTGAAACAACTACAGGCGTTCATTGGTTTCTGCAACTTCTATAGGAGATTTGTGGTGTCCTTTTCCTTGATTGTCAATCCCCTGACTCAACTGATGAGAAAAGACAGGAAGTGGGAATGGAGCTCTGAACACCAGGAAGCCTTCGACTCCCTGAAAGATGTCATATCAAGAGAACCAGTGCTTGCACATCCTGACAAATCAAAGCAGTACTTCCTTGAGACAGATGCCTCAGGAGTTGCAATGGGGGCTATTCTTAGCCAGCAACAAAAATATGGATACTTACATCCAGTAGGGTTTCTTTTGAAAAGCTTCAAAGAATTGGAGCTGAATTGCAACACACATGACAAGGAGCTTCTTGCCATCATAGAAGCATTGCAACACTGGCGCATTCACCTTGAAGGAACAAAGGAACCAATAGTGATCTACACAGATCACAAAAACCTTACTTACTGGCAGAAGGCCAGCACCTTCAACCAACAACACAACAGATGGCTCCTCATGCTGGCAAGCTACAACTTCAAAATCCACTACAGACCTGGCAAAATTTCAGAGAAACCAGACATTCTTTCCAGAAGAAGCAATCACAATGACATTGCTTTCTGCAGAGCAAGTGATGATCTCTGCCAAAAATTTCAAAGGATTCTCAGCCTTGATGAGCAACAACATTATTACAGAAATCAAGGAGGCTCTGGGAGAAGATGAAAGCCTGGAAACCCTGATCAAAAGTACCAAGGGAAAGGAAGATCTACCCCCCTCTGTGAAAAAGCAGCTCAAAGACTACAAAATGAGCTAAGATCTCCTCTGGTACCAAGGAAGAATTGTTGTACCAGATGAAAAGGACATCAAATTGAAACTTCTGAAGCTCTATCACAACTCACCCATTGCCGGTCACCAAGGACAAGCCAGAACTCCAGAACTCATTTCTAGAAACTATTACTGGCCAGGCATGAAAGCCCAAGTCAACAAGTATCTTGACAGCTGTGAAGCATGCCAAAGAGGGAAGGGAAGCAAAGGAGACCTCTCTCTCAAACCCTTGCCCATCCTGGAGAAACCTTGGGAAAACATTGTGTAGGATTTCATTGTGAAATTACCAGAGTCACAAGGGTTTGATAGTGTCCTTGTTGTGATGGACCGCTTTTCCAGAATGGCACACTTCATTCCCTGCAAGGAGTCCATGAACTCAGAAGAGCTTGCCGATATTTTTGTGAAAGAAGTATGGCGCCTTCATGGTTTCCCCAAGACCATGGTCTCAGATAGAGGAACCACGTTCAAATCACACTTCCTGGAAGCTGTCTACAAGCGGTTGGGAATTCAGGGAACTTTCTCCACTGCCTTCCACCCTGAAACTGACAGTCTTGTAGAAAGAACAAATCAGTGGCTTGAAGGATGGATTTGCATCTTTGGAAACAAAAAACAGGATGACTGGGCAAAATGGTTACCCATCGCCAAATTCTGCCACAACAACCACAAAAATCGAGTCACAAACAAGTCCCCCTTTGAGGTTATCTAGGGCATGACTCCCAAATGGTCTATTGAGGACTATGTGACTCGCTCTCCAGAAGGAGACAAGTGGACAAAGGATATGGAGGCTGTGTGGGAAGAAACAAAGGCTCTGATGGAATATCATCAATCAAGAGAAGAAACCCCAAAAACACAATTCAAGGAAGGAGACAACGTCTGGCTCTTGACTACCAACATCACAACAAGGCACCCAAGCAAAAGCTTGATGACAAAAAGACAGGTCCCTTTGTTGTGAAAAAACAAATCTCTTCACACACCTACCAACTTGATCTTCCCAAGTCCATGCTTATCCACAATGTCTTCCATGGAAACATGCTGACCCCCTATTCTGAAGATCTAGTGTCGTAAGCTACTTCTTGGTGGCTATGAGACAAGCCGCAAGGGAGAGTGGACGGCACTAAGACCTAAGTGACCTCTTGAGCCGCAACACACTGAAGTGTCTGTAGGCTCTAAAGGGTAGGGGTGGTTCTAAGTGTCACTCAAAGGGGATGTTTGACGAGACAAAACAAGCTGGGGTTACCAGGCTTGTTGGTCCTCTATATATATTCACAAAGAGGCCGTGTTATATATCTGAGAGTTGCAGCTACTTGTATGTGCAAGTGATATAACTACAGAATACACACAGTGGAACAATATAAAGTAATGTCTCAGTAGTCTGAGATGCTCTCAGTAAGTAAGCAATCTAGTTGCACACTTGATGGAATTGATACTAAGCTTTCCTACTGTAGAGTGTATGTACACTAGTAATAGAAAGAGCAGGAGTACTGAGCTCAGGTTCCCTTAGCTATTAAATGTCACTGTTTCACACTCCTAGTTGCAATGAACTAAG
The DNA here is from genome assembly GCA_037039685.1 of Ceratobasidium sp. AG-K. NCBI lineage: Eukaryota > Fungi > Basidiomycota > Agaricomycetes > Cantharellales > Ceratobasidiaceae > Ceratobasidium > Ceratobasidium sp. AG-K. The sequence continues at coordinate 513,920 of JAWNGF010000015.1, read as the reverse complement.
TATGTACTAATCTTAGGCTATTCCCTAAATGCCTTCCTTGTTCTTACTTGTAAAAGCACTATAAGACGTCTGCAACCTTTCCTCTATAATAGGTACTCAGGAGATCCTTTTCTTTAGGCTAACAAATACTGTTTGAGGCACACAACAATAATAGGGGAAATCACACAGCCAAGCCAAAGCACAACAGATGTAGAGTGAGGTGAGGATGGAGGGCTCTTAGAGGGCATGTATTTATACCCTAGAGGCCTCAGACCACTAGTCATCTGGTTGTGGCTATCATTGGGGGGCATCTACCAATGATAGGAGGGGTGGATGAACACTGATGCCTTGATGACTAGCATTCATGGAGTCAGAGTGCTTTGGTTGGCTGGAACATATATTATGAGTCATCTAACTAATTGCTCCAGTCAAGTAACTATACTAAATCACTATCTACAAGCTATGCAGCTCTCAAGATCTGGTGGCTGCTGAAATGAGTCATTTCAGCACCTTGACAAGCCACGAGACATATCGCGGGAAATAGCCGGTCAATTCACATGAAACAAGTGCGATCGGCTGAAATGGAAGCTTGCGAGTCAGTCGCAAGATTAAGCTAAGCGAACGGATCAGTATTGGTGGAGATACAAGTATAACAATGTATCTCTCCCTAAGCACCAAAGACAATAAACTTAGACATTTCATATCTTTATGAAATCCCCGCATATAGAGACGCAAAAGACAGTGAATTGAAGCTACTAGAGAGTACTACATTTCGACATAAAGAAGTAGCACAAAAGTAGCGTTCAAGAGGGAGTAAAGACAGTTACAAAACTGCATACATGCAAACAAGCAGAAAAGTCGCCACAAGCATAGGTTTGGATTTCAGTATGTTATTCCTATGACAGAATGTCAGTATCCATAACAGGCCAAGTCATACAAGGCGCAGCCACACAAGTCACACAAAACAGCCAGTCAGGAGTGTCCATGTGAGTCATGCTGTATGAACAGACATGACTTGTACAAAGCACAGCCGCGTTACACAGTGTAACACAAACAACCACAAGAAGGTGGCAATGCAGCACAGGAAAAGACAAACGACATACAAACAGAACAAAGGACACAAGGACAGACGGGCGAGGCACAAGGTGAGTCCAATGGAGTGAGCTGGCTCATGACATTACTCCCCCTCAGGAGTCCATCTAGGGGACCTGGATGGGCTTTATTGGATCTTGCAATCCTTGCCTTTTGTGAGCATGTGCTCTTCCAGGCCCTCATCCTCTTCCATGGTCAAGTCAATTGGGTTGAACACAGTGTTACCTGGTTTGTCGGAGAACTTTTCCCATTCCTCCCATGTCTCCTCCTTTGTCCAGTCTGCCTTGGACCAGTCCAAAACCCACTTCTGAGCCTCCACAAAATCCTTGCCCCATTGTTGCACGTCCGGCTCTGCTTCCTTCCATGCTGACACATCTGCGTCCTCCCACTTCCACCAGTTCAGCACCCACTCAAACTTCTCCTTCTGGTATCTTCCCCTTTCCATCTTCCAGTTGCTCAAGTCCCTTTCGTAGTTGGCGTCCCAGGCGTTGTTCCACCTAGGTCGGAGCGTTGGTTGTCTCCCGTCGTACCCTGGTACCCACTCGCTCAAGTATGCCCTTTCTTGTCCCCATTCGACGACTCCGAGCATATGGGTGGAAATGAGGACAACCTCCAAGACCTGGAATGCGGCGCATCCTCAACAAACAAAGATGTCCTTTCGTAGGAGCTGCATGCGTGTTGGCCATTTTTTCCCAACCCACTGGAATTCTCCCAGGTCTGAGTGTAGGATGTTGTCCGACGCCCTGAAATGCATTCTTCCCAAGCTTTGCTGGGACCTCTTGAAGATGTAGAGAGCGGCCCCAGCATCAAGGATTCTCGCCATAGTGAACGCTGGTCCGTCAAGGATGCAGGTGAGGTTGTTGGCAATGGTGGAGCGGGAGACGGCAGCCATTGTGGAGAGCAAAAAAGATTTAGAGAGTAGAGTGTGGGGTGTAGTTTGGAGTAGTTGCAAGTTTTGCAGATATCACTACCGACTGCGCCCCTTCTGCCTTTTATCTTTCCTGGAACGTAGTTAGATGGCGTGGGAACTTTGGGGTGTCGACCTAGAAAGTCCTTGATGATCTTGGATAGATGTCCAAAATCTTCTGCCTTCTGTTCCGTATCTTCTTTGTCTCCATAACCCTTCCACCTGACCCTGTAAAAAAGACCATCCTTTGTCTCCTTCCAGTCCAGAATCCTTTCTACTTCATATTCTTCTTCTCCTTCTTCAGTAATGATAGGCGGCGGCTGGGGTTGGTTACGCTTGAACTCCGTGTCTTCTATGTAAGGGCTGAGCAAGTCAATGTGGAAAACAGGGTGCACCCTCATTGTTGCTGGCAGAGTGAGCTCATAAGCGTGTGATCCTATCTTTTGTTTCACAACAAATGGTCCATGCTTCTTGTTATCCAGTTTCTTTGAGGGTCTTTTTGTTTGGAGGTTTCTTCCTAACAGCCATACTAGATCTCCTTCCTGGTACTCGTTTCTTGGTTCTTCCTCCGGGAGCCTTTGGTTTTCCATTGATGCCATTGCTTCGTCGTGGATGCAACGCCATTTTTCTGTAATGGTGTTTGCTTCAGGAACCATTGTTTCTTCTGAAGAGATGTTCCACAGTGGTTCCCTGCCATAGACTATTGCAAAAGGGGAACTACCTGTTATACAGTGCTTCTGCAGATTATAACTGAATTCTGCAATTGGTAACATGTCCGCCCAATCATCTTGCCGGTAGTTGACAAAGGATTGTAGCCAGCCTTCCATCCACTGGTTGATTCTTTCTGTCACTCCGTCTGTCTGGGGGTGGCAGGCAGTGCTGAAACTTGGGCTAGATCCAATTCTTTTGTAAATGGCCTTCATAAGTGTAGAATTGAAAGTAGTCCCTCAGTCTGAGATTGTGCTCTTCGGAAAGCCATGTAGTTTCCAGACATTTGTGACAAAAAGATTTGCCAGCTTGCTTGTTGTGTGAGATTCCTTGCAGGGTATGAAATGAGCCATTCTTGAGAACCGGTCCACTACTACCATGATGCTGTCTGATCCTCTGGACTTTGGCAATTTTACTACAAAGTCAAATGCTATGTCTTCCCAGGGATTTTATGGAATTTCTAGAGGTTTGATCGGAACTATTGACTTTGATCCCCTTGCTTGTTGGCAGGTCTCGCAGGATTCCATGTATTGGTTTATGCTCTGCTTCATTCCTGGCCAGAAGTATCTTCTTGATATTAGTTCCAATGTCCTGGCTTGTCCTTGATGCCCTGCAATCCTTAAGTCATGGTGTAACCGCATGATGGACAGTCTGGCTTCCTTATCTTCCGGGACGTAAACCTTCCCTTTGTACCATATTGGTCCTTCCTTGAAGTCGTAATCCTTTGTGCTATGTTGCAGGGTTCTTGGTAACATTTCCCTTGATTCGCAGATTTCCTTGATTTTTGCCAGTCCTTCATCAGTTTCCTGTGCTTCCCTGATAGTTGCCATAATGTCTGTGTCCATCTGCCCCATGAATCCTTTGAATTTTTCAGCGGATAGCATGATTTGTTCTGGTGTGGGGATGTCGTCATGGTCAGATCGTCTTGACAACAGGTCCGGTTTAGACGAAAGGATTCCAAGACAGTATATGATATCAAAGTTGTAGGAAGCCAGTAGTTGATGCCATCTTGTGTGTTGACAGTTGAACATTCTTGCTTCCTTCCAGAACTGTAGGTTCCTGTGATTGGTGTAGATAGTGATTGGATCCTTTGTTCCCTCAAGGTATAACCTCCAATGTGTCAATGATTCTATGATCACCATAAGTTCCTTATCATGGACATTGTAGTTGAGCTGGGCCTCATTGAAGGATTTTGACAGGAACACTATAGGGTGTAGGTAGCCATTGTCTTGCCTTTGAGACAGAATTGCCCCCATTGCTACTCCGCTTGCATCCGTTTCCAGGAAAAAGGGTTTCTCAGGGTCAGGATGGCGTAGTGTGGGCTCCTTGCTAATTTCTGTCTTCAGGGCGTCGAAGGCCTCCTGTTGATCCTTTTCCCATTTCCATTTGTTATCCTTTCTTGTCAGGTTTGTCAAGGGTTTTGCTAAACGGCTAAAATTTGGTACAAATCTTTGGTAGAAGTTTGCAAATCCTAGGAACGCCTGAAGCTGCTTGACCGTTTTCTGCTCCTTCCATTCCTTTATTGCCTTGACCTTCTCTTCCTCCATTGAGATACCAGAATCACTGATTCCAAGTCCGATATATGTAAGTTTGGTGACAAAGAATTCGCATTTCAGGAGCTTTGCAAATAGGTTTTCATCCAGTAAGATCTTCAGCACCTTTCTGACATCTATAGTATGTTGGCTTCTGTTTTTAGAGAAGACTAGGATGTTGTCAATGTATATTATGACACATACGTCAATAAGGTCGTGGAAGATGTGGTTCATGTATCTTTGGAATATGGCAGGTGCGTTTTTTAGTCCAAAGGGCATGACAACGTATTTGAAAAGGCCTTCCTTGGTTCTGAAAGCTGTTTTCCATTTGTCCCCTTCCCTGATTCTGATATTGTTGAAACCCATGCATAGATTGATCTTGGAGAAAATTTTTGCGTCCTTGATTTTATCCAGAAGATCTTCCATTAAGGGCATTGGAAACCTGTTGTCCCTTGTAATAGCGTTTACTCCTCTGAGGTCTTGAACAAGTTGTAATTGTCATACTGCCTCTGGATTCTTTGGATCAACAGGTTTTTTGACAAAGAAACAAGGTGATGCAATGGGGGATTTGCTAGGTCAAATTTTTCCGGCAGAGATTTCCTCATCCAGGTATTCCCTTAGTGCAATAGATTCGGCCGGTGAGAGCGGAATAGGTCTGGCTGGTTTTGGAAGTTCAGCCCCTTCCTTGAAGTCAATGGCGCAGTCATATGGGCAATGATCCGGAATTCTCTTGAACTTTTCTTCATTAAACACGTCGGCAAATTCTTTGAATTCTTCTGGTAGGTTGTCTATTGAGGCTGTTCTTGCCTGTATAGGTTCTGGTTGCCATGATATGTGTTTTGTTTTCCAGTCAATGTTGGGGTTAGCTTCTTCTAACCACTCAAGTCCTAAAATGAGCTTGGTTTCTCCAGTAGGCATAGCGAAAAAGATTTGTTTGAAGGTTTTTCCTTCTACGTCCAGTACAAGCTTGGCTTTGAAGCGTATTTGGTGCAAGAGTTCTTTCCCCTGGATGCTGATTACCTTTCGTGGAGAGGGTAGCTCAATGACCGGAATGTTGTTGGAGCGGGCCCAAGAGATGTCCATAAAGTTCTTAGAAGCTCCTGAATCAATGAGAGTAGGGACTGGTTCTGTGATTCCGGCAATGCTTGTGTAAACAATGGTTGATTCGTTTGTTGCTCTAAAGTACATTGTTTCCATTGCCAGTCCTTTGGTCTCTCCACACACAGTTAGAGGGAGACCCCTTCTTTTCCCAAATCTTCTATGATCGTAGCTTCTCTTCCCTTTATGCTGGGTTCAGTTGTTATCCACTCCTTGGACGAGCATTTGAGCAAACGGTGACCTTCTTGACCGCACTTCAGACATTGGTTTGATGCTATTCTTGCCTTGTATACTTTGTCTGGAAGCCTTTTTGTAGAGGCTTGCCCAGTGGTGGTTGCTTGGGGTGTTTTCTTTCTGGTGGATGCCTTGATCTGTTGCAATTTCTGGTTCATGGAGATTGCAAGAGTGATCCATTGGTTAAGGTTAAGGCGCCTTTCAGTTCCATCTTCGTTGATGAGGGAGAGTTCAAATTGTGCTAATTCTGTTTTGATTTCCAGCTTGAGTCCCTCTTTGAATTGGTTGATAAGGGCTTCTTCCCCCCAATTCACTTCCACCATGTGAAAGCGGAATTCTGTTGCATAGTTTGCTACTGAATTGATTTGCTTGCTTTTTTGGATATTGGTCTCCACCTTGGCCTTCTTGTTAGGGTTGCTAAATTGCTCCATGAAATGTGATTTGAATGTTTCCCAAGGCGTGAGGTTTGGGTCAGGTACTCCATTGTTCATGGATCGGAGCAGCACCTGTGCCCAATGTGTGGCGGATCTGTTATCCAATTTGAAATTGGCTAGTGCTTCTCTGATCCATTCTTGTCCCGAGTTGTATTGGTCGCCCAACCTGACAAAGTAGCTCTCCATTTGGGTGATGAATATTTCTGCTCCTTCTCCTTTCTTCCCGTCAAAGGCTTCTGGTCTAGTTACTTTTGGACGCCTGTTTTCCCTTCTGTTCCCAGGGTTTTCAGAAAGCTGACGTAGCCTTTGTTCCAATTCGTGGAGCCTGGTAGATTCTGCTTCGGGGTGGGCAGGTGATACAGCATGCAGGGATGCTTCATCCATCTGTTTGCGTATGTTGTTGATTGTCTCTTGCATGGTGTTAATTGGTTCAATTGCAATACTTTTGTCTCCCCTTAGTCCTTCTAGCCCTTGGGTGACTGCCTCATTCCAGGCTAACTGTGCCTGCCTCGTGGTGTTAAGATCTTCCTGTATATTTTTTACCAGTCCTTGTGTGTTTGTGACTTCGTTTCTTAGGCGGATTACGTCTTGCCCGACCAGGAAGCTGTTATGTTCACTGTTTCGTGCAGCGGTAAGGATATCTGTCAGGGTTCCTTGTAGGTTGTTGAGGGAATCGTTGAAGATTTGTTGGTTGTTGGCCAACACTTGAGTAGATTGTTCTAACCCGTTGAGTCGTCTATCAATTGTTATCCTCATACCCTCAATAATCCTTAAGAGTGCATTGTGTCTTCCGAGGTGAAGATTGTCAAGGTCGTCAAGATTGCTAATCACAGTCCTACTGCTGGAGCTAGAACTTGAGCTGGGAATCCCAGGGACGTCTTGGCCTTCAGTTGCTGTTGGTTGTTGGGAACACCCTGGTGGTACATATGGCGGTGCTGGGTTGACTAGTGTCATGGCCTGAGAGCTTGTTGGGACCGGACCAACATTGGTGATAGTTCCCGCAATCTGGGGTATTAGAGGAGTGTGGGAAATGTGCAGCATGGGAGGGGGTCTGATAGGAACGAGGGATACGCCCCCGTGAGCTTCAGGTTGAGGGGAAAAAAACTGTCTTCTGGATCCCATAGGCCATAGTGGATGTGATGGACCTGGAGTTGCGCTTGAGATAGGGATTCGAATTGTGACCAGTGTGGGGTTGTTGGTAATATCCCCTGGTTCTCTAGTGACAATGGTAGGCTCTTCTTGTATGACTGAAATGTTTTCAGCATTGAATGTTCCAGGCATAGAGGCTTGGCTTTGTGGGCGAAACCTTGCTGGTCCTCCAGCCTGTGCTTGTGCAATATCTTGCTCATTGAGGGAACTTGCAGGTATTGAAGCCCTTCTTGGTCCTCTCCTTGTTGAGAGTGGTGTTGCGAGGCGTGACCCTGCGTCCTCTTGTATGGACATGATTGTTAAGCTTGTTTTGTAATGTCGTAAGCTACTTCTTGGTGGCTATGAGACAAGCTGCAAGGGAGAGTGGACAGCACTAAGACCTAAGTGACCTCTTGAACCACAACACACTTAAGTGTCTGTAGGCTCTAAAGGGTAGGGGTGGTTCTAAGTGTCACTCAAAGGGGATGTTTGACAAGACAAAACAAGCTGGGGTTGCCAGGCTTGTTGGTCCTCTATATATATTCACAAAGAGGGGAAGTCATACAAGGCGCAGCCACACGAGTCACACAAAACAGCCAGTCAGGAGTGTCCATGTGAGTCATGCTGTATGAACAGACATGACTTGTACAAAGTACAGCCGCGTTACACAGTGTAACACAAACAACCACAAGAAGGTGGCAACATGGCACAGGAAAAGACAAACAATGTACAAACAGAACAAAGGACACAAGGACAGATGGGCGAGGCACAAGGCAAGTCCGGTGGAGTGAGCTGGCTCACAACATCTAGACTTCCAACAAAACCAACCCTGACCTCCACCAATCATGACTGAAGAAGGCAAAGAAGAGTATGAAGTTGAGAAGATTGTAGATTGGTATCAAGACCCTGATGGGCTCAAATACCGCATCAGATGGAAAGGTTATAGCCCTCTGGAAGACACAGAAGACCTGGCAGAAAACTTTGCTGAGCTGACTCATGTCATGAGAAAGTTCCAAAGGGACTTTCCCACCAGCCCACTTCCTGTGAATTTCACTTCCTCTGAGTACAAAAAGGCAAAGGGGAAAGTGGCAGAAATTATCACTCCAGCTTTTCAGCCTACTACTACTACTTCACTGCCAAATGCTCCCCCGTCCAAAAGACTTTTTACTTCCCCACCAACAATGCCTGCTACTTGCACCGTCTCCACCACCTTTATCACCTGGGCTTCCAAGTACAAGAAGGCTAGAGCCTACAAGAAAGCTCTCATGCTCGCTGGACCTGGCAAGTTTGCTGTCAACAACAGGGATACCACCCCCTGGTCCCTCAAAAAGGCCAAGGTCCTTGCCAAGCAGCTTGAGCCAGGTGTCCAGCTTGGATATATCCCCCTGCAGGAACAAGCTACTATCAAGTGGGACAAGCAACGCAAGTTGCTCATCATCCCCTGCCCTGGCTCCCTACCTTGGGTCAGCCATCCAGATGCCCAGCCTACCAACCCCACCAACATTGGCCAGAGCAAATACTACCACTGCCACAGTTGCATTGGGCTCACTCTCCACAACATTGTTCTCAAGAGCATGGATGCCTGGAACTGCAACACCGGTTTCAAGTGGGAAGGCAAACAATGGTTCAAGCGAGAGGAAGACCCTTTGCCTCCTCCCCGCTGATGGACATCACAAGGAGGAAAGGATCTGGTGGCGCCCATGCACCACGGACTTTGAATCAGGATGGCCAACAGACTGTGAGTTCAAGCAATTACCCTCTCATGGAAAAACTTACCCTAGAGATGATCCCTTGTTCAATGCCATTGACTGGTCAAAAGGCACTGATGGGAGTGGTGTTGTAGGCTACTTCTTGGTGGCTATGAGACAAGCTGCAAGGGAGAGTGGACGGCACTAAGACCTAAGTGACCTCTTGAACCGCAACACACTTAAGTGTCTGTAGGCTCTAAAGGGTAGGGGTGGTTCTAAGTGTCACTCAAAAGGGATGTTTTGACAAGACAAAACAAGCTGGGGTTACCAGGCTTGTTGATCCTCTTTATATATTCAACAGAGTGGCCAAGTCATCCAGTGCGCAGCCACACAAGTCATAACAGTCTACCAATCAGGAGTGTCCATGTGAGTCATGCTATATGAACAGACATGACTCGTACACTAGCACAGCCACATTACACAATGTAACAGAACAACCACAAGAATGTGGCAATGTGGCAAAGGGAACAGAAATATGATACGAGACAAAGAACAGACAGGCAAGGCAACAGACAAGTCCAATGGAGGGAGCTGGCTCATGACAAGTGGGTATGTCAACATGGCAGGGCAACCTATGGAGAACAACAATGAGGAAGCTGTTGAGGTCCCCCCCACACCCCCAAGCTCCAACACTGACAACAATGTCAAACAAGAATGGGAGGCCACCTGGGACAAGGCCCAGGTGAACATCAAATCCCCCATCATGGGCATTGGCAATGCAGTTGCCAACATGGAGCCTCACCCCCCTGCTGACCAAATGCCTTGCAACGCCAATGTCCTCAAAGCCTACTGCCTCATCCAATGCGGTTCCTGGAGCATCAAGCAGCTCAACAAATAGCTCAACCACAGGCAAGAACAGTGGTCCAGATGGGAGGTGGCAGCACTGGAGTGCCTTCAAGAACAGCACCAAGAAGAGCTTGACCACCTCTACTAGGGAAAGTGGGACCAAATGAATGTGGTCCTTGAGGCAGACATGCGCACCCTGGCAGAGCGTGTTGGGTGGTGGGAGTTGAAGGAATGGGTTGTCTGCAAATAGGCAAGTGCGCTCCACTTCACTCACCTTTGTGGGAGGGCAATGTTGTGACCTGTCCCTCCCTCTGTCTCTGCTTGTGGACTTGTGGCTTGTGTTGGCGCCATAAGCGCCCCTTCTCTTGGGTTGAGCCCTCTCCCTTGTTTAGTGAGGTGTATGGATGATGTGTCACCGTGAGTCATATGACTCATGCTGTTTTCGATTGGCTGGCCTCCGCAGCCCCCTTTATGACTCGGACTTTGACTCAAACATGTGACTCATGTATCTACTATGACTCTCCCGCTTTCGGAGTATATATACTGGCTTGCAAGCATGGTCATCCCCAGCTTGCTTTGCCTTGTCAACTCTCCCTGCAGTGTGATCAGAGGCACTTGGCTACTTAGCCTTTAGCACAGCCACTTGAACTTAGGAGCTAGTGACTTGTACTGACAAGACTAGCGTTTGTCCACCTTAGTGATAGAGTCTTAGAAGACTTATCACATATTGTTTCACATCTCAAAGGCCATTAGTGGGCGTCAACCATAGGCATTAGCAGGTTGCAACATTGCAAAGCAATCTACAAGTATGCTGAGCCACAAGCAAACAAAGTCACATGACAACATGGACAATCAATCCTCAAGTGCAGCGTCTCAAAGGAGCAAGGCTCCAACTGGCACAATAGTTGAGATCCAATCAAACCCCTCAACAGGAGCAAGAGAATGGGCAGGTGACTGGACTGCGCCGCTGAGAAGCACTAGCTGCCTATCAAGACCCCCTTCCACCAGCATGCCAGGAGGAATTGGCAATATTATCGAAACATCAGGAACTCAAGAAGAACTCAGGGGTTCAAACAAGCAAAGGTCCACCTCACCAACAATTCAAGTAGTTGAAAATCCAATCAACATGCCACCAGCAGCAGCACCAGTTGTCACTTTCCACAGGGAAAGTGTGATTAGCCCTAGGGCTGTGCATGTGATCAGGATACCAGGACCACTTAGAAACGCTACCCCAGGACCATCAAACATTGGAACAACAGGGACTAGATGCCCTTTAGTGTTTCCTGACTTTGGAATGCAATTTCCTCCACCGGTGGCTACCCCAACTTTCACTCCTATGTCCATGCCTCCACTAGTAGAAGTTACTAGGACCCACAGTGGTTGCAACCTGTTAATGACTGTGGTGGACAACTGCTAATGGCCTTTGAGATGTGGAACAATATGTGATAAGTCTTCTAAGACTCTATCACTAAGGTGGACAAACGCTAGTCTTGTCAGTACAAGTCACTAGCTCCTAAGTTCAAGTGGCTGTGCTAAAGGCTAAGTAGCCAAGTGCCTCTGATCACACTGCAGGGAGAGTTGACAAGGCAAAGCAAGCTGGGGATGACCATGCTTGCTAGCCAGTACATATACTTGGAGAACAAGTGAGTCATAGCAAATACATGAGTCACAAGTCTGAGTCAAAGTCCAAGTCATAAAGGGGGCTGCAGAGGCCAGCCAATAGAAAACAGCATGAGTCATATGACTCATGGTGACACATCATCCATACACCTTACTAAACAAGGGAGAGGGCACAGCAAAGAGAGAAGGTGCTTAAGGCGCTGGTACAAGCCATGAGTCCACAAACCGAGACAGAGGGAGGGACAGGTCACAATAAAGCACCTTGGAGAGAGTGACACTGAGCAGAACACAGAAGCAGGTGACCACAAGCGCAACAGCGCATAAATTCCAGAAGGGAGAAGCAATGTACATGGTAACCCCTCAGGGTAGCAAGAAGGGTACAATCGAGTCAATTGGCAAAAACAAGCACAGGTTCCTCACACCCAAGGTAGAATGGGCTGATGGAACAACAACAGAGATCCCCTTTAGTTTCATCAAACCAGATACCCGCCAAGCCAAGGTGGAGCTAGCAGCTGCCACGAGTGAAACCGCATGTTACTGTTGCCAGAAGAAGGGACATATTGCCAAAGATTGCCGGGCACAAATAGCCGCCCTAGAGGAAGTTGACACCACAGATTCAGAGTTGGGAAAAGGCATCAACTGAGGGGAGCATCAGGCGGCCTAAAGTTGGAATTAGATTGTGTAGTCAGGAAGGATGGAAAACAATCTGTAAATAAAATAAACCTTTGTTCTACCAAATATGCAGACCAACTTTGAGTCCCCATCACAATTGAAAGCCTGAAAAACCTTATTACTGTTGCAATGATCTCACTCATGAGCATCGGGAAACTTCATCAACTCTGAGTACATAAAAAAACACAAGTTCCCCAGAAAAAAGAACAAGACTGCAAGACGGGTCCAAGTAATAGATGGCCAACCAATAGCAAACGGGTTGATTGACAGGGAGTGTACCTTCCAAATCATTATGAATGACCATGTTGAAGAAATCACTTGCAATGTTGCGCCATTAGGCTGTCACACCATAGTTCTGGGCATCCCATGGCTGAAGAAGCATAACCCAAGGATTGATTGGGCATTAGGGACACTAGAATTTGAGTCAGATTATTGCATGGCAGAATGTTTATGCAAAGATTGCAACGCCATAGAAGGAGGGGTAGTGGGTCAGCTTCCTGATGAATATTTCGAATTCAAAGACGAGTTTGTGGCCAAAGAAGTAGAGAAACTGCCTCCCCACAGACCCTATGCCCTCAAAATCGAATTGGAACCAGGTGCAAAACCCAAGATAGGTGTAGTCTACTCTCTTACCAAGGAAGAGGATCGCATTCTCAAAGCATGGATTGACAGAAATCTGGAAAAAGGATTCATCATACCCTCAACCTCAGAAAGGGCATTGCCTGTAATGTTTGTCAAATGCCACAACATTGACAGAAAACCACAACCTCCCAGACTCTGCATGGACTATCAATACCTGAATAGATGGACCAAAAAGAACCGTTACCCACTACCAAGAACAGATGATCTCATTGAGCAGGTCAAGGGTGCAAAAATCTTTACCAAACTTGATCTCAAGTCAGGATACAACCTAGTCAGGGTTGCAGAGGTAGATGTTCACAAAACAGCTTTCAGGACAAAATACAGGCTCTACAAAACAAAAGTCATGCCATTCGGGCTCACCAATGCACTGGCCACTTTCCAAAACATGATGGACGCCAAGTTTAGGGACATCAAAGGGGTGTACGTGGAGATCTACATTGATGATATCCTAATCTTCTCCAAGAATCCTGAAGAACATCCCACACTTGTAAAGGAAGTCCTGTGCGGTCTACAACGCCTCAGCCTTTACTGCTCCCTCAAGAAGTGTTTGTTCCATGTGCCCAAAGTAGACTACCTAGGGCTAGTCATATCAGGGGAAGTGGTCAAAATGCAGGAAGAGAAAATCAGTGCTATCAAAAAATGGCCCACACATAAAAATGTTACAGACATCCAAACCTTCCTTGGCTTTGCAAACTTCTATCACTGGTTCATTTGCAACTATACTCACATAGTGCAACCCTTGTACAACTTGACCATGAAAACAAAGCAATGGGAATGGGGAACAGAAGCAGAACTTGCATTCCAGGGATTAATCAAGGAATTCATCAAAGCGCCTATCCTTCTGCAACCTGATCAGGACAAGGGGTTCATCATTGAATGTGATGCATTGGACAAAGTCACAGGGGCAGTTCTCCGTCAATATGGTTCCGACAACAAACTCCACCCTGTTGCCTTCATGTCCAAAAGCCTGTCCCCAGCCAAACGAAACTATGATATCTTTGACAAAGAACTCCTGGCAATTATCAAGGCTTTCAAGGAATGGCGCCACCTTTTGGAAGGAACAGAAATCCCTGTGTTACTCCTTACCGACCACAAAAACCTGGAATACTTAATGACCTCCAAGGTTCTAACTAAATGACAGAATGGATGGGCAGTCTTTCTCTCAGCATTTAATTTCCAGATCAAGTACAGGTCCAGCGGACTTAACAGAAAGGCGGATGCACTTAGATGATGGAGTGACCACAACCTAGAAGGGGGGGTAGTCCCTCAAAAGCCCCTACTTTTGCCTCATCTCTTCATCAGTTTGGCAGAAGAGGAACCTCAGGGTATGGCGTCAACCACAGATATTTGGCAAGCAATCAAGGATCAGACACAAGGGGACAACTATGTTACATCAATTTGGGCTTTCCTCAGCAACCAACCAGAAAAGGCACCTGCATCAGCACAGAAGGAATTTGGAGATTGGAAAATCAGGAATGATATGTTGTATTGCAAAGGAAAGATTTATGTCCTTAGCAACAAGAAGATCAAGTGCCAGATCCTGGAACTCCATCATGACAATAAAGCAGCCAGACAGATAGGGCCAGCAAAAACCCTGGAAATGGTCAAGTGGCAGTATTGGTGGCCATCCATGAAAGCATATGTCAACAAATATGTTGCTTTGTGCAACTTGTGCCAACAATCAAAACCAATCAATCAATGCCCACTTGGCAAATTGCAACCACTCAAACTTCCCTCCAAACCCTGGCAACACATCTCCGTTGATATGGTCATCAAACTTCCACTGTCAAAAGGTCTAGATTCCATCTTGGTCATTGTGGACACCCTAACCAAGATGGCACATTTCATAGCTTGTACAGAAAGGACCACATCACCCAAACTTGCGGAACTGTTCATGGAGCATTGCTGGAAGTTGCATGGAACCCCAGAAACCGTTGTATGTGATTGTGGCCCCACATTTGCTTCCAAATTCATGGAAGAACTTTACCAGGCCCTCAACATCTAGCCCAGACTCTCCATGGCTTATCACCTGGAAACTGATGGACAAACAGAGCGCATCAACCAGATGGTAGAAGCTTTTATTTGTACCTACTGTTCTTTCAGGCAGCATGATTGGGCCTTGCTGTTACCTTTTGCCAAATTTGCATACAACAATTCATTCCACTCCAGTATTGGCATGACGCCATTCTTTGCCAACATGGCCCACCATCCATCAATTGAAGACACACCAGTAGAAGATTGATTGGTGCCAGAGGCTGCAGCTCATGCGCAGCACATTCTAGAAAATTTGGAAGACGCTAAGGCCAGTTTGACCCTGAGCAAGGAACGGGACAAGGATTATGCAGAGAAGCGGCGGCAGGAGGAGCCTTTCATCCTTGGCAACAAGGTGTGGCTGAGTCACAATCACATCACAACAAACAGGCCTTCCATCAAATTATCCCACAAACGTCTTGGTCCATTCACTATTTTGGAAGCTGTTGGAAAAAATGCTTACAAACTAGATCTCCCACCATCCATGACCATGCACCCAGTAGTCAATGTGTTGTGCTTAGCCAAGTATGAAGAGGACAAAATTGAGGGGTGCCATGTCAAACCACCCCCTCCTATTGAAACGCTAGAAGGAGAAGAAGAGTACAAGGTGGAACACCTCCAAAGTTCCAAAGTTGAGAAAGGAGTCCTGAAGTACTTTGTCAAATGGCAGGGTTACACAGCGGAACACAATTCTTGGGAACCCTTGGAGAACCTTGCCAACGCATCAGAACTCATCAATGAGTTCCACAAAGAACACCCAGCAGCCATTAGGGAAGTTCCCAAGGTTACAAGGAAACGTCACCATGAAGAGACAAAGGAGGATTCAGCTGCTGACAACAAGGAAGATCGCCCCATTCGGCGCTCTAAGCATATAAAAGAGGCAGCCAGGATTCAGAGCCCTCATCAAAAAGTTTTTGTTTTCATCCCTCCTTCACTAGACCCTCTTCCCACTCTTGCTTCACCCACCGCACCATGTCTACCCTTTCTGCCAACACCTGCCTTGTCCGCATCTATAACAACCTCTACACATGCTTGGCCTACTTCAAGCGGACAGTCAAGGTTGTACCTCTGGCCAAGGACAGTCAATACTGGCACTCGGGCCTTCAACAACACTTTTAGTTCACTGTCGGCACACGCTCCTACCACTGCTGCGCCCCCTGCTCTTTTGTGGGATTTCCACTTGTCCGCTGGAACTCGTGGATTGCCCATGCCACACAAGACATCCATGATGCCTGGGAGATCATGGACGCCTCAAGGCATACTCGGCTTGGTCTCCACGACCGCTTCGAGGCCATCAACCTCACCAGCAGGCCTGGGCATCAAGAGCCCATTATTGACCTGACAGAGGATGACAAGGAGGATGTTTGGAAAGGTACTGGGACGGCAGAGGATCCATTTGTGCTGGGCAAGGAGGAGTTTGTGTTGGTTGACCATGCCCTGTCTGTTATGTCTGTTGCTTCCTTGTGTGACTCAGAGGCCTAGAAGGGGGGGTAGTGTCACAAGCTAGTCTTGTTTCTCTTTTTGTTGCTTTGTTTGTCTTGTGTTTGGTCTTGTTCTTCTCGCCTTGGCGCATATATAGTTGCCTCTATGTAAGCCATGACCACAGGACATGCCTGCCTGGCCTGTTCCCTTGTCTCCTTGGAGTCCATGGACTTACCTTGTTTCCTTTGTCTTGTCCTTGCTTCTCTGGGACTCTTGCTTTTTCTTGTTTGCGTTCCCTTTGTTGCCTGCTCTCTATTGTACATTGCCACAGTAGATAGTATATATACCAGCAACACAAGTCTTGCTCCCACAAGACTTGTTCTCTTGTTGATTCTCCCCTATACTTCACTGTGTGACCCACTTAGGCCTTAGCGCCGCACATTTGACCTTTGTTGTCATCCCAACCCCCATCCTCACCACCCGTGGAGCCTTGGCCTCCAAGGTTCAGCTAGGGTTGTGACAAGTATGTGTTCATTTGTGAGAGGAAGGTGTCTGTAGCTGCTCCTTGGGTCCCATCAAAGGGTTTGGGCATCTTCTGTTTGGAGGTAGACCCTCCTCCATTTCCTCCTTGGGTTTGGATGATGATTGTACAATCTTGCTGGTGTACTTGATGTCCTGACTGATTTTCCACACAGGAAGATGGAGTAGATGGAGTGTTGTGACCTGTCCCGCCCTCTGTCTCTCTTTCTGCAGACTCCTGGCTTGTATCGGCGCCTTAAGTGCCTCTTCTGAATAGATGTGCCCTCTCCCTTGCTTAGTGAGGTGTATGGATGACGTGTCACCAAGAGTCATATGACTCATGCTGTTTTCTATTGGCTGGCCTGAGCAGCCCCCTTTTGACTTGGACTCTGACTCAGGCTTGTGACTCATGTACTTAGTATGACTCACTCGCCTCTTACCTATATATACTGGCTTGCAAGCATGGTCACCCCCAGCTTGCTTCGCCTCGTCAACTCTCCCTACAGTGTGTGATCAGAGGCACTTGGCTACTTAGCCACTACAGCAGCCACTTGGGATTTGGAGCTAGGACTTCTACTTAGAAGCTAGTGATTTCCCTTAGCGATTTAGTCTACTTAGACTTATCGCTCACAGTCACCAAGGTGATTAGCAGTTGTCAACTCTACTACTTAGCAGGTTGCGACATGGAGAGGATGGTGGGATTGGCGCTTGTTGGGGTCCTCTTCCATGCCCTGAGGGTTGGGGCAGTGCTGATGGCAGGTTTCTCAGTGGTGGAGTTCTCCTGCTCTTCTCCAACCTCCTTTCATCCCTATCTTCCATTTATTGTTCACCCATTGCTTCTACATCAGCCCCAATCTGATCAGTTGTAGTTTCCATGTCAGCAATTTGTTGTCTGATAGTGAGCAGAAGTTGTCTGTGGGCTTTGGCCCTTCCCTGTTCCTCCTGCTAGAGGCGTAGTATAGTTGCTTCCATTGTTGCCAGCCTTGTGTTTTGTGCTGTTATGGAAGCATTGATTCCAGCTTGGTGTCTGCTGGAGGTCATATTGATTTGTTCCATTGTTTTTAGTGTGGTGATTTCCTGATTCTGGATTCTTTAAAGCATGTTCTTGACTGCCCCTATTCTTTCTAGAAAGGTGTTGACTGTGTCTTCTGTTCTTCTGCTGATGTGTTCAATGATCTGTAAATAGTTAGTACTACCTTCCATTTGTGTATCCCACCTCTGTTCAAGCAATTTGATCCTTACTGCCATGATGGCATTGTTTTCCATGTATTCTTGTTGTATCCTGTTGTAGATGGCCTGAAGGACTTCTTCTTCCCTTCCCTGTGTATTGATGACTGCACTTTGTTGCCTTATATTTTTGTCTATTGAGGCTGTGGCGATTGAGCCACTGGCACTTGTTGCAGACAGTGTTCTTGATGGGGGTGCTGAGGCTGGAGCTCCCACTGCATTTACAAGGGCAGGGATTTGGCTTTCCTCAATGTAGAAGGGATAGGGAGCAGAGGTAGAGCTTGTTCCATCTGAAGTGTGGGACATCATTGCAAAGGTGAGAGGTGATCTCTGTACTGTTACCCTGGGTTGAGAAGGTCCTGGTGTAGGATTCCTCAATTCCCTTCTGATTTGTATTGTTTGTTTAGCCACCAGTGATGCAACTGTTGGTAGCCCTACTCTAAGGGGTGCTGAGGGGATTGTGATTGCCCCTGCACTGGTGGTGCCATCTGTGGTTGGTATTACCACTATTGTCAGAGATGTGTTAGCCAATCTTTCTATTTTGGCCAAGTTTTGGCCTATATCTCCCAGCCCTCCTGGGACAGTTCCAGTGCTGGGAGGCCTTGATTGTTGGTGTGGACTTAGTCACTCTGAGAAGTCTGGTGAGGGCCTTGCCCTTTGTGGTGGGTTCAACAGTACTGCCTGTATCCTTGCATAGAGTTCTTCCACTTCCACTGTTGATAAGGATCTTGAGGATTCCATGATTTTCCACGTCCATGAGCAAGGTGTGTTTCTTGTGGCTAGCAATGTATGGAGCTTGCTTTGCAATGGTGCAACCCTTCTATGCCAGTTGATGGACATCTGTGTCCATTTGCACCCTATAGGCCACCAGCTGCCTTAGAGGCTATGTACCATATGCAAAGTGACTAATGCAATGTCATAAGCTTCTTCTAGGTGGCTATGAAACAAGCCGCAACGGAGAGTGGACGGCACTAAGACCTAAGTGACCTCTTGAACCACAACACACTTAAGCGTCTGTAGGCTCTAAAGGGTAGGGGTGGTTCTAAGTGTCACTCAAAGGGGATGTTTTGACGAGACAAAACAAGCTGGGTTTACCAGGCTTGTTGGTCCTCTATATATATTCAAGAAGTGGCCGAGTCATACAAAGCATAGCCACATGAGTCAGAGCAGTCAACCAGTCAGGAGTGTCCATGTGAGTCATGCTGTATAAACAGACATGACTCGTACAAAGCACAGCCGTGTTACACAATGTAACACAATAACCACAAGAAGGTGGCAACGCAGCAAACAAGAACATAACAGAAAGAAGGAGACAGGCAGGCGAGATGACAGGCGAGTCCAATGGAGTGAGCTAGCTCACGACATGCAACCTTAGTGACTTTATGACAATGGCCTGGGGCCAACTTAGTGTCCAGATGATGACCTAAAGGCCTAGTGTCTTAGTTGCAGTTGAGGGGAGAGATGACAAGGCAAAGCAAGCTGGAGTAAGTCCATGCTTGCAAGCCAGTATAAATGGGCAGAGGCATAAATGCCTCAAAGTTGTACAATACATATAGTGGCCAATCAGGCACCAAGCTCAGTCAGCAAGTCACAAAGACCTTCTAGATGGAAGTTCTAGAAGGTTGATCTCTCCAAAGGAAAGATCCAACAGACAGCGCAGCCATATACACTGTGGGGACAAGTCATCCATACACCTCACGAAACAAGGGAGAGGGCCACATCTATGTACATTAGGCACTTAAGGTGCCATGGGTCCAGTCAAGCAAGCTGAGTCCATGTGTGTCATGGATGGGTCATGACATTGGGCATTCCTTGAGTTGACTGTTTCTGGGTGCCTTGTGTCCAACCCACTTGAACTCCCCTGCTACTGCCAGATGGAGCATGTAGCTCCCCTCGTAATATTGGCACTGCCCTGCACACTGCATTTGTTGAGGGATGTGGTATAAAACTGCACCAGAGTCAAGACAGTTTGCAATTTTGCAGGCCATGCCTGTGGCCCATGGGAGGTTGCTGATTGTGACTGAGCAGTGAGTGGCAGGCATTGTTGAAAACATTTTTCAGAGTGGTTAGTTGGTTTTGGAGTGGCTTTAGAGCAGTAGCAGCTGAAGAGAGCTGTTTGAGTTGAGGTTTGCCACTCTTCCCTTGGTCCTTTTAACTGGTAGTTGTTTGAAATTCAGAGGTACAGGTGCCAAAGAATTTTCTTTGAGGAATCTTCTCATGATGAGTAGCAGTTCTGCAATCTTCTCTGCCCTTTCCTCAGTGCCTTTGCTTGGTGGGTATCCCTTCCATTGGATCACATATTTGAGTCCTTGCTTTGTTTCCTTCCAGTCCACAACCTTCTCAACCTCCTAGACTTCTTCATCTTTGTCTGTTTCTATGGGAGCTGGTTGCATGTGGTTCCTGTTGAATTCCTTGTCCTCCTTGTATTTCCATAGCTGATCAATATGGAAGTTGTTGTGCTTCCTGATGGACTTGGGGAGCTCAATCTCATATGCATGGGAGGAAATCACTCTTGTGACCTTGAAAGGCCCCAATTTCTCATTGTCAAGCTTCTTCATTGGCCGTTTTCTTTTGAAGTTTGTTCCTAGCACCCAGACAAGATTGCCTGGTTTGTATTTTTCCCTTGGTTCCTTCACCTGTTCTTCATGGAATTGCATTGCTGCTACTGCCTCTCTTCTTGCTTCTTCCATCTGATCCTGCAGGTCTCTAGCAGAAGGGTTCAGAATGTTGGCGTCCATTACATTCCATCTAGGGTGGAATCCATAGTTTATTTTGAAGGGGTCTTGCCTGTTGTTCTGTTCACATCATTGTTGTAGCAGAATTCTGCAATAGGTAGCCACCACACCCAGTTATCCTGTCTGTAATTGATGAAAGCCCTCAAGGATCCCTCAAGCCACTGGTTTACTCACTCTGATTGACCATTGGTTTGAGGGTGGAAGGCTGTACTAAAGGAACAGTTGATCCCCAGTTTTTTGTAAAGGGTATGCAGGAAGTGGCTGTTGAAGGTGGTACCTCTGTTGGAGAATGTTTGCCTCAGTAAATCATGAAGCTTCCAAATATTTGATATGAAGAGATCTGCCACCCCTTGTGCTGTTGTTGCTTCTTTGCAAGGGATGAAAGGCAACATTTTGCTGTGTTGGTCCACTACTACCAAGATACACTCCCACCTGGCTGATTTGGGTAGCTTGATGATTAAGTCATAACTGTTGTGTTCCCAAGGGCAGGTTGCTCTAGGTAGTAGTTGTCGTGAGCCAGCTCCCTCCATTGGACTTGCCTGTTGTCTTGCCTGCCTGTTAGTTGCCTTATGTCGTGTTTCCGTTTCCTTTTGCCGTGTT
This sequence comes from Ceratobasidium sp. AG-K, assembly GCA_037039685.1. Classification (NCBI taxonomy): domain Eukaryota; kingdom Fungi; phylum Basidiomycota; class Agaricomycetes; order Cantharellales; family Ceratobasidiaceae; genus Ceratobasidium; species Ceratobasidium sp. AG-K. The sequence goes on along the minus strand of JAWNGF010000015.1, from coordinate 492,806 downwards.
GCCACTTTCTTGTGGTTATTCTGTTACATTGTGTAACGCGGCTGTGCTTTGTATGAGTCATGACTGCCTGCGCAGCATGACTCACTTGGACACTCCTGACTGGCTTGTATGTTTGACTCATGTGGCTGCACCTTGTATGACTCGGCCTCTTTCTTTTTATATATAGAGGACCAACAAGCCTGGTAAACCCAGCTTGTTTTGTCTTGTCAAAACATCCCCTTCAAGTGACACTTAGAACAACCCCTACCCTTTAGAGCCTACAGACACTTAAGTGTGTTGCAGTTCAAGAGGTCACTTAGGTCTTAGTGCTGTCCACTCTCCCTCGCAACTTGTCTCACAGCCACTAAGAAGTAGCTTACAACAGTAGTCTTGCCGGTACCAAATGTGTATTTCCCTTGCTTCTTTGACATGTTTTGCAGGAGTCCACCTATCTGTTAACAGTTGCTTTCATTCCTGGCAGTAGTATCACCTTGAGAGAAGTTCCAGGGTTCTTGCTTGTCCATAATGACATGCAGTTGGTGAATTGTGGTGTTTCTGTAGTAGTTGCAGACATAGATCCTTGTCTTCTGGAACATAGATTGCACCCCTGTACCACAGGAGTCCTTCCATCATTTCATCATCCTTAAATTGCTTCTTGACACTAGGAGGAAGGTTTTCTTGATCCCTGATGGCTAGTATGAGTGTGCTAAGTGATTCATCCTCTTCCAGGGCTTCTGTGATTCCAGTGATAATGTCTCTCCTGTTGTAAGCTTCTTCTTAGTGGCTATGAGACAAGCCGCAAGGGAGAGTGGACAGCACTAAGACCTAAGAGACCTCTTGAATCACACCACACTTAAGTGGCTGTAGACTCTTAAGGGTAGGGGTGGTTCAAAGTGTCACTCAAAGGGAATATTTGACAAGACAAAACAAGCTGGGTTTACCAGGCTTGTGGGTCCTCTATATATATTCAGAAAGTGGCTGAGTCATACAAGGCGTAGCCACACAAGTCATACATACAAGCCAGTCAGGAGTGTCCAAGTGAGTCATGCTGCGTGGGCATTCATGACTTGTACAGAGCACAGCTTGTTACACAATGTAACAAAATTACTGCAAGAACGTGGCAATGCAGTGCTGGAAAACAACACAAAAAGAACAACAAACAAGAGAGCAGACAGGCGAGACACAAGGCAAGTTTAATGGAGAGAGCTGGCTCACAACATCTCCCTAGTTCAGCAGCAAATCCCTTGAATCTCTCCTGGGGTATCATGATTTGTTCTGCATTTGGTATGTCTTGATGTTCTGATTGTCTTGACCAGAGGTCTGGCTTGCTAGATAGTTTTCCTGGTGGGTAGTGTATCTAAATGTTGAAGGCCACAAGTTCTTGTTACCATCTGTTGTGTTGTCAGTTGAAAGTTTTTGCTGTTTGCCAGTAAGTTAAGTTCCTATGATCCAAATAAACTGTGACTGGTTCTCTGGTTCCTTCCAGATGTAACCTCCAATGCTTCAGGGCTGTGCTGATGGCTAGGAGTTCTTTGTCATGTGTATCAAAGTTCATTTGTGGTGCTGTGAAACGCTGTGATAGGAATGCAATTGGGTGTAGATAACTGTTGTCTTGTTGTTGTGAAAGAATCATTCCCATTGCTACCCCTGATGCATCTGTTTCTACAAAGTAGGATTTGGTAGGGTTGGGATGTGCTAATACTGGATCCTTGGTTACTGTGGTTTCAAGTTCATCAAAGGCTTGTTGTGCTTCTACCACCCATTCCCACTTCTGCTCCTTTCTTGTGCACTTGGTTCATGGTTTAACAATACTGCTGAAGTTCTGCACAAATCATTGTCCAAAGTTTGCAAAGCCTAAGAAGGCTTGTACCTGTTTGACTGTCTTTGGAATATGTCATTCCAGGATCAACTTGATTTTGTCTTTCTCCACGGAAATTCCTTGAGGTGTGATAACAATGCTGACAAAGGTAAGTGTGGTGATAAAGAATTTGCATGTTGTGATTTCCAGGAAGAGGTTTTCTTCTAATCACCTTAGTACCTCCCTGACATCTTTCACATGCTGCTCCCTGTCCTTTGAGAAGATGAGGATGTCATCAATGCAGATCATGACCAAAACATCCTTTATGTCATGGAGGATTTTGTCCATCATTCATTGGAAGATTGCTGGACTGTTCACAAGTCCAAATGGCATAACCCTGTATTCATAGTGTCCTTCCTTGGTTCTGAATGCTGTTTTCCATTGGTTGCTCTCCCTGATTTGGATGTTTTTGAAGCCTTGCCATAGGTCCAAATTTGAAAAGATTTTGGCTTCCTTCAATTTTTTGAGATGGTCCTGCTGTAGTGGTAGAGGGAATTGATTGGGTATAGTGACTTTGTTGATTCCTCTGAGGTCAACTACCAATTGCAAAAGTTCCTATGGTGTCATTGGTTCTGCATTTTCATCTTGGTGCTTCTTAACAGAGAAAGCGTGTGAAGCAACGGGTGATTTGCTTGGTACAATCTGGCCTGCCACTAGTTCCTCCTCTATATGCTTCCTCAGGACCCGTGTTTCCATTGGAGAGAGCAGATAAGTTCATACCAGTTTAGGTAGTTCTGCATCTGGCCTGAAATTGATTTTGCAATCCCATTCCCTGTGTAGCAGCAACTCCTTGAAAAGTTCCTCACTGAAGATCTTCTTGACATCTGGGAATTTTTCTGTTATCTCTGTTAGATGTGCCACTTTTGCCATGATGGGTTCTTTTTGCCAAGTAATTTCCATTGTTTCCCAGTTTATTTCAGGGTTGCCTTCTGACAACCATGTCATCCCTAGAATTGAAGGGGATTCTCTGGTGTTGCAACCCAATGCTATGATGGTTGCCAACTGTAACTGTATGTGCCTGAGTTAAGGCTTAGAGGGACTTGGCACCCAAAGAGCTGTGAATTGTAGACTGCAAATGGCGCAAATGCCTGAGGATCCAAGGTAACCCTGAGGGAAACCCAGTGAGGGACTGTTTGTTGGGAAAATGACAAGGCAAAACAAGATGGGGATATCTGGGTAGCATCTGACATGGAGACAGAGCACCCTAGGCTTTTCCCAACTCCCTTTTGCTGTTGCTAGTCTCTTCAATGGTTCCTACTTTGGCCATCTCTGTTCCCTTGATTGACAGAGCATCCTGGTACTTCCATCCATTCTTGCATTGTTGTACAAAATGGTCTTTTGATCCGCATTTAATGCAGGCTCCTTCCTGACAACAACGCTTCTTGGTCTCTTCAGGGACTAATTTCGTTTTTTTGCTTTGGGTTCATCTGCCTTGACTAGTTTGCCCTTTATTGCTTTGTCCAGTTTGGTTGCTCCCTTGGCCCCTATATCCTCTGATGTATGTAGATTTGTACCCTTGTTTTGCTTTCAGCATTTGATCCACCTTGATGGTTGCCATTACAAGTCCTTCAAATCTAAGGTTTCCAATGTAGTTGTTCATCAGGGAGAGGGAGTCTAGTTCTGCTGGTAAATCTGGGGCTAGCCCTTGTTTGAAAGCTTCCTTGTATGCTGCATCTCCCATATTGGTAAGGGCCTTATGGCTTCTGAATCCTGTGATATAGGAAGTGAAAGCAGTGTCAATATGCCCCTTCATCTGGATTCTCATGAGCTTCCTGGAGGCCTGTTCCTTTGCCATGGGATCATTGAAATTGAGTATGAAGTCTTCCTTCATATTTGACCATGAGTAGATTGCATCTGTGTCACTGGTGTACATGGGTTTTTTTTTTTGATTCTTTCAAGGTGGTTGAATGCCCATGCTTTTGCTTCCTTGTGTTCCATGTTGCTGAGAAAGGTAGAAATCTTCTTCTGATTGTTATTGAACCCCTTCCTGTGGACGTTGAAGTATGTTCCCATCAATGTGATGAAGTGATCTGCTTCTGTGCCTGTCTTCCCATTGTATGTTTCTGGTTTCTTGACAATGGCTGATTGATCCCTGCTTTCTGTGATATCATCTGCTAGATATGTGTAGATGCTGAAGTGTTTGCTGCAAGTGGTGTTGGGCTTCTTTTCTTCCTCTTGTTCCTTTACTGGGGTTTGTTGTTGTGACCTATGGCCCCTCCATAGACTCTGTCTCTTGTTTGCTTCCTGTTGTTCCATAGTCTCAGCTTGCCTTTTGTTCTGCCTCCTTTGTCTTACATTGCTTTGTCTACATGCAGCCTTATGCTGCTTCTTGTTTTCTGTCGTAAGCTTCTTCTTGTTGGCTATGAGACAAGCCGCAATGGAGAGTGGACAGCACTAAGACCTAAGTGACCTCTTGGACTGCAACACACTTAAGCATCTGTAAGCCCTTGAGGGTAGGGGTGCTTCAAAGTGTCACTCAAAGGGGATGTTTGATGAGACAAAACAAGCTGGGGTTACCAGGCTTGTTGGTCCTCCATATATATTCAGAAAGAGGCCGAGTCATACATAGGCGCAGCCACACAAGTCATACATAACAGCCAGTCAGGAGTGTCCATGTGAGTCATGCTGTATGAACAGACATGACTTGTACAAGGGACTGCCGCATTACGCAGTGTAACAGAAAAAACCACAAGAACGTGGCAACGCGGCAAACGGAAACAGAAACACAAAACAAAGGGAGAAACAGGTGGGCAAGACAGTAGGCAAGTCCAATGGAGGGAGCTGGCTCATGACATTACTCCCCCCTAAGAGTCCGTCTAGGGGACCTGGATGGGCTCTACTGGATCTCGCAATCCTTGCTTTTTGCAAGCAAGTGTTCTTCCAGCCCCTCGTCCTCATCAATAGTTAAATCAATGGGATTGAACACAGTGTTACCTGGTTTGTCCAAGAACTTCTCCCACTTTTCCCACGTCTCTTTCTTTGTCCAGTCAGCCTTGGACCAGTCCAGCACCCTCTTCTGGGTTTCCACAAACTCCTCATCCCATTGACGCGTGTCCGGCTCTGTCTCCTTCCATGCCGACACGTCTGCCTCCTCCCATTTACACCAGTTCGGTGCCCATTCAAACTTCTCCTTCTGGTACCTTCCCCTTTCCATCTTCCAGTTGCTCAGGTCCCTCTCATAGTTGGCATCCCAAGCGTCGCTCCACCTAGGTCGGAGCATTGGTTGTCTCCTGTTGTACCCTGGCACCCACTCGCTCAAGTATGCCCCTTCTTGTCCCCATTCGACGACTCCGAGCATATGGGTGGAGAGGAGGACAACCTCCAAGACCTGGAACGCGGCGCATCCCCAACAAACGTAGATGTCCTTTTGTAGGAGCTGCATGCGTGTCAGCCATTTCTTTCCAACCCACTGGAATTCTCCCAGGTCCAAGTGTAGGGCGTCGTCCAACGCCCTAAAGTACATTCTGCTGGAGCTTTGTTGTGTCCTCTTGAAGACGTAGAGGGCGGCTCCTGTGTCAAGGATCCTTGCTGTGGCAAAGGCGGGTCCTTCGAGGACGCGGACAAGGTTGTTGGAGATGGTGGCATGGGTAACGGCAGGCATTGTTGAGAGCAGAAAAGGTTAAGTGCGTGGAGTTGGAGGTTTACTTTGGAGTAGTAGCAAGTTTTGCAAGTGTCACTACCAGTTGCGCCCCCTGTGCCTTTTATCTTTCCTGGAACATAGTAAGATGGCGTGGGAGCTTCAGGGTGTTGGCGTAGAAGGTCCTTGATGATCTTCAAAAGGTGACCAAAATCTTCTGCCCTTTGTTCCATGTCTTCTTCACTTCCATAACCCTTCCATCTGACCCTGTAAAAAAGACCATCCTTTGTCTCCTTCCAGTCCAAAATCTTCTCTACTTCATATTCTTCTTCTCCTTCTTCAGTGATTATTGGTGGTGGTCGGGGTTGGTTTCGCTTGAACTCTGTGTCTTCTATGTAAGGGCTGAGCAAGTTGATGTGGAAAACAGGGTGCACCCTCATTGTTGCTGGCAGGCTGAGCTCATAAGCATGTGATCCTATCTTCCGCTTCACAACAAATGGTCCATGCTTCTTGTTATCCAGTTTCCTTGAGGGTCTTTTTGTTTGGATGTTTCTGCCCAACAGCCATACTAGATCTCCTTCTTCGTACTTGTTTTTTGGTTCTTCCTCCGGGAGCCTTTGGTTTTCCATTGATGCAATAGCTTTGTTGTGGATGCTATGCCATTTTTCCGTAATGGTGTTTGCTTCAGGAACTGTTGTTTCTTCTGATGAGATGTTCCACAATGGTTCCCTGCCATAGACTATTGCAAAAGGGGAACTACCCGTTATGCAGTGCTTCTGCAGATTATAGCTGAATTCTGCAATTGGTAACAAGTCCGCCCAATCATCTTGCCGGTAGTTGACAAAGGATCGTAGCCAGCCTTCCATCCATTGGTTGATTCCTTCTGTTATTCCATCTGTCTGGGGGTGGTAGGCAGTGCTGAAACTTGGGCTAGTTCCAATTCTCTCGTAAACGGCCTTCATAAGTTTAGAATTGAAGGTAGTCCCTCGGTCTGAGATTGTGCTTTTTGGAAAGCCATGTAGTTTCCAAACATTTGTGACAAAAAGATTTGCCTACTCGCTTGCCGTGTGGCATTCTTTGCAGGGTATGAAATGCACCATTCTTGAGAACCGGTCCATTACTACCATGATGCTGTCTGACCCTCTGGACCTCGGCAATTTTACTACAAAGTTGAATGCTATGTCTTCCCAGGGACCTTTTGGAATTTCTAGAGGTTTGATTGGTACTATTGACTTTGATCCCCTTGTTTGTTGGCAGGTTTCACAGGATTCCACGTATCTATTTACGCTCTGCTTCATCCCTGGCCAGAAGTATCTTCTTGCTATAAGTTCCAACGTCCTGGCTTGTCCCTGATGCCCTGCAATCCTTGAGTTGTGGTGTAGTCGCATGATGGACAGTCTGGCTTCCTTATCTTCTGGGATGTAAATTTTCCATTTGTACCATATTAGACCTTCCTTGAAATCATAATCTTTTGCGCTATGTTGCAGGGTTCTTGGTAACATTTCCCTTGATTTGCAGATTTCCTTGATCTTTGCCAGTCCTTCATCAGTTTCTTGAGCTTCTTTGATAGTTGCCATAATGTCTGTGTCCATCTGCCCCATAAACCCTTTAAATTTTTCAGCGGATATCATGATTTGTTCTGGTGTGGGAATATCCTCATGGTCAGATCATCTTGACAACAGGTCCAGTTTAGACAAAAGGATTCTGGGACGGTATATGATATCAAAGTTGTAGGAAGCCAGTAATTGATGCCATCTTGCGTGTCGACGGTTGAATGTTCTTGCTTCTTTCCAGAACTGTAGGTTCCTGTGATTGGTGTAGATAGTGATTGGATCCTTTGTTCCCTCAAGGTATAACCTCCAATGTGTTAATGATTCTATGATCGCCATAAGTTCCTTGTCATGGACGTTGTAGTTGAGCTGCACCTCATTGAAGGATTTTGATAGGAACGCTATAGGGTGTAGGTAGCCATCATCTTGCCTTTGAGAAAGAATTGCCCCCATTGCTACTCTGCTCACATCTGTTTCCAGAAAAAAGGGTTTCTCAGGGTCAGGATGGCGTGGTGTGGGCTCCTTGCTAATTTCTGCTTTCAGGGCATCGAAAGCCTGCTGCCGCTCCTTCTCCCATTTCCATTTGTTATCCTTTCTTGTAAGGGTTGTCAAAGGTTTTGCTAAACAGCTAAAATTTGGTACAAATCTTTGGTAGAAGTTTGCGAATCCTAGGAACACTTGAACCTGCTTGACCGTTTTTGGTTCCTTCCATTCCTTTATTGCCTTGACCTTCTCTTCCTCCATTGAGATGCCAGAATCACTGATTCCGAGTCCGGTATATGTAAGTTTGGTGACAAAGAATTCGCATTTCGGGAGCTTTGCAAATAGGTTTTCATCCAGTAAGATCTTCAGCACCCTCCTGACGTCTATAGTATGTTGGCTTCTGTCTTTAGAGAAGACTAGGATGTTGTCAATGTATACTATAACGCATACGTTGATAAGGTTGTGGAAAATGTGGTTCATGTATCTTTGGATTATGGCGGGTGCATTTTTTAGTCCAAATGGCATGACAACGTATTTGAATAGGCCTTCTTTGGTTCTGAAGGCTGTCTTCCATTCGTCCCCTTCCCTAATTCTGATATTGTTGAAACCCATGCGCAGATCGATTTTGGAGAAAATTTTTGCATCCTTCATTTTATCAAGAAGATCTTCCATTAAGGGCATGGGAACCTGTTGTCCTTTGTAATGGCATTCACTCCTCTGAGGTCTTGAACAAGTTGTAATTGTTGCACTGCTTCTGGGTTCTTTGGATTGATAGGTTTCTTGACAAAGAAGCAAGGTGATGCAATGGGGGATTTGCTGGGTCAAATTTTCCCAGCGGTGATTTCCTCATCCAGGTACTCCCTTAGTGCAATTGATTTGGCTGGTGAGAGTGGGATAGGTCTTGCCGGTTTTGGAAGTTCAGCCCCTTCTTTGAAGTCAATAGCGCAGTCGTATGGGCAATGGTCCGGAATTCTCTTGAATTTTTCTTTGCTAAATATGTTGGCAAATTCCTTGAACTCTTCTGGTAGGTCGTCTATTGAGGCTGTTCTTGCCTGTATGGGTTCAGGTTGCCATGATATGCACTTTGTTTTCCAGTTAATATTAGGGTTTGCCTCCTCCAGCCATTCAAGTCCTAAAATGAGCTTGGATTCTCCAGTAGGCATAGCAATAATGTTTGTTTGAAGGTTTTTCCCTCTACGTCTAGTACAAGCTTGGCTTTGAAGCGTATTTGGTGTGAGAGCTCTTTTCCCTGGATGCCAATTACTTTTCATGGAGAGGGAAGCTCCATGAGAGGAATGTTGTTGGAGCGGGCCCAAGAGATGTCCATAAAGTTCTTAGAAGCTCCTGAATTGATGAGAGTAGGGACTGGTTCTGTGATTCCGGCAATGTTTGTGTAAACAATGGTTGACTCGTTTGTTGCTCTAAAGTACATTGTTTCCATTGCCGGTTCTTTGGTCTCTCCACACACAGTTAGAGGGAGACCCCTTCTTTTCCCAAATCTTCTATCATTGTAGCTTCTCTTCCCTTTATGCTGGGCTCAGTTGTTATCCACTCCTTTGATGAGCATTTGAGCGAACGGTGGCCTTCTTGGCCGCATTTCAGACATTGGTTTGATGCTATTCTTGCCTTGTATACTTTGTCTGGAAGCCGCTTTGTGGAAGTTTGCCCAGTAGTGGTTGATTGGGGTGTTTTCTTTCCGGTGGATGCCTTGATCTGTTGCAATTTCTGGTTGATGGAGATTGCAAGAGTGATCCATTGGTTAAGGTTAAGGTGCCTTTCAGTTCCATCCTTGTTGATAAGGGAAAGTTCAAATCATGCCAATTCTGTTTTGATTTCCAGCTTGAGTCCTTCCTTGAATTGGTTGATATGGGCTTCTTCCCCCCAACTCACATCTACCATGTGAAATTGGAATTCTGTTGCATAGTTTGCTACTGAATTGATTTGCTTGCTCTTTTGGATATCGGCCTCCGCCTTGGCCTTCTTGTTAGGGTTGCTAAATTGCTCCATGAAGTGTGATTTGAATGTTTCCCACAATCCTAGGTTTGGGTCTGGAACTCCATTGTTCATAGACTGTAGTAGAACCTGAGCCCAATGTGTAGTGGACTTGTTGTCTGATTTGAAGTTGGCTAGTGCTTCTCTAATTTGTTCTTGTCCCAAGTTGTATTGGTTGCCCAACCTGACAAAGTAACTTTCCATTTGGGTGATGAACATTTCTGCTCCTTCTCCTTTCTTCCCGTCAAAAGCCTCTGGTCTAGTTACTTTTGGACGTCTTCCTTCTCTTCTGTTGTCGGGGTTTTCAGAAAGCTGACGTATCCTTTGTTCTAATTTGTCGAGTCTGGTTGATTCTGCTTCAGGGTGGGGGGGTGATATGGCATGTAGGGATGCTTTGTCCATTTGTTTGCGCATGTTATTGATTGCATCAATGGCAATCCTTCTGTCTCCCCTTAGTCCTTCTAGTCCTTGGGTGATTGCTTCATTCCAGGCTAACTGTGCCTGTCTCGTGGTGTTAAGATCTTCTTGTACATTGTTTACTAGTCCTTGTGTGTTTGTGACTTCGTTTCTTAAGCGAATTACATCTTGTCCAACCAGGAAGCTGTTGTGTTCACTGTTTTGTGCGGCGGTAAGGATATCAGTCAGGGTTCCTTGTAGGTTGTTGAGCAAATCGTTGAAGATTTGTTGGTTGTTAGCCAACACTTGAGTGGATTGTTCTAACCCATTGAGTCTTCTGTCAATTGTTATCCTCATTCCATCAATAATCCTTAGCAGTGCATTGTGTCTTCCCAGGTGAAGATTGTCGAGGTCGTCAAGGTTGCTAATCACCGTTCTTCCGCTGGAGCTAGAACTTGAGCTGGGAATCCTAGGGGGTTCTTGTCCTTCAGTTGCTGTCGCTTGCTGGGAATACCCTTGTGGTACGTATGGCGGCGCCGGGTTAACTGGGGTCACGGCCTGAGAGCTTATTGGGATTGGGCTGGCATTGGTGATGGTTCCCCCAATCTGTGGTACTTGAGCAGTAAGGGGAATGTGCGGTGTGGGTGGCGGCCTGATCGGAACAAGGGATATGCCCCTGTGAGCTTCAGGTTGAGGGGAAAAAAATTGTCTTCTGGATCCCATAGGCCATAGTGGTCGTGATGGGCCTGGAGATTTGTTTGAGATAGGGATTCGAATTGTAACCGGTGTGGGGTCGTCGGTAATGTCGCCTGGTTCTCTAGTAACAATGGTGGGTACTTCTTGTATGACTGAAACATTCTCAGCGTTGAATGTTCCAGGCATAGAGGCTTGGCTTTGTGGGCGAGACCTTGCTGGTCCTCCGGCCCGTGCTTGTGCGATATCTTGCTCGTTGAGGGAGCTTGTAGGTCTTGAAGCCCTACTTGGTCCTCTCCTTATTGATAATGGTGTTGCAAGACGCAATCCCGTGTCCTCCTGAATGGACATGATTGTTAAGCTTGTTTTGTAATGTTGTAAGCTTCTTCTTCTTGGCTATGAGACAAGCCGCAATGGAGAGTGGACAGCACTAAGACCTAAGTGACCTCTTGGACTGCAACACACTTAAGCGTCTGTAGGCCCTTGAGGGTAGGGGTGGTTCAAAGTGTCACTCAAAGGGGATGTTTGACGAGACAAAACAAGCTGGGGTTACCAGGCTTGTTGGTCCTCCATAGATATTCAGAAAGAGGCCGAGTCATACATAGGCGCAGCCACACAAGTCATACATAACAGCCAGTCAGGAGTGTCCGTGTGAGTCATGCTGTATGAACAGACATGACTTGTACAAGGCACTGCCGCATTACACAGTGTAACAGAAAAAACCACAAGAACGTGGCAACGCGGCAAACAGGAACGGAAACACAAAACAAAGGGAGAAACAGGCGGGCAAGACAGTAGGCAAGTCCAATGGAGGGAGCTGGCTCATGACATTTTCCTTTGTCTTACAACTTCCTTTCTTGGCAAGTCATGTTCCTTTATAGGACATGACTCATAGAGCTTTCTGATTGGTTAGTTTGTATGACTTGTTTCTTGGCATGAGTATGACTCATGCCTTTTCTGAATATATATTGAGGCAACAACAAGCATGGTACCCCCATCTTGTTTTGCCTTGTCATTTTCCCCAACAAACAGTCCTTCACTGGGTTTCCATCAGGGTTACCTTGGATCCTCAGGCCTCAGCACTGCTCACAGTCTACAGTTCACAGCTCTTTGGGTGCCAAGTCTCACTGAGTCTTGACTTGTGCACACACAGTTACAGTGGGCAACCATCATACTGTTGGGTGATCTTCCATTTGATCACCTATTTGATATTAGAACATTCTGGAATGTTGTTCTTGTTTGTATATAGCTGTGTGTCTTCATGTATATATCCTGAGGGGTCAAGTCTGGTAACAACCAGGACTTGACCTCCTGTCAATGGGATCAAGCTTGCATACTATCTTACTAGCAGGCTCTCTACCCCACTCATACTAAGTCACTAAGGCCTTAGTTGCTATCCACACTTCTGTAACATTTTACCACTTTTGTCCACTCCTTTTGGGTTTAGGGTTTACCCCTTGCTTATTGTATTTGCCATGGGACTTGGGCCCAGCATTATATCCTTTTCTTAGTTGTCAGCAAGCTGAGTCATGACACCCGGACATTTGTGCAAGAGTTTCTAGGAGGGTTGATTTGTTGCAATGTGATTGTGGCTGAGCCAAACCTTGTCGCCAACAGGATGGGTCTTCCTGCCTTTTCTAATCTGCATATTCCTTGTCTCATTCCATACTCAGGGTTAGGCTGCCTTTGGCTTCTTCTAGATTCTCCTGAATTCATTGTGCATGGGCAGAAGCTTCAGGAACAGATCCATCCTCAAGGGTGTTCCTTCAATCGATGGGTGGCATGCAGTGCTTGCAAAGAAAGCTGTCATGCCAATGCTTGAGTGGAAGAAGTTGTGGTATGCAAATTCAACAAAGGGAAGGAGCAATGCCCAGTCATGCTGTCTGAAGGAGCAGTATGTGTGGACAAAGGATTCCATCATTTGGTTGATGCACTTGGTTTGACCCTCTGTTTCAGGATGGTGGGCTGGGGAAAGTCTTGGTTTAATGTTAAGTGCTTGGTAGAGTTTCCTCATAAATTTGGACACAAAGGTGGGGTCTTGATTGGACACAATTGCCTCTGGGGTGCCATGCAACTTCCAGCAGTGTTCCATACACAATTCTGCTAGCATTGGTGATGTAGTCTTTTCTGAGCAAGGGACAAAGTGTGCCATTTTGGTGAAGTGTCAACAATGACCTATATGGAATCCAATTCCTTGGATGTGGGTAGTTTGATGATCATATCAATGGAAATATGTTGCCATGGCTTTAATGGAAGTTCAAGTGGCTGTAGTTCTCCCAAAGGCTGTTGGTTGATGGGTTTGCTCTGCTGGCACAAATTGCAGGACAACATGTATTTGTTGATGAATGCTTTCATGGAAGGCTGCCAATATTCCCATTTGATTAGTTCCAAGGTCTTGGCTTGTCCCATATGTCCTGCTGCTTTGTTGTTGTGATGCAGTTCTAGGATCTGTTTTTTGATTTCCTTGTTGCTAGGGACATAGATTTGGCCCTTCCAGTACAGCATATTATTTCTGATCTTCCAGCCTTTGAACTCCTTCTTGGCTGTTGCAGGGGTTTTGTCTGGATGATTGCTGAGGAAAGCTCAAATGGATTGTATGTAGTTGTCCTTCTGGGTTTGGTTTTTGATTGCCTCATGAATGTCTATTGACAATCCTGTCCCTGAGCATTCTTCTTCTGCCCTGTTGATGAAAACTTGTGGTGGGAGTAGGGGTTTTTGAAGGATCACCCCCCCATCTAGGTCATGGTTGTTCCATTGACTCAGTGCCTCTGCTTTTCCATCTAGGCCACCTGTTTGGTATTGAATTTGGATGTTGAATTCCAACAGGAACACTGCCCAGCAGTTTTGTTGTTTTGTTAAAACCTTGGAAATCATGAAGTATTCCAAGTTTTTGTGGTCCATGATCAGGAGTGCTGATTTCTTGGTTCCTTCCAGCAGGTGCTGCCATTCCTTGAAAGCTTTGATGATTGCCAAGAGTTCCTTGTCAAAAATATCATAGTAATGTTCTGCTGGTGATAGGCTTTTAGACATAAATGCAACCAGGTGTAGTTGGTTGTCATCACCATACTGGCTGAGAATTGCACCCATTGCTCTGTCCAAAGCATCACATGTCACAACCTCCTTTGAGACTGCAAGAACTATGACTATGAACAGCAACTAAGGCCTGAGGAACCCCATGCAGTGCTACACTGAGCACACTCTTAACACCTAGAGGTAGGAGGGACATTGTGAGGGTGAATGACACAGCAAACAGGCTGGGGATACCAGGCTTGTTTTGGCTTGTATCTATAGGCAAACGCGGCAGTGTTAAGCACTGCCGCCACAAGAAACAAGTCATACAGTCTAACCAATCAGGAGCATCCATGAGTCATGCTCTATCAAGAGACATGGCTCTATTCAAAGTGCAGCCAGTGTTACATGATGGTAACAAGGTAGCCACAAGGTTGTGGCTAGACAAAGGGAACGCTGGTCAAAGGGAAACAAGGAAACCAAGAAAACAGCCAAGGCCATATGGGCCAAGGGTGACACATCATCCATACACTGCACTAAATGCAGGAGAGGGCACAAGACAAGTCCATGGTGAGCCTAGCTCACAACATTCCCCCCCCTAAGGCCCTGTTAGGGGACATGACCAGGCCTCATTGATGGTTGCAGGATTGCACCCGCATTACCAACTCGTCCACAATCTGGTTCTCCACTGACTGTTCTCCCAAGGGGTCCCCAACCACCATCTCAACTTCCAACTCCATTTCCTCTGCCCATTTGTCCATGTTGATCAGGTTGAAGGGTGTTGCCCTTGGCTTGTCTGTCCTCTTCTCCTCTGCTTTGATCCAGGTGTTGACGTCCAATACCTCCCTTCTCTGTGCCCATTCTTCTGTTGCCTCCCTCTCCTCTACCAGCTCTGGGTCCCATCTCCTCGCATCTGGTGACACCTCCCTCTGTTGTGACAAGTCCAGACTGATGTTGCACCACCAGTGAGGCTCATATGGTATGCCCTCCTTCTGATAGCACCCCCTCTCCATCATCCAGTCCCTGAGGTCCGCCTCCATGTTCATGTCGCACTTGTTCTTGAGTTGCAGGGCTGCATTGGGCTCCCCCCTTCCTTTGCGTATGTTTGGAACCCATTTGCTATTGGTGGCCCCTCCTCCTCCCCATGTTGGGTCCCTGATCTTGTAGAGGGAGTTGAAGACCACCTTGCTTGGCAAGAGGGCCACACACCTGCGGCGTACATAGATGTCAGAGCAGCAGAGCTCCCAGCTTTTGGCCCATAGTTGCCCAACCCACTCAAGTTTGCTGACATCAGTGCTGTGGAGTATGTTGCGCCCCGGGTAGAAGGCCAGCCAGCCAATGGATTGTTGGGCCCTACTGGAAACATAGATCTGGGCCCTGGTGTCAAGCGCTTTGGTGCACATGTAGGCGGAGCCTCCTGTAACAAGGCGGAGCTGGGTCTTGATGGCGGAGCAGCAAGCAGCAGGCATGTTGACAAAAAGAGGTTGAGAGCGTTGAGAGTCTCAGAGAGTGAGTTAGAGTAGCAGTGGTTGCACTTGTCTGGTTGGAGGATTCCAGCTTTTGCTCTGGTCTTTTGATTGCTTGTTTGTGTGAAATTTGGAGGTACTGGTGCCAAAGGAAATTCCTTGAGGAACTTAGTCATGATGGGGTGTAGTGTGGCAATCTTTTCCGCCTGCTTTTCCATATCTTTGCTTGGTGGGAAGCCCTTCCATTGGATCACATAATGGAGGTCTCTTTTGTCCTCCTTCCAATCCACAATCTTCTCTACTTCCCATTCCTCCTTTCCTTCCTCTGTGATTATCGGTGGAGGTTGGAGCTGGTTGCAATGGAATTCCTTGTCCTCTGTGTATTGGTTAAGTAGGTCAATGTTGAAAACAGGGTGGCAATGCATCGCTTTTGGAAGTTCCAGTTCATAAGCATGTGAGGAGATTTTGGCATTGACAGGGAATGGTCCCATCTTCTTGTCATCCAGTTTCTTCATGGGCCATTTGGTCTTGATGTTTGGGGCAAGGAGCCAAACCAGGTCTCCTAACGCAAACTCCTCCCTTGGCTCCTCCTGCTCCCTGTGATGGAATTCCATGGACACTGTTACTTTGTCCCTGACTTGCACCATTTCCACCGCTTTGTCTTCTGCCGCAGGCACCCCTGTCGCTACTTCCATTGCCATCCATCTTGGGTTTCTACCGTACACAGCTGTGAACGTCAATTTTCCTGTTGCTCTGTTCACATGGTTGTTGTAGCAGAATTCTGCCAGGGGTAACAACTCTGGCCAAATGTCCTGTCGGTAATTGATGAAGGTTTGCAACCATGCTTCTAGCCACTGATTGATGTGTCCTGACTGTCCATCTGTCTGGGGGTGGTATGCTGTGGAGGATGTAGGGTTGATGGAAAGCTTCTTGTATAATGCCCATAGGAAGTTGCTGTTGAACATTGATCCCCTATCCAACACTGTTGTCTTTGGCAACCCATGTAGTTTCCATACGTTGGCAATGAACAAGTCGGCTACTCCTTCTGCATTTGTGGCCTCCTTGCAGGCAACAAAGTGTGCTTGTTTAGAATGCCAATCCACCACCACCAGGATGCTGTCTGATCCTTGTGCTTTGGGCAGTTTTACAATAAAGTGGTACGCAATATCTTCCTAGGGTTGGTTGCTAAGGGCAGTGGCTTTGCCAGCACCTGTTTGTTTGACCACTTTGCTTTCTGGCACGTTTTGCAGGAGTTCACATATTGCTTCACTGTTGCCTTCATCCCTGGCCAATAGTAACTTCTTGAGATCAATTCCAATGTTCTTGCTTGACCCTGATGTCCTGCAATTGGCGAGTCATGATGCTCTTTCAGGATGCATAGTTGCAGGCCTTTGTCCCCAGGTATGTAGATTTTCCCCTGGTAACGCAGTATGTCTTCTCCAATAGAGTAGACTTTGAACTGTTTCTTCACAGAAGCCAGGAGATCCTCCTTTCTTCTGACCAACTTTAGTAGTTTGTCCAAGAATACATCTGTAGTCTGCTCCTCTTTGATGCCCTCCAGGATATCATCCATTGTCCTTGCCACAAATCCCAAGAATTTTTCTGCTCTGATCATTGTTTCTTCCTTGTTTGGGATGTCTTTGTGCTCAAACCGTCTTGAAAGAATGTCTGGTTTGGTAGAAAGCTTCCCTGGATGATAGACAACAACAAAGTTGAAACTAGCAATCTCCTGGTACCATTGTGCCTGCTGGCAGTTGAAGGATTTTGCTGTCTTCCAATACTCCAGGCTTTTGTGATCAGTGTATACTGTGATTGGGCTTGTTGTTCCTTCCAAATGCAATTGCCAATGTTTGACCGTGTGGATTATGGCCCCTAGTTCCTTGTCATGCATGTTGTAGTTTTGTTCCGCAGGGTTGAATCTTTTCAACATGAATGCAATTGAGTGTAGGTACCCATCGTCTTGCCTCTGGCTTAGAATCGCCCCCATTGCTACTCCTGAGGTGTCTGTTTCTAAGAAGTACAGTTTTGCTGGGTCTGGGTGGGCAAGAACAGGTTCCTTTGTTACTGCCATCCTGATAGCCTGGAATGCCCTTTCTTCCATTTCTTACCACTTCCATTTTGTCTCTTTTTGTGTCAGAAGCGTCAAGGGTTTCACAATAGTGCTAAAGTCCTGTATGAACTGCCTGTAGAAGTTTGCAAATGCCAAGAACACTTGTACTTGTTTCACTGTTTTGGGAGTTCTCCAGTCAATGATTGCCTGCACTTTTTCTTTTTCCATTGAGAACCCTTTGGGGGATGCTGTGATGCCAATGAAATCAACTTTATTCACAAAGAAGTCGCATTTCCTGAGTTTGCAGAACAGGTGCCATAGTTGTAGTTGTCTGAGTACTTCCCTTACATCAGCTGTGTGTTGTTCCCATTCTATCCCATAAACAAGGATGTTGTCAATGTAGATTACCACACAGACATTGATCATGTCGCTGAAGATGTGGTTCATTATCCTTTGAAATGTAGCTGGAGCATTCTTGAGACCAAACTGTCATGAGCCCTGATCACTCCATTGGACTCGTCTGCGTCTCGTCCTGTCTCGTGGCTGTGTATGTTACAATTTGTTTCCCTTTCCCCACCGCGTTGCAACCTCCTTGTGGTTTTCCTGTTACATTGTGTAACATGGCTGTGCTTTGTACAAGTCATGTCTGTTCATACAGCATGACTCATATGGACACTCCTGATTGGTAGACTGTTATGACTCTTGTGGCTGCGCTTTGTATGACTTGGCCGCTCCTGGAATATATATAGAGGACCAACAAGCCTGGTAACCCCAGCTTGTTTTGTCTCATCAAACATCCCTTTTGAGTGACACTTTGAACCACCCCTACCCTCAAGAACCCACAGACACTTAAGTGTGTTGTGGTTCAAGAGGTTGCTTAGGTCTTAGTGCCGTCCACTCTACATTGCGGCTTGTCTCATAGCCACCAAGAAGAAGCTTACAACATTACAACACAAGCTTAACAAACATGTCCATCCAGGAGGATGCAGGATCACGCCTCTCATCACCACTGCCAACAAGGAGAGGACCCAGTAGGGCTGCAAGACCCACGAGTTCTCTCAATGAACAAGTTATCACACAAGCACGGGCCGGAGGACCAGCAAGGTCTTGACCACAAAGTCAAGCTTCTATGCCCGGAACATTTGATGCCAAAAACATGTTGGTCATTCAAGAAGAATCTACAATTGTCAATAGGGAACCAGGGGATATTACCTATGAGCCCACACCAGCCACAATTCGAATTCCTATCTCTAATGCAAGTCCTGGGCCCTTGCACCCACTATGGCCCATGGGACCCAGAAGACAGTTTTTCTTGCCCCAACCTGAAGCTCATGGAGGCATGTCTCTCATTCCTATTAGACCTCCCCCCACACCACACATCCCCAATGCCCCTCAGGTTCCCCAAATTGGGGGAACCATTACCAATGCAGGACCAATCCCAATGAATTCTCAAGCAGTGACTCCTGTGATTCTGGCACTACCTTATGTTCCACAAGGGTACTCCCAACAGTCGATTCCTCAACAATCAAATGTTGACAACCCAGGCAATCCAGGAAGCTCAAGCTCCAGTTCAAGTTCCAGCAATAGAACAGTAATCAGCAACCTAGACAATCTGGGTGATCTTCATGAAGGAAGGCACAACACACTCATCAGGATCATTGATGGAATGAGAGTCACGATTGACCAAAGACTAAGTGGTCTAGAACAAGCCACCCAAGTCCTAGCAAACAATCAGCAAATCTTTAATAATTCCATCAACACCCTGGAAACCACTCTCACAAACATTCTCAACATTGCAAGGAACAGCAAACATAACACCTTCCTAGTTGGACAAGACGTCACCCGACTTCGAAACGAAGTTCCAAACACGCAAGGACTTGTAAACAACATACGCGAATAACTTAACACCACCAGGCAAGGACAACTCGAATGGAATGAAGCCGTAACACAGGGCTTGGAGAACCTGCGACAAGAAGGAACTGCCAATACTATGCGAATGACCACAATACAAGAAGCTATCAACAATCATTGAGAAGAAATGGACAAAGCATCATTACACGCTGAAAATCCATCTAGGCAATCAAATTCCCCATCACATCCGGAAGCCAAATCAACCCAAATCAACAAATTAGAACAAAGGCTCCAACGCCTCACTGAAAATCCTAACACCAGCGGGGGATATTGTCGTCCTAAAGTCACACGACCGGAACCCTTTGACAGAAAAAAGGGGGAAGGAGCTGAAATGTTCATCACACAAATGGAAAGCTATTTCGTCCAATTAGGCAATCGGTACAATTCTCAGGAAGAACGGATCCGTGAAGCACTTGCCAACTTCAAATCTGAGAACATGGCAGCTACTCATTGGGCACAAGTATTGCTACAATCACTAAACCAGGGAGAGAATAATGAAAACCTAGCCTCATGGGGAAGCTTCAAAGCCCATTTCATGGAACAATTCAGTGACCCAAATAAGAAAGCAAAGGCTAAAGCCAATATCCAGAAGTGCAAGCAGAACAATTTGGTAGCAAACTATGCTTCTGAATTCCGATATTTATTGGTTGACATGAACTGGGGACAGGAAGCTCTGATCAACCAATTCAAGGAAGGGCGGAAGCCTGAAGTAAAGACCAAACTAGCCCGATTTGAGTTAACCCTAATCAACGAAGATGGAACGGAGCGGGAGCTATCTCTGGACTGGTGGATCTCAATTGCAATCTCCATTGATCAAAAGCTACAGGCAATCAGGAATACCACGGGAAGAAAAACAATAGCTCCATCATCCAGTTCCACGAAAAGGCTCCCTGACAACATTTACAAAGCAAGGATCTCTTCCAAAAGATGCCTGAAGTGTGGATCAGATAAACACATGCTAGCAAAATGTCCAGAAAAGGAGTGGAAGAAGGAAGAACCAGGGCTGAAAGGACAAGAAGGAAAAATTGAGGATGAACCAGAATCAGGAAAAGACACGGTCTCCCTCTAACTGTGTGTGGAGAGACCAAGGAACCAGTAATGGATACAATGTACCTGAGAGCAACCAGCGAATCAACGATTGTTTACACCAACATTACTGGAATCACAGAACCTGTAGCCACCCTCATCAATTCAGGAGCCTCAAAAAACTTCATTGACATCACATGGGCCCAAAGAAACAACATTATACTGAAAGAACTCCCAACTCCAGAAAAGGGTATTGGAATCCAAGGGAAGGAACTTACACACCAAATTTGTTTCAAGGCAGATCTAAAATTTAACCTTGAAGGAAAAGACTTCCGTCAAAGTTTCTTTGCAATGCCAACAGGAGAAACAGACATAATCTTGGGACTAGGATGGCTAGAAGAAGTCAACCCTGTCATTGATTGGCACTCAAAAACTATCTCTTGGTGACCAGATTCTATGGTCGGAAGAACTGCCAAAATGGAAGACATACCGGAAGAATTCAAAGACTTTGCAGAAGTCTTCAGTGAAGAGAAATTCAAATGTATTCCAGACCACCAACCCTACGACTGTTCCATTGACTTGACAGAAGGAGCAGAACTTCCTAAACCGGCTAGGCCCATCCCCCTATCTCCTGTGGAATCCATTGCCCTTAGAAAGTACCTTGATGAAGAATTAGCTGCTGGAAAGATCCGTCCAAGCAAATCACCAGTAGCCGCAGCAACTTTCTTTGTCAAAAAGGGGCAAAATACCAAGAACCCAGAAGGACCTCGGGAACTCAGATTGGTCCAACACTTTGGTCCTATGAACAAGATCACCAGAGACAATCGATTTCCTATGCCACTTATGGAGGATCTCCTAGACAAAATCAAGGATGCAAAGATTTTCTCAAAGATAGACTTATGCATGGGATTCAACAACATCAGAATAAAGGAAGGTGATGAATGGAAAACGGCATTCCAAACCAAGGAAGGATTATTTGAGTACATCGTCATGCCCTTCGGACTAAAGAACGCCCCAGCAACATTTCAACAATACATGAACCCTATCTTCCATGACCTTATCAATATCCGTGTCATTGTGTACATCGATGACATATTAATCTTCTCTAAAGATCGGAGCCAACACGTTGAAGATGTACAAAAGGTTCTCAAAATCCAACTGGACAACAACCTATTCGCAAAACTTCCCAAGTGCGAATTCTTTGTGAAGAAACTAGTGTACACAGGCATCAACATCAGCGAAGAGGGAATATCGATGCAGGAAGAGAAGGTTAAGGCAATTAAAGAATGGAAGGAACCCAGAACAGTCAAACAGGTGCAAACATTCTTAGGATTCACAAACTTCTACAGGCGATTTGTTCCAAACTTCAGCGGATTGGCTAAGCCCTTGACCATCCTGACCAAAAAGGACCAAAAGTGGAAATGGGATACGGAACAACAAGAAGCGTTCGATAATCTAAAAACGGAAATATGCAGGGAGCCAATACTACAACATCCTAATCTGAAGAAACCCTACATACTAGAAACCGACGCAAGTGGCGTTGCCATGGGAGCAATTCTCTCACAAAGACAAGACGACAGCTACCTACACCCCATTGCATTCTTGTCAAAATCTTTCAATCAAGCACAGATGAACTACGACGTGCACAATAAGGAACTGATGGCAATTATAGAATCACTAAAGCATTGGCAACTACATTTGGAGGGAACAAGGGATCCAATCACTGTTTACACCAATCATTGCAACCTACAGTTCTGGAAGAAAGCCACAACCTTTAACCAAAGACACGCTTGATGGCATCAAATCCTCGCATCCTACAACTTTGAAATTGTTTATCAACCAGGAACCCTGTCAACAAAACCAGACCTACTGTCCAGAAGAAGCAATCACAACGATGTCCCAACAGCAGAACAGGTCATGATCAGGGAAGAACAATTCAAAGGGTTCGCCAGTGGAATGAAATTCGACATCATTGCGGATATCAAGGAAGCTCAAGCAGAAGACGAGAGCATTAACCAAATAATAGAACTCTGCAAGAAAAAGGAAGATCTTCCAAGATCAATGCAACAAGGAATCAGAAACTACACCTTCGAGGAAGGCCTTCTCTGGATCAATGGAAAAATCTATATTCCAGAAGACAAGGATACCAGGCTGAAAATTATGAGGACACACCATGATTCTCCAATAGCGGCTCACCAGGGGCATGCAAGGACATTGGAACTCATCTCCAGAAGATACTACTGGCCGGGACTCAAAATCCTCTGTGGACAAATACGTGGATTCGTGCGAGCAATGTCAGAGAGCAAAAGGCACGAAAACACAGGTACCCCTCAAGGCCCTAGAGATTCCTGGGGGACCATGGGAAGATATTGCATACAACTTTATTGTCAAACTACTAAAGTCAGAAGGGAACGACAGTATACTGGTAGTTGTGGACCGATTTTCCCGTATGGCACACTTCATACCCTGTAGGGAAGCAACAACAGCGGATCAACCAGCCAAACTTTTCTTAAAAAATGTATGGAAGTTACACGGTTTTCCTCAAAGCACGGTATCAGACAGGGGAACAACGTTTAACAGCAAATTCCTGAAGGTGTTATACGAGAAGGTCAACATAGCTCCGAGCTTCAGAACAGCATACCACCCTCA
This sequence comes from Ceratobasidium sp. AG-K, assembly GCA_037039685.1. Taxonomy (NCBI): domain Eukaryota; kingdom Fungi; phylum Basidiomycota; class Agaricomycetes; order Cantharellales; family Ceratobasidiaceae; genus Ceratobasidium; species Ceratobasidium sp. AG-K. Next base: position 470,167 of record JAWNGF010000015.1, on the reverse strand, counting down.
AACCGACAGAATAACAGGACGGATATACCAATGGATCGAAGCATGGTTACGCACCTTTGTAAACTACCGTTGGGACAATTGGAGCAAGCTTTTACCAATCGCAGAATTCTGTTACAACAACCAAAAGCACGGAATCACTGGAAAAACCCCTTTCAAAATTGTAAATGGCAGAGAACCTCTGTGGAATGTCTCAAAGGAAGAAACAACAGTTCCGGAGGCAAATATGAAAGCAAACAATTGGCAGAAAGTTTGGGACAAAGCAAAAGCGGCCAGGGAATGGCACAGGGAAAAAACCGCAACTGAACATGCACCCAAGTACATGGAAGGGGAGTTGGTCTGGCTCTATGGACAAAATATAAAGACGGATTGACCTAACAAGAAATTGGACAACAAGAAATATGGCCTGTTCAAGGTCAAGAAAGTCATTTTGAGCCATGCTTACGAATTGGAACGTCCAAAATCTATGAGAATACGCCCAGTACTCCACAGTGACCCACTAAGCCCTTACAAACTGGACAATAGCTTCCACAGAAACCAACCCCAACCCCGCCGATTATAACAAAAGAAGGGGAGGAACAATACAAAGTGGAAAGAATTGTAGATTGGAAGGAAACAAAGGACGGATTATTCTACAGGGTCAGGTGGAAGGGATACAATTCAAAGGAAGACACAGAACAACGGGCAGAAGACTTTGGACATCTCGGAAGGATCATGAGGAGGTTTGAAAGGGATTTCCCAGAAGCGCCCCTTCCATCAAATTACAAATCACGCAGTATAAAAGGAAGGGCTCAGCACACCAACAACCCATCTTGCAATACATGCTCATTATCCAACTCGCTCTACACACTCCACGCCCTGAATCTCTTCTGCTCCTCACAATGCCCACTGTCACCCGCTCTATGATTGCCAGCAACCTCATCCGCATCCTCAAAGGACCGGCCTTTCACACAGCGCGCATCCTTGACGCAGGAGCTGCCCTGTATATCTTTAAGCAATCCCAGCAAGGTCCCGGGCGCATGCAATTCCACGCCTCTGACGACATTCTCCATTCAGGCTTGGGAGAATTCCACTGGGTGCAGAAAAAGTGGCCAACCCGGATGCAGCTGCAACAAAAGGACATCTTCATGTGCCAAGGATGCGCAGCGTTCCAGGTGTCAGAGGTGGTGCTGTTGTCAACACACATGCTTGGGGTGGTCAAATGGGGCCAAGAAGGAGCTTATAGTAGCAAATGGGTCCCCAGATACAAAGGCTGTCTGCTGTCCTTGAGGCCTTGCTGGCGTGATGCCTGGGACAAGAACTTTGAGGCGGACCTGGCGGACTGGAGGATGGAGAGGGGAAGATACCAAAGGGAGGGATTCGAGTGGAAGCCATTCTGGTGGCAGGAGAAGGAGGCGGATGTGTCGCAGTGGACAGAAGTTGAGCCGGACATGTGACAATGGTTGAAGGAGCATGTGGAGGAGCAGGAACAAGTTATGGACTGGTCTAAGGCTGACTGGGCCAACAAGAAGATGTGGGAGAAATGGGAGGAGCACTGCGACGAACTGGGTAACACCATGTTCAACCCCATAGATCTGACGGAGGAGGAGGAGGACGAGGTCGACACCCTGGTAAAGAAGGCCAACAAGGACTGCTGGGTGCAGTAGCTGGGTCCCCTCAGGTTCCCTTCATGGACCTTAAGGGGGGAGTAATGTTGTGAGCCCTGATCACTCCATCAGACTTGTCTGCATCTTGTCCTGTCTCGTGGCTGTGTATGTTACGTTTTGTTTCCCTTCCCCCACCGTGTTGTCACCTCCTTGTGGTTTTCCTGTTACATTGTGTAACGCGGCTGTGCTTTGTATGAGTCATGTCTGTTCATACAGCATGACTCATATGGACACTCCTGATTGGTAGACTGTTATGACTCTTGTGGCTGTGCTTTGTATGACTTGGCCGCTCCTGGAATATATATAGAGGACCAACAAGCCTGGTAACCTCAGCTTGTTTTGTCTCGTCAAACATCCCTTTTGAGTGACACTTTGAACCACCCCTACCCTCAAAAACCCACAGACACTTAAGTGTGTTGCGGTTCAAGAGGTTGCTTAGGTCTTAGTGCCGTCCACTCTACATTGCGGCTTGTCTCATAGCCACCAAGAAGAAGCTTATGACACAAATGGCATAACAACATATTTGTATTGCCCCTTCTTTGTCCTGAAAGCCGTTTTCCACTTGTCCCCTTCCTTGATTCTAATGTTGTTAAAGCCCATGTGTAGGTCCAGTTTTGTGAAGATCTTTGCACCTTTTAGTTTCTCCAGCAGGTCAATCTGTTGGGGCAATGGAAATTGATCCACTTCCGTTATTTTGTTGACTTTCCTGAGATCAATGACAAAACGTAGTGATCCATCCGCTTTTGGTACAAAAAATCCTCCTGATGCAATCTGTGAGTTACTGGGACAAATTTTTCCAAGCCTGAGCTCTTCCTTGATATACTCATCTAGGGCCTTGCTCTGGGCTGGGGATAGGGGGAATGGTCTAGCTGGTTTGGGCAGTGGTGCAATAGGAACAAAGTTGATTTTGTAGTCAAAGTCCTTGTGGGGTGGTAATTCCTTGAAGTTATTTTCTAAGAAGACATCATAGAAGTCTTGTAGCTCTGTTGGTAGGTCCTCTGGTATTTCCTCTATTGTTACCTTGTGTCCTGTTGCTTCTCTCCATTTACTTGTTGTGTTTCCCAGTTGATTGCTGGATTGGCCATTTCTAGCCATGTCATTCCTAGAACCAGGGGGTTTTCTCCAGTAGGCATGGCATAGAACCATTGCTTGAAAGTTCAACCCAGTACTGAGAATTCTAATGTTACTTTGAATCAAATGGTCTTGCTGAGTTCTTCCCCTTGGATTCCAATGACCTTCCTAGGCATTGGGAGTTCAATAAGTGGGAGCTTGTTCTTTTGTGCAAAGGTGATGTTGATGAAGTTTTTTGATGCACTTGAGTCAATAAGTGTGTTGATTGGGTCCATGATTCCTGCTATCTGAGTGGAGACAAGCAGTGATTCATTTGTTGTTCTCAAGTACATCGTTTTCCTTGAGATAGTAGGTTTGTTTGTGCAACTAGACATGGGTACTAGACACCCTGTTCTTTTCCCAACTCGGAGCTGGAGTTGTTGACCTTGGCTGCTTTTACTTTGATTGATGACTTGTGATCCTACTTCTGTGTGTTGTTAGGGCATTTGCCAATAGTATGTCCCTTTTCTCCGCACTTGAGGCATTGTCCTTCCCTCTTTCTTGTATTCCAGACTTCCATGGAACCCTGTCTTCATCCTTGGTCTCTGAGCGCATTGAGGGAGCAGAGGTCTTTGAAGCTTTGACCATTTTTCCATCCTTCTTTTTGAATCAATTGTCAAGCGCCCTGATGTCCTGGACTGTGTTGTTGCACTCAATTGCAAGTGTGATCCATCCCTCAAGGGTGTTGATGTTGTCTGGGCAGGCTTGTAGTAGCTTGATCTGGATTGTGTTATGAAGCTTTGATTTGAAGGTAGAGATAAGCACCTGTTTGTCCCAGCCAAGTTCTGCCGCAATGAGTCGGAATTGGGCTGCAAAGTCCCTGACTTGGATATTTGTCCCCCAGTGGTTAAGGGCACGCATATCCCGCTCTGCCTTGTGTTGTTGGTCTGGTTTGCCAAACTGCATCCTAAATCCTTCCTTGAAGTTCCTCCAGGATTCCAGGTACTGGTGCACCCCTCCTTTGTTCTGGAGACACAGGAAACATTGCACCCAGGGGGCACATTTGGTACTGCTCATGTTTGTCAGGAAGGCAGTGATTCAAGCCTTGTCATTGGGAATTTTTTGGGGCAGCTGCCTGAAGTATGCTTCCATTTGGTTGACAAAGAGATCTGCTGCTGCACCTGTTTCACCTGTGAAGCTATCTGGTTTCTGGACTTTGATGCGTTCTGCCCTGGGGCCTGCTGGTTCCTGTACCCTGTTTTGTAGCTCCCTGATTGTTTGGTGGAGCTCCCTGATGACTTCTGCTTGTCCCTCATGAGGTGGGGATCCTGCTGGGGTATGCGCTGATCGTTGTTCTTCTTCTTCCTGTTCTTGGACTAAGAAGAAATCTTCCCTAAACCAGTTGACAATGTTGGTGATGTTGGTTTCAACTGTTTTGATTTGTTGCCCAAGTCCTCACCCCTTCTGTAGTTTAGCAGTGCCTGGTTGACACGAACTAGCTCGAGTGCTACTTGGTGGTTGACATCTCGGACTGCGGCTTGTCCCTGAGTGACTGCTGCAATTGCTTGTCCCATTTCCACCAAGTTTCTTCCACAAATGCCAATGTTTTTGCCTATCCTGGTAACCTCCATCCTGAGGTCCTCTAAACCCTTGTTGATGTTGTTCAGGCGTCTATGAAAGGCCCTGACCTCATCCCTAATTGCAACATGTTCTCTATTTAGAATTGCAAAAATTTTGTTTAGATGGCCATTGTGTTCCCCAAAGTGTAGTTGGATAGCATTGAGGATTGCCATGTTTCCTACTGCATTGACTTGTCCAGGGGTTGGTGCTGGGTAAGGTGGTGCTGCTTGCGGTGGGATGGATACAAGTGAAGCATGTGAAGAAAGTGGTGTGGGAGAGACTAGGAGAGGTGCCCATTGGATAAAATGTTGCCCAATTTCCACTGCATCATAGTTGCTAGATACAGTTGTGTTAGAGGGGATGCAGAAGATTGGCTGTTGTTGGTGTGCTGGTCCAGCAATCACCTGGGGTGGTACTGGTACTTGACCCAGTAGTTGGAACTCTAGAGGAGGAGCCTTCTTTGTGCCAAAGGTGAGTGGATTGCTATTGTGGACTAATATATGTCCATTGGACTTCCTAGCAGAAAGGGGGCTTGTCTTCCTTCCTCACTGCATATTGTGACAATTTTCCCATGGGCAGACTGTGATGGAACCTCACTATCTATTAGGGTGATAGGAGTACAGTTTGCATACTGGACTGTGATATCTGCATCTGGATCTATGTGTTCATTGCTGAGGCGTGCCTCAGTGACTTGGGGAGGATATTCTACTACTTGAGGTCCTTCTTGCTGGGGTTCTTCTTTGATAGTAGCCCCTAGCTCTCCTGGGACACTTTGTGTTCTGCTGGGGGCGCGTTCTGTGGCGCTTGCTGATCTTGGAGCAATTCCTCCTGTTGTCCAATTGGATTGGTTAGGACACCCTGCTCTGCTAGGGTTGGTCCTTCTTGAAGCGTTGGATGCTGCTGATTGTGGTCTGGTATAGGGGTGACTCATTCTGTGTTGTTGCCACAAGAAAACTTTGCTGCTAAAGCCCTGATTGCGTTTAGCTTGGTATATGTGTATTCTGTTTGCAGGACTAGCAAGGATTCCACAAGGGAAAGATTGATGAGAGTGTTGTTGAGATAAAAGACTGGTCCAACTTCAGCAGTTGTAAGACCTAGACAGTGGAATGTTGGAGCGCAGTGTTGACAGATATATTGATGTTGGATTCTGTATATGGGGGTCTTGTGGCTTGAGACAGCTTGTTTGCAATGTTGCAACCTCCTTTGAGACTGCAAGAACTATGACTATGAACAGCAACTAAGGCCTGAGGAACTCCAAGCAGTGCTACACTGAGTGCACTCTTAACACTTAGAGGTAGAAGGGACATTCTGAGGGTGAATGACAAGGCAAACAAGCTGGGGCTACCAGGCTTGTTTTGGCTTGTATATATATGCAAACATGGCAGTGTTAAGCACTGCTGCCACAAGAAACAAGTCATACAGTCTTACCAATCAGGAGCATCTGTGAGTCATGCTCTATCAAGAGACATGACTCTATTCAAAGCGCAGCTGGCGTTACATGATGGTAACAAGGTAGCCACAAGGTTGTGGCTAGACAAAGGGAACACTGGTCAAAGGGAAACAAGGAAACCAAGAAAACAGCCAAGGCCATATGGGCCAAGGGTGACACATCATCCATACACCCCACTAAATGCGGGAGAGGGCGCAAGACAAGTCCATGGTGAGCCTAGCTCACAACATCACATTCCACAATGAATCTCTTGTCATGGTCAGGTTGAGACTGAATTGGGGCCTTGATGAATTCTTTGATGAGGCCCTGGAAACTTTCTTCTACTTTGTTCATCCATTCCCAGTTTCTTCCTTTGATGGTCAGGCCATAGAGGGGTCTGGCAATGTGTGTATAGTTCTTGATAAATCCTTGATAAAAGTTTGCAAACCCTAGAAATGTTTGTACATCTGTAATGTTTGTTGGCATTGGCCATTTTTGGATTGCTGCTACTTTTTCTTGTTGCATTTCTATCTGTTCTCCCAAGATGGCTAGCCCCAAATAGTCCACCTGCTGTACATGGGAAGAACATTTCTTCAGGGAACAGTATAGTCCCAGCTTTTGCAGGTGCTGAAGGACTTCTTTCACGTGTTTAGGGTGTTTTCTTCCTCCTTGGAGAAGAGTAGAATATCATCAATGTTGATTTCAATCTAGACATCCTTGATATCCCTGAATTCTGTGTCCTTCATGTTTTGGAAAGTGGCTGGTGTGTTTGTGAGAACAAAGGGCATGACCCTTGACTCCAACAGTCCATATTGGGTTCTGAAAGCTGTTTTATGTACATCCTCCTTGGCAACTTCTACCAGGTTACATCCCAACTTCAGGCCCAATTTGCTGAAGATTCTGGCTCCATTCATGGTTTCTATCAAATCATGGGTCCTGGGGAGGGGGTAGTGGTTCTTCTTATTGTTGCAAATTGTGTATTGGTCATCCATACCTAAGTGTAGGGGTTGAGGAACACCATTGATATCCTTCCTTTTCACAAACATGACTGGGGATGCCCACTGCAAGGTGGATAGGACAATGAATCCTTTTGCTAGGTTTTTGTCAATCCATTTTTGCAGAACAGCACCTTCTTCCTTTGTCAATGAGTAGACTGCTCCAACATTGGTTTGGCCTCCAGTTCTAATTCAACTCTTGGATTGTAGGGTTGATGTGGGGGTAGTTTTTCTGCTTCTTTTGCTTCAAAACAGATGCAAACTCCTTGTAGATCTTGGGTAATTGTCCCACCACCCCCTGTTCTAGACCATTTATTTCTTTGCATAAACATTCTGTTGCACAGAAGTCTGAATTGAATTCTAGGATACCACTCATCCAGTTGATTTTCAGGTTATGTTTCTTTAGCCATGGGATTCCTAGGACTATGGTGTGTCATCCCAGCAGTGCCACATTGTAGGTGATTTCCTCTATGTGATCATTCATAATGATTCAGAGAGTGACTTCTTGGTTGATTAGTCCATTCAAAATGGGACTTCCATCAATGACTTGGACCCTTTGAGCTATCTTCTTCTATTTGGTGGGGATTTTGTGTTTTATTTTATTTCATTTTATTTTTATGTCCTTGCTATTGATAAAAATTCCTGAGGTTCCCAAATTGATCATGGAAGTGGTTATGAGATTTCTTGTTGGGCTTTTGATCCTGATTGGCATGCAGCATTGGTCTGCATATTCAGTCAAACAAAGATACAATTTGTTTACAGACTGATTTTGATTTTCCTCAACAATACAATATACTTCTAACTTTAGGGTGCCCAATGTTCCCCTCAGGCACAGCCTTTTCCCAATTCTAAATCACTTGTCTCATCTTCTAAGGCTGCTATCTGCACTGTACAGTCTTTTGCAATGTGCCCCTTCTTGTTGCACTGATGATGTGTGGGCTTTGCTGGTGATAGCCACTACTTCAGTCTTGGCATGCCTAATGTCTGGTTGGATGAACACAAAGGGTGTCTCCAATCTGCTTCCATCTCCCCATTTGATTGTTGGTGCCAGGAACCCTTGATTGTTCTTTAGATCATCTCAATAGTTCCCTTCTTGCTACCTGATGATGTTACCATGTGGATCCCTCTCCCTTCTGATATTTGTGTGCTATTGCACTTGTGGTCACCTTTTTGCAGGTTCTGCTCTGTGTTGCCCTCTCCAGGGCTTTTCTGCTCTTCTGTTCCATATCTTTGGCAATGAGTGCTCCATCAATTTCTTGCTTCCTGGTATATAGATCCTGGAGGGCGGCATTGTGGCAGTTGAAAGCTCAAGGTGTTAGCATGTCTTTGATATTGTCTTTAAGACCTGCAAAGAAGTCGCATTTAAGGGTTTCCTTGTGTATCTCAAAGGAGCAGATAGGGTTCTGAATTCAGTGGTGTACTGGACAACAGTTTTTGTATGTGACAGGGTCTTGTATCTTTTCTGGTAGACTTCCACCTGTTCAATTTCTCCAAAGGCAAGTTCCCCTTCTTGTTGGAAAACATTCATGTCTGAGAAGATTGCCTTTGGTGTTCCAGCCATGTGTAGATCCTGGAAGGGCCTGACCCAGTCAATCACATCCTTTTGCAGGTAGGAAATGATGATCCTGATCTTGCACTCATCTGTGGCAGTTGCATATTTAGAACTGGCTATCTAGTTTGCACAGGCATACACAAAATCCCTGGCTTTTGCACCTCTTTTGCCTTTGAATTCCCTTGGTTTGGCTGCTGCTGACTTTTTGTGTGTTCCTCCAATGGAAATGCTGGTTGGCATTTGGGTTGTGCTTGCTGATGCTAGTGGTGCAAATTGCATCATTGAGCCCCTGAGGACTTGTTGATTTTGTCTTGATCCTAGGGGTAACCCTAATTGGCTTGTTCCTGAATTAGGAACACAGGTTGTTGTGGACTTAGTGGGAACTGGGATATTTTGTGGGTTGGTGATGACACCATTGGCCCATATGCAATCTTTGATGGTTCTGCCTTGTTCCTGGAGTCCCCCATATAATCCATTGGTTTCATCTAGGACTTTGTTATGCTTGGCAATATAGATGTTGCCATTGTCCCTGTTGTGTAGTATCCATTGTTCAATCCTTTCCACCCTGTTTCCAATTAGTCCTATTTGGTGCCCAGTTACTTTGAGGAGACAGTTCATTATGTCCTCTTTAGATTTGCCTTCAATTGTTGTTTCCCACCACAATTCTCCATAGTAAAAATTTGATGTGGTGTCTGAGTCTGTGGGAATGCAAAAACTAGTGGTTGCCCAAGTTGCCACAAGACCCTTGAGGACACTATGATGGTGATTGACTGTTTCCTTCTGGAATGAATCTTGTTTTGCAATGTTGCAACCCAACTCTATGACGGTTGCCAACTGTGACTGTATGTGCTCAAGTCAAGACTTAGAGAGACTTAGCACCCAAAGAACTGTGAACTGTAGACTGTGAATGGCACTAAGACCTGAGGATCCAAGGTAACCCTGAGGGAAGCCCAGTGAAGGACTGTTTGTTTGGGAAATGACAAGGCAAAACAAGATGGGGATACCATGCTTGTTGTTGCCTCATTATATATTCAGAAGAGGCATGAGTCATGCTCATGCCAAGAAACAAGTCATACAAACTATCCAATCAGAAAGCTCTATGAGTCATATCCTATAAAGGAACATGACTTTGCCAAGGAAGGAAGCTGCAAGACAAAGGAGAAAGGAACAAGAGAACAAAGGAAATACACACAAAGGAGAACGCAAGAACAGAAGACACAAGGAAAGCAAACAGGAGTCCAAGTCCATTGGAGGGGCCTTGGGTCATGACACAGGTGGTGAGGACAGTGGTTGGGGCAATGACAAGGGTCAATGAGTGGCTCTTAGGTGTAAGCTCAGCAGACACTCAAGTGGATGGGGAAAACAACAAGAGAACAAGTCTTGTCTCCACAAGACTTGTGTTGCTGGTATATATACTATTTACTGTGGCTATGTACAATAGAAAGCCATGACAAAAGGAGAGAAAGCAAGAGTCAGAGAGAAGCAGGGACAGAACAAAGGGAGCAAGGTATGTCCATGGAGATCAAGGAGACCAGGAAACAGGCCAGGTGGGCATGTCCCATGGTTGTGCATTACACTTGTGCTCAGAAAGATTGCATCACATGAGTTGAAAACACCTGTTTGACTGTAGCTCACAAACAAGCAGGGACCCAAAGCCAGGAATATGTACACATGGTGAGAACTACATTCTATATATAGTTCTATCCAAGTAATTGGGCTTGTACTTATGCAAAGCTCAGGAGAAGTGAATGTAACTTAGAAGGGGTGATGCAATCTTTTTGATCATGCATACAGCCAGAGAGAAAAGCTTGATTGTCAGAGGGTCATGGGAGCTAAAATTCTAAATGAAATACTCATGTTTCTAACATAACTCCTTGCTCTACAACACAAAGTTTTGTGTCATTTTGATGGTAGGTTTTGCTTGAGATAATACATAAATAGTGGAAATGCATTCAGCTCTAGCGCACCATCTAAAAGAATAGGACACAAGGTAGTGTAATAAAAGTTGTGTGCAAGAAGATTTAGTACATTTATACCTTGGAATGTCTTTGAACCACCAAAAGAATCTCCTGAAAGTGGCTTGGACTGTTGAGTGACCATCAGTTACAAAGAGTGTATGATCCAGAGTGGGTTTTCTAGAAATTGTATTTGACTCAGATAGATACAGATAGGAAGACAGGAAGGGTGTGTATATGCTTTCATGTTACAAAGTTGCTCAAAGCAAGCCTCTGCCCAGCTACCCAAGGAACTGTACTGAACAAGTTCCAAATTTGACATAGTTTGTAATGGTTTGCACTATTGTGAGGTTGATCAAGGAGAAAACATCTGCAGATGAACAGCTCCTGCATCCAGTGGGTGTACACTAGGAAAGCATATACACACCCTTCCTGTCTTCCTATCTGTATCTATCTGAGTCAAATACAATTTCTAGAAAACCCACTCTGGATCATACACTCTTTGTAACTGATGGTCACTCAACAGTCCAAGCCACTTTCAGGAGATTCTTTTGGTGGTTCAAAGACATTCCAAGGTATAAATGTACTAAATCTTCTTGCACACAACTTTTATTACACTACCTTGTGTCCTATTCTTTTAGATGGTGCGCTAGAGCTGAATGCATTTCCACTATTTATGTATTATCTCAAGCAAAACCTACCATCAAAATGACACAAAACTTTGTGTTGTAGAGCAAGGAGTTATGTTAGAAACATGAGTATTTCATTTAGAATTTTAGCTCCCATGACCCTCTGACAATCAAGCTTTTCTCTCTGGCTGTATGCATGATCAAAAAGATTGCATCACCCCTTCCAAGTTACATTCACTTCTCCTGAGCTTTGCATAAGTACAAGCCCAATTATTTGAATAGAACTATATATAGAATGTAGTTCTCACCATGTGTACATATTCCTGGCTTTGGGTCCCTGCTTGTTTGTGAGCTACAGTCAAACAGGTGTTTTCAACTCACGTGATGCAATCTTTCTGTGTGCAAGTGTACATAAGGAGCGCATACATGGAGAGGACGAGCACAAAGCAACCAAACCCAAGGCAAAACACAGAGAAACAGGTGAGGTTGTGACACAAGAGGTATGTGAAAGGAAAACTGGGCAGACTGCAAAGTATCATGCAGATGCCAATGGAAATCTTCAACGGGGCGAGCTACATTGGGGTAGGCAAGAGTGGCAATTGTTAACAATGTATAGATTGCACCCCACACAAATCCTAGTGACTTGATTACATTGATCTGAACAAACAAGCTTTTCCGTCAAATGCTTTTGCTAAGATCAGCTCTTCCAATCTGACGGTGCACTTAGAATACTGTTCCAAACCTCCTTCCCTGTCTAAATGGGATGTCGGAGCGGCAGTATGCCACCCAGTTATTCTCCAAGATGTGTAGCACAAGTAAAATACAACAACTCCGATGACGCATGACTAACCATTCATTTAGCTGTGTGGCTCTGCCGCAACAGCTCAACCAGATCCACACCTATGTGTGTGGCTGCGCGCAATGTTCTGCGATGCCATGTGAGTTACGGTTTTGAGTGTATATATTTATGTGTAGACTGAGGTGTGTAGGTTGGAAGCAGTCCCTCTTATGCGTTTTACTGTTTATTATTATGATTTTGTGGTCGCCTTGCCTCATGCGTTAATTGCGCATTGCAGTCCTTCTGCTCACTCACCCCAACCTAGTCATCAAATTCAACAGCCAACCATTTTTCCTCTGACGCTCTTCCGAGAGGAACCTCTGCTACTTTGGAGCGACTGATCCAGTGTATGTCATCACAATGAGGAGTTTTATTCAAACAATGACCTGAAGGAGTTAGCAAAATGGGAGCGAGAACCAAAGCATGCGGTGGAAGACCGAAACAAGGTAAGCCTTGGGTCCGACTGGCTCCGGGCCAAAATCTGTGATTAACTGTGCAGGAAGCCCGCTCTCTATGAGAATTCATTGTCTCAACTTAGCAGTTTTGCGTGGCTCAATTGAAAGAACTCAACCATGAGAGACGAGACAGGTGCGATGAAATGGAAATCATGTCAGCTCACATCAAAACTACTCAGCAAAAACCTACAATGCTGCAAGGCGCTCCGTAGCTTGGTTGTCGTAAGCTTCTTCTTGGTGGCTATGAGGCAGGCCGCGATGGAGAGTGGACGGCACTAAGACCTAAGTGACCTCTTGAACCGCAACGCACTTAAGCGTCTGTAGGCTCTTGAGGGTAGGGGTGGTTCTAAGTGTCACTCAGGAGGGATGTTTTGACGAGACAAAACAAGCTGGGGTTGCCAGGCTTGTTGGTCCTCTATATATAAACAAAAGGAGGCCGAGTCATACAGAACGCAGCCACATGAGTCACAGCAGTCAACCAGTCAGGAGTGTCCATGTGAGTCATGCTGTATAAACAGTCATGACTCGTACAAAGCACAGCCGCGTTACACAATGTAACAGAATAACCACAAGAAGGTGGCAACGCGGCGAACGGAAACAGAAACATAACAAAAGAGAAGGGAATAGGCGGGCGAGGCAACAGGCGAGTCCGATGGAGTGAGCTAGCTCACGACATTACTCCCTCCTAAGAGACCGTCTAGGGGACCTGGATGGGCTCTACTGGATCCCACAATCCTTGCCTTTTGCAAGCATGTACTCCTCCAGTCCCTCGTCCTCCTCCAAGGTCAGGTCAATGGGATTGAAGGCGGTATTGCCTGGTTCGTCCGAGAACTTCTCCCATTCCTCCCAGGTCTCCTCCTTCGTCCAGTCCGCCTTGGCCCAGTCCAAAACCCTCTTCTGGGCCTCCACGAAATCTCCATCCCACTGGCGCACGTCGGGCTCTGCCTCCTTCCATGCCGACACGTCAGTCTCCTCCTTCTTCCACCAGTAAGGCTCCCAATCGATCTTCTCCTTCTGGTACCTGCCCCTCTCCATCCTCCAGTCGCTCAGGTCCTTCTCGTAGTTGGCATCCCAAGCGTCGTTCCATCTAGGCCGGAGCGTTGGCTGCCTTCCGTCGTACCCGGGCACCCACTCGCTCGAGTACGCTCCTTCTTGTCCCCATTCAACCACCCCGAGCATGTGGGTGGAGAGGAGGACGACCTCGGAGACCTGGAAAGCCGCGCACCCTCGGCAGACGAATATATCCTTTCGCAGGAGTTGCATGCGTGTCGGCCACTTCTTTCTGACCCATTGGAATTCTCCCAGGTCCGAGTGCAGGACGTCGTCCGACGCCCTAAAGTGCATTCTTCCCGAGCTTTGTTGGGACCTTTTGAAGACGTAGAGTGCGGCCCCAGAGTCAAGGATTCTTGCCGTAGCGAACGCTGGTCCGTCAAGGACGCGGGTAAGGTTGCTGGTAATGGTGGAGTGGGTGACGGCAGGCATTTTCGGTAGCAGACAAGGTTTAGCGAGTAAAGCAAGGGGCGAAGATTGGAGTAGTTGCAAGTTTTGCAGTTGACACTACTCGCCTCGCCCCCTCTGCCTTTTATCTTTCCTAGAGCGTAGTTAGATGGCGTGGGAGCTTTGGGGTGTCGGCGTAGAAGGTCCTTGATGATCTTTGAAAGGTGGCCAAAATCTTCCGCCCTTTGTTCTGTGTCTTCCTCACTTCCATAACCCTTCCATCTGACCCTGTAAAAAAGACCGTCCTTTGTCTCCTTCCAGTCCAAAATCTTCTCTACTTCGTATTCCTCTTCTCCTTCTTCTGTTATGACCGGCGGTGGTCGGGGTTGGTTCCGGCTGAACTCTGTGTCTTCTTTGTAAGGGCTGAGCAAATCGATGTGGAAAACAGGGTGCACCCTCATTGTTGCCGGTAAAGTGAGTTCATAAGCGTGTGACCCTATTTTTTGTTTCACAACAAACGGCCCGTGTTTCTTGTTATCCAGCTTTTTTGAGGGTCTTCTTGTTTGAATGTTTTTTCCCAAAAGCCATACTAGATCTCCCTCCCTGTATTCGTTCCTTGGTTCTTCTTCTGGGAGCCTTTGGCTTTCCATCGATGCAATTGCTTCGTCGTGGATTTTTCGCCATTTTTCCGTGATGTTGTTTGCTTCCGGAACCGTTGAATCTTCTGCTGAGATGTTCCACAGTGGTTCCCTGCCGTAAACAATTTCGAAAGGGGAACTACCTGTTACGCGGTGTCTCTGTAGATTATAGCTGAACTCCGCAATCGGTAATAAGTCCGCCCAATCGTCTTGCCGGTGGTTGACGAACGATCGTAGCCAGCCTTCCATCCATTGATTGATTCTCTCTGTTATTCCATCTGTTTGGGGGTGGAAGGCAGTGCTGAAACCCGGGCTAGTTCCGATTTTCTCGTAAATGGCTTTCATAAGTTTGGAATTGAAGGTAGTCCCTCGGTCTGAGATTGTGCTTTTTGGAAAACCGTGCAGTTTCCAAACATTTGTGATAAAAAGACTTGCGAGGTCGCTTGCCGTGTGAGATTCTTTGCAGGGTATGAAGTGCGCCATTCTTGAGAATCGGTCCACTACTACTAAGATGCTATCCGATCCTCTGGATTTTGGTAACTTTACTACGAAGTTGAACGCTATGTCTTCCCACGGTCCTCTTGGAATTTCCAGAGGCTTGATCGGGACTATTGACTTTGATCCCTTTGTCCGTTGGCAGGTCTCGCAGGATTCCACGTATCTGTTTATGCTCTGCTTCATCCCTGGCCAGAAGTATCTTCTTGATATGAGTTCCAGTGTTCTAGCCTGTCCTTGATGTCCTGCGATTTTTGAGTCGTGATGACTTCGCATGATGGCCAGTCTGGATTCCTTATCGTCTGGTACATAGATCCTTCCCTTGAACCATAATAGTCCCTCCTTGAAATCATAATCCTTTGCGCTGTGTTGAAGGGTTTTTGGTAACGTTTCCTTCGACTTGCAGATTTCTTTGATTTGTGCCAATCCTTCATCTGTTTCCTGAGCCTCCTTGATAGTCTCTATGATGTTTGTGTCTACTTGTCCCATAAATCCTTTGAACCTTTCGACAGATATCATAACTTGTTCCGGCGTCGGGATATCTTCATGGTCCGATCGTCTTGACAACAGGTCCGGTTTTGAAGACAGGATGCCAGGGCGGTATATGATGTCAAAGTTATAGGAAGCGAGCAATTGGTGCCATCTTGCGTGTCGACGGTTGAACGTTCTTGCTTCCTTCCAGAATTGTAGGTTCCTATGATCGGTGTAGATGGTGATCGGGTCCCTCGTTCCTTCAAGGTAAAGCCTCCAATGTGTTAAAGACTCTATGATGGCCATGAGTTCCTTATCGTGGACATCGTAGTTGAGCTGAGCCTCGTTGAAGGATTTTGAAAGAAAAGCAATAGGGTGTAGGTAGCCGTCATCTTGCCTTTGTGACAGGATTGCTCCCATTGCTACTCCACTTGCGTCTGTTTCCAAGAAGAAGGGTTTGTCAGGGTTTGGATGGCGTAGAGTGGGTTCCTTGCTGATTTCCGCTTTCAAGGCTTCAAATGCTTCCTGCTGCTCGTTTCCCCATTCCCACTTGTTCTCCTTTCTTGTTAAGGTTGTCAGGGGTTTTGCTAAGCGGCTGAAATTCGGTACAAATCTTCGGTAGAAATTCGCGAATCCTAAGAATGCTTGGACTTGCTTGACTGTTTTTGGTTCCTTCCACTCCTTTATTGCCTTGACCTTTTCTTCTTCCATAGAGATACCCGTATCGCTGATTCCAAGTCCAGTATACGTTAACTTGGTGACAAAGAATTCGCATTTTGGAAGTTTTGCGAAAAGATTTTCCTCCAGTAAGATCTTTAGTACTCTTCTGACATCCACGGTATGTTGGCTTCTGTTCTTGGAGAAGACCAGGATGTCGTCAATGTATACAATGACACATACGTCGATAAGATCATGGAAAATGTGATTCATATATCTTTGGAAGATGGCGGGCGCGTTTTTTAGTCCAAAAGGCATGACGACGTATTCGAAGAGTCCCTCTTTTGTTCTGAAAGCTGTCTTCCATTCGTCGCCTTCCCTAATTCTGATATTGTTGAAACCCATGCGTAGATCAATCTTGGAGAAAATCTTCGCGTCCTTGATTTTATCCAGGAGGTCTTCCATTAGGGGCATTGGGAATCTGTCGTCCTTTGTAATGGCGTTTACTCCTCTGAGGTCTTGAACAAGTCGTAGCTGGCGAACTGCTCCTGGATTCTTTGGATCGATGGGTTTTTTAACAAAGAAACAAGGTGATGCAATGGGTGATTTGCTTGGTCGAATCTTTCCTGCTGCGATTTCTTCATCCAGGTATTCTCTTAGTGCAATTGATTCTGCCGGGGAGAGTGGGATTGGTCTGGCCGGTTTTGGAAGTTCAGCTCCTTCCTTGAAATCGATGGCACAGTCGTATGGTCGATGATCTGGGATTCTTTTGAATTTCTCTTCACTGAAGACATCGGCAAATTCCTTGAATTCTTTGGGTAGGTCGTCTATTGAGGCTGTTCTTGCTTGGATGGGTTCTGGCCGCCATGATATGTGCTTTGTTCTCCAATCAATAACCGGGTTAGCTTCTTCTAACCATTCTAGTCCTAGGATAAGTTTAGTTTCCCCAGTAGGCATAGCAAAGAAGATTTGTTTAAAGGTTCTTCCTTCCACGTCTAGTTCCAGCTTAGCTTTGAAGCGTATTTGGTGAGAGAGTTCCTTTCCCTGGATACCGATTACTTTTCTCGGAGTGGAAAGTTCCATGAGTGGGATTTTGTTGGATCGAGCCCAAGAGATGTCCAAGAAGTTCTTTGATGCTCCAGAATCGATGAGGGTTGGGATAGGTTCTGTGATTCCGGCAACGTTTGCATAAACAATGGTTGACTCATTTGTTGCTCTAAGGTACATTGTTTCCATTGCCGGTTTGTTGGTCTCTCCACACACAGTTAGAGGGAGACCCCTTCTTTTCCCGAGTCTTCCGTAACTGTTGCCTCCCTTCCTTTAACGCTGGGTTCCGTCGTTATCCATTCCTTGGACGGGCATTTGAATGACCGGTGTCCTTCCTGTCCGCACTTCAAGCAGCGGTTGCTTGCTATCCTTGCTTTGTATACTTCGTCGGGTAGCCGCTTTGTAGAGGATTGTCCGCTAGCGGTTGGTTGGGCTGCCTTCTTTCCTGTGGAGGTCTTGATTTGTTGCAATTTCTGGTCAATAGAGATTGCGATAGAGATCCACCGGTCTAGTGACAGCTCCCGCTCTGTTCCGTCTTCATTGATTAGGGTCAGTTCGAAGCGAGCTAGCTCGGTTTTGACTTCAGGCTTCAACCCTTCCTTGAATTGGTTGATTAGAGCTTCCTGACCCCAATTTACGTCCACCAGAAGGTATCGGAATTCCGAAGCATAGTTTGCTACTGAGTTGTTCTGTTTACATTTTCGGATGTCCGATTCGGCCTTAGCCTTTTTGTTGGGGTCGCTAAACTGTTCCATGAAGTGTGCCTTGAAACTTTCCCATGAGGCGAGGTTTTGGTTATTTTCCCCTTGGTTAAGCGATCGTAATAGTACTTGTGCCCAGTGAGTGGCGGCTTTGTTCTCGGATTTGAAGTTTGCAAGAGCTTCGCGGATCCTTTCTTCGCTGGAAGTGTATTGGTCGCCTAGACGTACGAAGTAGCTCTCCATTTGTGTGATGAACATTTCGGCACCTTCTCCTTTCTTTCCGTCGAAGGCTTCTGGACGAGTCACCTTGGGGCGACGTGATCCGTTACCGATGTTCGTGTTCTCGGTCAGCCGTTGGATTCTTAGTTCTAATTCGTCGATCCTGGTAGATTCTGCATCTGGGTGTGGTGGGGAATTTGACCGCCTGGAAGGGATCCCATGCAGGGATGCTTCGTCCATTTCTTCTCGCATGTTGTTGATAGTTTCCTGAACCTCTGTGATTTTGGCAGTGAAGGAGGTTCCTTCCTGTCGTAAGGTTTCTAGTCCTTGTGTTACTGCCTCGTTCCATTCGAGTTGCCCTTGTCTGGTAGTGTTGAGTTCTTCGCGTACATTGTTTACTAGTCCTTGAGTGTTGGTAACTTCATTTCGAAGACGGGTTACATCTTGGCCGACTAGGAAAGAATTGTGTTCGCCATTTCTTGCCGAGTTCAGAATGTCCGTCAAGGTTCCTTGTAGGGTGTTGATGGAGTCGTTGAAGATTTGTTGGTTGTTTGCTAGAACCTGTGTGGCTTGTTCTAGGCCACTAAGCCTTCGATCTATGGTGACCCTCATTCCGTCTATGACCCTAAGGGTAGCATTGTGTCTTCCTTCTAGAAGGTCGTCTAGGTCATCTAGATTGCTGATTACAGTCCTGCCGCTAGAACTGGAACTTGAACTTGAGCTCCCTGGATCTCCGGCGCCTTGTTGTACCGGAGCTGATTGATTTGAGTAACCCTGTGGAATATATGGTGGTGCTGGAATAGCCGGTGTGGCTGGCTGGGAAGCCACTGGAATTGGTCCTGCGTTGGTGATGGTTCCTCCAATCTGAGGAACTGTAGGGACGTTTGGAACGTGTGGTGTAGGGGGAGGTCTAATAGGAACAAGCGATACACCCCCATGAGCTTCGGGTTGGGGAGAAAAGAACTGTCTTCTGTTTCCCAATGGCCACAAGGGACGTGATGGTCCTGGAGTTGCAGTTGGAATACGGATTACAGCCGGAGTAGGGTCATTCGTAAGATCTCCTGGTTCTCTATTTGTGATCGTGGGTTCTTCTTCTTGTACTGTTGTCATGTCAGGAATGCCGAAAGCTCCCGGCATTGATGCTTGACTTTGAGGGCGTGATCGGGCAGGACCTCCCGCTTGAGTTTGTGCGATATCTTGCTCGTTTAGTGATCCTGTGGGCCTTGCTGCCCGACTGGGTCCTCTTCTTATTGACATAGTGGATGAGGGGCGTGATCCTGCATCTTCTTGAATAGACATATTTGTTAAGCTTGTTTTGTAATGTCGTAAGCTTCTTCTTGGTGGCTATGAGGCAGGCCGCGATGGAGAGTGGACGGCACTAAGACCTAAGTGACCTCTTGAACCGCAACGCACTTAAGCGTCTGTAGGCTCTTGAGGGTAGGGGTGGTTCTAAGTGTCACTCAGGAGGGATGTTTTGACGAGACAAAACAAGCTGGGGTTGCCAGGCTTGTTGGTCCTCTATATATAAACAAAAGGAGGCCGAGTCATACAGAACGCAGCCACATGAGTCACAGCAGTCAACCAGTCAGGAGTGTCCATGTGAGTCATGCTGTATAAACAGTCATGACTCGTACAAAGCACAGCCGCGTTACACAATGTAACAGAATAACCACAAGAAGGTGGCAACGCGGCGAACGGAAACAGAAACATAACAAAAGAGAAGGGAATAGGCGGGCGAGGCAACAGGCGAGTCCGATGGAGTGAGCTAGCTCACGACATTGGTTTTGCTCAGGAGCACTCCATAGGCTCTGGAGTACCCTGGAGCATTTACAATTTTTGCTGAGTAATGCGCCCTAAACCTAAGCATTGATTGAAAAACAATCAAACTTGGATGGCAGAGGAAGGTGCTTGTTTTTGACGGGGAGCATGCGAAGCCAAGGAGAGCACTTGTGGAGGCACGCAAGCCACTCACTGGACAAGGTGGGCATTGACATTTGATCCCCGTCTCTCAAACCCACTAGACGTTGTCAGCCTGGGCAAACACTCTTCCCAAGCTGATTCCCCTACTTGAAGAGAATTGATTAAGGATTTAGGAGGATCCAACAAATGCATGATTGGCCAAATAAGCTGAACCAGTTGTTATTTACTGTCAAACACAAGACGCATCCGTATCAAGCGATCCTAGACGATCTTACGGCAGACAATTCAGATGTGTCGTGAGCCATACTCTCGCCATCGGACTCGTCGGCGACTCATCCTCTCTTGTGTTTGTGTTTGTGTTTGTGTTTGTGTTTGTTCTTTGTTTGTCTTTCCCCTTGTTTTACTGCTGCGTTGCCACCTTCTTGTGGTTATGTGTTACACTGTGTAACGCGGCTGTGCTTTGTACGAGTCATGTCTGTTCATACAGCATGACTCATACGGACACTCCTGATTGGTAGACTGTTGTGACTCATGTGGCTACGCTTTGTATGACTTGGCCACTTTGTGTATATATATAGAGGACCAACAAGCCTGGTAACCCCAGCTTGTTTTGTCTTGTCAAACATTCCCTTTGAGTGACACTTTGAACCACCCCTACCCTCAAGAGCCTACAGACACTTAAGTGTGTTGCGGTTCAAGAGGTCACTTAGGTCTTAGTGCCGTCCACTCCCCATCGCGGCTTGTCTCATAGCCATTAAGAAGAAGCTTACGACATGTTCCTCCCACTTCTCCCAGGTCTTCTCGTCCGTCCAGTCTGCCTTGGACCAGTCCATGACCCTCTCCTGCTCCTCCACATGGTCCTTGTCCCATTGTTGTACGTCCAGCTTGACCTGCTTCCATTCCAACAAGTCCGCATCCTTCTCCTGCCACCAGAATGGCTTCCATTCGAACTTCTCCCTCTGGTAGAGTCCCCACTCCATCCTCCAATCTGCCAAGTCTGCTTCGAAGTTCTTGTCCCATGCGTCGCTCCATCGGGGCCTCAGAGTGGGAGGGCGGCCTTCGTATCCTGGAACCCATTCGCTGCTGTAGGCTCCTTCTTGTCCCCATTCGACCACCCCAAGCTTGTGCATGATAGCAACACGGCTTCGGACACTTGGAAGGCTGCGCATCCTCGGCATACATAGATGTCCTTTCGCTGGAGTTGCATGCGTGTTGGCCATTTCTTGCCAACCCATTCGAACTCTCCCAGGTCAGAGTGCAGGATGTCGTCGGAGGCACGGAACTGGAGCCGCCCTGGACTCTGCTGGGACCTTTTGAAGACGTAGAGGGCTGCTCCTGAGTCAAGGATGCGAGCCGTCTGGAAGCCTGGCCCGTTGAGAACGCGGACAAGGTTATTGGCAATGGTGGCACGGGTGACGGCGGGCATAGTGTGCAAAAGAGATTTAGGGCTTTAAGTGAGTAGAGCGAGCTGGAATGTGAGCAAGTTTTGCAAGTTGTGTTGTTGTCCCGTTCCACCCTCCCTTTAATACTTGTTGTCTTGCAGTTTGACGGTGTTGGGGCGTTTGGGAAATCCTTCAAGAACCTCCTCATTATTACTCTGAGGTGATCGAAATCCTCTGCCCGTTGTTCTGTGTCTTCTTTTTCATCATAACCCTTCCATCTAACCCTGTAGAACAACCCGTCCTTTGTTTCCTTCCAGTCCACAATTTTCTCCACTTTGTATTCTTCCTCTCCTTCTTTTGTTGTGATCGGCGGCGGTCGGGGTTGGTTTCTGTGAAAGTTTTTGTCTTTTTTGTATGGACTAAGAAGATTGCTGTGGAACACAGGGTGTATTCCCATGGTTTTTGGAAGCTCCAATTCGTAGGCGTGACTTGATATGATTTTTTTGATCTTGAAAGGACCGTATTTCTTGTTGTCAAGTTTCTTGTTGGGACGGTTTGTCTTTATGTTTTGTCCGTAAAGCCAGACAAGGTCGTCCTCTTTGTATTTTGGTTGGTGTTCCACTGTGTCCTTTCTCCTGTGCCATTCCATTGCTGCTTTTGCTTCGTCCCATACTTCCTGCCAGTTGTTTGCTTTCTTATTTGCTTCAGGAATCGTGGTGACTTCTCTTAAGACATTCCATAGTG
This sequence comes from Ceratobasidium sp. AG-K, assembly GCA_037039685.1. Lineage (NCBI taxonomy): Eukaryota > Fungi > Basidiomycota > Agaricomycetes > Cantharellales > Ceratobasidiaceae > Ceratobasidium > Ceratobasidium sp. AG-K. Next base: position 448,290 of record JAWNGF010000015.1, on the reverse strand, counting down.
GTTCTCTGCCGTTGACAATCTCGAATGGGGTTTTTCCTGTGATCCCGTGTCGTTGGTTGTTGTAGCAGAATTCTGCAATAGGAAGTAGTTTGGCCCAGTTGTCTTGCCTGTAGTTAACAAATGTGCAAAGCCATGCTTCTATCCACTGGTTTATTCGTTCCGTTATTCCGTCTGTTTGTGGATGATATGCCGTGCTGAACGTCGGTGTTGTTCCGATTTTTTGGTAGAGGGCCTTCAGGAACCTGCTGTTGAAAGTTGTTCCTCTGTCCGAAACTGTACTTCGTGGGAAGCCGTGTAATCTCCAAATGTTCTTCAGGAAAAGATTGGTGAGTTGATCTGCAGTTGTTGATTCTTTGCAGGCTATGAAGTGTGCCATGCGGGAGAACCGATCCACTACCACTAGAATGCTGTCATTGCCTTGTGATTTTGGGAGTTTTACGATGAAATCGTATGCAATATCCTCCCATGGATTGTTCGGGATTTCGAGCGCTTTCAGTGGTACTTGGCTTTTTGTTCCTTTCGCCCTTTGGCACTGTTCACAAGAGTCAACGTATTTGTTTACTGTTGCCTTAAGTCCAGGCCAGTAGTATTTTCTTGAGATTAGCTCTAGCGTTCGGGCTTGACCCTGGTGTCCTGCCATTGGTGAATCATGGTGTAATCTGAGGATTTTTAGCCTAGTGTCCTTGTCTTCTGGCACGTAGATTTTCCCATCTATCCAGAGCAGGTCTTCCTCGAAGTTGTAGTTCCTAATTCCTTGTTGCACAGATTTGGGTAGGGTCCCCTTGTCTTTGCACAATTCTATGATCTTTCTGATGCTCTCGTCTTCGGTTTGTGCTTCTCTAATATCCGCAATGATGTCTGACTTGACTTCTCCGGCGAATCCTCTGAACTGTTCCTCCTTGATCATGATTTGTTCTGCTGTTGGTATTTTGCTATGATCCGCTCTTCTGGATAGTAGGTCTGGCTTCGTTGACATGTTCCCTGGACGGTAAACTATTTCAAAGTTGTAGGAAGCTAGGATTTGATGCCATCGAGCGTGACGTCGGTTAAATGTAGTTGCCTTCTTCCAGTATTGCAGGTTACGGTGATCGGTGTAGATTGTTATCGGTTCTCTTGTTCCTTCTAGATGTAACCGCCAGTGTTTTAGTGATTCCACAATTGCCATCAATTCCTTGTCGTGAACATTGTAGTTCATTTGTGCAGCGTTAAAGGATTTTGATAGGAAAGCGATGGGATGTAAGTAACCGTCGTCTTGTCTTTGAGAGAGTATTGATCCCATAGCAACGCCGCTTGCGTCGGTTTCCAATATGTAAGGTTTTGTTGGATCTGGATGTTGCAGTAGTGGTTCCTTGCATATTTCCTTCTTCAGGTTATCAAAAGCCTCCTGTTGTTCTGCTTCCCATTTCCATTTCTGGTCCTTCCTTGTTAGAACGGTTAAGGGTTTTGCCAGGCCACTGAAGTTTGGTACAAATCGCCTGTAAAAGTTTGCAAATCCTAGGAAGGCTTGGACTTGTTTGACTGTCCTTGGCTCCTTCCATTCCTTGATTGCTTTGACCTTTTCCTCTTGCATTGATATTCCTTCCTCGCTGATATTTATTCCTGTGTAGACAAGTTTCTTGATGAAGAATTCGCATTTTGGGAGTTTTGCAAAGAGGTTGTTGTTCAACAGGATTTTGAGTACCTTTCGAACATCCTCCACATGCTGGCTTTGGTCTTTGGAGAAACTTAATATGTCATCGATGTAAACAATGACACAGATATCAATCAGGTCGTGGAATATATGATTCATATATCGTTGGAATGTTGCCGGCGCATTTTTCAATCCGAAGGGCATGACAATATATTCGAATAGGCCTTCCTTGGTTCGGAATGCTGTTTTCCATTTGTCTCCTTCTTTAACTTGGATGTTGTTGAACCCCATACGCAAGTCTATTTTAGAAAAGATTTTTGCGTCCTTGATCTTGTCAAGGAGGTCTTCCATTAGTGGCATAGGGAAGCGGTCGTCTTTTGTTATCTCGTTGATTGGGCCGAAGTGTTGAACCAACCTGAGTTCTGGAGGTTTTTCCGGGTCCTTTGGGTCTTGTCCCTTTTTGACAAAGAAGGTTGCTGCGGCTACAGGTGACTTGCTCGGTCGGATTTTGCCTGCCGCTAGTTCCTCATCTAGGTACTTTCTGAGGGCTATGGATTCTGCCGGTGAGAGTGGGATTGGCCTAGCCGGTTTAGGAAGTTCTGCTCCTTCCACCAGATCAATGCAACAGTTGTATGGACGATGGTCCTGTATCCATTTAAATTTTTCCTCGCTAAAGACTTCTGCATAATCTTTGAATTCTTTGGGTATGTCTTCGATTTCTGCGGCTTTTCCAAGGATGTTGTCTGGTCACCAGGAAATTTCTTTTGATAACCAATCGATTATTGGATTGGCTTTCTCTAGCCATTCTAACCCCAGAATCAAGTGTGTATCTCCAGTAGGCATGGCAAAGAAGTTTTGCTTGAAGTTTTTCCCATGTAACTCAAATTCCAGATTTGCTTTGAATCGGATTTGATGTGACAGTTCCTTCCCTTGGATTCCAATTATTTTTCTAGGTGTTGGTAGTTCAATTAGAGCCAGGTTGTTTCTTTGTGCCCAAGTGATGTCGATGAAGTTCCTTGATGCTCCCAAGTCGATGAGAGTAGCGATGGGTTCCATGATTCCAGTAATGTTCGTGTAGACAATTGTTGATTTGCTGGTAGCTCTAAGGTACATTGTTTCCATTACTGGTTCGTTGGTCTCTCCACACACGCTTAGAGGGAGACCTCGCCTTTTCCCAACTCAGATTCCTCTTCTATTTTTCCTTCCCTTCCTTTGAGGTTAGGTTCCTCCTTTTTCCATTCTTTCTCCGGGCACTTGGCAAGCATGTGTTTGTCTGATCCGCATTTCAGGCAGCGTTTCGAGGAAATCCTAGCCTTGTAAACCTCGTCTGGGAGTCTTTTTGTAGAGCTAGAGGATGCTGTTACTGTCTTCTTCCCTATCGTGTTCTTGATTGCTTGTAGTTTCTGATCAATAGAGATTGCAATTGATATCCATCGGTCAAGGGATAGTTCTCGTTCTGTCCCATCTTCGTTGATCAGGGTTAGTTCGAAACGAGCCAGTTTGGTTTTGACTTCAGGTTTCAACCCTTCCTTGAATTGGTTGATCAGAGCTTCCTGTCCCCAGTTTACGTCTACCAGGAGGTATCGGAATTCCGAAGCATAGTTTGCTACCGAGTTAGTCTGTTTGCATTTTCGGATGTCCGATTCGGCTTTAGCCTTTTTGTTAGGGTCGCTGAACTGTTCCATGAAGTGTGCTTTGAAACTCTCCCATGAGGCGAGATTTTGGTTATTTCCTCCTTGGTTAAGCGATTGTAAGAGTACTTGTGCCCAGTGGGTGGCGGTTTTGTTCTCGGATTTGAAGTTTGCTAGGGCTTCGCGGATCCTTTCTTCGTCGGAAGTGTATTGATCGCCTAGACGTACAAAGTAGCTCTCCATTTGCGTAATGAACATTTCAGCGCCTTCTCCTTTCTTTCCGTCGAAGGCTTCCAGACGAGTAACCTTGGGACGACGCGGTCCACTGCCAATGTTTGGGTTCTCGATCAGTTGTTGGATTCTCAGTTCTAATTCGTCGATCCTGGTAGATTCTGCGTCTGGATGTGGTGGAGAATTTGATCGCCTAGACGGGATCCCGTGCAGGGATGCTTCGTCCATTTCTTCTTGCATATTGTTGATGGTTTCCTGAACTTCAGTGATTTTGGCAGTGAAGGAAGTTCCTTCCTGTTGTAAGGTTTCTAGTCCTTGTGTTACTGCCTCGTTCCATTCGAGTTGCCCTTGTCTGGTAGTGTTGAGTTCTTCGCGCACATTGTTCAAAAGTCCTTGAGCGTTGGTAACCTCATTTTGAAGGCGGGTTACGTCTTGACCGACTAGAAAAGAATTATGTTTGCCATTTCTAGCTGTGTTCAGAATGTCCGTCAAGGTGCCTTGTAGGGTGTTGATGGAGTCGTTAAAGATTTGCTGATTGTTTGCCAGGACTTGTGTGGCTTGTTCTAGGCCGCCAAGCCTTCGATCGATAGTGACTCTCATCCCGTCTATGACCCTAAGGACAGCGTTGTGTCTTCCTTCTAGAACATCGTCCAGATTGTCTAGATTACTGATTACGGTCCTCCTGCTGGAGCTGGAACTTGAACTTGAGCTTCCTGGATCCCCGGCGTTTTGTTGTACCAGAGCCAATTGTTCGGAGTAACCCTGTGGAACATATGGTGGTGCTGGAATCGCTGGTGTGACTGGCTGGGAAGTCATTGGAATTGGTCCTGCGTTGGTGATGGTTCCTCCAATTTGAGGGACTGTAGGAACATTGGGAATGTGTGGTGTAGGGGGGGGTCTAATGGGAGCAAGCAATACACCCCCATGAGCTTTGGGTTGGGGAGAAAAGAATTGTCTCCTAGACCCTAGTGGCCACAAGGGACGCGATGGCCCTGGACTTCCGGTTGAAATACAAATTACAGCTGGAGTGGGGTCATTTGTAAGATCCCCTGGTTCTCTATTTGTGATAGTGGGTTCTTCTTCTTGTACCGTTGTCATGTTGGCAATGCCGAAAGCTCCCGGCATTGATGTTTGACTTTGGGGGCGTGATTGGGCAGGTCCTCCTGCTTGAGCTTGTGCAATATCTTGCTTGTTTAGTGATCCTGTGGGCCTTGCGGCTTGACTGGGTCCTCTTCTTGTTGATATAGTGGATGAGGGACATGATCCTCCATCTTCTTGAATAGACATGTCGTATGTTGTTAAGCTTGTTTTGTAATGTTGTAAGCTTCTTCTTAATGGCTATGAGACAAGCCGTGATGGGGAGTGGACGGCACTAAGACCTAAGTGACCTCTTGAACCGCAACACACTTAAGTGTCTGTAGGCTCTTGAGGGTAGGGGTGGTTCAAAGTGTCACTCAAAGGGAATGTTTGACAAGACAAAACAAGCTGGGGTTACCAGGCTTGTTGGTCCTCTATATATATACACAAAGTGGCCAAGTCATACAAAGCATAGCCACATGAGTCACAACAGTCTACCAATCAGGAGTGTCCGTATGAGTCATGCTGTATGAACAGACATGACTCGTACAAAGCACAGCTGCGTTACACAGTGTAACACATAACCACAAGAAGGTGGCAACGCGGCAGTAAAACAAGGGGAAAGACAAACAAAGAACAAACACAAACACAAACACAAACACAAACACAAACACAAACACAAACACAAACACAAGAGAGGATGAGACGCCGACGAGTCCGATGGCGAGTGCATGGCTCACGACAGAACACTGCAATGAACCAGGTAACACTGTGTTCAACCCCATCGACCTCACAGAGGAAAAGGAGGACGAGCTCGACTCTCTGGTCAAAAAGGTCAACAAGGACTGCTGGGTGCAGTAGATCGGCCCTTTCGGGTTCCCCTCAAGGACCTTAAGGGGGGAGTAATGTCGTGAGCCATACTCTCGCCATCGGACTCGTCGGCGTCTCATCCTCTCTTGTGTTTGTGTTTGTGTTTGTGTTTGTGTTTGTGTTTGTTCTTTGTTTGTCTTTCCCCTTGTTTTACTGCTGCGTTGCCACCTTCTTGTGGTTATGTGTTACACTGTGTAACGCGGCTGTGCTTTGTACGAGTCATGTCTGTTCATACAGCATGACTCATACGGACACTCCTGATTGGTAGACTGTTGTGACTCATGTGGCTACGCTTTGTATGACTTGGTGTCGTGAGCCAGCTCACTCCATCGGACTCGACTGTTGTCTCGCCCGCCTGTTTCCTTCTTTTGTGTTGTGTTCCGTTTCCGTTTGCTGCGTTGCCACCTTCTTGTGGTTATTCTGGTACATTGTGTAACACGGCTGTGCTTTGTACGAGTCATGTCTGTTCATACAGCATGACTCACATGGACACTCCTGACTGGTAGACTGTATGACTCATGTGGCTGCGCCTTGTATGACTCGGCCACTTCTTGAATATATATAGAGGACCAACAAGCCTGGTAACCCCAGCTTGTTTTGTCTCATCAAAACATCCCCTTTGAGTGACACTTTGAACCACCCCTACCCTCAAGAGCCTACAGACGCTTAAGTGCGTTGCGGTTCAAGAGGTCACTAAGGTCTTAGTGCCATCCACTCTCCATCGCGGCTTGTCTCATAGTCACCAAGAAGAAGCTTACGACATTACAAAACAAGCTTAACAACATACAAGCATGTCTATTCAAGAAGATGGAGGGTCACGTCCCTCATCCACTATATCAACAAGAAGAGGACCCAGTCGGGCAGCAAGGCCCACAGGATCATTAAACGAACAAGACATCGCACAAACTCAAGCGGGAGGTCCTGCCCGATCACGCTCCCAGAGCCGATCTTCAATGCCGGGAGCTTTTGGCACCTCTGACATGACAATTGTAGAAGAAGAAGAACCCACCATCACAAATAGAGAACCAGGAGATCTCACAAATGACCCCACTCCAGCTGTGATTTGTATTTCAACTGGAAGTCCAGGGCCATCACGTCCCTTGTGGCCACTAGGGACTAGGAGGCAGTTTTTTTCTCCCCAGCCTGAAGCTCATGGGGGCGTGTCGCTTGTTCCCATTAGACCTCCTCCTACACCACACATTCCCAATGCCCCTACAGTCCCTCAAATTGGAGGAACCATCACCAACGCAGGACCTATCCCAATGGCTTCCCAGCCAATCACACCAGCGATTCCAGCGCCACCTTATGTCCCACAGGGTTACTCCGGGCAATCGGCCTCGGTACCACAAAACGCCGGTGATCCAGGAAGCTCAAGCTCAAGTTCCAGCTCTAGCAGCAGGACTGTAATCAGTAATTTAGACGACCTGGACAACCTCCTAGAAGGAAGACACAATGCCACCCTTAGGGTTATAGACGGAATGAGAGTCACTATAGATCGAAGGCTTAGCGGCCTAGAACAAGCCACACAGGTCCTAGCAAACAACCAGCAAATCTTTAACGACTCCATCAACACCCTACAAGGCACCTTAACAGACATTCTGAACTCGGCAAGAAATGGCGAACACAATTCCTTTCTAGTCGGACAAGTCGTAACCCGCCTTCGAAATGAGGTTGCCAACACTCAAGGACTAGTGAACAATGTACGCGAAGAACTCAACACTCCCAGACAAGGACAACTCGAGTGGAACGAGGCAGTAACTCAAGGACTAGAAACCTTACAACAGGAAGGAACCTCCTTCACTACCAAAATCACGGAAGTTCAAGAAGCTATCAACAATATGCGAGAAGAAATGGACGAAACTTCCCTGCACGGGATCCCGTCCAGGCAATCAAATTCTCCACCACATCCAGACGCGGAATCTACCAGGATTGACGAATTAGAATTAAGAATCCAACGACTGACCGAGAACCCAAACATTGGTAGCAGTTCACGCCGTCCCAAGGTGACTTGCCCAGAAGCCTTTGACGGAAAGAAAGGAGAAGGTGCCGAAATGTTCATCACACAAATGGAGAGCTACTTTGTACGTCTAGGCGATCAATACACTTCCAGCGAAGAAAGGATCTGCGAAGCTCTAGCAAACTTCAAATCCGAGAACAAAGCCGCCACTCACTGGGCACAAGTACTCTTACGATCGCTTAACCAAGGAGGAAACAACCAAAATCTTGCCTCATGGGAAAGTTTCAAAGCACACTTCATGGAACAGTTCAGCGACCCCAACAAAAAAGCTAAAGCCGAATCGGACATCCGAAAATGCAAACAGACCAACTCGGTGGCAAACTACGCTTCGGAATTCCGATACCTTCTGGTAGACGTAAACTGGGGACAGGAAGCTCTGATCAACCAATTCAAGGAAGGATTGAAGTCTGAAGTCAAAACCAAACTAGCTCGTTTCAAACTAACCCTGATCAATGAAGATGGGACAGAACGAGAACTTTCCCTTGACAGGTGGATCTCAATCGCAATCTCTATTGACCAGAAATTGCAACAAATCAAGACCTCTACAGGGAAGAAAGCAGCCCAACCAACCGCTAGTGGACAATCCTCTACAAAGCGGCTACCCGACGAAGTATACAAAGCAAGGATAGCAAGCAACCGCTGCTTGACGTGCGGACAGGAAGGACACCGTTCATTCAAATGCCCGTCCAAGGAATGGATAACGACGGAACCCAGCGTTAAAGGAAGGGAAGCAACAATTATGGAAGACTCGGGAAAAGAAGGGGTCTCCCTCTAACTGTGTGTGGAGAGACCAAAAAACCGGCAACAGAAACAATGTACTTTAGAGCAACAAATGAGTCAACCATTGTTTATGCAAACGTTGCCGGAATCACAGAACTTATCCCAACCCTCATCAATTCTGGAGCATCAAGGAACTTCTTGGACATCTCTTGGGGTCGATCCAACAATATCCCACTCATGGAACTGTCCACTCCGAGAAAAGTAATCGGTATCCAGGGGAAGGAACTCTCTCACCAAATACGTTTCAAAGCTAAGCTGGAACTAGACGTGGAGGGAAGAACCTGCAAACAAATCTTCTTTGCTATGCCTACTGGGGAAACTAAACTTATCCTAGGACTGGAATGGTTCGAAGAAGCAAACCCGGTCATCGATTGGAAAATGAAGCACATATCATGGCGGCCAGAACCCATCCAAGCAAGAACGGCCTCAATAGACGACCTACCCAAAGAATTCAAGGAATTTGCCGATGTCTTCAGTGAAGAGAAATTCAAAAGAATCCCAGATCATCGACCATATGACTGCGCCATCGATTTCAAAGAAGGAGCTGAACTTCCAAAACCAGCCAGACCAATCCCACTCTCTCCAGCAGAATCAATTGCACTAAGAGAATACCTGGATGAAGAAATCGCAGCGGGAAAGATCCGACCAAGCAAATCACCCATTGCATCACCTTGTTTCTTTGTTAAAAAACCGATCGATCCAAAAAATCCAGGAGCAGTTTGCCAGCTACGACTTGTTCAAGACCTCAGAGGAGTAAACGCCATTACAAAGGACGACAGATTCCCAATGCCCCTAATGGAAGACCTCCTGGATAAAATCAAGGACGCAAAAATTTTCTCCAAGATTGATCTACACATGGGTTTCAACAATATCAGAATTAGGGAAGGCGACAAATGGAAGACAGCTTTCAGAACAAAAGAAGGACTCTTCGAATACGTCGTCATGCCTTTTGGACTAAGAAACGCGCCAGCCATTTTCCAAAGATATATGAATCACATTTTCCATGATCTTATCGATGTATGTGTCATTGTATACATTGACAACATCCTAGTCTTCTCCAAGGACAGAAGCCAACATACCGTGGATGTCAGAAGAGTACTTAAGATCCTACTGGAGGAAAATCTTTTTGCAAAGCTTCCAAAATGCGAATTCTTTGTCACCAAATTAACGTATACTGGACTTGGAATCAGCGATTCGGGCATCTCAATGGAGGAAGAAAAGGTCAAGGCAATAAAGGAGTGGAAGGAACCAAAAACAGTCAAGCAGGTCCAAGCATTCCTAGGATTCACAAATTTCTACCGAAGATTCGTACCGAATTTCAGCCGATTAGCAAAACCCCTGACAACCTTAACAAGAAAGGAGAACAAATGGGAATGGGGAAACAATCAGCAGGAAGCATTTGAAGCCCTAAAAGCGGAAATCAGCAAGGAACCCACTCTACGCCATCCGAACCCTGACAAACCTTTCTTCTTGGAAACAGACGCAAGTGGAGTAGCAATGGGAGCAATCCTGTCGCAAAGGCAAGATGATGGCTACCTACACCCTATTGCTTTTCTTTCAAAATCTTTCAATGAGGCTCAGCTCAACTACGACGTCCACGATAAGGAACTTATGGCAATTATAGAATCTCTAACACATTGGAGGCTATACCTCGAAGGAACAAAAGACCCTATCACCATCTACACCGATCATAGGAATCTACAGTTCTGGAAGGAAGCAAGAACTTTCAACCGTCGACACGCAAGATGGCACCAATTGCTTGCTTCCTATAACTTTGACATCATATACCGCCCTGGAATCCTGTCATCTAAACCGGACCTATTGTCTAGGCGATCAGACCATGAAGATACCCCCACACCTGAACAAGTTATGATATCTGTCAAAAGGTTCAAGGGGTTTGTGGGACAAGTAGACACGGACATCATAGAAACTATCAAGGAGGCACAGGAAACAGACGAAGGGTTGTCACAAATCAAACAAATCTGCAGATCAAGGGAAACGTTACCAAAAACCCTACAACACAGTGCTAAGGATTACGATTTCAAAGAGGGACTTTTATGGTTCAAGGGAAGGATTTACGTGCCTGAAGATAAAGAAGCCAGGCTGGCCATCATGCGAGTTCACCACGACTCAAAAATTGCGGGACATCAAGGACAAGCTAGAACGCTGGAACTAATATCGAGAAGATACTTCTGGCCGGGAATGAAGCAAAGCGTAAACAGATACGTGGAATCCTGTGAAACTTGCCAACGGACAAAGGGATCAAAGTCGATAGTTCCGGTCAAGCCTCTAGAAATTCCAAAAGGACCGTGGGAAGACATAGTGTTTGACTTCGTAGTGAAATTACCAAAATCCAGAGGATCGGATAGCATCTTAGTAGTGGTGGACCGATTCTCAAGAATGGCACACTTCATACCCTGCAAAGAATCTCACACAGCAAGCGACCTTGCAAATCTTTTCGTCACAAATGTTTGGAAACTGCACGGTTTTCCAAAGAGCACGATCTCAGACCGAGGGACTACTTTCAATTCCAAACTTATGAAAGCTGTTTATGAGAAAATTGGAACTAGACCAGGTTTCAGTACTGCCTACCACCCCCAAACAGATGGAATAACGGAGAGAATCAATCAATGGATGGAAGGCTGGCTACGATCGTTCGTCAACTACCAACAGGATGATTGGGCGGACTTATTACCGATTGCAGAATTCAGCTATAATCTACAGAAACACCGCGTAACAGGTAGTTCCCCTTTTGAAATTGTCTACGGGAGGGAACCACTGTGGAACATCTCAGCAGAAGAATCCGCGGTTCCAGAAGCAAACAACATCACAGAAAAATGGCGTAAAATCCATGACGAAGCAATCGCGTCAATGGAAACCCAAAAGCTCCCAGAAGAAGAGCCAAGAAACGAGTACCAAGAAGGAGATCTAGTATGGCTGCTGGGAAAGAACATTCAAACAAAAAGGCCATCAAAGAAACTGGATAACAAAAAGCACGGGCCATTTGTTGTAAAACAAAAAATAGGGTCACACGCTTATGAGCTCGATGTACCGGCAACAATGAGGGTGCACCCTGTTTTTCACATTGATTTGCTCAGCCCTTACAAGGAAGACACAGAATTCAGCCAAAACCAACCCCGACCACCGCCGATCATAACAGAAGAAGGAGAAGAAGAATATGAAGTAGAGAAGATTTTGGACTGGAAAGAGACAAAGGATGGTCTTTTTTACAGGGTCCGATGGAAGGGTTATGGAAGTGAAGAAGACACAGAACAAAGGGCGGAAGATTTTGGTCACCTTTCAAAGATCATCAAGGACCTTCTACGCCGACACCCCGAAGCTGTTATGGATACTGACATTCTGTCATAGGAATAACATACTGAAATCCAAACCTATGCTTGTGGCGACTTTTCTGCTTGTTTGCATGTATGCAGTTTTGTAACTGTCTTTACTCCCTCTTGAACGCTACTTTTGTGCTACTTCTTTATGTCGAAATGTAGTACTCTCTAGTAGCTTCAATCCACTGTCTTTTGCGTCTCTATATGCGGGGATTTCATAAAGATATGAAATGTCTAAGTTTATTGTCTTTGGCGCTTAGGGAGAGATACATTGTTATACTTGTATCTCCACCAATACTGATCCGTTCGCTTAGCTTGAACTTGCGACTGACTCGCAAGCTTCCAATTCAGCCGATCGCACTTGTTTCATGTGAATTGACCGGCTATTTCCCGCGATATGTCTCGTGGCTTGTCAAGGTGCTGAAATGACTCATTTCAGCAGCCACCAGATCTTGAGAGCTGCATAGCTTGTAGATAGTGATTTAGTATAGTTACTTGACTGGAGCAATTAGTTAGATGACTCATAATATATGTTCCAGCCAACCAAAGCACTCTGACTCCATGAATGCTAGTCATCAAGGCATCAGTGTTCATCCACCCCTCCTATCATTGGTAGATGCCCCCAATGATAGCCACAACCAGATGACTAGTGTTCTGAGGCCTCTAGGGTATAAATACATGCCCTCTAAGAGCCCTCCATCCTCACCTCACTCTACATCTGTTGTGCTTTGGCTTGGCTGTGTGATTTCCCCCATTATTGTTGTGTGCCTCAAACAGTATTTGTTAGCCTAAAGAAAAGGATCTCCTGAGTACCTATTATAGAGGAAAGGTTGCAGACGTCTTATAGTGCTTTTACAAGTAAGAACAAGGAAGGCATTTAGGGAATAGCCTAAGATTAGTACATACTTAGTTCATTGCAACTAGGAGTGTGAAACAGTGACATTTAATAGCTAAGGGAACCTGAGCTCAGTACTCCTGCTCTTTCTATTACTAGTGTACATACACTCTACAGTAGGAAAGCTTAGTATCAATTCCATTAAGTGTGCAACTAGATTGCTTACTTACTGAGAGCATCTCAGACTACTGAGACATTACTTTATATTGTTCCACTGTGTGTATTCTGTAGTTATATCACTTGTACATACAAGTAGCTGCAACTCTCAGATATATAACAGAAGCTCCCACGCCATCTAACTACGCTCCAGGGAAGATAAAAGGCAGAAGGGGTGAAACGGGTAGTGTCACTTGCAAAACTTGCTACTATTCCAAGAAACACCCCCAACTCTACGCTCTGAATCTTTTTTGCCCTCTGCAATGCCTGCTGTCACCCGCTCCACCATTGCCAACAACCTTACCCGCGTCCTCGAAGGACCTGCCTTTGCCACGGCAAGGATCCTTGACTCCGGAGCCGCCCTCTACGTCTTCAAGAGGTCACAACAAGGCTCGGGCAGAATGCACTTCAGGGCCTCGGACGACATCCTCCACTCAGACCTGGGGGAATTCCAGTGGGTCGGAAAAAAATGGCCAACATGCATGCAGCTCCTACGGAAGGACATATTTGTCTGCCGGGGGTGTGCCGCATTCCAGGTCTCGGAGGTCGTTCTCCTCTCCACCCACATGCTGGGGGTGGTTGAATGGGGACAAGAAGGAGCGTACTCGAGCGAGTGGGTACCAGGCTACGACGGAAGGCAGCCAACGCTCCAACCTAGATGGAACGATGCCTGGGACGCCAACTACGAAAGGGACCTGAGCGACTGGAGGATGGAGAGGGGCCGATACCAAAAGGAGAAGATCGACTGGGAACCCTACTGGTGGAAGAAGGAGGAGACTGACGTGTCGGCATGGAAGGAGGCAGAGCCCAATGTGCGACAGTGGGACAAGGAGTTCGTGGAGGCTCAGGAAAGGGTTTTGGACTGGTCCAAGGCCGACTGGACTAGGGAGGAAACATGGGAAGAATGGGAGAAGTTCTCGGACAAACCGGGAAACACCGCGTTCAATCCCATCGACCTGACCTTGGAGGAGGATGAAGGGCTTGAGGAGTTTATGCTGAGGAAAGGGAAGGACTGCGCGGTGCAATAAGTCCATTCAGGTCCCCCAAATGGCCTCATAGGGGGGAGTAATGTCGTGAGCCAGCTCACTCCATTGGACTCGACTGTTGTCTCGCCCGCCTGTTTCCTTCTTTTGTGTTGTGTTCCGTTTCCGTTTGCTGCGTTGCCACCTTCTTGTGGTTATTCTGTTACATTGTGTAACGCGGCTGTGCTTTGTACGAGTCATGTCTGTTCATACAGCATGACTCACATGGACACTCCTGACTGGTAGACTGTATGACTCATGTGGCTGCGCCTTGTATGACTCGGCCACTTCTTGAATATATATAGAGGACCAACAAGCCTGGTAACCCCAGCTTGTTTTGTCTCATCAAAACATCCCCTTTGAGTGACACTTTGAACCACCCCTACCCTCAAGAGCCTACAGACGCTTAAGTGCGTTGCGGTTCAAGAGGTCACTAAGGTCTTAGTGCCGTCCACTCTCCATTGCGGCTTGTCTCATAGTCACCAAGAAGAAGCTTACGACACTTGGCCACTTTGCGTATATATATAGAGGACCAACAAGCCTGGTAACCCCAGCTTGTTTTGTCTCGTCAAACATTCCCTTTGAGTGACACTTTGAACCACCCCTACCCTCAAGAGCCTACAGACACTTAAGTGTGTTGCGGTTCAAGAGGTCACTTAGGTCTTAGTGCCGTCCACTCCCCATTGCGGCTTGTCTCATAGCCATTAAGAAGAAGCTTACGACAAGATGAACGCAAGCCCCCATCTGCCAATTTCTTGCTGGCCAAATTGCCCTCCCATTCCCAAAGACAGTTGCGGTTTTGGGATGGGACTTTGTAAGGACCACTACGAGGAAGACATTAGCATTGAGCGAGTCAAGGAGCTATTCAACCAATGTAGAACTCAACTAGATCATGTGAACTCACCTGAAAGTGATAGTCAGCCCTACCTTGAAGCGCTTGAGCCATGTTCAGTCAATCGGTGTGAGGGTTGGGCCCCAGCAGCGTGGAGCATGAACAATTGATTTAAAGGCGCTGGCAAAAGTTTGTTTACCATTAGGCAATTAAAGTCACATTCCCAGTGTCATCCAGAACCAAAGACCACCGTCGCCTCGAACCAGCAATTCGAGGTGTTACAGGCTACTGTATATGCGCGGTTTTAGCGCCTCTCAATCAAGTGCATGGACTTTGCTACACCGAACCTGCACTGTCACCAACTGTTTCACTCCATGTTTACAAAACACTCAGCTTGACAGTACATGAGTACACATTGAATTCCCTAAGCTCAGCCATGCCATTCCTCTACCACATGATATTTGTGCTTCATCTGCCCCTACGGCTTGTAGTTTGACTGTCTACGTGGTGACAATAGCTGTGAACCAGTGTCAGTGGCTTAACTTATGTAAAATCACTGGTCTGGAAGGTGGTACCAGGGGGAAGATGACCGCAAAAGAGTTAGTGGGTCCCTTTTGTGAATATAGGGAGGTTATGTGATTAATTTCATAAAATACTTGGTAGCAACTCCAGAGGAGATATTACAACAGTACAAGCACCAGCTCCCACCGCCCTACCGAGGTCTGACATACGTTACACCCATACAAGCATCCTCAGTCTCACCTGAGTGCAAGGTCTTATCTAGTTGATAGGTGTGCATGGGGAGAGGGGGGACAGGCATAGGCTGTCGGCAGAGAATGTTGAGCATTTGCAAGTCCCTGAGGACCCTCCGTATAATCATGAAGGTCCAAATGGTAGTTATCTCACATTGGAAAAAATAGGTTGGCTCACTGAAGAAATTGAAGACACATATACTGGCAGTGGGTAAATTGGACTTTAACACAGGCCACCCTACACTACTGAAAATTTCACAGGCACAAGGGTACAAACAAGACCAAGGGCACCAACTACAAATCCGATCGACGCAAGCTCAATCCCACCTGAGCCAGATAATCACAGGGGGCTGACAATGGGACCAGTGACAAGACACTATCATTGCTCAGAAATGCCAAGAAGTTTGATTTTTTTGTTGTTACATAGGGATCAGCAAGTTGTTTTTGACTTGGAGTAGTTTGGAGCACCCCTAGTGGGTTTTGTGCTTATCTGCTCAGGGGTTGACTGGCTTTGTAACAAAACTCTTGTGTGGGATTCCCATCTATTCAGATCGATGATAGTCCTAGCATATATCGACTATGCAGATCAATAAAGCGTCTCGGTTCTCCTTCCGAAACAGAGGTGACTCTCAATAGGATCTCACAATATACTCCACGGTTGTGAGCCACCCATTCAACATGGCAGAAAGGAAATATCCTTGTCAGGAAAATCACACAACGGATATATCCGGCGGCTCGTGGTGGCAGGTTACGCATCGGCGGCAAGTTGGCAGCATATCGGCTGCAACCGGAGCAACCTCGGCTGGTTGAGGATGTTGTTAGGCTGCAGGACTGTGAGTAGCCAGACCAGCCTCTGGACAAACCCAGCCTCTACAGTTGTACTTTAATACTCTTAGCATACTTGGGCCATTTTATTGTCATTTCTACCTAATGATTGGGCAAACAGAAGACAAGCAGCACCAGCAGGCCAATCTGAGATTACCGGTTGCCGTGGAGCAGGCATATATTCCACTTCCGGGAGAACCATCTCGTACTCATGTGGTCTAGCGGTGGAGCGCCTCACGCACGAAGCCGCCCAGGCCGTGTGTTTGATTCAATGCTAAGTAAAATATAAATAGTAATGAATGCGATAACAAGCAGATTAGAGTAAATAGTAAATAGTAGTAGGTGAGTAGAATAGTTGAAAAAGGACACAGCAGAACAAGAAAAGTAGAGCCGGTTTGGTATTATTTTGTAATGGCTATTATGCCATGGCATGTCCGGACGTACCTGGTTGGTGGAGCAAGGCGTGATCCTATAGCTGGCGCAGGTCGGAAGGAGGAGACCCGGGGACCGTGCGCCTGCTGCAGTGGCCCACATCCTTGTGCCGGTGCATGAATGCAGTTACTAGCGGCAGGTGGCTGCAGGTGGCTGCAGGTGGCGGCATGGGTTACAACTAGCAGCAGGCGGAGGTGTCCTTCCTGCCTATTTTCCTGACGTTATTTCTCTAGCATTCGATATTTTGACCATTTCTTGACCTTGATGGTATGTATTGGAGCTTAATAAATTTCGATGTTTCTCCAACAACGGGAACAGACCAGGGAGTAACATGGATGACCTGGTAACTTATCCGGGCATTTCCACGGATGGGAGCGTGGGTGGCGCGGTTTCGGATGTAGCACAGCCGCAGCTACTGAGAATGAGGTTTACCACGGACGGGATTATCGTATTGTGACCGCAATATATAAACGGGTTGAGCCCGGGTTACTATAGCTGACTAAGTTCAATTGTATTTACATATGGTTTTTGATAATATCACCGACTTCTTCGAGACTCGGGAGCAGGGGCGTATTGCACCACAAGCCAACGGCCATCTGTGCTTGAAATGTTTGTGCGGACATCTGGTGCTGGAGATGGTTAATCATCAGCCGGCCTCCTGAGAACGCGCGCTCAGCATCAACAGATGAGGCTTAAATTGGCTGGAATCAGGTCTTGAGTGGACTCGGGTGTAACGCATGTACGTACCTGGTACAGTTAGGTGATCAAGCGCCATTCGAGCAACACGGGGACGCCCTTCAAGTCTGGAACTCCAGTAGACTAGGACTCCTCAGTTTTGAGTGATTGCATCGCGGGGTACTACCGGGCTGTCGAGGTAGGCTTTGATCATGTCTTGCTCGAAATTGGTGGGCATTGACGACAAGCACGAATGTCGTTGAGTCCAAATATTCCGGCCGGTCTGGTCACATTGTCCAACTCAATCCAAAAATGGGGGAAGCCGAGTAATACTCAGTGTTTACCATTGAGGGGCTCGGATTGTTTCCTGTGGACGTGTTAGTCCCTTGATTCTCCGACGGGTAGTGTGTAGCGAAGCGATCAACAACACGAGCCCGGATTCATGCAACATCGAAACCGCGGTCTGAGAACCAGGCAATTTTACGATCAGGACACATCACTGCACATGGGTTAAATCTTATGTAAGTTTAAGTAAATTATCTGTGCATTTTAACTCACCATCAGCTAACTCCTACACGTCGGATTCCTCCATAGCTCCCAAATATTTTTCAAATACCAACAAGGCAGCCTCTGCTGCAACGCGTGTGACCAGGTGGAGATTCTGATGTAGCCGGTCGTCACGAACATCATAAAGCCTGGCATGGAGGCTTAGCAACTCGGGAAGTGTTTCGTGAATGAGCGGGACCTCCGATTACGAAAATCGGTCTGTTGGCTCCTGAAAAATCTTTGGGACAATAAATTAGAACCCAGCTCTAGAGGTTGGAAAAAAGAAATAGCTCACCTCTAAGACACACTCGCCAATTGCACTCGGTTTTATACCCTACAGATTGAGCATTTTCAAACACTTTTACAGCGCATATATGCGCAATCGTACCATGTACAACCGAGTCGGGCAAACCTATAGTACAAACCCCGGTGCATCATGCGCAGTATCCGTGTCGTTACCCGAGCGCTGCCCGCGAAATCGCCACCCGCGCCACCAATTGCAAATCATCTCCGTGCGGGATCATCCGGCCCTGATTAGGCGCCGCGGGTAGAACCACAGGTGTATCCGGTTTAGCGCCTACCATGTTACTCCCCGGAACAGACATCTTTGCAAATTCTTCACGTGACGCCTTGTTTCCTTTTGCGGGTGAGACCGACAGGCTCTTCCCACAAAAACCGGTGGGATTCGGAATTTGATTCAAGTGGGAAGCGCGCTATATCAAAGATAGCAAAGACCTCACCAGACCAGATTGTGCACATGCACCTTGGGGGATGAGACCTCTTGGTGACTGCAATTGGAAATCCTTCAGCAAGGTGTGGCAATCCCGACGAAAGCAGAACATGCATTCCTAGGGCTCATGTACCATTTCTGCTCTATTGACATCTTTCATACGCTAGGTTGGTCTTGTCTTCTGTGTCGCAACTAGTTCGATTATGTCTCATTATCGCGGAAAGCGCCCGTTTGTGTAGGTTGTATATGGAAAATACGCGTCATGTGGGGAATTTGCATAAGTGTTTGTAGATGTCGTCCACCTTTATTTCGATGCCGGTAGAAGCGGGCGCAGGATCCAGAACAATTATCACAACCCGCCGACTCTGGCTCACCACTCCAAGTTCCAGGTCTACTCAAGCACTGTTTGAAGGTCAGCGTCGGGTTAAACGGTATAGTTGGTTAACATCGCAGGCTATGAGTTTTAATCGGCCGAAAATGAATCACGCGCGAGGACATTCAGTTGCGAGTTTGGCTTTACCGTACGCATACATCCTGGGCCCGGTGAGCCATCAATGATCCTCCAAACAAATGGTTTGATTGGCGCAGCCTGGTTGGGCGCTTCGACTGAGCGCTGGCTTGAGTTGACCTGTCGCTTAGTCACAAAAGATAGGCATAGTCTAAGGGGTACCCGGGATGCGGGAGAGTGTGTGTATTATCCTGGCTCAGAATAACGCTATTACATCGCTAGACAAGGACAGGACGGAACCTCGGAAGTGAATGTGGGGTGGAGATAAATTTTCGAGCGAATTGAGTTTGGTGACCGGAGATGTCAATCCTGTGCAGCGCAATGGGCGTGGAGATATGGCAAACGTGATTAAGATAACAATAAGTGAGGCGGAGGTTGGTGGAGGGGGGAGAGATAGAGGGGAGGACAGGAACGAAGCTTTTGAGAAGAACGCCTTAAGCCGCAAAAAATCCACTGCGCATCCGGCAGTGTTCTCACGGTCGTTGGAGACGGCCTTGTATCAATCGTCGTCTGGTCCCTGGAGGCACAAGGCGCCTGTAAAGGTTGCCGCATGAGAGACATTGACCGAAGAGGGAGTGACTGTTCCAGGGCGGTGGAGGTACGTATTAAACGAACATGCTCATAGGGGGCGCGCTGAAACTGATGGGCAATTTGCGAGTAATCTCGGCAAAGCTGCGTCGAGTGAGGGGAGAGCTAATGACTGAACAAGCTTTCGTGGGCACCGCATGTGAGCCCTTAGCGAGCAGGGGGACTCACCTCGTAAGAGTCTCCTGTGCCCAACCGGGGACCGGCTGGCAGGGAGTCGAGAGCACGGGTACTGGACTGTCCACGGAATACTGCCAACAACCCCCCAAGTGCAGGCAAAACGGATTGCCATGGCTTACGTCCCAAGGAAGGTGCAGTGGGCGACCGTGCTCCCGAGATTCATCACTGCGCGACCGTTGGTAAACAGGCCAGTCCGAGACTGCGGTGGACTATTGCGATACTGTCAATCGGAACGGGTGGTGAGGCAGGAATCCAATTTCGCATCGACTAGAGGTGGATGTGCGCTGATGGATACTGCCCTCTTAGCACAGAACAGAATCTCTACGGAAAAGGAACGTACCACATGTCTACTCGACAGAGGTCCGACACGAGGGGCCGGGGGCCTGGGAGCCATGCAAACGTGATCAGGGGCACCGCACTTGACTGGTTCGACTACACCCGCCATGCAGAGAGGCGCTGAAGCACGGCAGCCCCAAGATTGTATCTAATGAAGGCGCTAGCGACAGGCGAAAAGCATGGGGGCGGCGGAGCGATAGGTTAGGGGGAGTATGTAGAACAGCGACACTTACTCTTGCGTGCATCAAACACGAATATAAACGCAATCAAGCAGTTTTTTCGGTTCATTGGAAGGAACAGTTCTGCTAAACAGGTGTGTTGTAGGAACAGTAAGGGAGGGGTGGGGGCGAGGTTACGCTCAGGAGGTCCGACGGCTCACGTGGCCACCCCCCTTCAAGTTCATCCCCACCCTTCTAGTGGTCCTGCTGGGTGGGTCCATCGGTTGTCTACCCGTTGCATCAAGTCCTGAGCCGAACATGAGCTACCATGACCCCAAGGTCGGCAGCGCTTCTCCTGTCTTTGCCTTCCGTGCCGTCTCATTTCCCGTCCATCCGGAGTAACCCCAAGCATCGCCTGTCCCATCTTGCGCACCGCAGATGAACAATTACCACAGTTCTCTAAATCACTGCGTTGCAGACGCCTTAGAAAAGAGTGCGTGTGGTAATTGGTACACATAATCTGCTTCTGTCCCTCGGCGGTGATACTCAATGCTGACGTTGAAAACTTCCAGGTTAGCGCTCTCGTGGTCATCGACCATCTCTGACTTCCTTCTATCCATGCAACGAAGGTCCTTGCCATCCCAGTCCAACGATCGAGTACGGCCAAATGGTGGGAGGTAAGTACCGGTCGCCTCAACGGGTTGATTTTAAGAGGCTGATGCCACCCCACTCCTTGCTCAGTTATCACTATCATTGCTCCAGCTCCTATATAGTCCCTATCAGTGTCGTCTTGAATGCTAGCAGTGTTATGGGCTGTCTACGGATCGTAATCCTGGTCAGGTTTTCGCCCTCCCGAGGATAGATTGTTCCTTCCGCACGTACTCACCCCCTCGCTCGGCCGGGTCCCTGTAGACATCCCCAGTTCCAGTGTGCTTGGCTACTGGCGTCAAGGACACACTATACTTTGCGGTAAGCTCTGCATCCCTTCCCGCATCTTTGGGGGATGTTGGCTGAACGTGCTGCAGTGCTCTGGTTTATCATCACCTGCTCACCACCCATCGCTTGTTACTCGCCATTCACTACCTACAATGACTCCAGTTCTTGCCTAGGAGTACTAACTGGACTCCACACTGGGTATCCTAAACCCATCCGACACGCATACTACATAGGCGGCGCAGCCACACACCTCGCAAGGCACCCACACCTCTCAGGCTGACTTTAATCACTTTCTCCCCGCTCGGCTTCGACATCCGTGGCTTCTCGTCTGGAAATTGGGTAGCTCGGATCAAGGTCATCGCAATGTTACCATGAGGGAGAAGTACAGAGGCGCATGTTCGGCGAGTAGCTTGGAGTTTTGTTTCCGCGTTCCGTTGTGTGCCCCGCTGATTCTGGGTACCTTTTTCTGCGTCTGGTAGAGTACCCTCCTGCTCAAGCTATAGCTTTTACCTATATTTGAGGAGGTAAAGTTCACAAAGGCTAGGTTTTGTGCGGCGACTCCTAAGCAGGGCGGTCTGACTAGACACGCCCCGCAATCCTAGTACCAAGCCCGCTTCTTAGCTCTGAGACAGTCGTATGACTTATCAGATTTCCGATACCAAGAGTAGGAATCTGCTCAATAGCTTTGATCCCGCATTTTCCCTCTCTTTAAGAGACAACGATTGCCTGCTGGGGTGCGCCCCATCCTCCAAGAGGTCTCAGCAGCTCTAATCATGTATATAACATTGAAACGTGATAGTGTTTTTAGCATGAAGCAACAACGGATTGGTTCGGTTTATTCCCAGCTTCAACAACCCTGCTGGACCCGAACAGACGAGTCATTGCACAGCAGTCACGTGATATTTTGTTTCTGTCCCTAGATCGTCAGCTCAACAACGACAGTATATATGCGTGCAGCTTTTAGAGTCCTGCGACTCCATGTCAATCTCAGGGCGGTTAGGTGGAGACGTATTGCTCTACATGCGCACTGGTCGCGCATACTTTTGTTGATTGAATCTCAGGCCACGTCCAAGGCCAGCACCGTACCGACGCAACACAGGCATTTGACCCAATGTTACAGGGCCGACACAGGAACAGGGATATAAAGGCCGTCATTGAAATAACCTGTCCTTTGTGAAGGCGCACTCCATGGCTAAGGTGGCCAAAACAACGTCAGCTGTGTACGAGTTCGCTGGCAATCTGGTCAGATTCCGCGATAGGTTTTTTTCGGCACTCCTGAATATATGTCTTTCGGCCTTTACACCATGTACGACCTAGTGGATATAAATAAAAGTGCTCCCCCCACAGTGGCCTGACCCTGGTTTACCCGGCCCAACGTGCTGGCTCACGCCCTCCACGCCGTTCCTCGGCAGGTTTCGAGCTACCAATTGATGGGCTCCAGCTTATAGCCAGGCAATAGCGAGCCCTCCGCCACACATCTGCGGGGATACAATATACACGGGCGTTTCCCGCGGTCTGGTTCCTGTTCGTTGACTGAGACTTCCGTCGGATATTAGGTCAGTCGGGCGGCTTAGGGAAGCCGGAGTATCCCGTCAACAAACACCCAGTCGACTCTTTGTCATAACCAGCTACCATAGTCGATCTGTGCATTCGCGATCGATAATCACCTAACAAGCAAACATGCCGCTTTGAGGCCATTGTCTCGCGGTGCCCTTCATTCGCTCGCCCCCTGCTCACTTTTGAGTTTGTGGCTAAGTAAAGCCACGGAACGGAGTTGAAGCACGCGCCATCAAATTGGGCATAGCTCGGTGGGGTTTCTGCCACGGCTCCGATCCCATTAGCATACGCAGTGTTGTTCACGGTTACTACACACCGTGGCTGGACCGGTGGGTGAAATACTGTGTTTATCTTTCTCTCTTCGACTAGGCGGTGCCCGTGCTCAGGGTGAGTTTGGTTTGGTTTGTCGTGCCTGATAGATAATTTTTTTCTCTATGATTGGCTCCTTCCCAGATAGATATAAATACGGAGGCAGCGGTACAGCTTTCCTTCAACTCAAATCGATTCATTCAATTCAAGAGATAGGTTTCGGAGCATCAACAACGATGCGATCACAGGGCTATTAGCTACAGAGTAAAAACGCAGCCGAGTGGGGCCCACTAGCCGGAGTGATTCGCCGCATCTCGTTTCAGAGCCAGGAGGTTGAATTCATTCTGCAATCTCCATCGACATTTTCTCAAGCTTCTGGATTGTGGTTTCGAGCGATGAGCTTGCCTGGGACTCAGGAACGATTTGCGATTCTTCCGGACTGTGGCACAGACTGGTTAAGAAGTGGCAATAAGTCTGAAAACGAGGGGAGGGGTCGCACATTACAGAATCCGGCTGGCTCAGAAGATCTCGGCCTAAGTCCGACATAGCTCGTAATGCTTGTTCCGCTACCAGATTGCGAAATGTGAAATCCCGATCAACTGGGCAAGGGCATGCGACATACATATGTACGTTTCGTTGTCATCCAACGCGTATAGTTTGGGATCTACAAAGCATGTTCGAAGTGTAGCCGGGGAGGAAAAATTGACCGATAGTACGCACCAATGATCTCTATGCGTCTGTTGGCATTCTCGAACGATATCATTCGTCGGTAGATCATGTCTCCAGTACCAACGATATCCCGGCCCTCGTTGTCCGTAGATTCAGACTTAGATTTAGGGAAATGGGTAACTGAGATAACAAAGTTATGTCCTATATGTGACATCTTGTCAGGCTATTAGCTCGTACTAGACGCATAGTCTCACCCACCTTCGGCGTGGTGGGGGGATGGGGGGTCAGCCTTCGTGGACATTGATTCTGGTACCAGGTGAGCAGATAGGACTGTGTAGGCAAGAGCCAACATACCGATTGTGGAAGTCGACTCGGAACGATGGGTTCTACCAAACACAGAGAACCATGATGTGTACGATTGATTCGAAGACTAAGTAGTCAAGTGAGCAGCGTTGCCTACGCTCAAGAATTCGAGTAGCCTACCGATGTGCCAACAGATGAGGGCTGCTCGGGGGTGGCCTGAACAATCTCGTCATCGAATAACGTGAGAGCGTCGGGTGGTTGGGCGTTGCGGCTTGCAGACTGACAGGGTGAGCGTGTGAGAACAACCAGAGACAACGCATAGAACATACTAGCACGCGGGTTTGGTAGGTTTCCACCTGGCGAAGCAGCTTGCTGGCTCGCTCAATGTGAGGCTGTCGTTTAGCGTACAATTGTGAAAGGATACGGCTCTGCCTGATGAGCTTGTCGGTCGTAGCGCGATCCTCTTGAGACTCGTTCGTCATTTGCCAGTGGTACCTGGTATAAGCAACCGAATGAGCCGAGGAGTCATTCGCATGATAACAACATAAGTCTCAGTAGGTTACTGTACCTGCAGTAAGCTCGCTTTAGCTCCTGGAAGTCGTCGGGAGGGATGAGGTCTCTGTGGTTTTCTAGGACGGTATTCGTACTCTGTAGAACTTTGTCGACTTGTTTGAGGATGTCCGTAGCGGTCTTTCCGGCATACTTCGACTGAGGAGTGTAGCTATAACCTACGTCTAGTCCGCTTGCAAGACTTGTGAGGGCCCCACTGACGGTTATCCAGTCTGTGGGCATGCTTGGTGAGGTGGCTTGGATCGAACGTAGTTCCCTTTCAGGGGTGGAGGTGGTATGGGTAAACGGTAGTCGGACTTCGAATGTGGGAGGTTTCTGCAATCCGATGTGTATCAGGTGTGCATACCGAAGTTGGTGGAAAATCCAGAGAACGATGGTTCGTGTTGTGTGGGATGGAAATTCATCCGAGACCCAGAGAACATAGGGGAAAAGTTAGCGTCAGCGGAATCCCGCTCAACAAAGGATATTCGACACGAAAGCCCCACCTGAACTGGTATTGTCGCATACGCCTTGAGAACGGTTCGTCGAACTTTCAAAAATCCCTGGGGTTACAACTCACAACATAAGCACGTGCTCACAGCTCCTATACTCACCCCCTCCGTCAACGCCGAGGGTCCTATCCAGGCAATGTCTTTGGCTTCAATGCGGACTTCGAAGTAATTGAATCAATCACTCACTCAGAAGTTTGACGGCCTTTGGTTTACATTCCGCCGTCTCTGTGAGTGTTTCCGAGCCCCCGAGATTCCATTAGCAATGCCAGGTTAACCTGACTTCGTTTGGCCTCTCCCCTTTACCCCGGCTCATTTCAAGTATCTCTCAGACTCGTCGCATTACCCTCGCAGAATGGCGCCCCCAACCCAGGCTTTCCAAGGTGCCAATGCTTCGTCGCTGTCCCCAGAGCAACTCTCTGGTGCCGAAAAATTATGGGTCTCGTATCAACCTTACTTGCTATCTCAAGGATATCAACTACGTCCCCGATATCGACCCGGTTGGGTACCATCATGGATAGAGACAGGCCAGGATCCTTACGACTGTGAGGACAGTGTTAATTCCATGGTAGGCTGGGTAGAACACAGTTGTCTCTGCTGGCACCGACTCGCTGATAGCCTGTTAGAACCCTCGATGCGCTCAGGCTAAAGGACAGCGCCCAAGTCATGATCAAGATGATCATCCCACCAGAGGATGATCGTGAGGGCGTGGAAGAACTCGAAATTGTTCGAAAGCTTTCATCCGAGCCATATTTGTCAGACCCAGCTAACCATACGGTCCGATGCCTCGACTCGTTTCCAACACCTGACGTCAAAGATGGCATGTTTTATGTGATGCCACTGCTCATGCAGTACGACGAACACCCGTTTTATAACCTTCATGAGATTAGGGATTTTCTTGCTCAGATCTTTGAGGTACGTTAATCATCTTTTACACATATGCAGGAAAGCTTATCTTGGATGTAACTGCCGCAGGGTCTTCAGTTCCTTCACAATAATGATATTGCTCATTGGTATAGTGCTGCATACCTTGCCCCTGGACCATTCTAATGGCAGCTCAATTGCAGCGACATTGCTTCGTCCAATATTCTCATGGACGGACGGGCATTGTATGACGAACCGTTCCACCCATTCGACCAGCACCTCACGCTGGACGGTTCCCGACTACTCAGTGCGAAATATACGCGCTCACAGGTTGGAATGCGATACTATTACATAGACTTCGGGTACGCCAAATGGTTTCACAGACCGGATGAACCTCGTCTTGTTACCGGATCGCGTGCTCGAGAGAGAGCCCCAGAACAGCTGGCTGGAGAGCCGTATGATCCTTTCAGGACAGACATCTACCAGCTGGGCGCTGTTCTTCGGAGGGACCTCATACCTGTACGTAGGTTTATCTTCTGTTTCACCGCTACAGAGCTTGATACGATAGTGCCATTTTGACGGACCTAGAAGAACCCCCTTATCCGCTTCCTCCTACCTCTTGCCCAAGAGATGACAAGGCGAGACCCCAACGTGCGACCCACGCTTCAGCAGGCACATCGCATGATGGACGCACACTTCGCCGGCCTACAAGGGTGGAGGATGCGTTGGCCAATTATACCACACGATGCGTCATCTAGGCAGCGTTTTACCTACGTTGTGACTGGAGTAGCCACGGAGATTATGTTCTGCCTCAGAAGCATACTCCGTATGTTGCTTCTCGTACGTCAATAGAGACGATAGTAGCGATTGGCGTGTAGCAACTTAGCTTATCCCACCCTGAACCTCATAACCTCTCTTGCATACCTGATGGCGGTGTGTCGAAGTCAGAATCGGCGCTTGCATTTTGATCAGTGATTTTTGCTCTCGCGGTTCGGTCATCCCACTGTGAGGGCCTGTAAAGGGCCTTGCAATCGGGGATATCCCATTTGAAATTCCAAACTGACTGCCCCCCGGACGATGCGTACCGAATTGATACTATTTATGAGACTAGAAGGCCAGTCGCTGATTACTAGCTCAGCAAAAATTGAAAATGCTCCGGTGCGCTCCGGAGCCGGGGTTTTGCTCGGGAGCGCTGTGTAGGCTCCGGAGCGCACTGGGAGCGTCGCAATCACGTGCTCCTGAGCGCTCCAGGAGCCTAAGGAGCACTTCGGAGCCCTCACGCGCTCCGAAAATTTTTCACTTTTTGCTGAGAGATCCGTAGATACGGGACTTGTGGACCACTCTCGTGTATTCCTGCAAGTTCATAACACTGTTATGCACGTCTATTGACTTGGATGGTGAAAAGCTCTGTTCTGTTTGGGTGGGTGAGGTCAAGTGTGCAGACATCAACAGAAACCCAAGAGGGTTTGGAGTGCTCATCACCAAAGTCCTCCAGTGCTAACAAGCGCCAATTTGCTCCTACATGCTTGCTTGTATAAACATCAGCAAAACAGACCTTGGATAAAAGGTGATTTAAATCACTTTAAATCACAGAATCCAAAAAATCAAGGGCTAAATTTGAGAGTACTCAAAATCCACCAAGGGTGCATTTATAGTTGTCACAAAAAAGGTGTGGGCTAAATTTGCACAGGCAATGCTAGATGAGCAAACTTGGCCTGACCAGCAGGGTCTGGTGCTAGGACGGTGTTGATACACAGGTGGGTTGACAACCTTAACCTAACCATGCTGACTCAGGCACCTATTTGAAGCACATGTCATGCCATTCCACAACATGCAAGAATCCACATATGAATCACATTGCAATAGGATCTATGAATACGGAATCATAGAATCTAGGCATCTTTGACTGTACTGTGCCGTTGACCCTTCAAGGTTGGTTTATCATCTATGAGTACATGGTGATGAGATGGTTTTCCTTCATCTGGAAACCTGTAAATACCTAGACGGGGATATATATCACTAGCTAGCATACATAGGTACCCTAGCTGAAATGGAAAGGTCCTGTGTTTATTGTAGTATGTAGCACTAACTGTGGTGAGCTGAGTGTATCTGGTGTCACATACCCCCAGCTAGCATGCTATAATGGCTATCTTATGCTAGATTGCTGCTAGTTAGTGCTATATGATGCTAGCTGGTGCTAGCTGGTGCTAGGTACTGCTCTGGTCTGTGGGGGAAAAATATGGTAATGGACGGAACAATTTTGGACATGACTAAGCACTGACTAAGCAGTGGCTGTGCCAATTTGCCAAATGAAATATGTTTCAAATGCTTAGTCACATTGGCAATTTTGATCATACTTTTGAACCAGCCATGGGTTTTCTGTCCCCTGTGCACCCATGTGGTGTTGTAAGCTTCTTCTTGGTGGCTATGAGACAAGCCGCGATGGAGAGTGGACGGCACTAAGACCTAAGTGACCTCTTGAACCGCAACACACTTAAGTGTCTGTAGGCTCTTGAGGGTAGGGGTGGTTCAAAGTGTCACTCAAAGGGGATGTTTGACGAGACAAAACAAGCTGGGGTTACCAGGCTTGTTGGTCCTCTATATATATTCAAGAAGTGGCCAAGTCATACAAAGCACAGCCACACGAGTCAAGCAAGTCTACCAATCAGGAGTGTCCACGTGAGCCATGCTGTATGAACAGACATGACTCGTACAAAGCACAGCCGCGTTACACAGTGTAACAGAAATAACCACAAGAAGGTGGCAACGCGGCACAGGAAAAGACGAACAACGTACAAACAGGAAGACAGACACAAGGACAGACAGGCGAGGCACAAGACAAGTCCAATGGAGTGAGCTGGCTCGTGACATGTGGCTAAATGCTACAAAATACCCCCAGGTGAGTCAAGGGGGTGATTCAGGGGGGTGGGGAATAGGGGTAATTGGTGAGTCCAAGGGGATTAAAGGGACTTTGTTATGGATACTGACTCCCATTGGTATCTATACTTAGTCTAAACTTGCTATACCCAAGGATCGGAAAATGTACAAAATATGTCTCGTTTTGTATCGCCTGTAACAAATGTGTTTCGGCTTGGATTGTATATACGAGAATGCGAATCGATACTCCTGATGTTTCTCTATCAGTCGTGACCTTCAGCAACTTAAACGACCAGGAATGCATTAAGTTACAAATTGTTTAAATTTAATCAATTTGTACCTTCGTGAAATACAAGTATTTCTGGTATATTGTCTCACTTGTCTGACCGATCGACTTGATTTTTTTTGCGCTCACTAACGTACAGCCTCGCACATGTATCGGCGGAGTTTCATGTATTTCTGTACAGCGGCTTCGGAGATATTCTCTTATCAGTGTTCAAATATCGATAGCCACATGATCCATACTTTGAACACAGCATATCTCCACATCCACTCCATGGAATTCCACAATCAGACTTGCGTTTGGAGTCGCACTGCCTTGCTCTATTTTTTTAGATAGTCTTTATCTAGTAGTTTCTGTGTTCTGGAAAGCTCTTTCAAAACAGTCACATGCATACCCACACCATGTATGGAGTTTGTACCTTTAATATATACTTTGAGCAGCACTGCATGATCTAACTATAGCTACAGAGCTATTCTCAGGCTCCTCCACACTATCTAGTGGCCTGGAAATTCTAGTTAGAATATGTACACTTGAGTATTCATACCTGTGCACTCTAAGGTATATAAACTGGCCTCTGAGAGCCTCCAGAGATCACCTCTCAATTTACTTTCAATACATCTTTACCAAGTTTATCACCTGTGTGACAGCTTTACAGCTTATTCTAAGACCTAAAGCAGTTCTCCCAATAACACTCCTTAATTGTTGAGTTTAACTCCAATTAAGTTGCAGTTGAGGTTGAGATAACTTTAAGAGTTCTACAGTAAGCACTAAGCACTGCACTACAGATACTTGTGTTAGAGAAGTATATTAAGTGTTAACTTGATTCTAGCAATCAGGGGGGATATCTTAAATACCACCTATAGGGAACCTTGCCTTGTAGCATTGCTCAAACAGTTGTAGCTTAAGTGTACCTCTACAGTTAAGAAAGATATATTGTCTTTAGTAACAAATACTGTTAGTAACAGCATATTAGTGCCCTCTGAGGATCTAGTAAAGTTTACTTTACCCTCTGGCTCCATAAAGTTGTGATACGGACAAAGTATATTCTATACTTTAGAATATATCTACACTGAACCATAACATTGGTGAAGCAACCCAGGTCTTCATTAATATTGCTGTTAAACTGCTGTTACCATAGGTATCCATCAACCAGCAACAAACTCTAGCTTTATAACTGCAATTTCACTCCAACACTCCCAAACCTCATCATCAGACATGGCCACTATTACAGTTGGTCAAGATGATTCTGTCTCCAATCCAAGGAGCAGAATTGAATCATGGAGGAGGCAAACAGCCTCTACCAATTCAGCACATACCTCACTACTCAGTTCCACTGCTTCTTCTAATCTGCTTTATGATGCAAAAGCAATTAAGGACTCTGAGTACTTGGTGCTGGATGAATTATCAGATGATATAGCTCAAGCCAATCAGTGTGCTCCTCAGAGTACTGCCCTTATCTCTCAAGTTAAATTGAACCCTGAGCAAAACAAAAGAAGGAAAAAATTGCACTCAGTTGGGTTCAAAGTTTATGATAAGGAGGTGATCAAAAAGGAGGATGCTGTATATATGCCTCCAGCAGCAGAAGAATATTTCAAACTGGTTCTAGAACACTTGGCATCATGCTGTGAGTTTATCCCTACTTGTTGTAAGCTACTTCTTAGTGGCTATGGAACAAGCTGCAAGGGAGAGTGGACGGCACTAAGACCTAAGTGACCTCTTGAACCGCAACACACTTAAGTGTCTGTAGGCTCTAAAGGGTAGGGGTGGTTCTAAGTGTCACTCAAAAGGGATGTTTTGACAAGACAAAACAAGCTGGGGTTACTAGGCTTGTTGGTCCTCTATATATATTCAAAAAGTGGCCAAGTCATACAAGGCGCAGCCACACAAGTCATACAAGCAAGCCAGTCGGGAGTGTCCAAGTGAGTCATGCTGTATGAACAGACATGACTTGTATAAAGAACAGCCGCATTACACAATGTAACAGGATAACCACAAGAAGGTGGCAATGCGGCGGGAAAAGAGAAACAAGACATACAAACACAGCCACAAGACAGGGCGAGGCGCGGACGAGTCCGAATGGAGTGAGCAAGGCTCACAACATTACTCCCCCCTAAGAGTCCATTTGGGGGACCTGAACAGACTTACTGTACTGTGCAGTCCTTCTCCTTCTTCAGCATATACTCTTCCAACCCTTCTTTGTCCTCCAAGGTCAGGTCAATGGGATTGAAGACGGTATTCCCTGGCTCATCCAAGAACTTCTCCCATTCTTCCCAAGTCTCCTCCTTTGTCCAGTCTGCCTTGGACCAGTCCAAAACCCTCTTCTGGGCCTCCGCAAACTCCTCATCCCACTGCTGCACATCAGGCTCTGCCTCCTTCGACACCGACACGTCAGTCTCCTCCTTCCTCCACCAGTAAGGCTCCCATTTGATCTTCTCCTTCTGGTATCTGCCCCTCTCCATCCTCCAGTCGCTCAGGTCTTTCTCGTAGTTGGCGTCCCAAGCGTCGTTCCACCTGGGTCGTAGTGTTGGTGGTCTCCCATTGTACCCTGGTACCCATTTGCTTGAGTATGCCCCCTCTTGCCCCCATTCAATGACTCCAAGCATGTGGGTGGAAAGGAGGACAACCTCCGAGACCTGGAACGCAGTGCATCCTTGACAAACAAAGATGTCCCTTTGTAGGAGTTGCATGCGTGTCAGCCATTTCTTCCCAACCCACTGGAATTCTCCCAGGTCTGAGTGTAGGATGTCGTCCAACACCCTGAAATGCATTCTTCCCAAGCTTTGCTGGGACCTTCTGAAGATGTAGAGAGCGGCCCCAGCATCAAGGATTCTCGCTGTAGCAAACACTGGTCCGTCAAGGACCCGGGTAAGGTTGTTGGCAATGGTGGAGCAGGTGATGGCAGGCATTGTGGAGGGCAAAAAAGATTTAGAGAGTTGAGTGCGGGGTGTAGTTTTGAGTAGTTGCAAGTTTTGCAGATATGACTACCAACTGCACCCCCTCTGCCTTTTATCTTTCCTGGAACGTAGTTAGATGGCGTGGGAGCTTTGGGGTGTTTATGTAGAAAGTCTTTGATGATCTTGGACAGATGTCCAAAATCTTCCGCCTTCTGTTCCGTATCTTCTTTGTCTCCATATCCCTTCCATCTGACCCTGTAAAAAAGACCATCCTTTGTCTCCTTCCAGTCCAAAATCTTTTCTACCTCATATTCTTCTTCTCCTTCTTCAGTAATGATTGGCGGTGGTCGGGGTTGGTTTTGCTTGAACTCCGTGTCTTCTATGTAAGGGCTGAGCAAGTCAATGTGGAAAACAGGGTGCACCCTCATTGTTGCCGGCAGAGTGAGCTCATAAGTGTGTGATCCTATCTTTTGCTTCACAACAAATGGTCCATGTTTCTTGTTATCCAGTTTCTTTGAGGGTCTTTTTGTTTGGATGTTTCTTCCCAACAGCCATACTAGATCTCCTTCCTGGTACTCGTTTTTTGGTTCTTCTTCAGGGAGCCTTTGGTTTTCCATTGATGCAATTGCTTTGTTGTGGATGCTACGCCATTTTTCCATAATGGTGTTCACTTCAGGAACCATTGTTTCTTCTGATGAGATGTTCCACAGTGGTTCCCTGCCGTAGACTATTGCAAAAGGGGAACTACCCGTTATACGGTGCTTCTGCAGATTATAACTGAATTCTGCAATTGGTAACAGGTCCGCCCAATCATCTTGCTGGTAGTTGACAAAGGATCATAGCCAGCCTTCCATCCATTGGTTGATTCTCTCTGTCACTCCATCTGTCTGGGGGTGGTAGGCAGTGCTGAAACTTGGGCTAGTTCCAATTCTCTTGTAAATGGCCTTCATAAGCTTAGAATTGAAAGTAGTCCCTTGGTCTGAGATTGTGCTTTTCGGAAAGCCGTGTAGTTTCCAAACATTTGTGACAAAAAGATTTGCCAGCTCGCTTGCCGTGTGAGATTCTTTGCAGGGTATGAAATGTGCCATTCTTGAGAACTGGTCCACCACTACCATGATGCTGTCTGACCCTCTGGACTTTGGCAATTTTACTACAAAGTCGAATGCTATGTCTTCCCAGGGACCTTTTGGAATTTTGAGAGGTTTGATTGGAACTATTGACTTTGATCCCCTTGTTTGTTGGCAGGTCTTGCAGGATTCCACATATTGGTTTACGCTCTGCTTCATTCCTGGCCAGAAGTATCTTCTTGATATTAGTTCCAACGTCCTGGCTTGTCCTTGATGCCCTGCAATCCTTGAGTCGTGGTGTAGTCGCATGATGGACTGTCTGGCTCCCTTGTCTTCGGGGACGTAAATCTTCCCTTTGTATCATATTAGTCCTTCCTTGAAGTCGTAATCTTTTGCGGTATGTTGCAGGGTCCTTGGTAACATTTCCCTTGATTCGCAGATTTCCTTGACTCTTGCCAGTCCTTCATCAGTTTCTTGTGCTTCCTTGATAGTTGCCATAATGTCTGTGTCCATCTGCCCCATAAATCCTTTGAATTTCTCAGCGGATATCATGATTTGTTCTGGTGTGGGAATATCCTCATGGTCAGATCGTCTTGACAACAGGTCTGGTTTAGACAAAAGAATTCCAGGACGGTATATGATATGAAAGTTGTAGGAAGCCAGTAGTAGATGCCATCTTGCGTGTTGACGGTTGAACGTTCTTGCTTTCTTCCAGAACTGTAGGTTCCTGTGATCGGTGTAGATAGTGATTGGATCCTTTGTTCCCTCAAGGTATAACCTCCAATGTGTCAATGATTCTATGATCGCCATAAGTTCCTTGTCATGGACGTTGTAGTTGAGCTGGGCCTCATTGAAGGATTTTGACAGGAACACTATAGGGTGTAGGTAGCCATCGTCTTGCCTTTGAGACAGAATTGCCCCCATTGCTACTCCACTCGCATCCGTTTCCAGGAAAAAGGGTTTCTCAGGGTCAGGATGGCGTAGTGTGGGCTCCTTGCTAATTTCTGCTTTCAGGGCATTAAAGGCCTCCTGTTGATCCTTTTCCCATATCCATTTGTTATCCTTTTGTGTCAGGGTAGTCAAGGGTTTTGCTAAACGGCTAAAATTTGGTACAAATCTTCAGTAGGAGTTTGCGAATCCTAGGAATGCCTGAACCTGCTTGACCATTTTTGGTTCCTTCCATTCCTTTATTGCATTGACCTTCTCTTCCTCCATTGAGATGCCAGAATCACTGATTCCAATTCCAGTATATGTAAGTTTGGTGACAAAGAATTCGCATTTTGGGAGCTTTGCAAATAGGTTTTCATCCAGTAAGATCTTCAGCACCTTCCTGACATCTATAGTATGTTGGCTTCTGTTTTGAGAGAAGACTAGGATGTTGTCAATGTATACTATGACACATACATTGATAAGGTTGTGGAAGATGTGGTTCATGTATCTTTGGAATATGGCAGGTGCATTTTTTAGTCCAAATGGCATGACAATGTATTTGAACAGGCCTTCCTTGGTTCTGAAGGCTGTCTTCCATTTGTCCCCTTCCCTAATT
The DNA here is from genome assembly GCA_037039685.1 of Ceratobasidium sp. AG-K. Lineage (NCBI taxonomy): Eukaryota > Fungi > Basidiomycota > Agaricomycetes > Cantharellales > Ceratobasidiaceae > Ceratobasidium > Ceratobasidium sp. AG-K. The sequence goes on along the minus strand of JAWNGF010000015.1, from coordinate 413,721 downwards.
CTGATATTGTTGAAACCCATGCGCAGATCAATTTTGGAGAAAATTTTTGCATCCTTGATTTTATCCAGAAGATCTTCCATTAAGGGCATTGGGAACCTGTCATCCTTTGTAATGGCATTCACTCCTCTGAGGCCTTGAACAAGCCGTAATTGTTGTACTGCTTCTGGATTCTTTGGATCGGTAGGTTTTTTGACAAAGAAACAGGGTGATGCAATGGGGGATTTGCTGGGTTGAATTTTCCCGGTGGCAATTTCCTCATCCAGGTATTCCCTTAGTGCAATTGATTTGGCCGGTGAGAGCGGGATAGGTCTGGCCGGTTTTGGAGGTTCAGCCCCTTCCTTGAAGTCGATGGCGCAGTCGTATCGGCAATGATCCGGAATTCTCTTGAACTTTTCCTCGCTAAACACATGAGCAAATTCTTTGAATTCTTCTGGTAGGTTGTCTATTGAGGCTGTTCTTGCCTGTATGGGTTCATGTCGCCATGATATGTGCTTTGTTTTCCAGTCAATACTGGGGTTTGCTTCTTCTAACCATTCAAGTCCTAAAATGAGCTTGGTTTCTCCAGTAGGCATAGCAAAAAAGATTTGTTTGAAGGTTTTTCCTTCTACATCCAGTACAAGCTTGGCTTTGAAGCGTATTGGGTGTGAGAGCTCTTTTCCCTGGATGCCAATTACTTTTTGTGGAGCAGGAAGCTCAATGAGAGGAATGTTGTTGGAGCGGGCCCAAGAGATGTCCATAAAGTTCTTAGAGGCTCCTGAATCGATGAGAGTAGGGACTGGTTCTGTGATTCCGGCGATGCTTGTGTAAACAATGGTTGATTTGTTTGTTGCTCTAAAGTACATTGTTTCCATTGCCGGTTCTTTGGTCTCTCCACACACAGTTAGAGGGAGACCCCTTCTTTTCCCGAATCTTCTGTTATCATGGCTTCTCTTCCTTTTATGGCAGGCTCAGTTGTCATCCACTCCTTGGATGAGCATTTGAGCAAACGGTGACCTTCTTGACCACACTTCAGACATCGGTTTGATGCTATTCTTGCCTTGTATACTTCGTCTGGAAGCCGCTTTGTAGAGGTCTGTCCAGTAGTGGTCTATTGGGGTGTTTTCTTTCCAGTGGATGCCTTGATCTGTTGCAATTTCTGGTTGATGGAGATTGCCAGAGTGATCCATTGGTTAAGGTTAAGGTGCCTTTCAGTTCCATCTTTGTTGATAAGGGATAGCTTGAATCGTGCCAGTTCTGTTTTGATTTGCAGCTTGAGTCCTTCCTTGAATTGGTTGATAAGAGCTTCCTCTCCCCAGTTGACGTCAATCATGTGGAAGCGGAATTCTGTTGCATAATTTGCTACTGAGTTGACTTGTTTGCTTTTTCGGATATCGGCTTCTGCCTTAGCCTTCTTGTTAGGGTTGCTAAATTGTTCCATGATGTTGTGAGCCAGCTCACTCCATCGGACTCGCCTGTTGTCTCGCCCCCCTGTTCCCTTCTTTTGTGTTGTGTTTCTGTTTCCGCTTGCCGCGTTGCCACCTTCTTGTGGTTATTCTGTTACATTGTGTAACGCGGCTGTGCTTTGTACGAGTCATGTCTGTTCATACAGCATGACTCACATGGACACTCCTGACTGGTTGACTGTTATGACTCATGTGGCTACGCTCTGTATGACTTGGCCGCATCTTGAATATATATAGAGGACTAACAAGCCTGGTAACCCCAGCTTGTTTTGTCTCGTCAAAACATCCCCGTTGAGTGACACTCAGAACCACCCCTACCCTCAAGAGCCTACAGACGCTTAAGTGTGTTGCGGTCCAAGAGGTCACTTAGGTCTTAGTGCCGTCCACTCTCCTCCGCGGCTTGTCTCATAGCCACCAAGAAGAAGCTTACGACACATGAAGTGCGACTTGAATGTTTCCCCTGACGTTAGGTTTGGATCAGGTACTCTGTTGTTCATGGATTGGAGCAGCACCTGTGCCCAATGTGTAGCAGATCTGTTATCCGATTTGAAATTGGCTAGTGCTTCTCTAATTTGTTCTTGTCCCGAGCTGTATTGGTCGCCCAACCTGACAAAGTAGCTCTCCATTTGGGTGATGAACATTTCTGCTCCCTCTCCTTTCTTCCCGTCAAAAGCTTCTGGTCTAGTTACTTTTGGACGCCTGTTTTCCCTTCTGTTGTCAGGGCTTTCAGAAAGCCGACGTAGCCTTTGTTCCAATTTGTCAAGCCTGGTAGACTCTGCTTTGCGGTGGGGAGGTGATACGGCATGTAGGGATGCTTCATCCATCTGTTTGCGCATGTTGTTGATTGCCTCTTGCATGGTGTTAATTTGTCCGATTGCAATTCTTCCGTCTCCCCTTAGTCCTTCTAGTCCTTGGGTAACTGCTTCATTCCATGCTAACTGTGCCTGCCTTGTGGTGTTAAGATCTTCCTGTACATTGTTTATCAGTCCTTGTGTGTTCATGACTTTGTTTCTTAGGCAGATAACGTCTTGCCTGACCAGGAAGCTGTTATGTTCACTGTTTTGTGCAGCGGTAAGGATATCTGTCAGGGTTCCTTGTAGGTTGTTGAGGGAATTGTTGAAGATTTGTTGGTTGTTGGCCAACACTTGAGTAGATTGTTCTAACCTGTTGAGTTGTCTATCGATTGTTATCCTCATTCCAGCAATAATCCTTAAGAGTGCATTGTGTCTTCCAAGGTGAAGATCGTCAAGGTCGTCAAGATTGCTAATCATAGTCCTACTGCTGGAGCTGGAACTTGATGTGGGAATCCCAGGGGCTTCTTGGCCTTCAGTTGCTGTTGGTTGCTGGGAATACCCTTGTGGTACATATGGCAGTGCTGGGTTAACTGGTGTCACGGCCTGAGAGTTTATTGGGACCGGACTGGCATTGGTGACAGTTCCTGCAATCTGGGGTACTTGAGGAGCGTGGGAAATGTGTGGCGTGGGGGGGGGTCTGATAGGAACAAGGGATACGCCCCCGTGAGCTTCAGGTTGAGGGGAAAAGAACTGTCTTCTGGATCCCATAGGCCATAGTGGACATGATGGGCCTGGAGTTGTGTTTGAGATAGGGATTCAAATTGTGACCTGAGTGGGGTTGTTGGTAATATCGCCTGGTTCTCTAGTAACAATAATGGGTTCTTCTTGTATGACTGAAACGTTCTCAGCGTTGAATGTTCCAGGCATAGAGGCTTGGCTTTGTGGGCAAGACCTTGCTGGTCCTCCGGCCCATGCTTGTGCAATATCCTGCTTGTTAAGGGAACTCGTAGGTCTTGAAGCCCTACTTGGTCCTCTCCTTGTTGAGAGTGGTGTTGCGAGGTGTGACCCGCGTCCTCTTGTATGGACATGATTGTGAAGCTTGTTTTGTAATGTTGTAAGCTACTTCTTAGTGGCTATGGAACAAGCCGCAAGGGAGAGTAGACAGCACTAAGACCTAAGTGACCTCTTGAACCGCAACACACTTAAGTGTCTGTAGGCTCTAAAGGGTAGGGGTGGTTCTAAGTGTCACTCGAAGGGGATGTTTTGACGAGACAAAACAAGCTGGGGTTACCAGGCTTGTTGGTCCTCTATATATATTCAAAAAGTGGCCAAGTCATACAAGGCGCAGCCACACAAGTCATACAAGCAAGCCAGTCAGGAGTGTCCAAGTGAGTCATGCTGTATGAACAGACATGACTCGTATAAAGCACAGCCGCGTTACACAATGTAACAGGATAACCACAAGAAGGTGGCAACGCGGCGGGAAAAGAGAAACAAGACATACAAACACAGCTGCAAGACAGGGCAAGGCGCGGACGAGTCCGAATGGAGTGAGCATGGCTCACAACACTACTCACAGGGCTACTCCTGAAGGAAAGCAAAGCCAAACTGTCATGCATCTAGACCCTCACAAATATAACCAGATCAAAGCTGATCTTAGATCATACAGAGCTGCTATTCTAAGCAAATTACCTGAAGGTCATGAGCACTCTGATGAAGCTAAGAAAACCCTTAAGGAAATACCAATATTCCCTGATCTGGATTATAACAGTTATTTCAACAAATATCAATTTGAATTAGCTGCTGTAGTTTATAGGGATGAAGTGGAAAGGTTCCTGGCCAAGCTTGGGTTTATTTACAACTGGACACAAATTACAGGAGAAGGAAATACTTCTCCCATGACTTCTGACCATGCTGCAGCTTTTGTAGCTGTCCAAGGGAAAAGGCAGGATAAGCTAGATCTAGTTTCAGCTCAGATTACCAAACCTATTAAATCTACATTCAGTACCCTTACTCCAGGATATCAAGTCCCAGAAACTTCCTATTATCCATCACTCCCAGCTCCTAGTTCTTATTCTAGAACTTCCTTTGAAGCTCCTGCAGAAGACCCATATCAGGTTGATTTTGGAAGGAAGAAGGCTCCTAGGAAATCAGGCAGAATTAGACCCTTGGAAACTCCCAGGATTACTAGGACAGATTATCAAGGAACACTCCAAGGAGTGCCAGAAGACAGTGATGAAGAAGACATGTATTCTGAACAAGAATCTCCTTTGCTTCATGTTTCTGAACACTTGCACAAGAGGATGGGAAGATCCTCTATGCTTGGAGAATTATTTGGTCCACAGATGACTCCTTTTAATCCAGCTCCTGTCTACTGCAGCCCTTACCCAGGTAGTAACTACTGAAACAGCTCCTACTGGAGGTGTAGCTGCAGGAGGTGGAGCACCAGCTCCTGGTGGAGGAGACTCTGATGATGGAAACAGGAATAGGAACCCCCAAACTCCTAAAAGGCGCCCTAGACACAACAGGCAACCTCCTGGTGGAGGTAATGGTGGTGGTCCAGGTGCCCCAGGAGGAGGTAATGGAGGTCCAGCTCCAGGAGGTCCAGGTGGCCCAAGTGGTCCAGGTGGTCCAGGTGGGCCAGGAGGTCCAAATGTGCCTGGAGGAGGACCCCCAGGAGGTCCAGTACCTAATCCTATAGCTCCAGCAGTACCTGTAGTTCCAGCTATTAGAACTATTCATATTGACCCTAGGATTACTTACTTGGCAAAACAATACCACACAACTTCAGTAGTCAAGGCCACAAAAGTGTTCCTCCAGTGTTGCAATGGTCACCCCACAAGCATTACCCTCAACAAAGACACACCTTTGCTGTCTGGCACTGCTGCAGACTTAAACATGGACACCTCCTGTTCTTTCTGCAGGATGGGCCACTAACTGCTGCCATCCATGCAATCCACAAGTCAAATGAAAAGTACAACTGTCTGACACAGCTTGGCACCTTGGATACTGCCCCATTTGTGACCAACCCCAAGAACCATGACATTCTCCATAGGTTTTCTGTCATTTCCGTCCCCCATGGAAGCCCTGGTTTACAGTTAACTGCAAGTTACAGTGCTGGTTGCATATGAGTCATGTTCAAATTAGCTCCACACCTTCTGTCATGACCCAGGGGATCAGCACCATGCTATTTTCCCTAAGTCAAGTTTATTTAGAGACATGCACCATTTTTGAGATAACCACAGTCACATGAAGTAGCATGTACTTGTTTTGTAGCTCCACAATGTTGTGTAACCTAGACTTGTAAATATTCTTGTACCATCATACCATTGTACAATTATTTTATATTGTGCCACCAGACCCTAAGTCTTGGTGCCTTTCATGCATATAAAATGGGAGAGTTTGAAGCCTAAACCTCAGAACTTAACCACTTGTCTCAGTACAAGTACCATTCCATCCCTACATAGCAAGGAGCCTTTCTGGTTAGCAGTTAGTTATTGCCAAGGCTCTTTAGCCAAGTACACCTTATCTATCCTCCTGTGTGTCATTACAACCCACCTCCAAACCATCCTAGAGGCATTGCTCATCCCTTTGGGAGTTGAGTATCATTCTTCTGTTGTTGTCAGGCTCTGACACCTTTGAGATATTTACAACAAAACACTCATCTATGTGGAGCACTTCCAGCCATTCTCAGCTGAGCCTGGGCAAGCAGATGAATTTTACTTGACCAGCCACAACATTACTGGTCCCTCCATCCAACATGTCTCTGTCATGCCCCTTTACCAGGTGCAGCTGGCTGGTCATATCACTCCTCAGTTCAGCTTGCTCTTACCAAGCCATGAAGGTATGTTGTCCAAAGACTTGCTTCAAACCTGGTGTATTGTTGTGAGCCAGCCCACTCCATAAGGCTTGTTCTGTGTCTCGCTCATCTGTCCTTGTGTTTGTTGTTTTGTTTATGTGTTGTTTGTCTTTTCCTGCGCCGTGTTGCCACCTTCTTGTGGTTATTCTGTTACATTGTGTAATGCGGCTGTGCTTTGTACAAGTCATGACTGCCTGCGCAGCATGACTCACTTGGACACTCCTGACTGGCTTGTATGTATGACTTGTGTGGCTGCGCCTTGTATGACTTGGTTGCTTCTTGAATATATATAGAGGACCAACAAGCCTGGTATCCCCAGCTTGTTTTGTCTTGTCAAACATCCCCTTTGAGTGACACTTTGAACCACCCCTACTCTTAAGAGTCTACAGCCACTTAAGTGTGGTGCAATTCAAGAGGTCTCTTAGGTCTTAGTGCTGTCCACTCTCCATTGCGGCTTGTCTCATAGACACCAAGAAGAAGCTTACAACATTACAAAACAAGCTTCACACTATGTCTACAAACACTTCAACACCCATTGAACAGGGATTGCAAGAAGATACAGTCTCAAGACCAACGTCCACTACAAGCATACAAAGAGGACCTAGTAGAGCCACTAGACCAGCCTCATCACTCAGCAAAAGCGCACTTGCACACACACAAGCAGGGGGTCCAGCCCCATCACAAGTACCCAGCAGAAGTACAGTACCAGGAACATTTCAACCAGAAGTATCACTAGTCAAAGAACACCCTCAAGAGGAAGAACAGGCACCTGGTGACGAAACTTATGTACTGGAACCAGAAGTAATAACAACTCCTCGTTGAGGGTTGGGGTTTGGCTACTTTTCCACCCAGCCCAAGCCACATGGTGGAGTCTTGCTGGTTCCAATTTGTCCTCCACCCACACCGCAAATCCCACACATCTTGGGAACAATCACCAATATAGGACCCATTCCTCTGTCCATCCCTGAAAGACCGCAGCTGCCAATGACCACAGCTGCGGGACCATCCGTGGACCATTGACCTGTTAGCAATAGCTCTTCCAGCACACCAAGAACTGCCATTCAGAGCTTAGATGAACTAGATGATCTCTTAAGCAGACGTCACAATGCAACTCTAAGAGTCATTGAAGGACTAAGAGTTGGCCTCACACAAAGAATCACAGGGCTAGAGCAAGAAGCAAGAGTACTGGCAAACAATCAAGAAATTTTTAACAATACAATCAGGGGAATACAACAGTCCCTTACGGATATTCTTATTTCTACCTGTAATGCCAAACACAACAGTTACCTTATGGGAAGAGAAGTAGATACCATCCAAAACAAAGTCACGAACACCCAGGGACTGGTAACAAATGTACAACAAGACCTTGACACAACACGTCAAGGACAGCTTCAGTGGAATGAAGTGATAACAAAAGGAATCAAGCAAGTTAGAGAAGGATTCACAACACTAAACAAACAAGTAGCAACTGTGGAACGATCCATTACCAACCTGAGGGAAGAAGTGGACAAAGTATCATTACATGCACCCAGCAATTGATCCGCACCTGAGGCTGAGTCTACAAGAATCGACAATCTGGAACAGAGACTCCAAAACCTGCTCAACTCCCATAACGGAAGTTCACCAAGAAGACCAAAGGTCACTAGACCAGAAGCCTTCAATGGAAAGAAAGGGGAAGGAGCCAAAATGTTCATCACCCAGATGGAAAGCTACTTTGTTTGGCTAGGCAATCAATACAGTTCCAGACAAGAAAGGATTAGGGAAGCCCTAGCAAATTTTAAATCAGATAACCGTTCCACCACCCACTGGGCACAAGTGCTTCTCCAATCAATGAACACCAGAGTACCAGATCCAAACCTGAGGTCATGGGAAACATTCAAAGCGCACTTCATGGAACAATTCCGCAACCCTAACAAGAAATCAAAAGCAGAAGCCAAAATTTGGAAGTGCAAACAAGTCAACTCGGCAGCCAATTATGCAATGGAATTCCGCTTCCACATGGTCAATGTGAATTGGGGAGAAGAAGCTCTGATCAATCAATTCAAGGAAGGACTCAAGCCAGAAATCAAAACAGAATTAGCAGAATTTGAACTCTCCCTTATCAACAAGGACAGAACCAAAAGATGTCTTAACCTAAACCAATGGATAACTCTAGCAATCTCCATTGATCAGAAACTGCAACAAATCAAGACCTCCACTGGAAAGAAAACATCTCAATCTACCACCACAGGCCAGACCTCTACAAAGCAGTTGCCAGATGAGGTATACAAGGCAAGGATGGCATCAAACCAATGTCTGAAGTGCAGACAAGAAGGACACCATTCACTCAAATGCTCATCCAAGGAATGGATAACAACCAAACCCAGTGTAAAAGGAAGGGAAGCAACAATCACGGAAGAATCGGGAAAAGAAGGGGTCTCCCTCTAACTGTGTGTGGAGAGACCAAAGAACCGGCAATGTACTTTAGAGCAAACAAAGAATCCACAATTGTTTACAGCTACATTGCCGGAATCACAGAACCAATTGCTACTCTAATCAACTCTGGAGCTTCCCAGAATTTTGTTGATATTGCTTGGGCAAGGAGGAATCACATTGCCTTAAGAGACCTTCCCGTTCCTCAAAAGGTTATTGGAATACAAGGAAAAGAGCTGTCTCACACAATCCGCTTCAAAGCACAAATGGAGATCACAGTTGAAGGAAAAACGTTTAAAGAAGAATTCTTTGCCATGCCTACTGGGGACACAAACATCATCCTAGGACTATCCTGGCTGGAAACCGCAAACCCTAGCATTGATTGGAAGCAAAAGAGCATCTCTTGGAGAATCAAGGAAATCCAAGGAAGAGAAGGAACCTTGGATCTCATCCCGGAAGAACTGAAGGAATTTGAAGACTCCTGACTGGCTTGTATGTATGACTCATGCGGCTGTGCCTTGTATGACTCAGTTGCTTCTTGAATATATATAGAGGACCAACAAGCCTGGTATCCCCAGCTTGTTTTGTCTTGTCAAACATCCCCTTTGAGTGACACTTTGAAACACCCCTACCCTTAAGAGTCTACAGCCACTTAAGTGTGGTGCAATTCAAGAGGTCTCTTAGGTCTTAGTGCCGTCCACTCTCCATCGTGGCTTGTCTCATAGCCACCAAGAAGAAGCTTACGACATGTATCTTCCATTTCAACTGTTATTCATCCTACTTTACATTCTAAGTCCTGGGGCACTGAAAGAATCACTGGGCCATGTGTTGAGGTTTGCCTCTTCTCTTTTCCACACTCAACTTTTGCTGATCTACCATGCTCTTTCAAGTGTAATATCTAGTGACTTGATGGCATGGGTGTGTCACACACACTTCCTCTTGGTGGTGCAAGCCATGTCTTGGCTGTGTGTCATGTGGCAGCACTGTAGCTGACAGACTGGGCTCAATCACTGATTGTGTTGCTCACCAAATTTCAAATTTTTGGTGAAGTTTTGGGCGCAATGAATGAAAGCATCACTCACAGACTTGTGCTGACCATTATTGAGCAGATTGCCTATGTTGGTCCTTTTCAGTGTCAGTTTTCAAGACATTGAACCCCTCAATTGTTGCAACTCTCATATTGTGCACACTGAGGTAAAGGCCTCTCTGTTTTTATCTTTTTTTCTGCTTGCTCACCTTGCTCTCAATTCCTTTGTTGTCATTAGGTGTTGAGCATTGTTGTAGATGCTAAGTCAGGTCCCTTCATCCCAATCACTAATAGAGGCACCTTGTCTCTCTGTTTTCACCCCACACAGGCTGCATTGACACTGCCATTGCTGGTTGGTTTGCCTGTCTAGAGCCAACATTGTTGGAATTACATGCATCTTATTGCCTTGTTTTTGTCTTGTTCTCATCTTGTTCTTATCTTGGGCGTGTAACAGCTCTAACTGCACCTATTGCTCCTTGCACTGACTTGTCACTTTGCCCCAGCATGTCAGACACCCTCCTCAGCACTCACTTCTTCACACTAATCACTGGGTGTGTTCATGGGATGATTCATGTGGTTTGCATGGATGCTTCTAGAGTTGGGTAAGTTGTTTGTCCACCCCCACCCACCCAATTGTCTGAGTGCCTGCATGGTGTTGTGACCCATCCCTCCCTCTGTCTCTGTTTGTGGTCTCATGGTTTGTACCGGTGCCTTAAGTGCCCTTTCTCTATGTTGTGCCCTCTCCCTTGTTTAGTGAGGTGTATGGATGATGTGTCACCATGAGTCATATGAGTCATGCTGTTTTCTATTGGCTGGCCTGTGCAGCCCCCTTTATGACTTGGACTTTGACTCAGGTGTGTGACTCATGTATTTACTTGACTCACCTATTTTCTGAGTATATATACTGGCTTGCAAGCATGGTCATCCCCAGCTTGCTTTGCCTTGTCAACTCTCCCTGCAGTGTGATCAGAGGCACTTGGCTACTTAGCCTTTAGTGCAGCCACTTGGACTTAGGAGCTAGTGACTTGTACTGACAAGACTAGCGTTTGTCCACCTTAGTGATAGAGTCTTAGAAGACGTATCACATATTGTTCTCACATCTCAAAGGCCATTAGCAGTCGTCAACCATAGGCATTAGCAGGTTGCAACAACCCTGTAGTGTTCCTCTCCAAGTCACTATCACCTGCAGAACACAACTATGACATATTTGACAAGGAATCACTTGCAATAATACGGGCTCTGAAGGAATGGCACCATTTGCTGGAAGGTTCAGCAACTCCACTCAAAATCCTCACTGATCACAAAAATTTGGGATATTTCCAAACAAAAAGGGATTTGAATCAAAGACAAGCTAGATGGATGGGACACTTGGCAGATTACAATTTCCAAATCATCTATAGGCCTGGCACCCAAAACCAGAAAGCTGATATCCTGTCCTGTCAGGAAGAGCTAAAGGAGGAGGCTAAAACAGGGGTGAAGCCCCACCTCTCATCAAGCCCAAGCTGTTTATTTTAGCAATTCAAACCAATGCAGACCTTAATGACATTATAAGGGATGCTCTGTGTGACAATAAGTCCGTCTCCATGTTGCAACCTGCTAATGCCTATGGTTGACAACCGCTAATGGCCTTTGAGATGTGAGAACAATATGTGATAAGTATTCTAAGACTCTATCACTAAGGTGGACAAATGCTAGTCTTGCCAGTACAAGTCACTAGCTCCTAAGTCCAAGTGGCTGCACTAAAGGCTAAGTAGCCAAGTGCCTCTGATCACACTGCAGGGAGAGTTGACAAGGCAAAGCAAGCTGGGGAATACCATGCATGCAAGCCAGTATATATACTCAGAGAGCAAGTGAGTCATAGTATATACATGAGTCACAAGTCTGAGTCAAAGTCCAAGTCATAAAGCGGGCTGCGCAGGCCAGCCAATATAAGACAGCATGAGTCATAAGACTCATGGTGACACATCATCCATACACCTCACTAATCAAGGGAGAGGGCTCTACAAAGAGAAAGGGCGCTTAAGGCACCAGTACAAGCCACAAGACCACAAACAAGGACAGAGGGAGGGATGGGTCATGACACTCCAAGTTCCTTGAACCTCTGGAAAAAGACATGCCGGTTAAAGGATGGTTGCTGATGGATGGGTTACTATACTACCATGGCTGCATTTATGTGGCCAATGAACCTGAAATCCATAAAGCAGCCCTAGAAAGCCGCCATGATAACCCTGCTGCTGGACACCCTGGACAATTCCGCACTTTGGACTTGCTAGCAAGAGACTATTACTGGTCAGGCATGAAGCAAGCAGTCACCAAATATATTCAAGTGTGCAACTTCTGTATCAGGAGCAAGCATTCCTACCAGGCTCTAATGGGATTATTACAACCCATTGAATTACCCAATAAGCCTTGGGAAGAAATCACGTACAACTTAATTGTTGGCCTACCAAAATCAGAAGGATACAATGCAATGCTCACTGTGGTAGATTGTCTTTCAAAGATGGTTCACTTTATACCAACAAACTCCAATGCAACAGCAGTAGATGTTGATAACCATTTTGTGAACTCTGTATGGAAACTCCATGGACTACCAAATAAAATTATCTCAGTCAGAGGCCCCATTTTCAATGCCAAATTCCTCTGACAAGTTTACAAGGGACTAGGAATTGAGCCACATTTCTCCACTGCATACCACCCCCAAGTTGATGGACAAAGCAAGTGCCTCAATCAATTTGTCAAAATCTACCTTTGCGATTACATCAATCATAGGCAGGACAATTGTGTTGCAGCATTACCTCTAGCAGAGTTTTCTTACAATAATGGAAAGCACTCTGGTTCCAAACATTCACCATTTTTCCTATGCTATGGTTACAACCCTCAATTCACTGTGGGCAATACAGGACAAGGAATAATACCTCAAGGAGATGAACTTGCTAAATTCATTAAAAACAATATTGACAAGGCTAAAGCAGCACTCTTGCTGGCACAATCAAATTATGCATACTACTAGAACCAGAAGCAATGAGACACCCCTGCATTAACTACTGGTTCAAAAGTCTATCTTGATGGTACCAACATCCAAACATCTCACCCATCCAATAAACTGGAACACAAGCATTTAGGACCTTAAAAAGTATTGGAACAAATAGGGAAATACTCATACCAATTGGAACTACCCAAATCCATGAAGGTACACCCCATATTCCACACTGCACTCCTACATGCAAAACCAGAGGATGACTACAACAGGGACCCAGTTGCACTACCACCAGTAATCACTCCTGAAGGCAAAGAAGAATATGAAGTTGAAGAGATCCTTGATTCACACAAAAAAGGAAGATGGCTGGAATACTATGTCAAGTGGAAAGGTTATGGACCAGAAGACAACAAATGGGAACCAAAAGCCCACCTGTCCAATGCCCCCAGACTCATACAAGAATTCCACAAATGTCACCCCAAAGCAGTTGGATCTTGAAGGGGGGGAAGTGTCATGGCCCAGGGGATCAGAACCACATTATTTCTCTAAGTCAAGTTTATTCAGATATATGCATCATTTTGAGATAACCACAGTCACATGATGTAACATGTAATTGTTTTGTAACTCTTCAATGTTGTGTAACCTAGACTTAGTAATATTCTCATACCATTGTATCATTGTACAATTATTATACATCATGCCATCAGACCCTAAGTCTTGGCAAAACCTCCTGTACATAACATGGGAGAGTTTGAGGCTTAAACCTCAGAACTCAACCACTTGTCTCAATACAAGTACTGTTCCAACTCTACCTAGCCAAAGACCCTTTGTGCTTAGCAGTTAGTCATTGCCCAGGCTCTTTAGCCAAGTGCACTTTACCCATACTCCTGCATGTTGTTGCAACCTACCTCCAAACTGTCCTAGAGGCATTGCTCATCCCTTTGGGTGTTGAGTACTACCCTTCCATTGTTGTTGCACTCTGACAGTTTTGCCTTGTCATTTTCCCCAACAAATAGTCCCTCACTAGGGTTCCCTCAGGGCTACCTTGGCTCCTCAGGTCTTAGTGCTGTTCACAGTCTACAGTCAACAGTCTTTGGGTGCCAAGTCCCTCTGAGTCTTGACTTGCACAAATATAGTTTTAGTTGGCAATTATCATAGTGTTGGGTTGCAACACCTAACACCCTCACCTCAATCAACTACTCATGGCCCCCAACCTCAGCAGAGGCCAGCAACAAGTGGCTGGCCTTTGAGCTGGCCAAAAGCACTCAAGTGACTTGGCAACCCTCCCCAGCCCCAACCACTGTCAAGGCCCCTTTTGGGGAACTCTCCCCAGCCAACCCTCCTGTGCAGTGATACTCCAGGACCCCCCCTGCTCTCACAGCCTCTGTTCCCTCTCCAGCCAGCAACAACCTGCCTGCCACTCCTGAGATCCCCATGGATCTCATCCTGATGGAACAACAATTCCAAGAGGCAATGGATGGTGCCCAAGTGCAAATCTAGCAGCTCCTTGCAGACACAAACCAGGAGCTTGGAGAAACCCCTCCAGTTCCTGTCCACAATTGGATGCCATGCAGTTGAGCACCCTAGTGCCCAATGCATCAGAAGCAGGACTTTGAACAAGCCCTAAGAGAGGCTCAGAACAAGCAACTTGAGGAGGACATTTGTGCACTGGCAGAACAGGATGGATGGATTGCAATCAAGGAGTGAATTGCACAGAAGTAGTTGTGCATGGTCCCCTACACCTGACCTAAAGGGGGGGCACTGTCATATCCTGTCCACAACACCCATGGACTCTGCCTGCTTTCTCAGATTCTTGGCACCCTAAGCACCTAATGTATAAAGATGTGGCCCTTTCCCTTGTTTTGTGAGGTGTATGGATGAATTGTCCCCACAGCCCATATGGCTTTGCTGTCTTCTGGAGCTTTCTATTAGAAAGATCAACCTTCTATAACCTCTGCCTACAAGGTATTCATGTTTTGCTGACTGAGCATGGCACCTGATTGGCCACAATATGTATCATCCAACTTTGCAGCATTTATGCCTCTGCCTATATATACCAGCCTGCAAGCTTGGACTTACTCCAGCTTGCTTTGCCTTGTCATCTCTCCCCTCAAGTTCAACTAAGTCACTTGGCCTTCAGGCCATTGCCTGAACACTAAAGCAGGCCCAAGGCCATTGTCATATTGCCACTAAGGTTGCACTAGCAACTTAGCATACTGTACATAGCCCCAACGGCAGCTCAAGGCCTATGGGTGCAAACAGGCAAGGTTGTCAGTTGACTGGCATAGATGGTTGCAACAGGAAGGTGCTAAGAATATGGTAAATGCAGCATGCCCCAAGTACTGTAACTGAATTGGCAAGTGGCCTGATCACCTGAGATGGGAACATTTTCCAAAAACACATGACTACTTGATTCTGAAGGAATGCAACATCCAAGTTACAGTCCCCAAACCATCTGAGGTTATGGTCTGGACACATAAATGCAGGAGAAATTCATGAAATCTCATAAGTAAATCTGCATCCAGCACATGGATGAGAAGTGTTACTCACCAATTGAGGTTACATACATGTCTGACTCCTCTATGGCACCCATATATTTGTCAAATACAAGTAGTGCTGCTTCAGCTGCCACCTGTGTGACATGGTGAAGGCCCTGGTTAAGTATTTATTGCAAATGTTGTACAATTGCGCTTGCAAGGTAAGTAACTTGGGGAGCACTTCACAAACTAGGGGAACTTCTATGTCTTCACCCAAGGCCCCTCCAATGGACTTGGACTCCTGTCTGTTAGTCTTGTGCCTCCTTTGTTATGTGTTCCTTTGTGCATGTCCCCTTTGTCTTGCTTGCCTTTGTCAACCCACAGCCTTATGCTGCTTCTCTTTTCTTTTGTCCTATGGCTTCCTTTCTTGTCAAGTCATGTTTGTTTATAGGACATGACTCATAGAGCTTTCTGATTGGTTGAGTTATATGACTTGTTTCTTGGCATGAGCATGACTCATGCCTCTTTCTGAATATATAATGTGGCAACAACAAGCATGGTATCCCCATCTTGTTTTGCCTTGTCATTTCCCAACAAACTGTCCCTCACTGGGTTTCCCTTAGGGTTACCTTGGATCCTCTGGCCTTAGTGCTGTTCACAGTCTACAGTTCTGTTGTGAGCTAGGCTCACCATGGACTTGTCTTGCGCCCTCTCCCATGTTTAGTGTGGTGTATGGATGATGTGTCACCCTTTGCCCATATGGCCTTGGCTGTTTCTTGGTTTCTTTGCTTCCCTTTGCCAGTGTTCCCTTCGTCTAGCCACAAACTTGTGGCTACCTTGTTACCATCATGTAACGCCAGCTGCGCTTTGAATAGAGTCATGTCTCTTGATGGAGCATGACTCATGGACACCCCCTGATTGGTTAGACTGTAATGACTTGTTTCTTGTGGCGGCAGTTGTCACAACCCTAGCCAAACCTTGGAGGCCAAGACTCCACAGGTGGTAAAGATGGGGGTTGGGACAACAACAAAGGTCAAATGTATGGCACTAAGGCCTGAGTGAGTCACACAACAGAGTAGATGGGGAAAACAACAAGAGAACAAGTCTTTTAGTGACAAGACTTGTGTTGCTGGTATATATACTATCTAGAGTGGCTATGTACAATAGATAGAAGGCAACAAAGGGAAGCAAAAGAGGCAAAAGCAAGAGTTAGAGAGAAGCACTGACAAGGCAAAGGAGGTATGATAAGTCCATGGAGAACAAGGCAAAGAGACAACATGCCAGGCAGGCATGTCCCGCGATCATGGCTTACAGAAAGGCGACTAAATGCGGCAAGGCGAGCAGAACGAGACCAAACACAAGGCACACAGAGCAAGAGACAGGGAAAAGAAAAAGGTTGTGACACTACCCCCCCTTCTAGGACGGGGCTTACTCTACACAGGACAAAACAGATGACCCACAACTAACCAAAACAAACTCCTCCTCATTGTTCAACACAAAAGGGTCCTCCACTGCTCCAGTACATTTCCAAACATCCTCCTTGTTGTCATCAGTCAAATCAATGATGGGCTCTTTGTGCCCAGGACCCTTGGTCAGGTCAATGACCTGGAAGGGGTCTTGGAGACCCAGCCTGGAACGCCTCAAGGCATCCATGATTTCCCAGGCATTGTGGATGTCCTGGGCCTTGTGGGCAATCCAGTTATTCCACTGGACAAGGGGGTAACCAACAAAAGAACAAAGGGGGTGCCAGTGATGTGAGCGGGCTCCAATGATGAAGTAGAACACCTGCTGCATCACAGAGTGCCAATACTGGCCGTTTTTGAGGGGGGGGATGATTTCAAGCATCCGCTTGAAGGAGGCCAAGCATGTATAGAGGTCCTGATAGATGTGGACCATGCAGGTGTTGGGAGAAAGGGTAGAGGCAGACTGTCATGACCCGCCCCACTCTCTCTCTCTGTTCTGCGGACTCGTGGCTTGTACTGGCGCCTTAAGCGCCCTTTCTCTATAGATGTGCCCTCTCCCTCGTTTAGTGAGGTGTATGGATGACGTGTCACCATGAGTCATATGACTCATGCTGTCTTCTATTGGCTGGCCTTACGCAGCCCCCTATATGACTCGGTTGTGGCATGTACTGTGACTCATACCTGTAGATATGACTCACCTGTATCTTGCCTATATATACTGGCTTGCAAGCATGGTCATCCCCAGCTTGCTTTGCCTTGTCAACTCTCCCTGCAGTGTGTGATCAGAGGCACTTGGCTACTTAGCCACTACAGCAGCCACTTGGGATTTGGAGCTAGGACTTCTACTTAGAAGCTAGCAATTTCCCTTAGCAATTTAGTCTACTTAGACTTATCGCTCATGGTCAACAAGGCGATTAGCAGTCGTCAACTCTACTACTTAGCAGGTTGCGACACAGACATTGCGCGGCAAATGAAGCAAGGGTAGGAGGTGGTTTCAGCACAGGAGGGAGGAAAGTAAAAACTTTTTGATGAGGAACTTGGATCCCGGCTGCACTTTTATATGCTTAGAATGCCTAATGGGTTGTTCTTCCTTCTGTTCAGCTGCCAAGTCCTCCTTTGTTTCCTCACAGCGCCACTTCCTGGTAACCTTGGGGACTTCCATGATGGCTTCAGGATGTTCCAGGTGGAACTCCTTGATGGGTTCTGATGCATTGCCATGGTTTTCCAAAGGTTCCCAAGAATCATGTTCTGCAGTGTAACCTTTCCACTTGACAAAGTATTCCAAAAATCCCATCTTGCCCCTGGAGCTCTGTATTCTTTTGACCTCCTATTCCTCCTCCCCTTCAGGTGTTTCTATAGGGGGGGGGGTGGTTCCACATGGCAACCCTCAATCTTGTCCTCCTCATACTTGGCCAGCCGCAAGACATTGACTACCAGGTGCATGCTCATGGAAGGTGGGAGTTCCAGTTGATATTCATTTCTTCCTACTGCTTCCAGAATTGTGAATGGTCCAAGGCATTTATGCAGGAGTTTCGGGGATGGTCAATTGGTTGTTATAAGATTGTGGTGTCATGACCTGTCCCTCCCTCTGTCCCTGTTTGCAGTCTTGTGGCTTGTACTGGTGCTTTAAGCGCCCTTTCTCTCTATAGAGCCCTCTCCCTCAATTAGTGAGGTGTATGGATGATGTGTTACCATGAGTCTTATGACTCATGCTGTCTTCTATTGGCTGGCCTGCGCAGCCCGCTTTATGACTTGGACTTTGACTCAGACTTGTTGCAACCTGCTAAGTAGTAGAGTTGATGACTGCTAATTGCCTTGTTGACCGTGAGCGATAAGTCTAAGTAGACTAAATTGCTAAGGGAAATCGCTAGCTTCTAAGTAGAAGTCCTAGCTCCAAATCCCAAGTGGCTGCTGTAGTGGCTAAGTAGCCAAGTGCCTCTGATCACACACTGCAGGGAGAGTTGACGAGGCGAAGCAAGCTGGGGATGACCATGCTTGCAAGCCAGTATATATAGGCAAGATACAGGTGAGTCATATCTACAGGTATGAGTCACAGTACATGCCACGACCGAGTCATAAAGGGGGCTGCATAAGGCCAGCCAATAGAAGACAGCATGAGTCATATGACTCATGGTGACATGTCATCCATACACCTCACTAAACGAGGGAGAGGGCACATCTATAGAGAAAGGGCGCTTAAGGCGCCAGTACAAGCCACGAGTCCGCAGAACAGAGAGAGAGAGCGGGGCGGGTCACAACATTGCCCCCCCACATAGGGCCAGGTAGTGGAGCGCCTGGGCCTATCTGCGGGCGACCCATTCCTTTAACTCCAGCCAACCAACATGCTCCGCCAGGTTGTGCATGTCTGACTCCAGGACCTTGTTCATACAGTCCCACTTGTCTTGGTAGAGCTTGTTGAGCTCCTCCTGGTGTCGTTGTTGGAGGCACTCAAGTTCTTGTTGCTCGCGGAGTGCCCATTGCTCCTGTTGGTGGTTGAGCCACTTGTTGAGTTGGTCGACTGTCCAGGATCCGCACTGGACAAGGCGGTAAGCCTCCAGGACATTGGCGTTGCAGGGCATGCAATCAGTGGGCGGGTGGGGCTCCAGGTTGGTGATTGTGTGCCTGACCTCGGCAATGAGGGTTTTGACGGTCTCCCAGGCCCTGTCCCAGGTTTCATTCCACTCCCGCTCGGCTCGCTCAGCGTCTTTGTCTGCAATAGGAGGGGGGGAGGGATGTCAACTGTTTCTTCTTTGACCTCGCCTGGTTCCAGGTGGTCGTTGGCGGGTTGGGGCTCGGCCTCTTCAGCTGTCCAGTCGGTAACGTTGAAGGAGGGTTCGGTGTACGTGTTGTCAGCGACTGGTGGCTCAGGTTTCTTTTGCCACTCACCAGGGGCAGGCCATCCACTGGTAAAGTTGTAGGCACAATTGCTCCACCAGATCCCATTGCTGTCAACATGCCCTCCATTGTCCAGGGCAAGGCAAGGGTTGGTTTCACATTTGAACCATTTGTTTCCTTCCCACTTGTAGCCTGTGTCCCGGTTCCAGGCATTGATGCTCTTGGTGACCACATTGCGGACGGTGAGTCCGATGCAGCCTCAACAGTGGTAGTACTTGCTGCGCCTGATGTTGGTTGGATCTGAGGGCCGGGTGTCGGGGTGGCTGACCCAGAGGAGGGAGCCGAGTTGGGGGTGGATGAGGGACTTGCCCTCCTTGTCCCACTTGAGGTTGCTACACTTGGCGAGGGGGATGTAGCCAAGGTGGACCCCAGGCTCAAGATCATTGGCCAGTTTCTTGGCCTCCTTGAGGGACCAGGGCGCTGTGGCCCTGCAGTTGATGGCGAATTCGCCAGGTCCTCTGGCCATGATGGCCTTTCCGTAGGCGGCGCTGAGCCTGTAGGAGGCGAGGCGGGCAGCAGCGGCAGCATTGCTGGAGCGGATGGGGGCCATTGTGAAAGACTAGAAGAGTTTTTTGAAAATTTGGTAGGAGAGTGGGCTAAGAGCAGACTGGCGGGAGTAGGCTGAGTAGCTGGGATGAGGACTTCAGCTGCCTTTCCTCTCGTCTTTTTGTATTCCTGTGGTTTGAAATTCGGAGGAAGCGGGCCAGTAGGAAAGTCCTTCTGGAATTTCTTCATCACTGGAGTCATGTTGGCAAATTTCTCCGCCTGTTCTTCCGTGTCTTCTAGAGGTCTGTACCCTTTCCATCTGTTGCGGTATTTCAGCCCATCAGGGTCTTGATGCCAATTGATGATCTTCTCTACCTCGTATTCCTCCTCCCCTCCTTCCGTAACGATTGGCGGTGGTCGGGGTTGGTTCCAATGGAAATCCACATCTTCTTTGTAGTGAGTCAACATGTTTCCATGGAAGACGTCATGTATTCTCATGGACTTGGGGAGGTCAAGTTGGTAGGCGTGCGAAGAAATTTGTTTTTTGACAACAAAGGGGCCCATCTCCTTGTCGTCAAGCTTCTTGCTTGGGTGCCTGGTCTTGATTTTGGTAGTCAGGAGCCACACGTTGTCCCCTTCCTTGTATTGCTTTTTTGGAAGTTCCTCCCTTGTTTGGTGGTATTCCATCATGGCTTTTGCTTCTTCCCACACAGCCTCCATATCCTTTGTCCACTTGTCACCTTCTGGGGATTGGGTCATATATTCCTTAATGGACCATTTTGGAGTCATGCCGTAGACAATCTCAAACGGTGACTTGTTTGTGACGCGATTTTTGTGATTGTTGTGGCAGAATTCTGCAATAGGTAGCCACTTGGCCCAGTCATCCTGATGATGGTTGCAGAATATTCTCAGCCAGCCTTCTAGCCACTGGTTTGTTTTTTCCACAAGACCATCAGTTTCAGGATGGAAGGCGGTGCTGAAGGTTGGTTGGATATTGAGTCTCTTGTACACCGCCTCAAGGAAGTGAGATTTGAAAGTTGTTCCTCTATTGGAGACAGTGGTTTTTGGGAAACCATGTAGTCGCCATACTTCCTTGATGAAGATGTTGGCAAGTTGTTCCGAGTTGGTGGCTTCATTGCAGGCAATGAAATGTGCCATTCTAGAAAAGCAATCTACCACAACAAGGACACTATCAAATCCTTCCGATTTTGGTAGTTTCACAATAAAATTGTATGCGATGTTTTCCCAGGGTTTTTCCAGGATGGGTAAGGGTTTGAGTGGCAAGTGTCCTTTGCTTCCCTTCCCCCTTTGGCAGATTTCGCAGCTTTCAACAAAGCAATTCATTTGGCTTTTCATGCTGGGCCAATAGTATCATCTTGATAGAAGTTCCAAGGTCCTTGCTTGTCCTTGGTGCCCAGCCATGGGTGTGTTGTGATGTAGTTGTAGTAGCTTCAGTTTGATGTCTTTTTCATCAGGGACAATAATTCTTCCTTGATTCCACAGGAGGTTTTCCTCCCATTTGTAGTCTTTGAATTGTTTCTTCACAGAAGGCGGGAGAGACTCCTTGTCCTTTGTGCTGGCAATCAACGTTTGCAAGGCTTCGTCCTCTTCCTGTGCTTCCTTGAGCTCAGTCATGAGGTCTGATCCCATCATGGCGGCAAAGCCCTTGAATCTCTTGGCGGAGATCATAGTTTGTTCTGCAGATGCAATATCCCCATGGTCACTCCTTCTAGAGAGAATATCTGGTTTTTCCGACATCTTTCCAGGCCGGTAGTGGATTTCGAAATTGTAACTTGCTAGCATCAGAAGCCATCTGTGGTGTCTTTGGTTGAAATTGACAGAATCCTTCCAATAGGTCAGGTTTTTGTGGTCTGTGTAGATGATCATGGGTTCCTTTGTTCCTTCAAGGTGAATGCGCCAGTGTCTCAGTGCTTCAATGATGGCAAAAAGTTCCTTGTCGTGTGTGTCGTAGTTCAATTCCGCATCTTTGAAGCTCTTCGAGAGGAAGCCAATTGGGTGCAAGTATCCGTTGTCTTGTCGTTGACTAAGGATTGCTCCTAAAGCAACTCCTGAGGCATCAGTTTCTAGGAAGTATTGTTTTGATTTGTCTGGATGCGCCAGCACTGGTTCTTCAGAGATCATTTTTTTCAGATTTTCAAAGGCTTCTTGATGTACCTCCTTCCATTCCCACTTCTGGTCCTTTCGTGTAAGTTGGGTCAAAAGTTTGAAAATGGAGGAGAAAGAAGCCACAAATCTCCTGTAGAAGTTGCAGAAGCCAACAAAAGCTTGTAGCTGCTTGACAGTTTTTGGAACTGGCCATTCTTGGATAGTCTTGATCTTGTCCTTGTTCATGGAAATACTGTTTTCGTCCATGACAAAGCCAACCCAATCGGCCTTTTTCCCATAAAAGGTGCACTTTTTGAGGTTCCCATACAAATTGTTTTTCCGTAGCCTTTCAAGGACTTCCCTGATGTCCAAAGCGTGCTGATTTCTTCCTCTAGAGATGATCAAGATATCGTCAATATAGACTACTATCTTTTTGCCAATCAAGTCTCTGTAAATATTGTCCATCATTCTTTGGAAAGTTGAAGGTGCGTTCCTCAGTCCGAAGGCCATCACAGTATATTCAAAGAGGCCCTCAGAGGTGCTGAATGCTGTTTTCCATTCATCACCCTCTCTGATTCTCACGTTCCAGAAACCGTTTTTCAGATCTAGAGAGGTGATGAAGAGCTCTTCATTCGATTTGTCGCTGGTTTTCTTGAAGATTTCCAGAAGTTGATCCATCAAAGGTATGGGGTAGCGGTCTGGGATAGTTTCCACGTTTGCCCCTCTATAGTCAACGACTGGTCTCAAGTCAGGGACAATTTGTCCTGGTTTCAAGGCCTTTGTAACAAAGAATAGGCTAGTGGCGACAGGGGAGTCGCTTGGTCTAATTCTTCCTGACTTGAGTTCCGACTTCACATATTCCTTTGTGGCTTCCCTCTCTCTGGGTGAAAGGGGATAAGCCTTTTTGGGTTTTGGGAGCCTGTTGTTGTCATAGAAGTCTATTTTGCAATCCCATTCCCTGTGTTCCAGAAGTTTGTCGTATTGTTCCTCATCAAAGACATTGGCAAAGTCTTTGAGTTCTTCAGGCAGTTCTTGTAACATCCCTGCTTTTGCTTGGATGTTGGGCTCTTTTCTCCATTTGATAGAGAAAGAGGCCCAGGAAATTTCAGGGTTTGTTTCCTTCAGCCATGTCATGCCAAGGATCATTGGTTGGGTTCCTGTTGGCATGGCATAGAATCTTTGTTCAAAAGTTCTCCCTTCTATACTGAATTTCAACTTGCATCGGTGTTGGATGCGGTCTTTTTGGGTTTTCCCGTTGATCATTTCCACATTTCTAGGGGTGTGTAGGAGGATCAACGGAATATTGTTTTTCTTTGCAAAGTTCAGGTCGATGATGTTTCTAGTGGAGCCAGAGTCGATGAGAGTAGAGATATTTTCCGTGATTCCCTCTGCTTGTGCATATACCATGGGTGATTCATTTGTGGCTTTGCAGTAGTATACATTTCGCAGAGAGGGTCTCAGGGCATCTTCACACACGGTGGAGAGACGCCCATCTAGTTTTCCGACTCCGAATCGGTGGACTTGGTTTCCTCCACTTCTCCTTCCTTCACTTTGCTGGCTTTTCCTTTCACTGGTGCTTTTCCTTTGTCCTTGTAGGTCCATTCCTTCTTGCAGTCAGCGATTGCGTGTCCTGCTTCTCCACATTTGATGCAGAGGTTGTTCTCCTTGCGGCGTGTCTTCTCCGCCTTCGGAACTAGATCTCCCTTCACTTGTCTAGTGGTTTTGGATCCTTCAGCCTTGTCTTCCTTCTTTCCTTTGTTTTGGGGATTGGTGAGTTTTTGGATTTCTTTGGCTTGGAGGGCAATGTCGATCCATCCTTCTAAGTCCCTTTGTGCAGCGGTTCTTCTATCCCTGAGTTCTTTGCGGACAAGTTCCGCTGTGATGAGTCTGCTCAACCCTTGCCTGAAACACGCGATCAGAGCGGCATCATTCCAATCTAGCTCTTGTGCAAGAAGTCGGAATTCAGAGACATATTCGCCTACGGATTTGTTCTGGTAGAGCCGTTGAATCCCTTGTTCTGCTTGGATTTTCTTGCTAGGGTCGCTCCACTGCTTCTCATAGGCGTTTTGGAAAGCTTCCCATGATTCCAGCCAAGGATGGTTTTTGTTGTTGTTGTACCAATTGAGGGCGGGTTGTGCCCAGTTTCCTGCTGCTCCTTCTGCCATATTCATGAGGGTTGCAACAATTTGCCGCTCCTCAGTGTCGTATTGATTTGGGTTCAGGTGGAAAAATGCTTTCATTCGCGCAAGGAATGTTTCGGCGGCTGTTCCCCTTGTTCCTTCAAATGCTTTGGGCATCTTGATGCATGATCCTGATCCATTCCCGTTTCCACCCTGTCCTGTTTGAAAAATGAAGGTTCTTCCTTCATCCCTGATTTGATAGCCTGATTGCCCTTGCACCTCAAATGAGGGAGATTGCCTTCCTTGGGGTGAGATATTCCTCCTATGCGGGGGAGGTTCCCTAGGGTTTGGGTTTTCCATAGAAGTTGGTCTAGATTCCTTGCGTCAGTGATCCGACTCTACTTGGGCGTCTGCTCTGATTTGTTCAAGGAGATCAAACGTTTCTTGTCCCCCTGTTTGGATTTCCCTGAGTCGGTTGGTTTGATCTTGGAAACCTTCAGCAACTTCTTCATTGATTTGTCCTAGAGTAACCGTAATGTTCCTCATTCCTTTGGCCATTCTTCCAATAGTTCCTTCTATCCTGTCAATCCAATCAACTTGGTTTTGCAGGCTCTGAGTGATCAGCTGATTTTGAGCCACCAATTGTTGGTTGATGTACTCAAAGTTTTCTACTGATTGTTCAAATATTTGCTCGATCCTTTGTTGTGCGCAGTCAACGTTTCGGAGATGTTCATAGAAGGTGTTGACCCCATCTTCGGTCCTTGAGGCAATGCGCTCAATTTGCTGCATCATGTTTGTGGTATCAGCCACCTGGATTTCCCATCGGCGTTCTAGGCCTTCAATTCTCAGGGCTTGAACCGCGTTCTCTTGTTGATATTGGACCTGTAGTGTGTTGAAGATCCTTTCCAGGGTTTCGACCCTTCTTCCTTCAACGTTTTCTACCAGTAATTTGTTTCTCAAACGTTCATCCTGAGAGATTGTTTCAACGCTTCGTTGGGATTTGAATGTGGATGGTACGCTGGCTGCACTATGTGTCCTAGTGGTCACTATCAATCCTGGCATTGATGCGGGTGTGGGTGCCATAGGTCCCACTGCAGTTCCTGGAGGAAAAGTATTGTCAAAGTTTGGCATTTCTAGTGGCTGCCTCCTTCCAATTGCCATTGTGTGTTGTTGTGGGGGCGGTGCTTGGACGGTGTCATGAGCCATGCTCTTGCCATTGGACTTGTCTATGTCTCATCCTCTCTGGTTGCTTGTGTTTGTGCTTGCCTTTGTGTTTGTTCTTTGTTTTGTCTTTCCCCTTGTTTTTCCTGCCGCGTTGGCACCTTCTTGTGGTTATGTGTTACACTGTGTAACGCGGCTGTGCTTTGTACGAGTCATGTCTGTTCATACAGCATGACTCATACAGACACTCCTGATTGGTAGACTGTTGTGACTCATGTGGCTATGCTTTGTATGACTTGGCCACTTTGCGTATATATATAGAGGACCAACAAGCCTGGTAACCCCAGCTTGTTTTGTCTTGTCAAACATTCCCTTTGAGTGACACTTTGAACCACCCCTACCCTCAAGAGCCTACAGACACTTAAGTGTGTTGCGGTTCAAGAGGTCACTTAGGTCTTAGGGCCGTCCAGTCTCCATCGCGGCTTGTCTCATAGCCATCAAGAAGAAGCTTACGACAGACGGGGTTTGATGGACCTGGGGTAGTGTTCCTAAGTGGCGCTGGTATTCTAATAATACGGTGCATTCTGGGGCTAACTATATCCCTTTGACTGATTTGTGGCCCTGGTGGGGGGGGAGTGTTGATCGGCTGTTCAACAATTCGGATAGTTGGAGAAGTGGACCTTTGTTCGTTTGAGGTAGATGCTTCTCCTTGAGTTCCCAAAGTTTCGATAATATTTCCGATTCCTCCCGGGACGCTAGTAGATGGAGGTCTTGATACCCGGCTATTGCTTCTAAGCGGGGCGGTCCAATCTCCAGCTCAATCCCTTGCTCCTCTTGATGGGTTTGATTGTAATTCGACTATTCGTGGCACGGGCTCAGTAGCCTGCCTGTTTGACACTGCACTCGAGGATCATGTGAACATTGTTGAAGGTCACGTGATCTTGTTTTCTCGTGGCTCAGCGGAGAAAGAGCTTGCTTCCCAATGTTGCAACCTGCTCAGTAGTAGAGTTGACAACTGCTAATCGCCTTGTTGACCATGAGCAATAAGTCTAAGTAGACTAAATTGCT
Organism: Ceratobasidium sp. AG-K; assembly: GCA_037039685.1. NCBI lineage: Eukaryota > Fungi > Basidiomycota > Agaricomycetes > Cantharellales > Ceratobasidiaceae > Ceratobasidium > Ceratobasidium sp. AG-K. Next base: position 387,434 of record JAWNGF010000015.1, on the reverse strand, counting down.
AAGGGAAATCGCTAGCTTCTAAGTAGAAGTCCTAGCTCCAAATCCCAAGTGGCTGCTGTAGTGGCTAAGTAGCCAAGTGCCTCTGATCACACACTGCAGGGAGAGTTGACAAGGCGAAGCAAGCTGGGGATGACCATGCTTGCAAGCCAGTATATATAGGCAAGATACAGGTGAGTCATATCTACAGGTATGAGTCACAGTACATGCCACAACCGAGTCATATAGGGGGCTGCGTAAGGCCAGCCAATAGAAGACAGCATGAGTCATATGACTCATGGTGACACGTCATCCATACACCTCACTAAACAAGGGAGAGGGCACATCTAAAGAGAAAGGGCGCTTAAGGCGCCAGTACAAGCCACGATGTCATGAGCCATGCTCTCGCCATCGGACTTGTCTGCGTCTCATCCTCTCTTGTGTTTGTGTTTGTGTTTGTGTTTGTGTTTGTGTTTGTTTTACTGCTGCGTTGCCACCTTCTTGTGGTTATGTGTTACACTGTGTAACGCGGCTGTGCTTTGTACGAGTCATGTCTGTTCATACAGCATGACTCACATGGACACTCCTGACTGACTGTTTTGTATGACTTGCGTGGCTGCGCCTTGTATGACTTGGCCACTTTGTGTTTATATATAGAGGACCAACAAGCCTGGTAACCCCAGCTTGTCTTGTCTCGTCAAACATCCCCTTTGAGTGACACTTTGAACCACCCCTACCCTCAAGAGCCTACAGACGCTTAAGTGTGTTGCGGTTCAAGAGGTCACTAAGGTCTTAGTGCCGTCCACTCTCCATCGTTGCTTGTCTCATAGCCACCAAGAAGAAGCTTACAACATTACAAAACAAGCTTAACAACATACAAACATGTCTATTCAAGAAGATGGAGGATCATGTCCCTCATCCACTATATCAACAAGAAGAGGACCCAGTCGAGCCGCAAGGCCCACAGGATCACTAAACGAGCAAGATATCGCACAAGCACAAGCGGGAGGACCTGCCCAATCATGCCCCCAAAGTCAAACATCAATGCCGGAAGCTTTTGGCATTGCCGACACAACAACGGTACAAGAAGAAGAACCCACTATCAAGAATAGAGAACCAGGAGATCTTACAAATGACCCCACTCCAGCTGTAATTCGTATTTCGACCGGAAGTCCAGGGCCATCGCATCCCTTGTGGCCACTAGGGTATAGGAGACAATTCTTTTCTCCACAACCCAAAGCTCATGGGGGTGTATTGCTTGCTCCCATTAGACCCCCCCCTACACCACACATTCCCAATGTCCCTACAGTCCCTCAAAGTGGAGGAACCATCACCAATGCAGGACCAATTCCAATGGCTTCCCAGCCAGTCACACCAGCAATTCCAGCACCACCATATGTTCCACAGGGTTACTCCGAACAATTGGCTCTGGTACAACAAAACGCCGGGGATCCAGGAAGCTCGAGTTCAAGTTCCAGCACCAGCAGGAGGACCGTAATCAGTAATCTAGACGATCTGGACCATCTTCTAGAAGGAAGACACAACGCTGTCCTTAGGGTCATAGACGGGATGAGAGTCACTGTCGATCGAAGGCTTGGCGGCCTAGAACAAGCCACACAAGTCCTGGCAAACAATCAGCAAATCTTTAACGATTCCATCAACACCCTACAAGGTACCTTGACGGACATTCTGAACGTGGCTAGAAATGGCGAACATAATTCTTTTCTAGTCAGTCAAGACGTAACCCGCCTTCGAAATGAGGTTACCAACACTCAAGGACTCATGAACAATGTGCGCGAAGAACTCAACACTACCAGACAAGGGCAACTTGAATGGAACGAGGCAGTAACACAAGGACTAGAAACCTTACAACAGGAAGGAACTTCCTTCACTGCCAAAATCACTGAAGTTCAGGAAACCATCAACAATATGCGAGAAGAAATGGACGAAGCATCCCTGCACGGGATCCCGTCTAGGCGATCAAATTCTCCACCACATCCAGAGGCAGAATCTACCAGGATCGACAAATTAGAACTGAGAATCCAACGACTGATCGAGAACCCAAACATTGGCAGTGGACCGCGTCGTCCCAAGGTTACTCGTCCAGAAGCCTTTGACGGAAAGAAAGGAGAAGGCGCTGAAATGTTCATTACGCAAATGGAGAGCTACTTTGTACGTCTAGGCGATCAATACACTTCCGACAAAGAAAGGATCCACGAAGCCCTAGCAAACTTCAAATCCGAGAACAAAACCGCCACCCACTGGGCACAAGTACTCTTACAATTGCTTAACCAAGGAGGAAATAACCAAAATCTCGCCTCATGGGAGAGTTTCAAAGCACACTTCATGGAACAGTGCAGCAACTCTAACAAAAAAGCTAAAGCCGAATCGGACATCCGAAAATGCAAACAAACCAACTCGGTAGCGAACTATGCTTCGGAATTCCAATACCTTCTGGTAGACGTAAACTGGGGACAGGAAGCTCTGATCAACCAATTCAAGGAAGGGTTGAAACCTGAAGTCAAAACCAAACTGGCTCGTTTTGAACTAACCCTGATCAATGAAGATGGGACAGAACGAGAACTATCCCGTGACCAATGGATATCAATCACAATCTCTATTGATCAGAAACTACAAGCAATCAAGAACATGATAGGGAAGAAGACAGTAACAACATCCTCTAGCTCTACAAAAAGACTCCCAGACGAGGTTTACAAGGCTAGGATTTCTTCAAAACGCTGCCTGAAATGCGGATCAGACAAACACATGCTTGCCAAGTGCCCGGAGAAAGAATGGAAAAAGGAGGAACCTAACCTCAAAGGAAGGGAAGGAAAAATAGGAGAAGAATCCGAGTCGGGAAAAGGCAAGGTCTCCCTCTAACCGTGTGTGGAGAGACCAACGAACCAGTAATGGAAACAATGTACCTTAGAGCTACCAGCGAATCAACAATTGTCTACACGAACATTACTGGAATCACGGAACCCACCGCTACTTTCATCAACTCGGGAGCATCAAGGAACTTCATCGACATCACTTGGGCACAAAGAAACAATGTGGCTCTAATTGAACTACCAACACCTAGAAAAATAATTGGAATCCAAGGGAAGGAACTATCACATCAAATCCGATTCAAAGCAACCCTGGAATTTGAGTTACATGGGAAAAACTTCAAGCAAAACTTCTTCGCCATGCCTACTGGAGATACACACTTGATTCTGGGGTTAGAATGGCTAGAGGAAGCCAATCCAATAATCGATTGGCTATCAAAGGAAATTTCCTGGCGACCAGACAACATCCTTGGAAAAGCCGCAGAAATCGAAGACATACCCAAAGAATTCAAAGATTATGCAGAAGTCTTTAGCAAGGAAAAATTTAAACGGATACCGGACCATTGTCCATACGACTGTTGCATTGATCTGGTGGAAGGAGCAGAACTTCCTAAACTGGCTAGGCCAATCCCTCTCTCACCCACGGAATCCATAGCCCTCAGAAAGTACCTAGATGAGGAACTAGCGGCGGGCAAAATCCGACCGAGCAAGTCACCTGTAGCTGCAGCAACCTTCTTTGTCAAAAAGGGACAAGACCCAAAGGACCCGGAAAAACCTCCAGAACTCAGGTTGGTTCAACACTTCGGCCCGATCAACGAAATAACAAAAGACGACTGCTTCCCTATGCCTCTAATGGAAGACCTCCTTGACAAGTTCAAGGACGCAAAAATCTTTTCTAAAATAGACTTGCGTATGGGGTTCAACAACATCCAAGTTAAAGAAGGAGACAAATGGAAAACAGCATTCTGAACCAAGGAAGGCCTATTCGAATATATTGTCATGCCCTTCGGATTGAAAAACGCGCCGGCAACATTCCAACGATATATGAATCATATATTCCACGACCTGATTGATATCTGTGTCATTGTTTACATTGATGACATATTAATTTTCTCCAAAGACCGAAGCCAGCATGTGGAGGATGTTTGAAAGGTACTCAAAATCCTGTTGGACAACAACCTCTTTGCAAAACTCCCAAAATGCGAATTCTTTGTCAAGAAACTTGTCTACACAGGAATAAATATCAGCGAGGAAGGAATATCAATGCAAGAGGAAAAGGTCAAAGCAATCAAGGAATGGAAGGAGCCAAGGACAGTCAAACAGGTCCAAGCCTTCCTAGGATTTGCAAACTTTTACAGGCAATTCGTACCAAACTTCAGCGGCCTGGCGAAACCCTTAACCGTTCTAACAAGGAAGGACCAGAAATGGAAATGGGAAGCAGAACAACAGGAGGCCTTCGATAACCTGAAAAAGGAAATATGCAAGGAACCACTACTGCGACATCCAGATCCAACAAAACCTTACATATTGGAAACCAACGCAAGCGGCATTGCTATGGGATCAATACTCTCTCAAAGACAAGACGACGGTTACTTACATCCCATCGCTTTCCAGTCGAAATCCTTTAACGCTGCACAAATGAACTACGATGTTCACGACAAGGAATTGATGGCAATTGTGGAATCACTAAAACACTGGCGGTTACATCTGGAAGGAACAATAGAACCGATAACAATCTACACCGATCACCGTAACCTGCAATACTGGAAGAAGGCAACTACATTTAACCGACGTCACGCTCGATGGAATCAAATCCTAGCTTCCTACAACTTCGAAATAGTTTACCGTCCGGGGAACATGTCAACAAAGCCAGACCTACTATCCAGAAGAGCGGATCATAGCAAAATACCAACAGCAGAACAGATCATGATCAAGGAGGAACAGTTCAGAGGATTCGCCGGAGAAGTCAAGTCAGACATCATTGCGGATATTAGAGAAGCACAAACCGAAGACGAGAGCATCAGGAAGATCATAGAATTGTGCAAAGACAAGGGGACCCTACCCAAATCTGTGCAACAAGGAATCAGGAACTACAACTTCGAGGAAGACCTGCTCTGGATAGATGGGACAATCTACGTGCCAGAAGACAAGGACACTAGGCTAAAAATCCTCAGATTACACCACGATTCACCAATGGCAGGACACCAGGGTCAAGCCCAAACGCTAGAGCTAATCTCAAGAAAATACTACTGGCCTGGACTTAAGGCAACAGTAAACAAATACGTTGACTCTTGTGAACAGTGCCAAAGGGCGAAAGGAACAAAAAGCCAAGTACCACTGAAAGCGCTCGAAATCCCGAACAATCCATGGGAGGATATTGCATACGATTTCATCGTAAAACTCCCAAAATCACAAGGCAATGACAGCATTCTAGTGGTAGTGGATCGGTTCTCCCGCATGGCACACTTTGTAGCCTGCAAAGAATCAACAACTGCAGATCAACTTGCCGATCTTTTCCTGAAGAATGTTTGGAGATTACACGGCTTCCCACGAAGTACAGTTTCGGACAGAGGAACAACTTTCAACAGCAGGTTCCTGAAGGCCCTCTACCAAAAAATCGGAACAACACCAACGTTCAGCACGGCATATCACCCACAAACAGACGGAATAACTGAACAAATAAACTAGTGGATAGAAGCATGGCTTCGCACATTTGTTAACCACAGGCAAGACAACTGGGCTGAACTACTTCCTATCGCAGAATTCTGCTACAACAACCAACGACACGGGATCACAGGAAAAACCCCATTCCAAATTGTCAACGGCAGAGAACCACTGTGGAATGTCTTAAGAGAAGTTACCACGATCCCTGAGTCAAATAAGAAAGCGAACAACTGGCAGGAAGTATGGGACGAAGCAAAAGCAGCAATGGAATGGCACAAGAGAAAGGACACAGTGGAACACCAACCAAAATACAAAGAGGACGACCTTGTCTGGCTTTACGGACAAAACATAAAGACAAACCGTCCCAACAAGAAACTTGACAACAAGAAGTACGGGCCTTTCAAGATCAAAAAAATCATATCAAGTCACGCCTACGAATTGGAGCTTCCAAAAACCATGGGAATACACCCTGTGTTCCACAGCGATCTTCTTAGCCCATACAAAAAAGACGAAAACTTCCACAGAAACCAACCCCGACCACCTCCGATCACAACAAAAGAAGGAGAGGAAGAATACGAAGTGGAGAAAATCGTGGACTGGAAGGAAACAAAGGACGGGTTGTTCTACAGGGTTAGATGGAAGGGTTATGATGAAAAAGAAGACACAGAACAACGGGCAGAGGATTTCGGTCACCTCAGAGTAATAATGAGGAAGTTCTTGAAGGATTTCCCAAACGCCCCAACACCGTCAAACTACAGGACGACAAGTATTAAAGGGAGGGTGGAACGGGACAACAACACAACTTGCAAAACTTGCTCACATTCCAGCTTGCTCTACACACTTAACGCCCTAAATCTCTTTTGCACACTATGCCCGCCGTCACCCGTGCCACTATCGCCAACAACCTTGTCCGCGTTCTCGACGGGCCAGCCTTCCAGACGGCTCGCATCCTTGACTCGGGAGCAGCGCTCTACGTCTTCAAAAGGTCCCAGCAGAGTCCAGGGCGGCTCCAGTTCCGTGCCTCCGACGACATCCTGCACTCCGACCTGGGAGAGTTCGAATGGGTTGGCAAGAAATGGCCAACACGCATGCAGCTCCAGCGAAAGGACATCTACGTATGCCAAGGATGCGCAGCCTTCCAAGTGTCCGAAGCCGTGTTGCTATCCATGCACAAGCTCGGGGTGGTCGAATGGGGACAAGAAGGAGCCTACAGCAGCGAATGGGTTCCAGGATATGAAGGCCGCCCTCCCACTCTGAGGCCCTGATGGAGCGACGCATGGGACAAGAACTTCGAAGCAGACTTGGCAGATTGGAGGATGGAGCGGGGACGCTACCAGAGGGAGAAGTTTGAATGGAAGCCATTCTGGTGGCAGGAGAAGGATGCGGACTTGTCGGAATGGAAGGAAGTCGAGCCGGACGTACGACAATGGGACAAGGACCATGTGGAGGAGCAGGAGAGGATCATGGACGGGTCCAAGGCGGACTGGACGGACAAGAAGACCTGGGAGAGGTGGGAGGAACACTGCGATGAACCAGGTAACACTGTGTTCAACCCCATCAACCTCACGGAGGAAAAGGAGGATGAGCTCGACTCTCTGGTCAAAAAGGTCAACAAGGACTGCTGGGTGCAGTAGATCGGCCCTTTCGGGTTCCCCTCAAGGACCTTAAGGGGGGAGTAATGTTGTGAGCCATGCTCTCGCCATCGGACTCGTCTGCATCTCATCCTCTCTTGTGTTTGTGTTTGTGTTTGTGTTTGTGTTTGTGTTTGTGTTTGTGTTTGTTTTACTGCCACGTTGCCACCTTCTTGTGGTTATGTGTTACACTGTGTAACGCGGCTGTGCTTTGTACAAGTCATGTCTGTTCATACAGCATGACTCACATGGACACTCCTGACTGGCTGTTTTGTATGACTCGCGTGGCTGCGCCTTGTATGACTTGGCCACTTTGTGTTTATATATAGAGGACCAACAAGCCTGGTAACCCCAGCTTGTTTTGTCTCGTCAAACATCCCCTTTGAGTGACACTTTGAACCACCCCTACCCTCAAGAGCCTACAGACGCTTAAGTGTGTTGCGGTTCAAGAGGTCACTAAGGTCTTAGTGCCATCCACTCTCCATCGTTGCTTGTCTCATAGCCACCAAGAAGAAGCTTACAACACACGAGTCCACAGAACAGAGAGAGAGGGCAGGACGGGTCACAACAAGAAGAGACCCCAAAAACACAATTCAAAGAAGGAGACAATGTCTGGCTCTTGACTACCAACATCACCACAAGGTGCCCAAGCAAAAAGCTTGACAACAAGAAGCCAGGTCCCTTTGTTGTGAAAAAACAAATCTCCTCACACGCCTACCAACTTGATCTCCCCAGAACCATGCATATCCACAACGTCTTCCATGGGAAAATGTTGACTCCCTACACTGAAGATCTAGACTTCCAATGAAATCAGCCCTGACCTCCGCCGATCATGACTGAAGAAGGCAAAGAGGAGTATGAAGTTGAAAAAATTGTGGATTGGTACCAAGATCCTGATGGGCTGAAATACCACATCAGATGGAAAGGTTATAGTCCCCTGGAACACACAGAAGAACCGGCAGAGAACTTTGCCAAGCTGACTCATGTCTTGAGAAAGTTCCAGAAGGACTTTCCCACCAGCCCACTCCCTCAGAATTTCACTCCCTCTAGGTACAAAAAGGTGAAGGGAAAGGCGGGAGAGGTCATCCCTCCAGCTTTTCAGCCAACCACTACTAGTTCACTGCCAAACACTCCTACAACAAACTTTTTTCTTACTCACCAACAATGCCTGCAGCTCGCTCCGCTGCCTTCTCCCAAGTCCCTGCTTACAAGAAAACTAGGTCCTATGGAAAGGCCCTCAAGCTCGCCGGACCAGGCAAATTTGCAGTCAACAACCGGGACACTGCTCCCTGGTCCCTCAATGAGGCCAAGGCCCTTGCCAAAAACCTGGAGCCAGGCATCCAATTGGGGTACATCCTCCTGCAAGAGCAACCAACCATCACATGGGACAAACAGCGCAAGTCCCTCATTGTTCCCCGTCTTGGCTCCCTTCTTTGGGTCAGCCACCCCAACAGCCAACCATCTGATCCCACCGACATTGGCTGCAACAAGTACTACCACTGCCGTGGCTGCATTGGACTTACGGTCCATGACGTTGTCCTCAAGAGTGTTGATGCCTGGAACTGTGACAACAGGTACAAGTGGGAAGGGGACCAATGGTTCAAGCAAGAGAAGGACCCTTGCCTCGCCATGGGCAGCGGACACTGCGACAAAGAAGGAATCTGGTGGTGCCCATGCACTATGGACTTCAAGTCAGGATGGCCAATGGACTGTGAGTTCAAACAACTACCTGTCCCCTCAAATACTTACCCAAGAGACAATCCCTCCTTCAATGCCATCAACTGGTCAAAAGGCGCTGACGGGAGTGGACACATCAACCTGGTGGGACAGCCAATGGAAGACGTCAATGAGGAGGTTGTCAAAGTTCCCCCAGCACCCCCAAGTTCCAAAGATGGGAACAACATTCCTGCCCCTCCCCACATAACCAATGAGGAGGCCAAACAAGTCAAACAGGAATGGGAAGCCACCTGGGACAAGGCTCAAGCCAATGTCAAAGCTCTTATTGCCAACGTTGGCAATGCCATTGCCAACTTGGAACCACACCCCGCAGCCAACCAAATGCCATGCAATGCCAACGTCCTCAAGGCGTACGGTCTTGTCCAATCCGGGTTGTGGAGTGTCCAGCAGCTCAACAAATGGCTTGACCATAAGCAAGAGCAGTGGTCCAAACGGGAAGCAGCAGAGCTCGAGCGCCTCCAAGAACAGCACCAAGACAAGCTTGACTGCCTCTACCAGGAGAAGTGGGACCGAATGAACATGGTCCTGGAGGCAGATATGCACGCTCTTGCAGAACGTGTTGGGTGGCTGGAACTGAAGGAATGGGTTGCCTGCAAATAGGCAACTGCACTGCACTACACTCGCCTTTGTGGGGGGGCAATGTCGTGACCCATCCCTCCCTCTGTCCCTGTTTGCAGTCTTGTGGCTTGTACTGGTGCCTTAAGCGCCCTTTCTCTCTGTAGAGCCCTCTCCCTTGATTAGTGATGTGTACGGATGATGTGTTACCATGAGTCTTATGACCCATGCTGTCTTCTATTGGCTGGCCTGCGCAGCCCCGTTTATGACTTGGACTTTGACTCAGACTCATGACTCATGTATATACTATGACTCACTTGCTCTCTGAGTATATATACTGGCTTGCAAGCATGGTCATCCCCAGCTTGCTTTGCCTTGTCAACTCTCCCTGCAGTGTGATCAGAGGCACTTGGCTACTTAGCCTTTAGCACAGCCACTTGGACTTAGGAGCTAGTGACTTGTACTGACAAGACTAATGTTTGTCCACCTTAGTGATAGAGTCTTAGAAGACTTATCACATATTGTTCTCACATCTCAAAGGCCATTAGTGGTTGTCAACCATAGGCATTAGCAGGTTGCAACATGTGGCTGAGCCAAACTTTATTGCCTATGGTGAAGGAATCTTCCTGACACTTCTGATCCACATATTCCTTGTCCTGTTCCTTGCTCAGGATGAGGCTAGCCTTGGGTTCTTCCAGGTTGTCTTGGATTTGTTGTGCGTGGGCTGCAGCTTCCAGCACCAATCCATCTTCCACTGGAGTTCCTTCAATTGATGGGTGGCGAGCCACATTGGCAAAGAAAGGGGCCATGGCAATGCTGGAGTGAAAAGAGTTGTTGTATGCGCATTTGGCAAACAGTAGTAGTGATGCCCAATCATGCTGTCTGAATGTGCAATACGTCCAAATGAAGGCTTCAACCATTTGATTGATGCACTCTGTTTGTCCATCAGTTTCAGGGTGATACGCAGTGGAGAGTCTGGGCCAAATGTTCAAGGCTTGATAGAGTTCTCTCATGAATCTAGATGCAAAGGTGGGTCTGTGATCCAACACTACTGTTTCTGGGGTGCTGTGTAATTTCCAACAGTGTTCCATGAATAACTCCACAAGTTTGGGGGATGTAGTCTTCTCAGAGCAGGGAATGAAGTGCTCCATCTTGGTCAAGGTGTCAACAATCACCAGTATGGAGTCTAGACCTTTGGAAAGTGGTAGTTTGACAATCATATTGACCAAAATGTGTTGCCAGGGCTTGGAGGGAAGTTCAAGCAGTTGTAATTCTCTGATGGTTTGCTGGTTAATTGGCTTGGAACATTGGCACAAGTCGCACAATGACACATATTTGTTGATGCATGCCTTCATGGATGGCCACCAATATTGCCTTTTGACCAATTCCAGTGTCTTTGCTTGCCCCATGTGTCCTACTGCTCTGTTTTCATGATGGAGTTCTAAAATCTGACACTTGGTTTTGTTGTTGCTTGGGACATAAATCCTTCCTTTGTGGTGCATTAAGTTGTCCCTTATCTTCTAGTGTTCAAATTCATTCTAGACTGAGGTGGGAGCTTTCTCTGGTTGGTTGCTAAGGCAGGCCCAGATTGACATAACATAATTGTCCTTCTGCATCTGATCTCTGATTGCCTGTTGAATATCCATAGTTGATGCCATGCCCTGTGGTTCTGTTTCAGCCAAGTTGATGAAGATGTGTGGAGAAAGTAGGGGTTTTTGAGGGCCAACCCCCCCTTCCAGGTTGTGGTTGCTCCTTCAACTGAGTGCATCTGCCTTGCCATTGAGTCTGCTGGCCCTATACTTGATTTGGAAATTGAATTCAGAAAGGAACACCACCCATCTATTCTGTTGTTTTGTTAAAACTTTTGAAGTCATAAAATATTCCAGGTTCTTGTGATCGGTGATGAGCAACACAGGAATCTCCATTCCTTCTAGGAGATGGCGCCATTCCTTGAAAGCCTTGATGATTGCCAGAAGTTCCTTATCAAAAATGTTGTAGTTTTGTTCTGCTGGGGATAGACTCTTGGACATGAACGCAACAGGGTCAAGCTTGTCATTGGACCTGTATTGACTGAGAACTGCCCCAGTTGCTTTGTCTGATGCATTGCATTCAATGATAAATCCTTTGTCTTGGTCTGGTTGCAACAGAATGGCAGCCTTGATTAATTCTTTGATTAATCCCTGGAACGCTAGTTCTGCTTCAGGTCCCCATTCCCATTGTTTGGTCTTCATGGTCAGGTTGTATAATGGTTGCACAATGTGGGTGTAATTACGGATAAACCATTGGTAGAAGTTTGCAAAGCCAAGGATAGTCTGGACTTCTGTTACATTTCTTGGGGTGGGCCACTTTTTGATCGCACTAATTTTTTCTTCCCGCATTTCCACCACCTCTCCCAATATGACAAGTCCTAAATAATTGACCTTTGGTCCATGGAAAGAGCACTTCTTGAGGGAGCAATAAAGGCCAATGCGTTGTAGACAATGCAGTACTTCTCTCACATGGTTTGGGTGGTCCTTGGTGTTCTTGGAGAAAATCAGGATATCATTGATGTAGATTTTGACATAGATTCCTTTGATGTCCCTGAACTCTGCATCCATCATGTTCTGGAACATTACCAGGGCATTGGTGAGGCCAAACGGCACAACCCTGGTTTTGAATAGCCCATATTTGGTTCTGAATGCCGTTTTGTGGACATCCTTGTCCACTACCCTGACCAGATTGTAACCAGACTTGAGGTCAAGTTTGGTGAAGATTTTGGTGCCTTTAACCTGTTCAATGAGGTCATTGGTTCTAGGCAGTGGGTAGCAATTCTTCTTGGTGTGGTGATTCAAGTATCAATAGTCCATGCACACTCTTGGTGGTTGGGGGACCCCATCAATATCATGGTGCTTGACAAACATTACTGGTGACGCCCATTTGGATGTGGATGGAACTATGAATCCTTTCTCCAGGTTTTTGTTGATCCATGCTTTCAGAATTTGGTCTTTTTCCTTGGTGAGGGAGTATACCATGCCACTCTTGGGTTTTGCACCAGGTTCCAATTTGATTTTCAGGTCATACGGCTGGTGTGGAGGCAGTTTACCCACTTCTTTGGCAACAAAAACATCTTTGAATTCCAAATATTCTTCCGGCAATTTACCCACTACCCCCCCTTCTACAGCATTGCAATCTTTGCATAAGCATGCTGCCGTGCAGTACTCCAAATCAAACTACAATGAGCCTCTAGTCCAGTTGGTTTTTGGGTTGTGCTTCTTTAACCAAGGAATTCCTAGTACAACTGTATGTTGTCCTAATGGTGCTATGTTGCATGTAATCTCCTCTATGTGGTCATTCATGATAATTTCGAAGGTGCATTCCTTGTCAATTAGTCTGTTTGCTATTGGCCATCCATCTATTACTTGGACTTGTCTTGCTGTTTCTTTCTTCATTGTGGGAATTTTGCGTTTCTTCATGTATTCAGAATTAATGAAATTTCCCAATGCCCCTGAATTGATCATGGCAACAGTAATAAGGTGTTTCAGGCATTCAATTGTGATAGGTACTGGAAGTTGGTCTGCATATTTGGTGGAACAAAGGTATATTTTGTTTACAGACTGTTTTTGATTTTCTGAGATTGCACAATCTAATTCTGACTTTAGGGCACCTGATGCTCCCCTCAGTTGCTGCCTTTTCCCAATTCTGAATCACTGGTATCAACATCCTCCAGGGCTGCAATTTGTGCACAACAATCCTTGGCCATGTGACCCTTCTTCTGTGTCCTGACTTGGGTAAATTAGGTATATATAAAGGTTAAGGGGTTCGACTTAGACAAGTCTTAGAACCCAAGGAATAGTGATAGTTAGGGGATTTGATTGAGCAAGTCCTAGTGGAGAGGAGGTCAAGCCTTGTCGTTAACCGGCTTGACCTCTGGGTTTATATACATGAGGGGACCGTGTCACATCATCATTTATCAGTGTGGGAAAGCCGAGTACAACGGATGACAAGCGAGATAAGAGACATGACTCGACATTCTGGAAGTTCCGGAAGCATCACCAATATCAAATGAAAAGACAAATACATCACATGATACAAGTTTAAGTGCCAGAGGACATTTGTACCAAAAAAGGAAAGTGTTCGAAAAAAAAGATATAAAATCGGAATAAAATGTCTGAGCTTAGTCAGCTCATGACATTACTCCCTCCTAAGGGCCTGGCGCGGTGGGGTGGAGTTTGTGAAATTTATCAACCAGTTCCGGAGCGTTCTTGAGATCTTCCTTTGACTGCCAAGAGTTGTCTGCATGAGAGTATCCTTTCCACTTAACGTAATAGTGGAGTTGACGGCGGATTTTTTTGGAATTAAGGATCTCTTCGACTTCCCATTCTTCCTCTCCATCTTGTGTGACAATAGGAGGTGGTTGAGCGGGTTCGCGGCCGTGGGGATCAGAGTGGAATTTCTTGAGCAGCATGACGTGGAAGACAGGATGAACTTTCATTGATATTGGTAATTCCAGTCTAAAGGCATGAGTTCCTACTTTTTCCATTACTTTGTAAGGGCCTAAAACTTTGTGGGAGAGTCTTACTGAGGGTCTGTCTGTGGAAATGTTCTGATGATTAAGCCAGACTTTATCCCCCGGGTTTATCTCTTCTGGTTCTTTGGCTCCTTTATCAAAGTAGTATTTATAGGACTGATTTGCTAGGATGAGGGCAGCTTTGACTTCGTCGTATCCTTTCAACAGGAATTCCGCATGGGCATCAGCTTCAGGAACAGTATAGTCTGATTCTTCCCCGATGTTCATTCTAGGGTTGAAACCCTGGCAGATTTGGAAAGGGGTTTTGCCAGTGGATGCTTGGATCCCATTGTTGTAAGCAAATTCTGCCATAGGGAGCAGGGCCACCCAGTCGTTTTGCCTATGGTTGACAAAAGCCCTGATAAAGATTTCAACAACTTGGTTTGCTCGTTCTGACTGTCCGTCTGTCCTTGGATGGTAGGCTGTGCTGAAGGTAGGTTTTACGTTCAACCGTTTGTACAGATGCCTAATAAACTTTGAATTGAAAGTGGATCCTCTATCCGAGACTGTTGCTTTTGGGGTGCCGTGAAGTTTCCAAATGTTTGCAATGAAGATATTAGCTATGTCTACTGCTGTGGCCGTTGATTTGCAAGGGAGATAGTGTGCCATCTTGGAGAACCGATCTACTACTGTCAAGATTGCGTCATATCCTTCTGATTCTGGGAGCCCTACAATCATGTCATAGGAGATCTCTTCCCAGGGTCTCTCAGGGATATGTAAAGGACGCAGTAGTCCTGTGGGGAGTTGGTTCGATGGTTTAATTTGAATGCATGTTTCGCAGTGTGACACATAAGAGTTGACAAATTTCTTCATGGTTGGCCAGTAGTAAGTTCTTGAGACTAATTCTAATGTTCTTGCTTGTCCAGGATGCCCAGCTGTAATATTGTCATGGCGCGATTCCAATATCAGGTTTCTGATGGTTTCATCCTTGGGGACAAAGATCTTCCCTTTGAACATTAGGAGTCCTTCTCTGTATTCCCAATCTTTGACTTTTTCTCCGTTTCTCAGCTTATTGTGGGCTTCTTCTAATCTGGAATCTTCAAGGATTGCTTGTCTGATTAGATCGTTAATCTCCTGGTCAGGGGTAATAGCCGAAATGAAAATGTCTGGTTTGAGGAGAACTTGGTTCTCTACCCCCCCCAAAGGTTCTAGGTCATATCGCCTCAAGAGAATGTCTGCTTTTTTGTTTAGGCTTCCTGGCCTGTACAAGATTTGGAAGTTGAAGTCTACCAAGAAGTTCATCCAGCGGATTTGGCGTTGATTCAATTGTTTGGATGATGAGAAGTATTCCAAATTTTTGTGATCTGTTATCACTTGAATGGCTTTTTCTGTGCCTTGAAGTAAGTGCCGCCATTCTTTGAAAGCTCTAATTATTGCCAATAGTTCTTTGTCGAAAATGTCATAGTTTCGCTCAGCCGGATTTAATGATTTAGAAAGGAAAGCTACAGGGTGTAATTTTCCTTCTTCATCCTTCTGAGATAAAACTGCTCCTGTGGCAAATCCCGACGCATCTGTCTTGAGGAAAAATTCCTTATTCTGATCGGGCTGCATCATCACAGGTGCCACTTTAAGAGCTTCTTTTAGTGCATTCATGGCCTCTTGTTCTTTGCTTGTCCACTGCCACTTTTGATCCTTCTTAAGTAGGTTGTACAAAGGCCTGGCTTTGCCGGCAAAGTCTTGAATGAATCTTCGATAAAAATTGACGAATCCCAGGAATTCTTGAACTTGTTTGACATTTTTGGGAGCCTTCCAATTCATAGCCGCCGTGACCTTTTCCTGATCCGTTTCGATTCCTTTATTGGAAATGACCAGTCCTACCCAGTCCAGTTTGGTTTGGTGGAACTTGCATTTTCTCAATTTCGCAATCAGCTTGTGTTCCCTTAGTCTTCTCAGCACCTCTTTCACGTGTCCTGGATGATCTTTGACTCGTTTGGAAAAAACAAAGATATCATCAATGTATACGAGTACGAAAACCCCCATAATGTCCCTGAATATAGAGTTCATTAGGGACTGGAAACTTGATGGAGCGTTTTTGAGACCGAAGGGCCTGACCTTCCATTCGTACATGCCGTATTGAGTTTTGAATGCTGTTTTCCATTCATGGCCTGCCGCTATTCGAGTTTGATGGAATCCTTGTGCCAAGTCTAGGGTGGTGCCAATGACAAATCCTTCCAGGGCCCTTAACCATTGGTCCAATAGAGGTATTCCACTTGCGTTGAATTTGCATAGCGAATTCACATATCTGTAGTCAACGCAAAAGCGTAATTCTGGGTTGTTTGGATCTTCTGGATGTGGTTTTTTGACAAACAGAACCGGGGAAGCCAAAGGAGACTTAGAAATCTGAATGTGTCCCCTTTGGATAAGGGTCTCTAGTACTTTCTTCATTTCTTTGTCTTCAGCTGGGGATGTTTTGTAAATAGGGCCATGCTTTAGTTTAGCTTCTGGTAGGAGGTCGAGCGTAATGTCAGTTGGCCTGTGAGGTGGGAGTTCTTCTAATCTGGACTCGTCGAACACATCTGCGAACTCTTTGTATTCCTCTGGTAATGTAGTTTCTGCTGCGATTTGGAGCGTAGATGGGACTTCTAGGCAGTTTTTTGAGCAGAATTCGCTTGTGTATGCAATTGTCCTATTTTTCCAATTAATTTGTGGGTTATGTTTCTTGAGCCATGACATTCCGAGTACGATAGGATGTCTTCCAATGTTTGTAACATGACATTCTATTTCGCTGGAATGTGTTCCCATGACAAGTTTAAATTTGGTATAGTGGGTGACTTTTCCAGACGAGACTTCTCGTCCGTCTATAACTCGCAGAGTCTTGGGTTTTTCGTGTTGGAACAGGGGAAGGTTTGCCTCTTTTGCTAGGGAAGGGTTGATGAAACAGGAGGTTGCGCCGCAGTCAAGAAGTGCTTGTCCAGAGAATCTTTTTGACCTGTTAACTGACTTAGAACCAGGAGCCGTAGCTAGTGGATGAGCGGTGAAATCAAGGTATAATTGGTTTTCATTTGATATTGACATGATTTCTAGTTCATCCATATTACTAGCTAATATATCACCGAGTACTTGGCTCCTTAATAAGCCTCGGTGACGTCTTTTCCCGATTCGATGTCTGAAGAGATTTCTTCAATCTGGGCTTCAAACCCTGACGCTGTGTTCTTGGAAGGACAGACTCTTGCTGAGTGTCCCTTACCGCCGCAGGTGAAGCAGATCATTGGTCCTTTTCCTTTTCCATCAAGATCCATTGCATTAGGGTCTTTAGCAGGAGTGGACGGTTTGGGTGTTTGGATGGTAGGAGCGTTGAGGTTACTGGTTCGGGTGGCTCTTTGAATTGCTCCAAAAGGGACATTTCCTTTTGTCCCATCATCCCAGGAGATCTGTGGAACTGGACGGCCCTTGGCGTTTCGGGTAATGCTTGAGATTTTGCCGTATTGCACCCCCCCTGTAGGTTTTGACATAAAGACTCAATCGTTTACATTGAATCTTTGACCTAGTGAGGCATTTGGAGTACTTGTGGTTGTCTTGGAAGTACTTTGTTTCGAAGTGGTGGTTTGTGGGCTTTGCAACTTCTTTGGTGCGTTAATAGCATTCATTGTGGAGTCAATTTCCAGGGCTCTTTCGCGAACTTGGTTGAATGTCCTTGTCACTTCGTGGGGTTTAAAGTTCTGTGACACCATGGCCATCTTGATTTCATCCTTAAGACCATCATAGAAATCATCGCGAAGTACTCGATCAGTGTACCCGAGTACCGATGAATAAGTGACGAAGTCTCGTAGATAATCTTGGACAGAGTTCTTCTGGATCAATTTCTTGTATAATTGTCTATATCGGTCGATCTTGTGAACATCGCCAAACCTAGCTTGCATTTCGTTCCAGAATTCATCCATGTCGTGTAGCCAATTTGTTGCTCCCCTTCTTGCTGTGTCTACATCGATTCCAGGTTGCATCCATACATAGGCAGGCCCCTTGCAATAACCCATGATATAAGGGATTTTTTGTTCTGTGGTTGCTTGTGGCGACGTATGATTTATGTACAAGGTACATTGCGACTTAAACTCGTCAAATTTATCTACATCTCCAGAAAATTCTTCTGGGGGATGCATTTTGAGTTTGTATCCTGGGGTGGTTGTTGACGCGGTGGTTGAGGGTGTTGCCCCTAGGTTCGCAAGTGACTGAGACACTGCATTCATTAATTGGTGAAGGGGTGCAATTTGTGCAGTTTGATTTTGAATTGCGTGGATATCTGCAATGTTATTGTCAATCCCCTGTTCTAGGGTAGAGGTGATACCATTTAAGGCATTAATATGACCGTTAATTTTTTGTACTTCGTCTATTAAGGCATTGATTGCATGTGCAACTACCTCGGGTCCGGATGTCGCTGAGATTTGGGTAAATCCCCCTTGACTCAGTGATGGGGCTCTTGACATATCGGAGTGGGGAAAACAGGTAGATTTATTGGGATCCCAGACCGTACAAAATATCACGGATTCTTCTTCGAACCCTTCTGTCTCTAATGATGTGCAAACTTCTCAAAAATATCCATTCAAGATTTTCGTCTTCCAAGAACAACGCGTTGATTACTCCTAGTTTGTCGTACTGTTCGTATATGTAGTTACAATGAACGTCTTCAATAAAGAGTTTTAGGGACTCTAGTCTAAGTTGTTCCCTGTGTTGTTCCTGTGTGAGTCGAGGTCTTGGTCCCACTGAAAAGGGTTGGGTGCGATAGTATTAAGGTGATTTAGAAGGCGGTAATCCTGATTAATAGGAATACGCACTTCTGCTGCTTGGTGACAGTATTTGCCCTTGATTTTGTCTTTAAGGGTTTCTAGAGTACGCCACTGACGTTTGTTGTTGCTGATGAGATTTTCGACCTTTCGAGTGTGTTTCTCTTGGATTTTTATAAGTTGGTCGCAGTTTTCGATCAGGACACGGGTTTGTTCTTGCAATCGCTCGACTTCGATATTAGTGTCCGCTAGATTTATGCTTTGGACACGATCTTGATCGGCTTGTTGCTTGTTTGTATTGTCGAGGTTAATTTCGATGAACTCAAGCCTTGAATGGAGGGATTGATAATCGGCTTCGAGTTGATTGTGGTTTTCGTTGTTTCTGGTACGTTCGACCCTTAAATCCTCTGCTTGTTCAACTTGATCTTCTTCTAGCACTTCAATTCGACTGTTTAATTCGTCGACTTTGGTGTCTAGATCAAGTACAAAGTCCTTTAGTCTAAAGACTGCTTCGCAGAGGCTAAAAAACGCAGGGAACACTTTTAAGGTTAATTAGTTAGTTACTAATTAGTTCCTTTTTAGTGCGTACTGATGAAAACGACAGGTTGATGGGGTTCTTGATGGATGAGAGTGTTAACTTGGGTGGTGCTCCGACCACTTTCCAGTTTCGCTTGAGAGGATCTGGCTTCCTTGAGATGTTGATTTGGATGTGAAGGGTGCTAGACGCTAAGCTTTTGCTTTATATACTCCTTATCTGATCTTATCAGTTATCAACAGCCTTGGGCGGGCGTGATAGCGACAGTGTATAACAGAGTAAGGGTGTATTTAGCTGACTAAAGCCGCTATGACCCGAAAGAGGATAACAATTGGGTTCACTGACAGCGTATAGCGACGTGGAACTACTGGTCTATATCAAGTATAGCTCTTCGTCCATTGTACTATGCCCGTTTTCCCGTGTACGTTCTATCTACTTGGTGGAAAAAGCAGGAGCTTTGAGGCTGAGGCTTTTTTTAAAAGGCTTGACCTAATGTCCCGACCTGGGTAAATTAGGTATATATAAAGGTTAAGGGGTTCGACTTAGACAAGTCTTAGAACCCAAGGAATAGTGATAGTTAGGGGATTTGATTGAGCAAGTCCTAGTGGAGAGGAGGTCAAGCCTTGTCGTTAACCGGCTTGACCTCTGGGTTTATATACATGAGGGGACCGTGTCACATCATCATTTATCAGTGTGGGAAAGCCAAGTACAACCGATGACAAGCGAGATAAGAGACATGACTCGACATTCTGGAAGTTCCGGAAGCATCACCAATATCAAATGAAAAGACAAATACATCACATGATACAAGTTTAAGCGCCAGAGGACATTTGTACCAAAAAAGGAAAGTGTTCGAAAAAAAAGATATAAAATCGGAATAAAATGTCTGAGCTTAGTCAGCTCATGACATTCTGGCAATGATAACAGGTGGTTTCACTTGTGACAGCTGCTACCTCCACCTTGGCTTGACAAGTATCTGGTTTAATGAAGCTAAACAGAATTTTGGTTGTTGTTCCATCAGCCCATTTGACCTTGGGTGTCAAGAATCCTTGCTTATTTTTGCCGATTGATTCTATTGTCCCCTTCTTGCCACCCTGAGGAGTCACCATGTAAATTGCTTCTCCCTTCTGGAATTTGTGCGCTGCTGCGCTTGTGGTTACCTGCTTCTGGGTGCCGCTTGGTGTTGCCCTCTCCAAAGTACCAGTACTTCATTTCTCCATATTCCTAGCAATGAGGCCTGCATTGATTTCTTGGGTCCTGGTGAATAACTCCTGCAACATGGCATTATGACAATTGTAGGCTTGGGAAGTGAGCATATCCTTGATGTTGTCTTTGAGACCTGCATAGAAATCATCCTTCAAGGTTTGCTTGTTGTAGTCTTGTGGCGCTGACAAGATTCTAAGTTGAGTAATGTACTCAACCACTGTCTTGGTCTGAATCAACACCTTGTACTTTTGTCAATAAACTTTGACCTGTTCAATTTTGCCAAACGCTGATTCCCATTTGTGCTGGAAAACATCTAGATCTGTGAAAATGGTTTGGGGAATCCCAGTGTTGTGTAGATCTTGAAAAGGCCAGATCCAATCAACTGCTGGTCCATGTAGGTAGGAGATAATGAGCCAAATCTCCTTTTCATCAGAAGCAGTGGCATAATGAGAGTTGGCAATATAATTTGCACAGGAATAAGTAAAATCCCTGGCCTTAGCTCCACGTTCACTGTTGAATTCTATTGGCTTGGAGGTGGCCAATTTCTCCATCCTTCCTGATGAGGAGGGTGCAAAACGCATCATTGATCCCCTTAAGCTTCATGCTCCAGTGGTTGCTCCTCCTCCAAGTGGTAGTCCTAATTGGCTTGTTGACAGTGTACCGGTCCTGGTAGCACCACTTCCACTTCCTCCTGATCCTGCTGTAGGATTTGCAAGGAAACCATGTGCTTGAACTGTGTCTTTGGTGGTTGCGTGTTGGTCTACCACAGTGTTGTACAACAGATGGTGTTGGTCTAGGATTTCTGCCAATCAACCAATGCAAATATTGCTGTCATCTCTGTTGTGTAGGATCCAACTTTCCACATGCTCCAAATGCTGAGCCATAAGGCTTTGTTGTAATGCCATTTCCTTCAAGATAAAAATGATTTGTTTTTGATGATTGGTTTCACAGCTTTCCGACCATGTTTTGACTGTATAACTTTTGATGACTGGGGAAGGGGGTCTTGATTTGGCATCAAAAGTAGGGTATGGATTTGGTGGAGATCAAATAGTGGTGTTGCCCTCATTTCCTTCTTTGCCTCCTGTGTTTGATGGAGGTGGTTCAGAGAAGCGTATTTGGTGGAGCGGTGTTTCTGGTGGTGCTATCAGGCCTTTCCCTTTCCAAGATGTGGATGGAACAGCCATAGATGCCATGGTCTGCCTAAAAGATTCCACCAAGTCAGAACAACTCCTGGTGGTCATGTTCTATTTTTAAGTGTGCTTCCTGGTGCGCTTCGACCAACAATGGCTAGTAGTTATTGAGGTATATCCCCTGGGTAGAGATGGAATGTTTAGGGGGAACCTAGTTGACAGTAGGTTCAGTGCAAGAGTATCAGAGGTCCTTGTCCCAATAGAATATATGAGCAGCGCTTCCTGATTAGGTGGCAATGGCTCAGTGATATCAGAGGATAGGGGACATTGTCAATGAGCTAATGGGTGCAAGCTGCAATGTGCCTCAATGTGTAAATGGTGCAGGGGAAAGTTGGGGAAATTAGCCAAGCAATGGTGAAGGGTGTGCAATGCTCAGAGAGAACCCAATGATGAGAAACCTGGTTCTGACAGCAACAAAGGCTGTATCCGTGATGAGGGCAGAAGACTTGTTCTAGTGTCACAACCCTAGCCAAACCTTGGAGGCCAAGACTCTACAGGTGGTAAAGATGGGGGTTGGGACAATGACAAAGGTCAAATGTATGGCACTAAGGCCTAAGTGAGTCACACAACAGAGTAGATGGGGAAAACAACAAGACTTGTGTTGCTGGTACATATACTATCTAGAGTGGCTATGTACAATAGATAGAAGGCAACAAAGGGAAGAGAAACAGGCAAAAGCAAGAGTCAGAGAGAAGCGCTGACAAGACAAAGGAGGTATGATAAGTCCATGGAGAACAAGGCAAAGAGACAACATGCCAGGCAGGCATGTCCCGCGATCATGGCTTACAGAAAGGCGACTAAATGCGGCAAGGCGAGCAGAACGAGACCAAACACAAGGCAAACAGAGCAAAAGACAGGGAAAAGAAAAGGTTGTGACAGCAGTGCTTAACACTGCCGCGTATGCCTCTATATATGACCCAAACCAAGCCTGGTATCCCCAGCTTGTTTGCCTTGTCATTCACCCTCACAGCGTCCCTCTACCTTTAAGTGTTAAGAGTGCACTCAGTGTAGCACTGCTTGGAGTTCCTCAGGCCGTAGTTGCCATTCATAGTCATAGTCCTTGCAGTCTCAAAGGAGGTTGCAACAAGTTCACAGCTCTTTGGGTGCCAAGTCTCTCTAAGTCTTGACTTGTGCACACACAGTTACAGTTGGCAACCATCATAGTGTTGGGTTGCAACATTCTGGCTGCAAGAAGTGGTCTGTGGGTTCTTGAAATATTTAGCAGGAAACTGAATAAATATGTGCATACACTTACTAAGTTGACATGATGTATGCCCTACCTCCAGAACATTGTTGAGCTCTATGGCAAGATCCCACTGCTTCAGATCTAGGGCATATGTTTTGAGTGCCTGATGCAAGCCTGTAACAGACTGAACTGGTCCCTGAAAGTACAGGTGGCTATTCAATGCTGCACAATTACTGTTCCAGCATGCAGGTGCTTGACCCATTAGGGCATGCAGACTGCCTGGAACATTGCAGTTGCTGACAACGCACTCTCTAAACAGGGACTCAATGGTTTGCAATTGAATGACTTGACTTGCCAGCCCAGCAACCTGTCCACCCAGTTAAACAGCACATCCAACAAATGACACAAATCAATACATACTGGCACAAGCTTTCCTTGTTTTCCTGTTTCCTGCCTGTTTGTTTTGTGTTTGGTCTTGTTCCTCTTGTATTGGCGCATATAGTTGCCCTTATGTAAGCCATGTTTGCAGGACATGCCTGCCTGGCTGTTGTGAGCCAGCCCACTCCATAAGGCTTGTTCTGTGTCTTGCTCGTCTGTCCTTGTGTTTGTTGTTTTGTTTGTGTGTTGTTTGTCTTTTCCTGCACCGCGTTGCCACCTTCTTGTGGTTATTCTGTTACATTGTGTAACACGGCCGTGCTTTGTACAAGTCATGACTGCCTGCGCAGCATGACTCACTTGGTGTCACAACCCTAACCAAACCTTGGTGGCCAAGACTCCACAGGCAGTGAGGATGGGGGTTGGGACAACGGCAAAGGTTGAATGGACGGCAACTAAGGCCTAAGTGAGTCACGCAATGAGTGATGGGAAATTGACAAGAGAACAAGTCTTGTGGGGACAAGACTTGTGTCACTGGTATATGTACTATCTACTGTGGCTATGTACAATAGAGAGCAAGCGACAAAGGAACACAAAAAGAGGAAAAGCAAGAGTCCGAGGGAAGAGGACAACACACAAAGGAAGAAGGATAAGTCCATGGACTCCAAGGGAACAAGGGAACAGGCCAGGCAGGCATGTCCCGCGGTCATGGCTTACATAAAGGCGACTAAATGCGCCAAGGCGAGAAGAACAAGACCAAGCACGAGACAAACAGGACAAAACAAAGAGAAACAGGAAAGGTCGTGACACTACCCCCCCTTCTAGGTCGGGGCCTACTTGGTAAGAGACAAAACAGACATATCAGAAGGCCCTCAGGCCACAAGCACAAACTCTGCCCGTCATCCAACACAAAAGGGTCCTCAGCCGTCCCATTTCCCTTCCACAAACCGCAATCCTCCTTGTCCATCAAGTTGATGATGGGGTTGGCACATTCGTCGTCCTGGGTGAGGTTGATGACCTCAAATGGGTGGCCAAGACGGGCCTTGCGCAAGGCATCCATGATGCGGACTGCATCGTGGATATCTTGGGCGTTGAGGGCGATCCAGTTGCGCCAGCGCACAAGGGGCTTGCCCACAAAGGAGCGGGGGGCACGAGCTGACCAAGAGCGGCCAGAGACAATGAAGTAGAAGGCCTGCTGGAGGCCTGAGTGCCAATAACGGCCCTCATCGCAGGTGGATTTGAGCATCCGCTTGAAGGACGCGGAGCAGGTATAGAGGTCGTCATAGACGCGGACCATGAACGAGTTGGTGGATTGGCAGGGTGCAGGCATGGTGCAGGAGTGGGAGTACAAGGGATGGATGTGTTAAGCGCACAGGAGAGGAAAGTCAGAATTTTTTGGTGGGGAGCTTGGACTCCCGCCGCTTCTTTAATACGTTTGGAATGCCGAATGGGCCGTTCTTCCTTTTCTTTGGCAGCTGAATTGTCCTTTGTCTCCTCATTGCAACACTTCCTTGTAACCTTGGGGACTTCTTTGATGGCTTCTGGGTGTTCCCTGTGGAACTCACTAATGAGTTCTGATGCGTTGCCAAGGTTCTCCACCGGTTCCCAGGAATTGTGTTCTGACGTGTAGCCTTTCCACTTGACATAGTACTTGAGGGTTCCTCTTTCCACCTTGGAGGACAGGATCTGTTCAACTTCATATTCTTCCTCACCCTCAGGGGTCTCAATGGGTGGTGGTGGTTCAATAACGCGTCCCTCAATCTCATCTTCTTCATACTTGGCAAGGCGGGATACATTGACTACCAGATGCATGGTCATGGATGGTGGAAGTTCCAGTTTGTACGCATTCCTTCCAATGCTTCCAAGATTGTGAAAGGGCCCAGACGCTTGTGAGAAAGTTTGATTGATGGTCGATTCGAAGAGATGTGATCATGACTGAGCCAAACTTTGTCCCCAATGATGAAGGGATCCTCTAGACGCTGTTGGTCTGCATATTCCTTATCCTGTTCTTTACTCAGGGTCAGGCTTGCTTTGGCTTCTTCCAGGTTGTTGTGGATGCGCTGGGCATGAGCCGAGGCTTCTGGAACTGAACCGTCTTCTAATGGTGTGCCATCAATGGAGGGGTGACAAGCCAAGTTGGCGAAGAAAGGGGTCATGCCGATGCTAGAGTGGAAGGAATTGTTATACGCAAATTCGGCAAAGGGAAGCAAAGAAGCCCAATCATGCTGTCTAAAAGATACATAGGTTTGCAGAAAAGCCTCTACCATTTGGTTGATTCGTTCCGTCTGGCCATCCATCTCAGGGTGATAAGCAGTAGAGAGTCTGGGTCTAATCTTCAAGGCCTGATAGAGTTCTCTCATGAACTTTGATGCAAAGGTGGGGCCTCGATCTGACACGACTGTTTCCGGGGTACCATGCAGTTTCCAACAGTGTTCCATGAACAATTCTGCTAACTTGGGGGATGTGATCTTCTCAGTACAGGGAATGAAGTGTGCCATTTTTGTGAGTGTGTCGACAATAACCAGAATAGAGTCTAGGCCTCTTGATAGGGGTAGTTTGACAATCATATCAACCAAAATGTGTTGCCAGGGTTTAGAGGGAAGCTCTAGTGGTTGCAGTTCTCCTAGGGGGCGCTGGTTGATTGGTTTGCTTTGTTGGCAAAAGTTGCAGGATGACACGTATTAGTTGATAAACGCCTTCATTGATGGCCACCAGTATTCCTGCTTGATCAATTCCAAAGTCTTTGCTTGGCCCATGTGACCGGCTGCCTTGTTGTCATGATGGAGTTCCAAGATTTGTTGCTTGAGCTCATTGTTGCTAGGAACGTAGACCCAACCTTTCCTGTATAGCAAGTTATTTTGGATCTTCCAATCCTCAAATTCCTTTTGGACCGTGGCAGGTGCTTTCTCGGGTTGATTGCTGAGGAACGCCCAAATGGACTGGATGTATTCGTCACTTGGCAGCTGATTTTGAATGGAAGTGTGAATCTCCGCCGTTGATGCTATGCCAGTAGGTGTTTCTTTGGCCAAATTGATGAAGATGTGAGGTGCAAGTAGGGGTTTTTGAGGGACTACCCCCCCTTCTAGATTGTGGTCGCTCCGCCGACTGAGTGCATCGGCTTTCCCATTGAGTCTGCCAGCCCGATATTTGATCTGGAAATTGAATTCTGACAGGAAGACCGCCCATCTGTTTTGACGCTTGGTGAGGACTTTGGAGGTCATGAAATACTCTAGATTCTTATGATCAGTGATGAGTAGAACCGGAATTTCTGTTCCTTCCAATAGATGACGCCATTCCTTGAAAGCTTTGATAATTGCCAGGAGTTCCTTATCAAAAATATTGTAGTTTTGCTCTGCTGGTGATAGGCTCTTGGACATGAAAGCGACAGGATGCAGTTTGTTATCTGTTCCATATTGACTAAGGACCGCTCCCATGGCTTTGTCTGATGCGTCACATTCAATGAACCCTTTTTCTTGATCCGGTTGTAACAGGATGGGTGCTTGTAGAAATTCCTGGATCATTCTTTTGAAGCTAGCCTGTGTCTCTGCATTCCATTCCCAAGGTTTCCCTTTCATAGTGAGGTCATAGAGGGGTCTGGCAATGTGTGTATAACCCTTGATGAACCGCCTGTAGAAGTTTGCAAATCCCAGAAAGGTTTGAACATCGGTAACATTCCTTGGAACTGGCCATTTTTTGATTGCCGACACTTTTTCTTCCTGCATCTCAACTGCTTCTCCCGAAATTACCAAGCCTAAATAGTCCACTTTTGGCACATGGAACGAACATTTCTTGAGGGAACAATAGAGGCCCATCCGTTGTAGTCTACGCAGTACTTCTTTGACATGAGCGGGGTGTTCTTCTGGGTTTTTGGAGAAGATCAAGATGTCGTCAATATAAATTTCCACATAGACTCCTTTGATGTCCCTGAATTCTGCGTCCATCATGTTCTGGAAGGTTGCCAGTGCATTGGTCAGACCAAACGGCATGACCTTGGTTGCATAAAGGCCGTATTTTGTTCTAAACGCCGTTTTGTATACATCTTCTTCAGTGACCCTGACCAGGTTGTAACCAGATTTTAAATCCAATTTGGTGAAGATCTTGGCTCCTTTAACTTGTTCAATGAGATCATCAGTCCTTGGGAGTGGGTAACGGTTTTTCTTTGTCCACCTGTTTAAGTACCTGTAGTCCATGCACAGTCTTGGTGGTTGGGGAACGCCGTCAATATCATGGCGACGGACAAACATGACTGGTGATGCCCATTCAGAGGTGGATGGAACAATGAATCCCTTTTCCAAGTTTTTGTCAATCCATGCTTTCAGGATTTGGTCTTCTTCTTTGGTTAACGAATAGACCACCCCAATCTTGGGTTTAGCGCCAGGTTCCAGTTCAATTTTGAGCTCATAGGGTCGATGTGGTGGGAGTTTATCAACTTCTTTTGCGACAAAAATGTCCTGAAACTCCAGATACTTGTTGGGAAGTTTTCCCACTACCCCCCCTTCTAAAGCGCTGCACTCTTTGTAAAGACATTTGGACGCACAGAAGTGTGAATTGAATTCTAGTGTTCATCTTGTCCAATCAATTTGTGGATTATGCTTCTTCAACCATGGTATGCCTAAGACTACTGTGTGTTGTCCCAAAGGCGCTACATCGCAAGTGATTTCTTCCACATGATTGTTCATAATGATTTGGAAGGTAGCCTCTCGCTCAATAAGTCCATTTGCTATTGGCCGTCCATCAATGACCTGCACCCGCCGCGCCACTTTCTTCTTTTTTGTAGGGATTTTATGTTTAGCAATATATTCGGAATTAATGAAGTTTCCGGAGGCACCGGAGTCAATCATAGCGACTGTGATAAGGTTTTTCAGGCTTTCGATTGTTATTGGCACACGGAGTTGGTCTGCAATTTTGGTGGAACATAAATATATTTTGTTTACAGACTGATTTCGATTCTCCATAGCAACACGATCTAGTTCTGTCTTCAGGGCGCCTGATGCTCCCTTCAGACACTGCCTTTTCCCAATTCCTCATCAGAAACTTCCTCCAAAGCAGCTATTTTGATGACGCAATTTTTGGCAATATGACCCTTCTTTTGACAGCGGTAACAGGTGAGCTCCGAACTGCTGGACGCTGCCACCTCAACTCCTGCCACCGTGCAAGTGTTTAAGCGTAGGTAGGGGAATGGAAGTTCGCTTTCAGATCCATCTTCCCATTTAATAGTAGGAATCTTGAACCCTTTCTTGTTCTTGCCAATCTTTGTAATTTCTCCCCTGGTTGCGCCTTTTGGTCCCATGGTGTAAATCTTGTCCCCTTCCTTGAATTCCTTCTTCTGCGCTGTTGCGCTCATGGTCACCTTTTTGAAGGTTCCGCTCAGTGTTGCCTTCTCCGGGCCCTTGGCCTTTTTCTCCAAATTTTGTGCAATAAGGTTTGCGTCAATCCTAGACGCATGATTCATCAACTGTGTGAGGGTAACAACATGACGATCAATGTTTTGAATTGACATGACATCCTGGATTTTGTCCTTGAGGCCAGAATAAAAATTGTCTTTGAGGGTAGTCTCATTGTAACCCAGAGCACTGGAATAAGTTCGGGAATTTGAAATATAATCGACCACCAACTTGGTTTGTTTCAGATTTCGATATTTCTGCTGGTAAACTTCCGCTTGCTCTACCTCGCCAAAGGCCTCTTCGAAGGCTTCTTCAAAGAGGGTCATGTCATTAAGGATTGGTTGAGGGACACCAGCCATTTCCTGCTCAAGGAAAGGACAAATCCATTCCCTGGCTTCCCCCCTCAGGTATGAAATGATGAAAAGGATCTGCTGATCCACTGTATCGTAACACAGGTCCGAGGTACTGATGTAGAGGTTGCAGGCAAAGGTAAAGTCCCTAGCCTTCTGACCGCATTTGCCGTTGTACTCAGGGGGTTTGCTGGCTGAACTCTTCTTGGAAGTTCGGGGGGCAGCAGGAGTAGTGCTAGTGACAGGTGGAGCTGCGGGGGCTGGACCGAGTGTAAATCGCCCAATAGACCTTCCTAGTGCTTGTTGATTAAGAGGGGCACTGCCCTGAGGTTGCGATGCATTGAGCTTTCCCCCTCCTCCTTGGTTACCAGGCTGATAAGTGCATCTCCCAGCCTGGTGAATCAGAATGTCCATATCATTTTGTATAGTATTGAGGAGCGCTTGATTGGTTTGAACGTCGGCTTGAGTGGCTTGAATGTTTTGAAGATTTAGGTCGCCATCCCCTGAATTGTAGAGTATCCATTGGTGGATATTATCAACATGTCTACTAGTGATTTCGACTTGTTGTGCAATTCTAAGTAGGAAGGCAGCAATATCCTCATTGGTGGTCCCACAAGTGTTGTACCATTGACCACTTTCTAGATGGCTCTCAATATATTGGTCTGATGGTCTGGTTTCCACTCATCCACTTGCTTCTGGTTCTGGGGCTTGGAGATCCCCAGTGCGCATGGAGGCATTATCGCGGTTTGCGTTGGGTGGCGACAATGTAGCTGCTGGGGCCCCTACACCAAATGATACTTGATACGGCTCGGTTCCCTGAACTGTAGGATCCGATTGAGAGGTCCCTGTCTTGCCTGACATGATGCCAGTTGCACTTGGAATCTGGGATGTTGAGCGTCCTAGGCCAAAAGTTCTACTGATGCGTCCTGAAACCAATTCCCCCTGTGGGTAAACCAACATAAGCTATAATAAATGCGCTTCCTGGTGCGCTGCGACCAAATATGGCTAGTAGTATCGATTATCAAAAAAATGAAAAGTCCCCTGGGTAGAGATAGATAGAAGGGGGAACCTAGTTGACAGTAGGTTCAAGGCAAAAGTGTCAGAGGTCCTTGTTCCAATAGAATATATGAGCGGCGCTTCCTGATTAGGTGGCAACGGCTCAGTGATATCAGAGGATAGGGGACGTCATCAACGTGCTAATGGATGTGAGCTGCAATATGCCTCGACATGTAAATGATGCAGGGGAGAGATAGGGGTATTAGCTATCAATGGTGAAGGGTGTGCAGTGCTCAGAGATAACCCGGTGATGATAAACCTGGTTCCGACAGCAACAAAGGCTGTATCCATGACAAAGGCGAGAAGACTTGTTCTAGTGTCACAACCCTAACCAAACCTTGGAGGCCGAGACTCCACAGGCAGTGAGGATGGGGGTTGGGACAACGGCAAAGGTTGAATGGACGGCAACTAAGGCCTAAGTGAGTCACGCAATGAGTGATGGGAAATCGACAAGAGAACAAGTCTTGTGGGGACAAGACTTGTGTCGCTGGTATATGTACTATCTACTGTGGCTATGTACAAGAGAGAGCAAGTGACAAAGGAACACAAAAAGAGGAAAAGCAAGAGTCTGAGGGAAGAGGACAACACACAAAGGAAGAAGGATAAGTCCATGGACTCCAAGGGAACAAGGGAACAGGCCAGGCAGGCATGTCCCGCGGTCATGGCTTACATAAAGGCGACTAAATGCGCCAAGGCAAGAAGAACAAGACCAAGCACGAGACAAACAGGACAAAACAAAGAGAAACAGGAAAGGTCGTGACACTTGGACACTCCTGACTGGCTTGTATGTTTGACTTGGGCAGCTGTGCCTTGTATGACTTGGTTGCTTCTTGAATATATATAGAGGACCAACAAGCCTGGTATTCCCAGCTTGTTTTGTCTCATCTAACATCCCCTTTGAGTGACACTTTGAACCACCCCTACCCTTAAGAGTCTACAGCCACTTAAGTGTGGTGCGATTCAAGAGGTCTCTTAGGTCTTAGTGCCGTCCACTCTCCATCGTGGCTTCTCTTATAGCCACCAGGAAGAAGCTTACGACACTGGCCTGTTTCCTTGTCTCCTTGGTGTCCATGGACTTATCACGTTTCCTTTGTCTTGTCCTTGCTTCTCTCAGACTCTTGTCCTTTCTTGTTTTGGTTCCCTTTGTTGTTTGCTCTCTATTGTACATAGCCACAGTAGTTGGTATATATACCAGCAACACAAGTCTTGTGAAGACAAGACTTGTTCTCTTGTTGTTTTCCCCAAATCACTCAGTGCATGACTCACTTAGGCCTTGGGGCCGTTCATCTAACCTTTGTTGTCCCAACCCCCCCTTCTCACTGCCTGTAGAGCCTTGGCCTCCAAGGTTTGACTAGGGTTGTGACACATACTTTTGGCATTATGCCATGGGCCATCTCAAGCACCTCCTTGCTTAAGGGCATACCCAAATCCCATGTGATTGAGAGTGCTGGTGCAATTATGCCTTGAACACTTGTCTGGTCATGAGCAAGCATGTTGTGGTCAAGCTCCCATGTCAAGTCTTCAGGATCAACCTCCTGGTCAGCATTGAGCGCCCCTTGGGTTATGGTTGGGGGGTTTGTTTCACAAGATTGATGCAGGTTTGGGAGGGGAGAGAATAGCAACATGAAGGCCCAAATGATATGTATTTCATCAGCTTAAAATGTGAAGTAACTATGTGTCTTACATACCCAAGCAATGAGATTGGTAACATGAGCAAAGCACTGAACACATGCTTTGGGTCCTTGAAAGTTTGGCAGTCCGGCTTGGAGGTGTGACACAAGTGTGTTGTTGCTTGCTGCATTATCAAGACAAATTGTCCCAACCTATGAGTAGAAAATTAACATAGACAGGACAATAAAGTACCCAGTTGCTGTACCTTATCTTCAATATCATAGCGCTTTAAGCAATCATGTATGCAATTAGCCATATACACTCTTGTGTACGATTCGGTGAGCCTTGAGTTTTTTTTATTTGTTTTAAGGCGCATATATGCTGAAAAAACACATAACTTACTGAATGAACTCTAAAACGACTCGCCAGATCCGCCCATGGTTGTTCCAGAAGGCAATAACACCAAGGAATGACTCAGAAGTTGGGCATGTCCACCCATCAACGGCAAGGTGAATAGGGCCAGGAAGGCTCTACTAACAATTGATTTGACACCACATCAAAAGAATGCACGGGTGCATACCTTGAGATAGTTGGCAGCGTCAATTGAAGCATCTTCGTAAATATGGCGAACATCATTAGAGACCGTTGCTGCAGAAGGCAAAGAAGTTCCGGGCCAAAGAAGTTTGACCTCTTCAAAGTGTAACTCGTCGACAACGGAATCGAATATACGGTGATCGCGAGCGCAGCGCATAGCAAGGATTGCTCGATGCTTTGCAGGCGTGTAAAGGGACGCAGAAGTAGCTGGCCTAGCCATTGCAATCCCACGCTGACGATCGCACACCTTGGCCGAATGAATTGGCGATTGTGTGCCATCGCCAGTCCAGAGGCGGTTGCGGAGCACGGGGTCATGATTGCCGAGCTTGTAACGGCATCGAAATGCAACAACAATCTTGTTAGGCTCGCCTCCGGAATGGTAGTGTTGCTCCAAGGCAGGCTCGTAATGCTTAGACACGGACAATCTCCACGACTGACGAGCAGCGCATTGGAAGATCAGGAAGCCGGTTAGCTAGTATTCTCAAGAACCAGAGAACGTGTCTACTTGCCTAACTTCTGTTGGTCGGAATACCTTCAGACTCCGAGATCGGACATAGCATTCAACCCCTTGCAACGCTTTGCTCGGGGTTGAACAGGGGCAGAAGGGGCAGGGTGAGCTGGCCAAGCGATCTGAGTGGTCTGAGGAGTATCCATGGCAATGTTCCACCTCGGTACTCGCAAAATGCGCTTAATTATATGCACGATTCACCCCAAGGAAAATTTATTCCGAATAAATGCGCATTTATGCGCTGGGTTCACACGTCACGATGATGTAGGTATCATGCATCATATTCTCAGCTATGATGCGCGGTACCCGTGGCCTTCCGCGGCATTTCACCGCGCAGCGAGTCATGCGCGACAAACTTGAGCCCTCGTTTCGGGCTTACATAATCCAATCCCGGTTCGTGCCATTCGGAATAGCGCGGTTTACCCCGGTTTACCGCTATCCATTTTACTCCGTAGTGTGAGCTGAGTAGCTCACGTGACCAGGCTTCTAAAAATAAAATAACAAAATAAAATAAAATAAAAACATTAAATTGGCCACAAATACAACAGCCCCACCACCTAGAACATAACCCAGTGCACTGCATGAGGGAAATATAGCTCTAGAATCAAAGATAGGGGTACGATCAGCGGGCACCCGAGAGCTCCTTAGTGTCCCGAAGCAGCAAACAAGCACAAGGGAGATCCGGCCCGACAATTCCAGGCGCCTCCCAGTACTCATAAGCGCTCGAGGGCACGACATCGAGTTCGTCGAACCTAACTAGCGCCTGGGAGTGGATCAATGCTCCCGAGCGCGGCGATAGTTTGCTGATGAACGATGACGCGCAGAGCGATGCTGTTCCAAGCATTTCTAGCTCGCTCGATCCTAAACCACAGTTCCCCTTAAGCGGTGATTTGAGCATGGTATTCTCACCTTTTAAACACGCCATTTTATGGTTGATTGCTACAGTCTATAGAGTCTGTAACGTATACGGGATGACCTGAGCCGCTTCTTCCTGCATCTGTCTCATCGACTATGCTCACCTGGAGTGATAAGGCTCACCGTTGTTCAATGAGGCGCGTGGTGGGATTAGAAACTGTGCACCAATTACGATTGGCCATAACCCAAGGTTTGGCCTAGTACGTTGAGAAATCACGTCGGCAGGATCAACAACCATATTAAAGGAATACGATGGGACGCGCCTTTTCTACAAGTATGGGCTTGCTGGGATAGTCCTCCTTGTGAGTGTGACGAGCGAAACACCGGAACATTTCGCGGGCGTGATGCACCAGAGTGACTGGACATTCTGATTCGAAGGTTTGGGAAAGTTTTATCAGCTGAGTCGGCCCGGACGGCTCAGTCGATTCTGTCCGAGCAGATTGCGGGAACTTCGACGCGGTGCCGTAGTGTTGCGGCTCAAGGAGGTGGTAGCGAGGTATGTCGGCGTGTTGAGCAGGGAGTAAGAGGGGTTCTTGTTCCACTGGCTAAGCGTGGGATGGGAAGGAGGTGGGAGCGACAACCTAAGCGAAGTGTTTGGCTACGACTCATGTCAACAATGTATCAAAAATGTGGCCCATATCTCGGAGGTCTTTTTGGATAGGTCTTGGTCCAAGGCAGGAAAGAAGCGCATAAATTGAACGGGACTACCCGTGATAAAGTGGCCTCGGCAAGCGTATGCCATAGTGTTGACAACTTACCAGACCAACGAGACGACGCAACGCACTGTCAATCAACCTGGACCGTTGAAACCGGCCATGTGGCCCCTCTTTGAACTACTCAGTTGGTTCTGCAAAACTTCAATGACTATTTTCGCTGGAGTGCGAAGGCCGTACGGATTGACAACATGATAAACACCAGCGATGGTTAGCTATGCTATAAGCAGAGAGTACGTTCGAGAGAATCAAACCCACAGATTATGCTAGCGAGTGACTTTCCACAGCGGCCGCCTCGGTGGAAGGCTGAGGAGCTGGAAGGTCACGTCTGAAAGGGCAGTACTATTTCTGGGCTGCTCTGCGGAGCATTGTGGATCAAATTTCCCGCAAGATAGTTGAACGCCATCGACTGGGGGATCAGGATTGCGTGGGAGGGCGGACTGAAGCAGGGAGGTATGAGCGTGTCTAATTGTGAGCACAGAGCGCAGTTTATGCGTAGTATAATGGAACAAATGCACGTTATTCAGACCCCGCTGGTGTTCCAAGGGGTTTAGCGGGGAGTGAATGTTTGTTGGCAACTCGGGAGGGGGGAATGCGACAGGCAATGTGACAACGGGGACTGTGTAACGCTGTCACATCAACTCGGCCCCAACACCTGTACAACCCCTGAATGTACGGGTGCCCGCGGCTCGCCGTTTTGACTACCGGGGTTGTTTTATCCCCTCGCATTCAATCCGGCGTACGGACGACGAACAGTGACTTTGATGCCTATTATTCCGAGTGACAGATTCAGTTACCCAACTCGTCTGGGCACTCTCATTTGTAAAGAGTTAATTTGGGGACAGACAATAGAGTAGTATACATGATAGCAGAGCTTTGCATGTACAACACAACACAGGACAGAGGATACAGAATGGGACTAACCTACAGCAACGATACGCACGGTCGTTGTCACAGGAGTACAACTGACAAAAAAGAATAAGATAACTCAGATACAACTAGAGATGGGCGCAAAGCCGCATTTGCCACTGCCCCTCGTTCGAGCCTCAAATTTTGGCTCGGGCGCGGGACACACTGTAGCGTTCAGACCATTTGACTCCCCACACCCAATCTCGCCATACTCTGGATCATCGAATCCACCCAAGACGGCTCTTCCTGTTTACCGATTGCGTGATAGCCTTCCAAGCTGGGGCACATATGGTTTAGCAAGCTGGGCGGAATCGCCAAAGCAAACTCACTTTTCTGGATCCGCGGCTCTGAGCAGCGTCTCTCCGGCTTTGGACATCTCGAGCAAAGAGCTCTCTGTAACGAGAGGGTGAATCAGCCGATGGGTTCATTATAGGTGAGTCTGCGAGGCCCGCACCGTTGACTTGTTCGGCGCCGTCTTTCAGGTAACAGGGGTTGGGATCTTTGGGTGGAGGGCAAACATCGTCTTAGCCTCAGCGCGTAGTACTTGGAACAGACACACCTATCATGATCATTCGCTTCCGTTTGCTCTCCATGATCAAGATTCTTCTGTACTTCTCTTCTCCCTCTGGATCGTCTTCATTGCTGTCGCGAATGTGAGCCACAGCAAGGAACGGTTCAGCTAGGGCACAAGAAACAACGGATGAGCTAGCTAACAAATAGCTGGTGGACTAAGCATACCGTCTGTGGAAGTATAAGAGCCGGGCTCAGATTGGCCAGAAGATCCATCTAGTTGAACATCGAATTCGATCAGCGACTTGGTCTGACGAGCAGTGAACGGACCAACCCAGCGAAGAACCCGATTGGGAAGAAATAACAGAGTACCATGTCGTACTCCCGGTAAGCTGCATGGAGTTAGCCAAGCTCCGACGATAAGAGGAACAGCACCTGTTCAGACGACCCGGAGGTTGAACCCGGATTTTCGTCAAAGTTGAAAAGCATCTGGTCTTCGTATTCTTGCGCTCGCCGACTAGCCGTCTAGAGGAGTAACATGTTAGCTGATATGGGTTGTAGATGCCCGGACGTCGCTCACTAGCACATCACGGTGGTAGATCTGAGCGCGGTCGTAAAGTTGATGAACTTCGCTTTCATATACTTGCCGTTCCGCGGGACTAGCAGAAAGCAATTTCCGGTTTTCTTGACTCTGGAGATCGGACTTGACTTCGATAACTCTAAGCAAGAGACTGGGGATGTATGAGGTGGTCAGCCTGGGAGTGTGGTGGTGGTGCTTTCGAGGTAACCTACCGACGGTGTGCAATGTCAAAAGTTTTGTATTCCTCTGCGTGGATCAATCGCTCATGGCTTTTGAGGACCTTCATAGAGTCTTCTAAAAGGGTTTCTACTCGTTTGACCATGACCGCGGCATCGTCGCCTTCGACCAATCGCAAGGTCGCTCTGCCCAGAGGGCCGCCAGAGTTAAAGACTTGAACAAGGTTGGACCAGAACATTGGCCAGTCGGGAAGGCCTGGGGGTGTTAGAAAAACTACGAAAGGGGTGGCGACGGCCGAGGATGGACTTATAACTGGGGATATGCTGGCACAATAGGTGGCTGAGGGGAAGGGGAATCATAGCCTCGTATCGTTAACATATGTGCGCGGAGTACGAATGGGAAATCATCGGGCCACCGGCTAACCACCCGTAAGCCTGGGGGTGAGATTCATGGAGGAAACTCACGATCGACCTCGGCAAACGTGAGGAGTTGGGACATTTCTGCGAGTGACATATGTAACACCCAAGGTTGTTTGTGACAGCACGTGTCGTTCTACCACCAACAACTAGTCACCCCCTTATGCGCACTCTTTTGCCCTATTCCCTCGCATATCAGCCTCCCAGACTCTTGGGTATGCTAGACGGACGCATTCTGCTGTTTGAACCTGTGAGCCCCTGGAGGTACCCGTTTTAAATGCCTAACTTAGTTGCTCCCAGCGGTTAGGCTCGCACTGCGCTCTCACCCGGCTCCTCACATGAGCAAGCGAGCGAGAGACTTTGACATACTTTCAAGCCGGGACGTGCGGTCTGGAGTCGAGGAACGATGGGTTTCGTTTCAACCATACCTTCTTTCCAAAGGCTACCGTCTTCGACCCCGTTACCAACCCGACTGGGTCCCTTCGTGGAGGAATACCGACCTAAGGCCTTCTCAGTGCGAGGACAATGTTGATTCCATGGTACAAATCGTTTCCTCTATGCGGACTCGGCTGATATACACTCCACCAGCCCATACGCGTACTCGACGCCATCCGAGCCCAAGATGACCGGCAAGTCATAATTAAAATGATAATCCCTTCAGAAAATAGTCGAGAAGGAGAAGCCGAGCTCGACTTGCTCCGTTACTTCTCCACCCCGCCTTTAAAGGACGATCCCTCAAACCACGTCGTCCCATGTTTGGACTCCTTTCCCATTCCGGATGTTGAGTCTGGGCACTTTGTCGTAATGCCATTGCTTGGTCGATACGATGATAACCCGCCGTTTCATAACCTCGCAGAAGTGCATGACTGTCTTGAGCAGTTGTTCGAAGTAGGTCCCCGGTTATGCAAGGAGTAACGCTGACTCAGGCCTCCGTTAGGGTCTATTGTTCATGCACAAGCATAATGTTGCGCACTGGTGAGTTTTCAGCTACTTTTCCAGACTGTATGGCTTACACGAACTCGAAGCGACATTGCCTCACCCAACATCATGATGGACTCTCGCATCTTATTCAGCGAACCGTTTCACCCGGTTCACCAAAAACTCTCCACCGACATCCGACGGGTAATTTACCCCCAGTACTTGCGCTCCCAAAAGAACCTGCGCTACTACTTTATCGACCTGGGCTACGCCCAATGGTTCCGCGACCCAAACATCAAACGGTTAACTGCTGGGATACAAGCGCGAGAACCAGCTCCGGAGCAGAAGCTGCTCAAGCCTTACGATCCATTTTTGGCGGACATATACCAACTCGGAGCTGTGCTCAGAAACGACCTTATCCCGGTGCGTTAGATTGCCCATCTTCCGAGCGAGAAGGCCTTTTTCATTCTTCAACATGTCTGTCAGCGGATCGAGGCTCTCGGGGTCCTTGACACAGTTGCAGCGGAAATGACCCAAACAAACCCTGCAGATCGACCGACATTAGAAGCTGCACGGCGATCAATGAACACAATGTTCGTGGGACTTGGTGGCTGGAGATACCGGCGGCCAATCGTACCCCCCGGGGCTGGATTTGCAGCCCGTTCGATCTACTTTGTGTGGGGAATATCATCTGAGATTGGGTACTGGATTGAGAAAATCTGGCGCTTCTTTTTTCGAAGGCGAATGGGAGATGGACAGGTGTAACGCGGTGTCTAGCTTTCTATATTTAAGATTCAAATTTCAAACCCGCTAGGATTGTTGAAGCCTTTCGCGTGCGCATAGAATTCATATCGGACGAAAGCATGAGATGCTGTAGACAACCGATGGGACAAGGTATAGCGTGGATGCCAGTGTCGAGTGAGTGCTTGCTCGCATAGGAGACTCGAAATGGCATCACAGAAATGATCACCCGTTGTTGCGTATAATGAAAGCGACTTGGAGAGACCTCGCTCCTCGGCGATCTTACTGACTATCGCCGAGAAGTCAACGGGCGCCTAATGTAGGGCTCTGGTCACGTGCGGAGTCGGTACCCGTGGCTTTCCAGGTCAGAAAACGAGGCGCAAAGGCTCACCAAGGACGGTTCAGACTAGGCATAATACCTCTTCACGCCTAATGCCACGGCTTTGGGATCGCTCTAAGTAAATCGACCCACTTGCCCCACTCGCTCGTTCCTGGATTGTCCGTGCTCGCTACAATGCGCCCGAATCATCCTCTCCTTGTTCTGCCTATGGAAATCTACAGTATGATATATTCATATCTCTCCCGACACGACATGACCCAGCTTCTGAGGACTTGTCGTACTCTGTTCAATTTTACTCGCCCCTTTGTCTGGCGCAAAGCCGACGTAGAGCTTGCGATTCTGCTTCGCATGTTACCAGGATGCCGTGAACTTCCTCAGGTAGAGGGAGGGCTCGAGGTGGGTCGGAATTGGCTATATGAGCTCGTCACTTAAAGCAATTAACACGTATTCCAGATCAACATGCCGGGACAATTACCCGATGGCTAC
Source organism: Ceratobasidium sp. AG-K (assembly GCA_037039685.1). Taxonomy (NCBI): domain Eukaryota; kingdom Fungi; phylum Basidiomycota; class Agaricomycetes; order Cantharellales; family Ceratobasidiaceae; genus Ceratobasidium; species Ceratobasidium sp. AG-K. Next base: position 348,079 of record JAWNGF010000015.1, on the reverse strand, counting down.
TTCGACCGAGTTCGGCTATACGCGCCGTATGTGGAGACCCTCAGGCTGTGTCTCAACTACAATGTATCCGGAACCTCCGTCGAAGGACCACACATGTCTACACTCCTAGCTCTTGTATCTCCCAACCCTTTATCGCCTCGCCTAAAGTACCTCAAACTTCTGCTTCCTGAATCCGTCGACCTTGCACTCAGTCGAGGCTACAGACTTTGGCTCCAGTTGTTTGATTCGGCAGGCTCCATCAGGTCACTCACAACCCAGAGCTTGCACCTCGATAACGCCCAGGTATCTCACCCCAACCTCCTATACAAACGCGATCCCAGCAGCCCTAGCGAGGATGCACATTCTGTACCACCAAAAGTTGCGTTCCCTCTTGATATTCTCCTAGGTTTACGTACAATACCGCTCCGCAATCTCAAAATCCATCGTACCGTCATTCCACACTCCGGTCGTTCCATATTCGAGAGTATATCTAGCTTGTGGCCGAATCTTGATTTTCTTTGCGTTCGCTCTCCTGTTGAAATTCAAGAATTATTCACCATACGAAACCACTTTCCAAAGCTTACGCAGCTGCACGCTCAGCCGTTCAGCAATTATTCTGGAGGGCTTGAAAATGTTGTGATCGACGACACCGCGATCGTGAAATCTCCTTCCGACTTAACATTACGGTCCTTAACCTTGGACTTTGTAAGCTACCAAGATGGTCCTGCTGATGGCAGTGATCGGCGTCGGTATTCACGCGGGGACGTGAGTTTAATGGCAAAGTATGTATTGTTCCTATTGGGATAATCGACCTAGCAAGATAATAATTGTAAACGACTAAACTATATTTCGCTAGGAATCTTGTCGTTGATTGGATTAAGATATCAATCCACGGCTGTTTGGGTTTCGAGCGAAAAGCCTACTTCAGAAAACGCATCACCCACTACTTGGGCCGTCAAAGTACATAGTCGGAGGGAAGCTGGTTATAAAACTTATGCCGAATTGAATTTCAATATTGATTTTGGTGAACCAGGCATTTATGATCTAGTTCCTGCCGCAATTACACTACTCACCTAGTCTTGGATAACCCCACACAGAACGTTGAGCTACCAATGGTGCCATTCCCTCCATAATAAACCTTTTCGGTACATTTTCAGTGTACTTGAACTCCTATGGCAAGCGGGTGATGTTCAATAGTCTGTTTTAAGTTGTGGCGCTACAAACACTCGAAAACTAAATCTAACCACATTCACACAGTCATTTCTCCGCCTTTACTCTCTCCGGTCGTGAGCTATTCATGCTGAATCGTATGATCGGCACGTTCGGTGGGGGGGTCTTCCGTAGGCAACACTGGTAGCCCGCAATGGGGTGGGCGAGTCCGCTACGGACCAGGGACTGCGAGGTTTGATTGGCACAGATGGTGACATCTTGGTCCCGACCGTTGAATACGGTGACATTGTCGATGCGACAGAATCCAGGTGGGCGTAGTGTGACCATTCGAGCGACGAGGATGAACAAAGCTGAGCATCTAGAACTGGTAGCAATACGGAAATCGATTGAGAACCCGAGACTCACCCGCCAAGGAAACCCGCGAAAGCAGCCTGTTTCGCTTAATTCTGGCGGTGCTCTTGTGTCCTCCTAACAGGGGATGACCATTGGCTCATCACATCGCGCCACCACCGAACTGATGTAAATTGTGGCGACCTCGAATTGGCTCAATGCCTATGTGCACGGTCAATCAGAACACTGTGATCGTCAACCTAATGTGTACCAGGGGGTGGCCACTTATCACGAGTCGACGAACGTAGGAATTGCCGCGGTGTATGGTATCGTAGCTAATGGTAATCAGCAAATCAATGTCAAGCTGGGAGGAATGCAAGTGTGTTGCGGTGCGCCACTTGAGACAAGGATCAAGCAAACCGTCATATGAATCAGTCACGCTGCACTAGTGCGGGGATTATGATACACAAAGGAGTAAGAGTATGAGCTCAGCATTTCGCCTCGGAGCAAACTATCCGCTTACAACCTAGCTCAGAATGGCCCTGCAAGGTAAAGGGTCGTTGGCTTGTTGAGGAATAGATATGTCACGTGAGCGTGTTCGCCCTGCTTAGCACCGCAACGGGCTGGACAAGCGTTCTGGTCGTCATATTACCGTACTGCTATCCATCATACGATAAGCACGTCAATTCAACCGCTATGAGCCAGCATCATGATTTACATCATGGCCTCGCCGCCTATCGTGCATACTACCAACAAGATCCTCCCAAACGACACCTAAGCGACTTCATTAATATCGCTGATTCGATTTTCCCGCCTGCTTCCTCTTCTGCGTCTCATCCGGTTCGATCCGCGTTCGCGTTGCTGACTCCAAGTTCGCTCGTGTTAGACAGATGAGCATGTCAGCCAAAGGCGCGACCCGTGTTCGGTGGGATCAACTCGTAAGTACTGTTCTAATGGAACATTCCGCCCAACCAACAATTTTATACAATCCCAGATCGCTGAGCAAGAAAGTATCATAATGAATTTGTTCGATTGTTGAGGCACAGAGCAAGAACCTCCTTAAGATTGCGTGGTTTAGGATCAAGTGTTCGAGCGTTGATTCTTGGGCATGACTTTGTCCAATTACATCCTTGGAGCATAATTTATTTTCACACAATCGGAGCTGGTAATTGCCTGCCGTGTTCGGGAGGCTGTCACATATCGCCAACATGGTCAATTCCTTAGCGTCGAAATCGTCGCTGTGATCGCGTAATGCGAGGGGATACGACTGACGGCTCTGTCCAATACATATTTCTACATACCATCAATGAATTATTACCGTAATTAGTCCTGATTGACGAGTAACCAGGTGCGGTGGGTGTCGCAGGGCTGCGAGAGCGCCCTCGATGAGGGACCTGGGCTCCGAGGCGCAAGAGAGGCTCGTGGATGGGGTGACCGACGCTAGCTGGTATCAACTGCCAGAGTGGCGGACGGAACACTAGCAATAAAGTGAGCGGCGAAAGAAAGGTTGGATCGGCCATGTGGGTGCACGAAGTGCAATGAATGGACACACACTTGCTATCCTTGATCAGCATTTATTGCAAGTCATGCTTGTGAGTCTCGAGAGACGGCGGACATCAAGATCCGTCGATGACATTCAGTGTTACGGGGGCGAAGGCGATGGAAGCTCGCGGTTTCTCGGGTGGTACCTGGAGGTCACGTGACTATATGCGCGTCTGCAGAACGCAAATACAATTTTCAGACCCTGCCACCCAATCCTGTTTAGAGCTCAACCATCAAAACGATCTCCAAATTTTATTTCTGCCTCAGTATCATTGACAGATCCTTCGAGAACAGCGGCATTGATTTTGTCACGGTTGCGGGGAGTGTTCAGGCGTCGTCGAGTCGACGAAAGCTCGTAATTAACGGGGAACGCCAGGAGACTATCGAGATTACCGCTTTCAAGACCGTTGCCAGAGCTGAACCGAATTTAGAGAAGATAAAGACCCGGATCGGTTTTGTCGAGCCCGTATGTACCTCCATTTTGGTTAGATACATAGGAACTAATTGCATATACTAGGACCAACTTCTCGAGCTTCTGAGGCTTACTCCCAACTTGAGAGTGCTCGATTTACTGTTTCAAGGGGACAATTGGCCCAAATCTTTGAAGGCGAAGCTTGGAGTGTCGAGCCCGAGAGAGTGCATTCCAGCTCTACTCGAAGTGGGCCCGTTGCTTCGGTGCATTGGCACCTACGATCATTGGGAGGAGGATCGGTTTTTGATTACCAAGAGGGCTGGAAGGAGACCTGAGGATGTCCGAGTCAACAACACACTGACTAACTGAGGCTCAATGATTAGGGAATCCTTTGCGCACTTGATTACTAGGCAAGCATAGTGTCATCTGTTTACTTTGTTCGTTCCGGTTTTCTTACCAGCGTGTTTGGATTGCAGGCGTAGAAGTTGGTAGTTCGGATTTAACGTTTGTGGAATCCGCAACCTATTAGCCTTTGGCCTGGAACCACGCAAGACACCATCCGTGTATAGAAATGAGCTCAATTATAAAGCAACCCAACCCTTGTCTATCCTGCCCGACGCGCCACACCTCCACTCCTTATGTGTTAGTAAGCAAGAGTTTACGCGGATTCTCCGTGAGTTAACCACATTTGACCATTGTTCCGCTGCTCCGACTACAAACATTCACTTGTCGACAGCAAAATGCGAAGTTTCTCCGTAGTGCGCGCTCACAGGTGCCAGGGGCACCTCTCTCTTGGCCCTCCCGAGACTTCTTCAACTAAGCGGACACCTACGAGCAAAATTAAAGTGCTACCGAGTTCTCGCGAGCGCGGGCGGGTTTCGTAGAGATGCACCCGTTGATATGAGCATTGTGCCTTAATACATGTATACAGCACTACAACAGGCTAAAGAATACATGTTAAGGGCAGGCGCGGTCACGTGTACATGAACCAAGTCTAGAAAGAGTAACGCCGCGGTAGTACAACGATGCTATCCGATATACGCAAACGCCCTCCTGCTGGCGGAGCCGCGGGCTCAGTTCAAGCATTTCTTGGTGACCTGCGCTTTTCAACGCTCCCCCAGCACTCTTATTTGTACCTTAACCATGTCACTTTATCAATGTTTGAATCTGGCGAATGAGACATGGTCTACGGTCTTTTCCCGCCTAGCCTTGCACGACCTTGCATCTGTGTCACGTGTGTCGAAAATCTTACAGGCTCTGGCTTTTCCCTACTTGTACCACACTGTTTGCTTGACAGTCGCTGAGCACCTCGAAGCGCTTGCTGAACGGGTCGAGTCCGACGTGGGTGGACCGCTGTCGCTGCGCGCCCATATACGTGGGTTGATATTCGACGAATTGGAACGCAAGACCGAGACCTCCATGGCTGGTAAGTCTCTCAAGGATGGCCAACTTGGTCGCTTGCCGGAGACAGTGCCCAAGCTGTCGTCGCTCCGGCACTTCTCTTGGGAGATGCAGTTCTTCCCCCAAGACATGAAACTCGTTGCCATTTTGCAAGCGGCCAACCTGAATTCCGTCGATTGGTGGGTTTGGCAGTCTGATATGAGCGATCACTCTAGTTTCGTGTTGGAATATCGTCCTGGTAGGTCATGGTCTCACTTTTTCAATACATGAGTGCCAACTGCCTATCCAAGAGGACTTTCTCGAGTGCGTCTTCATCAAGTCCAACTGGCCGTTTAGGTCTAAACACAGAGACAGGCTGTTAAAGTTCAAGAATTTGGCACATCTTGCTCTACGAGTTAGACAGCTGAGTGGGTTGCCTTGAGCTAGTGTACCTTTATTGACTGATTCCTATGTAGCCAACATGGATTTCCACGAGGACTTCAAGGATCCTATCGCCTCCTGTCTAATCGCATCACCGAATCTCAAGTCATTAACACTCGAATTTGGTAACGAATACGGAGGGGACGGATACTACTGGGATCCTGACATTATCCTTGATGCACTTGGCGACTTTACCTTTCCATTCCTTCGTACTTTCCGTGCCCTAGGATTCGCTTACCCATCCACGACTCTAGCCATGGGTTCAATCTCCGGCCCGCTTGCTGCGTTCTTTATTCGTCATCCGAATCTACACACTGTCGGCATGGGGTGGCCCGACGATCCCTACTCGGAATGCAAGACACCAGAGGGGTTTGCAGCACTCTTACCCTCACTCAAGCATCTCGAGGGTCCCGTGCTTTTGTGTCAAGCCATTTTAGGCTCTAGCCTGGCCCACCAGCTGGAGAGCGTCAGCATAATTGACAGGCCTTTTGATGAAATCGGCATTACTTTAGGCGAGGTGGCAGAGAGCATTCAACCGTTGTCAAACCTAAGAAAGCTGGTAATTGACACGCGGTACGGCGAGGCTGTTGAGATTGCCGCACTACAGACGATCGTCAAGGCTGCACCGAATCTTCGAGAGCTGAAGACTCGGTTCAAGCTCGGCGGGCCCGTGTGTATCTTCCTTTTGGTTAACAAATTGGGACTAATCACACAACGTAGAGTCAAATTCTTGAGCTTCTGAAGCTGGCTTCTAACTTGAGGGTGCTTGATTTGCACTATGACGAGTGCGACAAGGAAGGGTGGCCGCAGTGGTTGCAGACGAAGTTCGGAGTGACGACCATAGACGAATGTGTCCCCGTGCTGGTCGAGGTGTGCCCGGCGCTCCGGTGTATTGGCATGAATTATAGTCAGCACGAGGATAAGTTCTTGATTGTTGAGCGTGGAGTAGAAGGGGATGTGAGAGTATTCGAGTCGATGACACACTGAGGCGCAATGGTTGTGGTCAGGCTATCCTACTGCAATTAATTATCTTCGTCCGAGTTGGTCTCTCATCTCTAGCTTAGGTCTTACAGAGATTTGTAAAACTACTTGCCAGGCCTTGCACTCTGAAAACTTGATGAGAGGACAGGGAAGGGAACCCGGCGAAGCAAATACATTTTCGAGGTTACAAGAGAGGGAAATCTACTATTTTAATCGGCGCCACAGAAGCACATATTATGATGCCCGCTGCGTAATCGAATCTGGGCTATACAAGAAGTTAATGCGTTTGTTAGAAATCGAGATTCCAGAACGGCAAGTAAAGGCCAGAGTTGCATGCGTGTCCCGTCGGGTGATTACAGTTGTTTTTCGTGGATGTTCCCACTGTTCCTCGAGATTGTAAATCTGGGTACGGATTCTCCGATGGGTTTATTTCACTAGCTTATTTTACTATTGTGCCAATAGATCAGGATGTCGCTTTACAGGCGAGTATATTGCATCTCAATGTATGCGATTAATATCGATGCGCTCCTGATCGAACCCAACGGTTCGAGTCCTTGCAAATTTAAAATTGACATTATTCTTTGACGCTCCCTGCACGTTTCCTCCTGCACTCACTGAAGCGCTGTGGCCGCACAATTTGGACTCTATTACTTTAATTTTTAAACTTTGCGACTAGGGCGTTTATATAGGCCAGCGCAATGCACTTTGCTTTTTGCGGCGCTTTTTAATTCGATCCAGATATGGACGTCTTCTTGGGGCGATTGAGCATGAGCAAGAGACGTGAGATAAGAGGAGCGCCGGATTTGGATTATCATAAATCATTGAACGCCGACAGTCGAATCGGGGACAAAGATAACATCAGATAGACCCGACAAGTCCGTCGTCCGGCCAGGCTGTTGCGCGGCCCGGCAAGGTCTCTGTAGAGAACCCACCTGCCCGCCCCGGCTACACGAGGAACTCTACCCCTATTCGAAGAAGCCACCGGCCACGAGGCACCTGTCCAAATGACAGAAGATACGCGCCTCGTGTGACACACGTTGCGTATCTCGCCCTCAGCGAACATCCCGTCCTACCGACCAACGCTCAGCCCACCCACCCCAATACCAGTCGCTCGCAGCCAAGGACATCCCAAATATATTGCATGTCCGAGCGCTTACGGAAGCGCCCATCAAACCCGAGGCTGCACGTGACCTGATGTGCGTTTGACCTGATCCTCGATGAGCGCTGCGACGACGCCACTTGTCAAGCAGGAAGAAGAGTGGGACATTGTGCCCAAGCCCGAGGGCAACGTATCCGACGCCGACGCTCACTTGCTGCTTGCGTTTCATATGCACGAGAATCGAGGTGTGTGCTGGCGTGTGTACCCTAACCTCGCTGATGGTCGCTCTTTTGTGGATTACTCTTTGTGGACTACTCTTTCGTGGATTATAACGCTTTTGTGTGGATTAATTGGTGCTAGGCCGGGCATCGACGCCGCCTCTCTCTACGTCGCGTGTGTCTATCCAGGCGTTACTGAACGCGGCCGAAGACGACTCTCGGCCGTCGGTGCCCGCTGGACCCATGTCGGCGCCTCCACGAATCTCGGGCTTTGGCCGCTCGGCGTCTCCCAGGCCTTCTACCTCTCGCCAACTGCCTCCTGCTCCTCCCCTCTCCCAACCGCCCAAACCGCGGTCCAGAACCAAGCCTTCGCAGCCTACTCGTATCCTCGACGAGCCCCGGGACACTGGTCGATCCACCAAGTCGATGAGCATCTCGGTCGAGCCTGAACCAGCCCCCCAACTTAAACCAAAAAAACCGAAACCGCCCAAGCTGGGGAAAGGCCGGGGACGTGTGAGTAAAGGCCCCAAGAAACGGTCTGGGCGGGGGTGGATCATCGAGTCGTGCACGACGTCGGGGGCACCGTCCGAGGCCGACTCGGAGTGTGCCGTGGGAACCAAGTCCAAGCCGGTGGTTATCAAGGATATATTCGGCAGCGATTCGGATTTGACCGAGTTGGAGGACGAAGAGTCGAGCGAGGAGGAGGAGTATGATCCGGGGCTGGCGGCCTTTCCTCCTGTTCCCGCGAGTTCGGATTCAGAGTATGAGCCTGCGGAGCTGTCCAATGGCGAGAGGGTCAGGAGGAGGTCCAAGGTCGACTATGGAGGTGCGTGCCTTGGTTTATTTTGGTGTTTTAGCTGATTTTTGTCTTTTTTTTTTGTCCACCCCCCGCTTGATTTCTGTTGCCCCCAACCCCCGTTTTGTTCGACCCCGGTTTGTCAACGCCCTCGTGTTGGACGATCGCTTCATCTGGTTGAATTACCAATCATCTTGCCTTGTAAATTTTTGGCTTCGACGCGGCTTCCTTGCCATGGCTACTCCGGTTGGCTGCCACTTCATCTGCTACGTCACTTTCGAATCCTTCGAATCTCCTATCAACTCGCCACGTCGAATGATCACTTGACCTCTCTTCGTATATCCACATCTGGCATACGGATGATGGGTGTCTGGACACAACAATTCGATTCGCTATCGACTCACGGTCACGCTCAATCGACACACTGGACGATTGTTGGAAAACTAATACCCATCCTTCTGCACACAATCCTTCGCGCCATCCTTTCCTAATCCGTCACTTATATCCTGTCGAAATATACCCTTTTCCGGTCTGGTCGTTTTACGTGCCTGCTCTATTCACTCGCCCTATTCAAATCTGACCCTTGATTACGCCACCAACATCCGTGTTCTTGTTCTTGACCACGTCCATGTCCGCTTGACCGCGCCAACGTTGCTTCATTTGACCGTCTCATTCCACGCCATTCATCTCGACTGTCGCGGCTGATATATTCGCTTTGACCGCATCTGGTCGATGCAACGGAAAATATTCGCACACATTCGAACATCGACAACTCCCCCAGCGTTCCAACCCTCTGCGCGCCCTTCTGTCCGCATCGCTGCCAAGGCCCACAGCGACGAAGACGAACCCAAAACTCGGAAACGCGTCAAGTCGAGCGATTCTGCTGCCAAGTCGACTGATCGTGCCGAGGAAGACGAGGCTGAATCGTCTAGGCCGTCGGGATCCCGCGCGAGCAAGTCTACGGATCCAGGTTCCCGCACTCGCGTATCCAATAACAAGTCCACGGATCCACCCGGCTCTCGCTCCAGATCTAATTCCGGGAAAGCTTCTAGCTCTCGTCTCCCCCGACGTCAGCTCAAGCCGCCGAGTATGAGCGCGTCGAGCGTGTCGATGGGAGAGTGGCAAGATGACCCGAGCGAGGTCAAGGAGAAACCTGTGGGAAGAAAGGCGCGAGATGGGGCGAGTCTGAAGGCCAAGGCTGATTCCGCGAGCAAATCCAAGGCCGACTCGCCGAGCAAGGCCAAACCCGATTCGACAACCCAAAAAGCCAACGAGGTGACTCATAAACCAAGGACCGCGACTCGCAAATCGTTGATGAAGGCGCGCATCGACAGCTCGAGTTTGACCGAACTGACCGAAAGTTCTCCTTCGCTCGGTGGACGGAACCTCGAATCGCCGACGATGGGCGGGCAGAATTTGAGTTCGCCCTCGATGGGAGGGGACAAGGAACTCGGCGCGCGGTCGGATGGAGGTGTTACGCACGTGAGCGAGTCGGTCGAGAGTCTGCAGGAGACGGATGGCGAGGGCGAGCGCGCGAGACGATGGAACATGCACCACCGCGACCAAACCGAATCCAGGCAAGACGACACGGACTCGCGACCCGACGACGAAATGGACGTCGAGCCCGTCAAGAAGCGGCACCCTCCACTCGTCGTACGCGATTACGTTTCGCAACCCGGACGAACACGGCGAGCCTCGGAATCGGAACGAACGGATAAACCCAAGCGCAAGACGTACACCCTGTCCGGTTCCTCGCCCATCAAGCCCCCCTTTCACGACTCGAGCGACGACGAGCGTCCCAAGTCGAAAAAACGGTCCCGCTCGACTCGGTCCCCGTCTGGGAATATCCGTTTTATGAAGGTGGTGCCGGTGTTGGTGTCTGGCCACTCGCAAGAGTGTTATGTGCTCGTCCCACCGGTGGATAAACGGTGGTTGACTGGGTCGGTTGGGAGTTCGGACGTGGGTGCGTCGGAACCTGCGTCGTCGGGCGAGTCCAAGTCGGAAATGTCCGAGGAGCCCCCTGCAAAGAGGGCCAAGGTGTCGCCGAGCAAGGTTAAAGGCAAGGGCAAGGCCGTCGATCGTGAGTCTTTTCACGGGTTGGAGGAATTCACGTTGATGGTCGCAGATTCAGAGTCGGTCGACGGGTCACGGAAAAGTGGACGCGCTCGCAAGCCGACTGTGCGGTTGTTGGAATCGAGAGAGCGGGACGAGGACGAGGAAATGGCCGACGAGCCTCGTGTGAGGAAACCAGTCGAACGTGAGTGGTGCCTGGTTGTGGTTGGGCGTTGCTAAGCGGTTGCAGGCTCGGAATCTGCCTCGATTTCTGGACGAGCGAGGCGTGGGCCAAAACTCACGGCCAAGGCGCTCGAATCGGCGCGTCAGGAGAGCGAATTTAGCGATGGCGAGGGTCAGCGAATTATTCTTGTTCGCGAAAAGTCGAGGCGCGGTTCGAGACGCGAGGGACGTGCGGAATCCAGTGTGCCTAGTGGATCTAAACGCTCGCATACCGAGGGGGTAGAATCGTCCAGTAAGTGAGATCGAGTTTCCAGTGTTGAATTGAATTGACTTGGTATCTAGAACCTTTGAAAAAGCCGCGTCAGGAGAAAAATGCATCTTCCTCTGGTAAATCGATGGTTGAGCTCCATAAAGGCGACTTTATCCTCCGTACGTTGGCCAATTGCGATGGTTTCGGTGTTTCTCACGCTTTCGATAGGCCCACAAGACCGCGTATGTTTCCACTACGACTATGACCAAACGATTGTCCCCCGTTGCACTGCCTGCCGGAAAAAGAAGTTTGGCGATACTTGTCGGTTCAAAAACATACGCTGGATCAAGCTCAACCCATACTCGTTTGATCCCGTGGGTGTCAAATTTGATTCGCCTCCAGAAGACAAGTCGGCGACGGTCGAGTACCATCTTCCTGGCGAGTGGAATGTGACGCCGACAATTCAGCAAGTTGAGCGGATGCAGGTGGGTAGTTTACAACTCGATTTATGACCCGAACCAACAAGTTACTAGGTCGCACTCGCGCAATCCTTGTATCCCGTCTTGCGAGACGAGTTGGCCCACGCACAGAAACCCAACATTATTCGTAGGAACGTGGAAATTGAAGTTCGCGCGACTTGCGGTATGTAGAGCAATTTTTGAGACTTCTCGTACTCAACTTGCTTAGATGTATGCGCAACTTCAATGTTTTCGAGCTGCCACATGTGCACTCGGTGCGGTCGAGAGTATTGTGGCGCATGCTTTCAACGCGTCGAGGAAATGTGTCCTATTGGCACGTTGTTGGAGTACCCAAACGCCGAACGCAAGGACCCACAGCTCCACAAGTACCGCGCCTGCTCCGCAGGCCGCATCTTCCACGTACCAGCCGACTTTTACCCAGTCACCCGGTTTACGCGCGAAGAGCTCGAACAAGCGGTTCACGAAATGGAGGAACTCATTCAGGAAGCCCACCAGCTTGCGTCTTCGACGAAAACCCAGATTACAGATTGGGTCGCTGGAGTTGTGTCGCAGCGTGGGACTTCCCCCCAGTCCACCGAGCCACCTGCGTTGTCCTCGGCTGGTTCCTCGCACGATGTGAGCAGTCCACGTGGAACACCCGACCCTCAGCTCCCCTCGATGCCGATTATCGCGTCGCCTACCATGTCCCCCACTCACGAAGCTGGATTTGCAACTGATGCCTCAGTCGAGTCCGGAAAACGCCCTGCTTCGAGTTCTCAATCTGGCCGTCCCGATCCAGCCGGTATCCCCAGTCACTCAATTACCTCGTTTGACAAGGAACTCGACGAAGAGACTTTCAAGCCACTGTGGGCCCGCGGCGAGGCGATCGTGGTACACAATTTACTCGACAAATTCAAAATCAAGTGGACACCAGAGTATTTTATCCGCGAGTATGGCGAGCAGGCTTGCCTTGTTGTGAATTGTCAGGACAACAAGGTCGAGGAGACGTTTGTCAACGACTTTTTCGACAAGTTTGGCAAGACGGACAGGACTCCGGGTATTTTGAAGCTCAAGGTGAGTTTAATTTGTGCTCTTGCACTCCCCGTGCTGATGCGCCTGGATGCAGGACTGGCCCGCACAAGCCGACTTCAAAGACGATTTCCCCGCGTTGTTTGACGATTTTATGAACGCTCTTCCAGTTCCAAACTACAGCCGGCGAGATGGGATTTTGAACTTGGCGTCTCATTTTGCGACCAACGCTATCGCGCCTGATCTTGGTACGTGCATCTATCCAAATGTGTACCTAGCTTATTCCTGAGCCCGAATAGGTCCGAAGATGTACAACGCTTTCGTAAGTTTACCCCTGTCTTTGCTACGCCTGTATTAACATCTCCTCCAGGCCTCCTCCGAAGGCCCTGGTGGCCAAGGCTCGACCCGACTCCACATGGACATGGCCGATGCCGTGAATATCATGATGTATTCCAGTCGCGAGGCGGACGGATCAGATGGCGTCGCTGCCTGGGACATTTTCCGGGCGTGCGACTCGGATAAAATTCGGGCTTACCTTCGACGACACTTCCAAGACAAGGCGAGCCAGTTCCGCGACCCGATCCATTCGCAAATGTTCTACCTTGACAGCGATCACCGAAAGAAGCTATACGAGGAAGAGCACGTCTACAGTTGGAGGATATACCAAAAACCGGGAGATGCCGTGTTCATCCCCGCGGGGTGCGCCCATCAGGTAAGTTTCAGTGTATACGCCTCGATCAGGGCTAATGCGCTCGATAGGTGTGCAACCTCGCGGATTGTATCAAGGTCGCGATCGACTTTGTCAGTCTCGAGAATATCCATCGATGCGAACGGTTGACTACCGAGTTCCGAAACGAAAATGACACGTTTACCTGGAAGGAGGACGTACTCCAGTTACGAACGATGATGATGTATGCTTGGCGCTCAACGCGCCAGCTTCGTTTGGTATGGGACGAGGCTTGCGAGCAGGGTGGTGACGCAGAACCATCAGAAGAGCAGAGCATGGCTTGATACATGTAGTATTTCACGCTTTTTTTTCCTTTTGGGTGAGCAGTCTTTTTTGAGCATTTCTTTCACCGTTTATGCCCGATTGTATAAATTTTTGAAGCCTGAAGAGTAATGATTGCAGATGTTCTTTTGTATATTATAGTTTGGTCACAACAGAATCACAGCTTTTGCGCCGCTCGCTTCGATCAAGCGTGCCTGGAGTCCAGCTCCGTGGATGATGGACTGGGTTATAGGCTCCGTGAGAATGCATGATCGTCCCGGCGATTTGCCATTCCCCTTGAACGTGGTGTCTGCATTGATCACCATGCGGTAGCCTGCCTTTGCCGACTCCAATGGCAGCGGCCTCGGCCCATGATGGTTGGCTGCTCTCCGGAGCTACAGCAAATAACCTTGCTCTTCTCCTCAGGGGCATCCGGCAGGCGCCTTGGCTGTGCATTGCAAAGGCCCGCCACGCGGACTTGAATTCCAGCATCTTGAGTCTGCATAGACACACTTTGGAATACACTGGCGTCTAAGCTGTCAGCGCTTGCTGACGATCGCATTTCGATCTGCCAAGCTCAGCGGGGAATTTACATATCCAAAGAAAATGGGCCTACCAGTTTCAATGCTCCACATTGCCGCCCACCTGAGCCAGTTGGACTGTGAATCGATAGATGGGATGAGCGAAAGCTGATTGATTTTGTCAACGTTAGAGGTTAGTCATCCTGAACTACTCTTGGAGAGTTTATGCCACCAAGCAACAAATCCTCCTTGACTTAGCCAAATAGACTTTCCATGGATCCAGTGAAACCACCAGTAGAACGATAACTCTGTCACTTGGCGCTTGATACGGCTGCGATGGAATCAATTGAGGTAGATCATAGTCTTGAGCCACGCTGTAGTAGGGGATCAGGGTCTGGGTCTGAGGACCTATATAGTCGTAGTGCATCGTACTTAACCCATGTTACCGTCGGCGAACTGGTCGTTGGCCGAGTGATTTGGAGTGTCTACCCAGTGTACGCTCCTTGTTTGCAGCCTGTGGCGTATCACATCTTATTGATTGAGAATTACCATACCCACTGTGGGGTGTCAGGCTACAGAATAACGTCAACAAATGCACTGAACCGAAAATGGCCGCTTTCAGTAATGAATTACATCATTTTTCAGCCACCTTGCACATGGTTTGCGGTCATCCGTACCACAAAGGGGAAATTTGATTAGGTTCTAGCGCTAATTTGTCCCCCAAGTCACTCCTGAAGATAATCTTCAGCGTATCGGTCACTGAAAGCGGACACATCTACAGTGTTCAATGAGTCCTTGAATCACCCAATTTTGTTTATCCTCTCTGGCTCGCAAATCCAACCAGATTGCTGTCAAAACGGGAGCGATCAACCGATGTGACCATCGGGACCTTCAGGCAGATGCAAAATTTAATTAAGTGAAGCTTGAGACGCTGCTCTGACGACAATAGTGGTCTACAGGCGGCAGCCGGGGCGTTTCCTTGCATAGTAAGGGCGGAGGCCCTCCGGCAACAATATCGTCGGGCCCGTTCATCGGACGAACTGCGGAGGGTGGTACACGCGATCGGATCTATGGAACCACTAGGTACGGAAGTGGCTACCCCTACGGAGGTGGGTCCTATATTTCCGGTCGCGACTTTACCTTTGGTTATTGGCCTATATATCTCCCTATTGGCTTTGGAGCCGGGTACTATGGGTATCCCGAATACGGACCAGCAATCAATCGAGTCGGCCTGGAGGCGTGATGCATCAAGCAAGGGTTCAATCGAGCTCACAGCCGGCACTAGAGGTCGGCGCGAATAACACTACGCCGGTCAGCAACGTGATTGCATCATAGTATATTATGGGAGATGCTGATTCTGTAGTAGCGGTCATGAATGAGTCAACAGTATCCTGTTTGGTTACGAAAGCATCTAGTGCAGCTATTGACGTGGGTACTCGCTGATGTGTTTTATCCAAATGTAATCAAGCTAAATTGTGGGTCGCAGGAGGCCAAACTGACAGTTCACGTCCAGCAAGCCGCTCGGTACAACCGAACATCCTCATCCATGCTTGCCTTGGCATCGTGTAACAACTCTGCCAGCCTGCCATCCAATACTCCTATTGACAACAGCAGTGCCGCTCTGCCTCTGAGCGCCGACACACCTCTTCCTGCAGGTACAGACATGGGCTTTCTGCAGTGCATAAATAACACTATCGGGGCCGCGGTGCCAATTATGAATGCTCCGATAAGCATGAAGAGCACCATTATAGACGTTATTATCATTGGAGTGCTTTCCACCTTTGTTCTGGTTCTGACCATATATTGCTGTATCCGTGATACACTTGGTGGTACAGGGCGTAGTCTGGATTATCGATATATGTCATAGTGTCATGGAGTGGCTATTCGCTCGACTTGATCAGCGCTTCCCACCATGGATGGTTGTTACATAGCGTTCCCACGTTTGAGACATGTTGAGTCGGCTTAATAATCCAATTCTTCGCCTTTCATGCTCCGTGCTGCACTGCTACGATCTAGCGTATCGGGAAGGTAGATATGTGTATATACGCGCCGAACTGTATGTACGTGAAACGTATATTGAGATTGGGAGAGAAGTGGTATTGACCAGCCTGTCTCCTAGAAAACAGGGGTGTGGGGAGCCCACAGCAGTGCGACTGGGACGAAGCGGGGGGCCAGTATAGGCCCTTCCCTCATTTCAATGCCATTTCACATGATTGACTTGTATTGAGCTGACCTATAGAATATATATGCCCACATTATATTCTACATTGGTTGGTGGCCAGCATCACACGGTACCCTTTTCTGGCAACTAAATGTCGCCGATTATATATACTGCATAAATATCTGGTGTGTACTACGCTGGTTTGCCCGAGGGTCACTGGCGTCCAAATCACAAGACTTGAACTCGCCGGAATAACGTCTAAGCTATCCCAATAGACGCCCAAACGGCAGAGTTGTCCGTAGATACTCGGTTAGTAACGTCATGATCTTCTCCTTACTGTGCCGTAATATATCCTAATTAATCCAAAGTACCCTCGGTGAGCTGGTGGCTGACCGAGTCATATCACTTGTGACATCAAGGATGCGTTCCGTATTGTGACTCTTAATTTATCACAATTTACTAATCAGGAATGTCCATGCCTATCTGGGAATATTTTCTTTTACTACACGGCGGAGCATTATTTTGAGGCAATGTACCACCCTCAAATCCTTACGGCAACGACTATGGAACTTTACTCTTGACTCGAGTTAGCATGGTATAAAACTCAGTATGCGAGCAAGACTCGAGCGACAACTAGCTAGCACTATCTTAGCGTGTTCTCTGCGAAAAATTGGTTGGCTCCCCTACTACAGGCCCCAAACCCAGGATTATCCTATTGTATGCACTCCAAAGAGAGCCGGGAGGCTTTGGTTACTTACGTAGCCCATCAAAGCCTCGTATCCCGTAAGCCTAAAGGCGGCAGTGGAGGGGGGCGCGGAGTCGCGGTCGGAGGTTCAAGAGGAGGGTCTTCAGCTGGAAGTGGAGGTAAAGTAAAGACTATTGTGCTACAAATAATGAGTGGACTAAAAGCCGGCTTATCTGCAGGGCGAGCAGGCGTTTCATTTGGAGGTAAATGTCTTCAAATTGAAACGTTTATGTAGATTTTAACGACCATGACGGCTGCCAGGCGGCAGTCGAGGCGCTTCCTCGCACAGTAAGGGTGGAGGCCCTCCTGTAACAATATCGTCGGGCCCGTTCATAGGAAGAACCGCAGGGGGCGGTACGCGCGAGCAGGTATATGGAACCACTAGATATGGAAGTGGTTATACCTCCGGAGGTATGCCCTATGTTTCTGGTCGCAACTTTACCTTTGGCTACTGGCCCATATACCTTCCTATCGGCGCCCGGGTGGGATACTACGGGTACCAAGAGTACGGACCAGCCATCAACCCGAGTCGACCGGGAGGCGCAATGCATCAGGCACTAGTTCGGTCGAACACTTGGCCGGCCCAAGATGGTCGTGTCGATAGCACTACGCTGGCCAATAACGAGACTGCATCTTATTACATCATCGGAGATGCCGACTCGGTGGCGGCAGTAATGGACGACCTAGTAGCAGCCTGTTCGGTTGTCAGGCAAGCTGGTGTAGCCATCGATGTATGTGTAGTGTACTCGGAGTTTTACCCAACTGAGCCCAGGCTTTTAGGAGACCAACTCGACAGTTCATTTTGAGCAAGCCGTTCAGTACTATCGGGCGTCCTCCTTTATGCTTGCATTGGTGTCATACAATAACTCCGCCAATCTACCGGTCAACGCTCCCACTGGTAACGGCGCGGCTGATCTTCCTCCGAGTGCGAGTGCCGACACGCCTCTACCTTGGGGAACGGACATGAACTTCTTGAAGTGTCTCAACAACACTATCGGGGAGGCACTACCAATCATGGACGCGCCAGGACCCGGCCGGCGAGCGACCATTATTGTGATGGCAGTGATATACTCTGTATTTGCCGCCGGGATGATTTTCTGTTGCATCCGTCGGTGTTGTTGTAGGCGACATCGCTCCTAGTATTACCAAATAGGATCTGTAAATGGGGTAATATTCAAGCTTTTCACGCATTGATATCGTATATGTAGTTCTCATAACATTGGCCCATGAGAAGAGAGCGTCTGATGACACTTGTTAGTTGAATACTAACACTGACAACAATACATCGCGGATGTATAATGGTATCTGTATCCCGCGCTTTTACACTTCAGCGTGGCATGTATTATGGGCCTGGCGGCCAACCAGTACCGAAACGGTTTTGCTAAAGCCGGCTAGAGTATACGGGACAGTGGTCAAGCTGGTGCGATCGCAACCCCCATGGCACCCCACCCTACCATGCTCAGCTTGCAACCAATCAAGGGTTAGGACGGAACTTCAATGCATGCTCAATCATCGACTGGAAGGTGAGCCATGGATAAACTTGGTGTATCAACGTGCACCGCACTATGGGCCCCAAAACTCCGTATATTACGGAGTTTGATCCCAGTCCTTGGCAAAACACGGAGGTAATCACCGTATCCAGTGTCGAGATCAAGGCACTCCAACGACCGCTGGCCAAGATACGAGGCTTACCGCCGTGTTTTGCCAACGACATGGAGGAAACCTCCGCATAAACCTCCGTATTTTACGGAGATTTGGGGTCCACGGTGCCGTTTTGGGTTTCAAATATACCAGTATAATAGGCAGCGGGTTCAGAGACATGGCATTGATATAGAATAAGCTCACTTTGGACTGCCTATGTGATCACATGATGCGTTTATCGTTGTCGTTTATGTATTGCTGCTTTCTACCCTAAAAATCCTGAAGCCTCTCCCCTCAGGAACGGACATGAGCTTCCTGAAACGCCTGAACGATACCATTGGGGAAGCAGTGCCAATCATGGACGCGCCGGAAAGTAGCCAAAAAAAGTGTCATTATGTGGGTGGTATTTTCCCTGTTTGCCTTTTTCGTGGTGTTAGGTTGGTGGTATGGTTTGTAGGCGATGGCGTAAATTTAGTTAGTACTGGGCAGAATTTACAAGTGACTTGATAGTCAAGCTCCTCAATTGTTGCAGTGACACGGTAGTTCTCGTCACATTAGCTCACGAAATCAATATAGTAGTGTTGAACGCGGTTATTCATCGGACGATGACAATCGTGTGTACATATGCAATAGCATCTGTACTACGCACATCGGGTCATGGATCAAATATTCGATCACCAATAAGCTTAAATAAAGAGCCCAATGAGGAACAGTTTTGAATGTTAAGTGGTCGTATTGGAGTGAATTATCTTGAAAATTGTGTAGAGTGACGCCGCAGCCTGCGGAGGCACGATAGGTTTACTCGGCCGCAATGGACACAGTGCATGTGACACTTGACCGACATGCCATAAGTGACCCAATGGAGTTCGTGAGTTGACGATCTCCACCAGACGCGTCGATGTCGGCCGCGTATCGCCGCTCAGCCAATATTGGCGCACACCACACAGCGTTTCGGCCTCCCTGTTACCCCCTCGTTGGTATATCAGATGTTTGCCGCCGATCCGAGCCCTTCACGATCCGCTATGCTCTTTGGCGGTCGGCTCTCGACACGCCACTCTGGCCGGGTGCCGCCCTCCCAGGGTTGTCCTGCTCCCATTAGTTTCGTGTAACATCCAATGTATATGTTTTGTTACACATACCTGATGACACACCTACACTCCTTAGACTCTCTCGTGGCGTGTGCACTATGGAGGCCCAGTAGGCTTAAATGCCATATTTGAATAGATACAGATACACATCTTCGCGCTTGCATATTTAGCCAGCCTGGGTACCGAATCAATGAGCGGCTGAGTGCATATGGTCCACATACCTGTGAACTTGGCTTGGAGCTTTTCGACCATGGATCGGAAACGAACCTCCCCTTAGACCGACCCCGAGCTTTCGGTGTCCAATGGGCCGGCCTCGCTAATGACGACGATATAATTACTCGGGAACCAGCCACGCCTGGAACGGATAACCCCATCCCACCAGCCACTCTCGAGTTTTGTTACAATCTCAACAACGTCACCGCGCGAAAGCGAGAGCGTCGATTGATCTGTGGGGTGGTAGTCATACAACACACGTGCCCATCGCGAACCCAAGTGTGCCGCATCAATCTCCCTCTCAAGAAGGCCTGGAGGCGTGGGCGAATGGACGCGGCTCATTGGAGGGATGACTTGGGGGTTTCAGGTGTGAAGGTGGAAAAGCAAGCAGGCGGTCTTGTGGTTGTAGCCCAGAGCGCACGATCTCCAATTTGGTCACGTGGCCAACTTATCTCAAACATCCGTCAAACCGGCGACAATAGCCTTGGCGATGTCGCCCCCAGTTGGCTGGGGGCCAAGTGAAACTTAATTTATTGAAATAGGCGCATTTTATAGCTTCCCCTCTACTAGACAAGGTTGGGTGTGAGTTCGAGAGGATTGATGTCGGAAAATTGAGTGGTTGACCAGGGTAGCTCGATGTGTTACATAAGCGTAGTTGATGTGGCGGTTACCTGTATTTGATACCACATCCAGGTGTCATGCTGGCACGAGTACGTCTTTGTAGCTGAGTCCGAGATACGTTTGTGTTAGATAAGGAAATAAGGTCACCAGAGATAGCTACAATATCTCTCTTACGTTGATAGACCTGTGTATATGCGCTCAGCCCAAAGGTTGTGCTATACCACAAGCAGGTCAACGAGAATAGCGTCGTAGCATAGTAGGCGAACGGTGCAACCCGAGAGCTTAGTTATATTTCTGGATATGGACGCGCTTCACCGCCTGTGGCTGACCTGGAAGCGGCGTATCCGGTAATGACAAGTATCACATCGGATATGATCTTAGTGCTAGGAGAAGACATAGGCTGATGGCGCTGTGGTAGTGAACGGGAGACGCAGAACGCAAAGTGTACGCCCTCACGTCAGCCTGACGTTATTGCCTTCCAGCCTGCACCGCAAATCATCCGTACTAAGTTGAAGATGATGCTCGGAATATTCCATAAGGTATTGGCCTCAAATTAGTAACTGGCATTTGGCCATGAATTAGACTATCGCCGTGGGCACTCCAATACTTCCCAAAGTACGGCTGCTTGGCAGAAGGTCCTTAGAAAGGATGAGGAAGTTTCCGGAAACAGACGAGGCTTGACAACGTGTCGATACAAAAACGTCTTTAGAGTGATGCCCGCCGTCTTCTTGGACCTCGGGCTCTGCAGATCGTAGTGAAATGAATACCAGATCCAACACCCACGATGAATAACTGATGTATTCCTCACTCCTGGTTCGCATTGATGCACCGTTCCTCGTACTCCCTGTAGCTGTATGATCTCTAGTTTGGGCCACGTGCCCGCTTCTGTTGAATGGTGTAATATGGGCAATTGAATTGTCCTCCATGCTTCACTGATTCCCTCGTAATATTCGACGTCATCGACCAGAAACGATCGATGTCCTGTCTTTATAATTCTGGTCTGAACTCATAGCTCCATCCTGCGTGTTTGTCCCCTATGCCTTTCGTTCTCCCATGTGAAAAACGATATATTGCTGTGTCTAATCTGAATAATGTCGAAGACAGAGACACCATGAAAGAATCATATGTGTCTAGCTGGGATCTTATACCCCGCTCGCCAAGAGGTGGGGGGAGCAGTGGGGGGAGCTCTGGAGGGAGCGGATCTTCCGGAGGCGGATCGAGAGGGGGTGGATCGGTCGGAGGTGGCTCGTTCGGAGGCGGTTCATCCGGGAGTAGCGGATCCGGTGGGAGTTCGGGAGGTAAAAGGTTCTGGCTTATGCGGGGACAGAATGTAACTGTGTGTGTTACAGGTGGATCTTCAGGATCCCGGGGCGGAGTCTCATTCGGCGGTGAGTCCAAGCTCTCTTGACCTTCCTTGAACAGTTTGACTAATGGTATGCGATTATAGGTGGCGGTCGAGGTGCCTCTTCCTGGGGTGGGGGTGGAGGCAATACAGCCACAATCTCGTCAGGCGCCTTTGCGGGTCGGCAGATAGGCGGGGGCTCTCGCAGTCAGATTTATGGAACCAGCAGATACGGTAGTGGCTACACCTATGATGGCGGGGGGGGGGGCACTAGTTGCCGGTCGAAGCTTTCCATTCGGGTATTGGCCTGTATACGTCCCCGTCGGCGCCGGAATGGGATACTATGGATATCACGAGTATGGTCCGGCCACGAACTCAAGTAGACCTGGGGGCGCAATGCACCAAGCGCTGATTCGGCATAGCGGATGGCCGGCGGAGGGCAGTAGTACCAACTCTAGCTTTCCAATTGGCAACGCCACCGCATCGTACTATATTGTCGGGGATTCTGATTCGGTCTCGGCTGTGATGGACGCCTTGGTCGAGCCCTGCTCTGTCATTCGTACGTCCGGAACGCCCATTAATGTAGGCGCTCTTGTCAGTTGGCCTTTCGTATCGCTGAGCTGGCTTGTGTTACCAGGAAACGAACTCTACTATTCATGTCGAGCAAGCAGTCCAGTACTACCGCGCCTCTTCATTCATGCTCGCCCTTACTTCGTACAACAACTCCGCCAACCTGCCATCCAGTGCGCCGATCGACAACAATGCTACCGCTCCACCCCTCAGCGCGGACATGCCGCTTCCGAATGGCACGGATATGAATTTCTGAAGTGCCTGAATGACACAATTGGTGCATCAGTACCAATCATGGACGCTCCAATCAGCAAAACAGGTACGATCGTCGGATTTACGTTTTTCGGAATTATTGGCTGCTTCTTTCTTGCTATCTTTGTGTCTGGGTGTCTAGGAATGCTTGGGGACAGTGGTTACACTTGCTGCCGTAAGCGGGCTAGTAAACCCTCTTACTGGTGATATTGCAATGTACTCAATTATCCGTTTCTCCTTTCTTTTCTTTGTCGATACTATGTGTGATGAGTAGTAACTGGAATGCAATAAACAACCATTGAAGTGTCCAAGTCGGGTCAACTAGCGGAGTGGCGCCAGTAGTTCGAGGGCGCCAGCATAAAACGCCCACTGGTACAGCAATTTCAGGAGCACCAACGCTGTCTAGCTTCAATAAATCAGTATCTGGTATCCACAAGTACATCTTCAGCAGCCACCACTGACTCTCGTTTGATTGGATCGCATCCGCAAGCGTGCCCGCCTAATTTAAAGCTTTGGCCTCTTCCCGCCTCGTCACCGTGACTCAATCGTGAATAACTAGAATCCTCGCCTCTAGTGCGTTCCCCCGTTCGGATGCGCGCATATATGGTCGGCTGACGACTTGCTCTAGGCGCCGGCATGGCCTTGAAGCCGTGAACCGAAGTGGCGGGGTAAGCCAGGGTATGGTGTGCGGCACGGAACCCGAGACCGTTTCACACTTTGTCTTTCGTTATCCAGTTTACGGAGCAGATTGGTACGAGCACTTGGGCTCAAGGGGGCGGGAATATCTGCAGCTTCGCTTCCTGCGCTCGTCCCCAGAAGGCATCCGGGTTGTTCTCGGCTTTATCAGAGCCACGGGCCGATTCGCAGACTCGATTAGATAGCTCTTTGTATTGTCTTGACCTATTCTGATTAGTTTAATTTCTATCTTCACGTGCTGAGTTGTCCCTTAATGTCTCTTTTCTTTCTTTCTTCCCGCTATAGACAGGTATTCTTCCTTACAGAGGTTGTACATAAGGCTTTGCTTCGACTCAACTTAATATATACCATATCGTATATATATATATATAAAGCCAGAGTACCGAGACGCGAGCGGACTCCCCCCGGCGGCAAAGGCGCACCGGTAAAATAAATGAGAGAAATTTGACTCAAATTAGCCGAATTAGCGAATTATGCAGATTCAATCCTTTTCTGGGCAAAATTAGTTCGAGCTACCGCGCGGCATGGTGTCGGCCTAAGTCGGAAATCAGTGAAGTAGTATATTCCGGATTTAGCTCAATTATTTTGTTTTAGGTAGCTTAGTGAGAATGAGGCATTGGGTATTGAATCCCATATTTTAGACCGCACGCATGCGACTCATAAAGACATTGTATTCCATGAGAAGGTATGTACACGTATCATAACCCCCAGATTAGGACATACTCCTGGGACAACTGTATGTACTATGAAAGAATGACAGCGGGTCGGTGCACGAGGCACAAGCGGGCTCACAGGCGCCACAAGTGGCAACAACTATGACATACAGGGCAAAATCCCAATGCAGAGACGGATCGTTTGTGGCAGGCTCGTCAGGTATGGCGGATCTACGTAACTGTGATCGAGGTGCGCAATGACCGTGGCGGAGTCGACACAACACAGTGCATGGTCACTGACAGCCAAGTGACAAAGTAATAAGAACACAAGTGAAATAATCGAGCGAAGGCAAAGGAAACGTACCAGGTGAATCGCTTCTACGGCAAGCCCAGATGCGTAAGTAGTGAATGGTAAAAGGCTGTCGGTGTTGCTAGGGTTCAAATCGTGGGAGGTTAGCAAGCACAGGGTAAGTGGCGCGTGGGGAATGAATCCAAGGCGATACGAGCGCAAGCGCGGGCACGAGGCATGAGCGTCAAGCCAGACTAGACTGTGACGGTGCACGAGACATTGGCCAAAACGGGCCGTGTGCTGACACATGGGTCGAATTAGGAACCCAAAATGATTACGTAGCGGTGTAGGAGCGGAGGCAGACATCGGTGCGAGTGCGTATCGATGTATATGATGGAGTGCATAACAGTCAAGGGGGCCCAGTGGCGTGGAAGAATGGAGAGGTACAACACCCAATGTTGGAATCGTGTTGCTCAGAGAGCACGTAGCGCGTTTGGAACGCGCCATCTCGTGTCAAGGCCTTTGGTACATGCTAATCGGTAAACAAATCTCCCTTCCTCGCTGCCCGGCGGGCCTTATGATAGAGTCAAAGCAAAGCTGAGAATGATTAAACATATAATACTCAGCTTGGTATAAAGTACGCAAAAAATTACACGCGCCGATGCGCGTGTATGTCGATCGTGGTTGGTGCACAAAGATTAATGTGTGCGCCACTACTGGCACGTGATCATGACTAATTGCGCGCACCGATGGTAGTTACATCTGTTCACCGCGGTCCCTGCACCGAGGTCAAGTTAAATTTTGTGCTCCGCGGGATGCAGCACGAACCAGCACATGACAGAGAGGGCTGCTCTACTCAATAAATTACGGACCTTAGATTAGCAAGTGACATTGCGCCGTAAACTAGACTGATTTCACGCGCATGGGCACTCCACAACCACTGACCGATCCAAATGCGGCCACGCGGCAAAAAATCCTTGGCGAGGGCCGGGCCATCTCCGAAAGCTCATAAATCTCATCAGCAAGTTGTTGCGATGGCCGTCGGAATAGAGGTGCCCACGCCATTTTTGGATCTTGAGCTTTGCACACCTTAGGGAAATGAATCCCATATACAAGATCTATGGTGCGGTTCTTCTTCTCTTGGTTCAAATTCAGCTACCGTTTCTCACTCCCTCAGCTGTATTCCCTCTCGTTTGGGCCGAGAGCATTCTGATGATGAAGGGGCCTGATATAGACAATTGAGTTGCACTCCACGGTTCACTGAGCTTTCTCGAACGTCACTAGCCAGGTGCATGCGGTGAACTGTCTTTATAATGAACACTTGAATCCATAGCTCGAGTACGCTTTCTTGTCTCACCTCAATATGCGGTTCCCTCTGCCGTATGAGAAACGATACATTACTGTGTCTGACTCGAATGATGACTCGAATGATAAGAATTTAGAATCGTTGTATGCGCCGGATTGGGCTCTGATACCTCGCTCACCAAGAGGTGGAGGGAGTAGTGGTGGAAGTTCTGGAGGGAGTGGATCCTCCGGAGGCGGATCGAGAGGGGGTGGCTCGTACGGAGGCGGCTCGTACGGAGGTGGTTCATCTGGGAGCGGATCCGGTGGGAGTTCAGGAGGTAACAAGACTCTGATCTTTGTGGGGGCAGAGTGTAACCATCTATGTTTCAGGTGGATCTTCAGGATCCCGAGGCGGGGTCTCTTTTGGTGGTAGGTTGAAGTTCTAGTGCCCCCACATTAAACCTTTATACTGATAGTATGCGGTTGTAGGTGGTGGCAGCCGAGGTGCCTCTTCCTGGGGTGGAGGCGGAGGCAGTCCAACGACGATCTCTTCAGGCGCCTTTGCAGGTCGGCAGGTCGGCGGGGGTTCTCGCAGTCAGATTTATGGAACCAGCAGATACGGTAGTGGTTATACCTATGGCGGTGGCGGGGCACTAGTTGCTGGTCGAAGCTTCCCGTTCGGATATTGGCCTGTATACGTTCCCATCGGCGCCGGAATTGGATACTATGGATATCACGAGTATGGCCCGGCCACCAACTCTAGTCGACCCGGAGGTGTAATGCACCAACCACTGATTCGTCACAGTGACTGGCCAGGGGAGGGTGCTAGTGCTAATTCTAGCTCCGTAATCAACAATGCCACCGCATCGTACTATATCATCGGGGATGCCGACTCAGTCTTGGCTGTGATGGACGCATTAATCAAGCCGTGCTCTGTCGTTCGTACATCTGGCACACCCATCAATGTAGATACTCCGGTCACATTATCCTCCGTATCATTGAGCTGATTTATGGTATCAGGAAACGAACTCTACCGTTCATGTCGAGCAAGCAGTCCAGTACTACCGTGCCTCGTCATTCATGCTCGCCCTTACCTCGTACAACAACTCTGCGAGTCTGCCGTCCAGCGCGCCGGTTGACAATAGCACTGTCTCCCCTCCCCTCAGTGCGGACACGCCGCTTCCGAACGGGACGGATATGAACTTCCTGAAGTGCCTAAACGATACTGTTGGAGCATCGGTACCGATTATGGATGCATCCAAGAAGAACTTAGCGGGCATTATTGTCTTAGCTATCTTTGGTGGCCTAATTTTCCTTGCTTGTCTTACCTTGGGGATGGCGCGCTGTATCAATGCCAAATCCCGTGGTAGTTATGGTTGCAGCTGTTGCACTCGTCGACGTCGACATAAGCGGGCTGGTGGGGGATATTATTAGTAACAAGTACCATCTTTCCGAATTTTCTGTGTACCCCCTAGTTACTTACGATTTCTGATAACACCTGGAAACTACCGCGCATACATGGTGTAATGAACCTCCGCTTAGGCAGGCCATCCAATGTATGGAATCCTCGGAAAATCAAGTGAGACCGGATTAAAGTCCTGGATACTCGTCGGGAGTAACCCTGGCTGTTGATCCTTATAAACGCTAATTGACGACTTCACTGTAACTGTTACGTCGGGTATATGCGAGCCGATCGCCCGGTGAAGCTGACCGGATTTGAGGCTAATTACGTCCCATGGGCTGGCCAATATCTTAATCCGGGGAATCGACGTAATTGATGGCCTGTGGTTCGAAGGTATGTACGCATGACGTCCTTGAGGTGCAGCAACTTTAGGAATACGAACGCTACCTGGCTCTTCCAATAAAACCGTTTGAGGTATGTACAAGTGCCTCCTGGTCAATCATCACCCTCTCTCATGGAATCGGAAGGCATCCCCGAGCAAGCTCAGCGAATTGAAAGTTTCGGGCTCCTCCCACCTCATCACTATGACGCAATGATGAGACCAGCCGAATTAAAGTCATGTATTTCCTCCCAGTTGATCACTGGTCACAGGATCCATCCATCACCTTCTCCCGGCCTACGTTCGGTGAAGTTGTGCCTGGAGTGATTTGGGGTTTTCACTACGCGGCGGCTTCGTGTGGCGGTGCACATCGTTGGAGGGTTAAGCCAACAACCACCAACGTGAGAATAAACGCCAGCCTGCAAAAGGAAATATTTTGCGTCACGGACCGTTCCATTCTTTCTCCTAGGGAATGTCCCTGTTAGGGGACGCATGATCAAACTGCCTGAGCTTGAATTGTTGGATAGTAGTCTGATAGTCCGGAATTCGGTAACATCTTCAGACGTCTGATAATATGACTAGTTCCGTGGGCCACTATCACGAGTAGAGCAGAAGTCAAAACGATAGCATACTTCCGGACATGACTGGATAGCATTTGATATTTAGATAGACATTTGAAGAGCGGAGCTTATTATTGGCATGTAGGAACTCAATTGACTGGTCGACTTGCGTATACATTGAGGTAATAGGCAGTGGCAGTACCTGATCATCGAATGCATTCAAAATAGTGAATTGATTTCAGGCCTTCAAACAGCTTCAAAGGGTAATGATGAAGGGTAATAAGGCTAAAGCGTGATTATCAATATGCGAAACAACTGCAGACTACAGTGGCGACTACTAGGAGACAGAGAAATGAGAAATATAGAGGGACCAAAAACATATAGGCTTGCCCGAAGATAGGTTACGAATGCGTTTCTTAGGTTACGACGCCTTAGCGTGTAGCAGACCCGAGGATTCTCACTTCCCCATTCAGCCCTCGATCAATGAGCAAGTGTGCGCGCCCTTCCGCCAACGGGTTTTTGACGCACTGGAGCAGCGGGCAAACCTCCAGTAGTGCTGGGATGCATTCTTTTAGGCTAGATACTCCGAGGTGTTCCTGTAACCAGTCGCAAACGCAACGCGGGGGACAGAATACTCTCATACTAGGCGCGAGTTTCAAGAGCTTGAAAGTTTGATCCTGAGACTTGCAGTCAGTATGTAAATAGCGAGATATCACGAGGAACGTACAGGCTCGTCGAAGGGTACATCCAGCTCTCGAAGGTCGGGGGCTGTTTTGAGCAGGGCTTTCAAGAGAGATACTTCAACCGTATCCTCGTCTTCCACCTGAAGTACCATTTTTTGAAGACATTGCAATGACTGAACCTTGTCTGCCATTGGGATCAAATCAGTAGCTAAATCGTTATCGGGGTCACTAGATATGGTGACGCTTTCAAGTTGTCTAGTTAGACTCGACGACATCACCGCTTGGCAGATAGGGAGGGAAGCTTCAAGACACCTGAGTGAAGGGAAGAGTATGGCAAACTGCTCCGGGTTCTCTTAATTCGTAATTTCTTCGGAGCAACGTCCTAGACCACAGTATCGAACAAAATTCAGACCAAGGGTATGCAATTTTGGGTGACGGGTGAAAAAAGTGGTCAGTGAATTATGCAAAGAATTGGTGAAGAAGTTGTCCCATTCTGGGTCAGAGTTTCCTATGGTACGGAAGATGCGAAGGAATGGGAAAGTCGAGGCTCCGAGCGCATCAGTAAACTGGTTTGGGAACCAAGCAGTCACTCCCCAAAGTTCATCGCGAAAGTCGAGGGTCAAAGACTCAAGGTTCGGGGACGCAACAAGGCAAGAGGCAACCCCATTAATGAACTCCTTGTTAAAACCGGATCCAGCTAAGCAAAGGGTCAACTGAAAGCGACAATATTTTTTAGGCCGAGTCGAACTTACGCAGTTGCCAATTTGTAGGCTGAAGCTCGTTAGACATTTAAAGTTCATCAGTCTGTGCGTTTGCAAGTTTCAGACTCCAGTCAGTCTATAGATGAAAAGTAACTTACTCGAGAGCATCTCCTGTAGTAAATAGTCAGTGTACATAAACCTTGAATGCGTTGCTTTTGTGATTCATAGCTTACTAGGAAGTTCTGCCACCACATCCCCTCCCAAAACCCACCAGCTAACAGTCGTCAAGTTCACAATTTGCAATGTGCGAACTATCTCTAGGTTTGTGGGCGAAAAATCCATTTCCCAAGAAAAGTAGTGTAGTCGCGGTAGTTGGGGAACAACCTTCAAAAGGAGCCAGGTTATTCTCCTTGAGAGATTCCTTGACATTACCCGCCGCCAATTTCTCTCTGTATCCGTCACATACGATCCCGCATATGTGCTCCCGAAGTGATAGAGGGCCACCCGAATTCGACTCAACTCGTTCAGAAATATCTTCAAGGTGAGAAACGGTAGTCAAGTAAATCGTATGATACAAGCGAGGAAAAGTTAGACCCTGCCAGGTTTGTGAGGCACGCGACACATTCGTGAGGTCGTGTAAAGATAAGTGGGTGAACACACTCGACCATATCTCGTTGGGGAATATTGCGCTAGATCTTATAGCCATCGTGGAACAGCGTCGGTATAGGGCTAGCAAGCAAGCGAGCGTGAGTGGTAGCTCTCCAGAGAAATGAGTCAACCAGTTAGTCAGCACACCTGTGAGTCGGGAAGGTGGGCCTGCATTCGGTATAGACTACGTCATAACACGGATGCCACATCCACAGGTGCGTAACTCGCCACTAGCTACCTTGTCTTGCGCCTGGCCGAGCCCTGGGGTACGTTCAATTCACATCAGGCTGGGTCTTGCCTTTTTACCTTGTACTCAATGTGCGGTGAAGCATATATGTTATCCTGTGACCGTGGTGGACGAAAGAGAGCGAGTCAAAAGACAATGCCATCATGCTGAGATAGTGGAGTCAGGGCGAGCGAAGTAGTTTCCACCAGCAAATGGGGAAAAGCAGAGGTTTTTTAAATTTTAAATTTTTTATCCAACATTTATGATATCAATTCAGCCTAGGGACTACGGATGACACCCCCACTCGGTGACCGACTCTGTCTGCTCAAGCGCAGCTGGACGAACCCCGTACCCCTCCAGTGCTCGGCCGTTCCCCGACCGTTGGAATGAGCTCCAACAGAGGCCAGTGATCCTTGGGCACTACACCTGGCATCACCCACTGGCATATGCTTAGCTATATCGGCGTCCTGGGCGGCCCGCAGTTCATGTCTCGATTTTTTCTCTTGGCGGGGTATTGCTATCTTTTAGATAATGAGAGAAAATTTCATCTTCCGTTTTGCCATGCCCTATTCCCTCAAGGTAGTCGACTACGTAGCACATCAGAAAACTCGGCCTCATATAAGAGCGCTCGCAAAGAGTTCGGTTTCGACCCGTATCGTCTCGCTCGGTTCTACCGCTGTTTCACAATTGCTAATAGGGATTGTATAATCGCGTCCATCCGCTTACTGCATCTCTGCAGTCGGGGAGCAAAGGGGAATACAAAGTATTAAGCAACGCAATGCATACATTGAGCGATTCTGGAATGCATGCAACCGCTCGGCGATGAAGCAGCGAGGAGGCAATGGAGGAGTAAAAAAAGGAAGGTCAATCTAGCGGTCGACTACCCTAGGTTCCCGCGGTAACTACGCCTTAACGAGAAGTAGATTCAAAGATCCTTACTTCGCCGCTTATTCCCTGGTCAATGATCAAGTATTGCTCCTCGTCCGCCCGCAGGTCTCTAATGCATTGAAGCACTGGAGACGCTTGAATTAGCTTCTGAACACACTCTTTTAACGTCGATACCCCGAGCTGATTTTCCAACCATTCGCAAACACCGAGTGAAGGGCAGAAAACCCTAATACTTGGTGCCAAACTCAAAAGCTCGAAAACCTGGTCCTGAGATTCGTAGTTAGTTACAAGTGGTGGTGTATAAAAGGGGAGCTCACAGGCCTGTTAAAGGGAACGTCCAGCTCTTGAAGGTTTGGTGCCGCTTTGAGTAGAGCCCTTAGGAGGGGCTCTTGGATCACATCATTGTCTTCCACGCGGGCTATAAGTGTTCGAAGATACGGCAACGGTTGAACTTTTTCTGCCATTGGACCCAACCTTGTAGTGTATTCGCTAAGTGGAGGACTGGATATGGTTAAACTCTCGAGCTGCTGGGAGAGGCTCGACGATATTACTGCTTCGCAAACTGCTAGGGGAGCTTCCAGGCATTTGAGCGAAGGAAATAGGATAGCAAACTTCTCTGGATCGTCATAGGCTATAAACTCCTCAAAACAACATCCCATATTGCAGTAGCGAGCCCAGCCCAAGCCGACGGAATGTAAATTCGGGTGACGGGTGAAGAATGTAGTTAGCGCATTCGGAGTGGAGTCTGTGAAGAAGTCATCCCAGCTCAAGTCAGAGCACCCCATCACACGGAAGACGAGAAGGGATGGAAATGTCGAGTCTCCAAGTGTTTCAATCAATAGATTGGGAGACCAAACAGCCCCTTCGAGCTCCTCATCACGGAAGTCGACATTCAGTGATTCAAGGTTTGGACATAACCTGAGACAAGAGGCAACGCAATTGACAAAATCCCCTTCGAAAGTCGGCCAGGCTATGCAGTGGAATGGATTTACGATTAAAGCGATATATCAAAATATCATTGTAACTCACGTGTTCGGGTTATTCGAATGCCAAAGTGCGTTAGGTTTCTGAACTTCAGTAGCCTGTTGCATGCTCTCAGCATCTAGTGCTTGAATGTAAAAAGGCGACCTACTCAAGGGTGTTCTCTGCAGCAAATGATCAGCATACATAGAACACATGTATTTCTCCATAGCTTACGTGGAAGTTTACCAAATACAGTTCCCTTCTCCTGCACCCACAAGTCAACAGACCGCAAGTTTATCGCTTGCAAACTGCTGACCAACTCCACATTCGCAGGGAGAAAATCCATCTCCCAGGAGAAGTACCGAAGTTGCGGCAGTTCAGGTAGCATCCTAAAAAGCGATTCAAGATCATGGTCCTTCAGAGATTCCAGGACGCCAGCCGCCACCAATTGGCGTTTGTATTCGTCGCATATAATTCCCCGTATGTAATTACGAGGCGACAGCGGCCTGTCCACGTCAAGTCGAATGCGCTCGGCAAGCATTTTAAGATGCTGGGCCACGGTCAAGCAAACGGTATGGTAGAGGCGAGGAAAAGCAAGAGCCTGCCATGCTTTAGAGACGCGAGATAAAGCCGCAAGATCATGCAAAGATAAATTGGTGAGTACACCGGACCACACTTCGTTGGGCAAGAACATGTGGCGGGCACAGGTCGTAGTTCAGTGGAGTCATTTCAGAGAAGCGCATTGACTGACCAAACCGTGGAGAATGTCAATCTCGGCACTGCCAGGGAGTTTGTATGGTTGAGGTTACGTAACTTTCGGAGTTAACCGATCACGTGTCGGATGATGTCTCCAAACCACCATCCCAGCCTCACCCATACTATCGTGAAATGGTTACGACCAGAAGCGGCACGTAAGTGTAGCTAAATTCACTCGAGTTTCGTAATTTGCGAGGTATGCCCCTCAGGTCGAGTTCGGATGCAATAGCAAGCAGTTCTAGACGGGCATCAGACGAGCCAACTCGAACGCCAGCCCGACCCAAGCGACCACGGACAAGCCAAGGCCACAAACCTAAATCCAAGGCGTCTTTGGGTAGGGAGACTAAGCATGGTCTGTTGGAGGTGCCCGTGAATATCTTTACCGAAGTAAGTTCAGCGCGCCACAATTCTGGTTCCTCTCATTCGGAGTCAATGAAGATCTCGCGTCGAGTCTGTCCTGAAGACCTAATCTCTCTTGCACGGACCTGCAAAAAGTTTCGTGGCGTGTTGGTGACGCGGTCAGTAGAGAATGTGTGGCGTTGTGCCGAGAGCAACGTACCGGGTTTACCACATATCCTTGGGGCGATATCTCCCTTCCTCAGTACGCGGCATTAGTGTTCACTAAAAACCGCACCGTGAGCATTTAGCTAAAAGATCATTTTCACGCACAATGACCTCTCTTCTGGTCTAGCATTGCGGACAGCAAACCAAGAGTGACGTTGATCCATACCTGCTTGTCCGACTATGTTTGAATTGTCGCGAAACCGAGTGAGTATTATAAAATTGTCTCATCTACCTTGTCTAAATGTTGCCTAGGCTAGCCGAGATTGAGAAAGACTCGGGGAAGTTGTATCATTTGGTGTGCAAAACCATATGTACGTCATTGATGTTTAGGCCCGGTCACGCGACTGGTTAACTCAGTTTCCAGTGTTTCGCTTGAAAAATGCCGAGGACAAAAGGCACCGACGTGGCTCCGGAAAGCCACGCTATTGTCTACTTGCTGAGCTCGAGGCGGTATGCAAGGCGTGCGATTGCGTCACCGAAAGTGGAACTCGTATTGAGCAGTTGCTCTGGGAACACGGTCTTCTGGATGAAATGGAGCTACGCAATGAAGTAGGGTCCATTTGCACAACATACCGGACCTTATTAAGCTATATTAGTTTTCTCAACAGCTAAGGGTCTTTTGAAGACGCGCAATACCACTCGTAAGATGGAGAAGGGGGCACTCACGGGCCAACGCGTTGAAGAGTATATTTTTTTGGCTATGGTGTGAACGATTGGGGTTGATGCTTTATTTCATAAGGATAAAGCGCCGTCTCCTTGATTTGGGCTACCAGAAATCAGATTTTACCTTCCGGTATTACCATAGCTCAAAGTGGGAATCACTAGTACCCCAGCAGACTCGACCGGTGACCGATCGAGGTGAGTCCAAGGGTTTATAGAGCCAAAATTTGTCTGATCTCCCTGGGGGTGTAGTGCGGCAAGGCCTCCTTCCCCAACTCGAGCCCATTTTGGAGGCTAATCGGGCACGCAACCAGAAATGGGAGTTAGAGGGCCAACAAAGGAAACGAAAATCCCAATTCCTCGCTATCTTCTATAAATGTATGGTTAACCGGAGCCCACTCCGGCCGGTCATCGAAATTCTTGATCTTATGCCTTTGGGTGGCCCCGACGAACTTCCCACATATGTCGCAAACTTTATGTGGTCGCTTCCGTTACCCGACTTCAATGTGATATCGTCGTGGCCTTGGGCTGAAGCAATGATCGAGATGGACAACGATAAAGAAGAGGCGGAGCTCTTGCTAGGCAGGCATCTGGAAGACGCCCGAGGTCGAATTGATGGCTTGAGGGGCACCATTGAGAAGGGGCTTTTTGGTCGATTGGCCAAAAGTGTCGAGGGTGTCGAGGAATCACCTACGAGAGTGGCTGCTAGTCTTCTCGAGGTAATTTTATTTACTATGTGTAGCCTGCTTCGGCATTAACTCTGCGTCGTTCTAGGTCAAAGGGAGTACCGAACATGCGGCCAGCCTGCCAACACCCACAAGAGAGCTTCTCCGTGCTGAGTCTGTTTTCAGCCTTTGGGCTCCCGACTCACCTTACGGCCAAGGTGCACCACTTTACTATCCTGAGTTCATGCCTTCAAAGAGCTTGATGGACTGGCGTGTCAGAGGAAGGAGAATCATACCAGAGTCGTACCACCGTCACGTCGAAGCATCACGAGTATCACAAGCATTGTTGAAGCAACTTGAAATGCCGAATGTTGCATACCTCGAGCTTGTTGCTATAGGAAAACGCTTTGCCTGTGGGAGGTGCTGGACTCGATGGCCTTTGAGCTGGAGGGGGATTGTAAGTAACCGCGTTTCTCCTCGTCTGAATGAACCTGAGCCATTTGGATAGGTGCAACACTACCTTGACGAACTACGCAGTTGGAGAATTGCGTCCACTACACCACCCCGGATCTATACTCGTCATCCCGTCCCACATCTCAACATACACGATCTGGATGTATCTCGAGAGGATTTACCCCCCATACGGGCTGTAGCAACTGAAGAGGCAGAGACTATGCTGGCAAAAAGGGGAGCAACTTTCGAGGAAGGGAGGACGTGTCTCCCCTGCAGGAATTGCTCGCGTATGTATACTGCGCCGGAGGATGGCTTAAACCTACACCTTCGCGAGGTGTAAGTACCGTATATTATACCCTTGCTCGTATACTAACCTTGTCGACTCTTATCGTAGGCACCAGGCCGTGTCGCCCCTGGAGGATGCTCATTACGGGCGGCCTCCCAACACTTTCCTCGAGTATGGAAGGGAGTGGGCCAATCTTTGGGATTCATATCGGGATTCGTCGGACTCAACCAGGGCCACGGCCTAGTCCCGGTTCAAGTTCATTATCATTATGTGTTACGTTATTTTGATTAACCAGTTTTATCTTGCCCTCGTCGGATTGGACGGCAGGATCTGCTTCCCTTCAATGCTGGCATGTTCACCAGTCGCGATGCTCCTCGGCTGCACCTTTGAGCTCGGTTACCCATGGGTCTTTGTTAGCAGTTGTCCGAGATAGCCGAGATATACGAGCGGTAGCAACGCTTCAAACAACCTCCAGACTCTGAGGTGCCTAGACTGTCCTAGAAATCTGGGGCGGCTCCTGGAAGCGCAGACCGTACATCCGGAGATTGCCGATTCAACGAGGCGTGGGTCGGATAGCTACTGGACATGTAATGGTGGTCTCCTGCGAGGGACATTAGTATTGTAGACCAGCAATTTGTATAGATTGAATGTTTGCGAATAACTAGTATTATTAGGAGGGTATTGTCTCGCGCTCGATGGCGAATCAGCCTTGGTATATTAGCGCCGTGCGCTTCCGCCTCAGGGTCCATCGAGGTCGCAGCTTAGGATCACCACCTCGAGCTCGTCGATTAGGTGTTTCTAGACGTCACAATGGTCACCACCAGGAGCGGCGCGTATGTTGCTCTATCACATACTCATTGCAAGCCTTGACTTTGTGCGCAGAACTTCTTCTGGTGGAGCCACCAACAAACCTCAACACCCGTCCGGTGTGACCATCCAAATGCCACTCCGGCCCAAACGTCCACGTATCAAGAGAGAAAGTACAGCAAAGCACGAGGGAGTGTCACCCGTGGTTATACGGTATGGTCTGCTGAGTTTGCCCCTCGAGGTTTTCGCCGAGGTGAGTGCGCCACATTCCGTGGAGCACAACCTATCGAATATTACCGCATTGGAAGATAGCATGCGGGGTTCTTCCCGCGGACTTGCTTGCACTTGCACGTACCAGCAAAGCATTTCGAAGCTTTTTGATGAAGCAATCTGCCGAAAACATCTGGCGCTGCGCAGAGGGTAGCCTCCCTGAGTTGCCAGCTTACGATTGGCCCGACATGTGTCCCCCTCGGTACGCGGCCCTACTCTTCAGCAAACACTGCACTGTGAGTAGGATCTCCTTAATGTAATGTTTCAGCCAAATTAAACTCACCTGGCGTCCCTTTTGACCAGTTCTGTGGAGAGTTTACTTCCTCTGACGCTGACCCCTATCTGCTCGTGCGACTGTGCCCAGGCTGTCGGGAGGCCCAGTGAGTTATTCAAATGAGGTCCTTACATTTGCTGATATTAATTTGTTTCAGGTTAGTTGAGATTGACGAAGACGCACCAGCAACCAAGGAAATATAGAGTCTTCTGTGTAAAACCGACGGTACGTCTCATAGAAAATGATACATTGGCTGGTCGGGAATCGGTTTCCAGTCGTCAGGTTGAAAATAAAGGGCGGGCGAAAACAACAGGGCAATACGAAACCAACTTACTGTCTCTGCACGGAACTCGAGAGAACCCGTCACACCTATAAATTGCTCAGAAAGGCCGATGGTAACGAGTGTTATCTGTGGAGGAAGAGCTAACGATGGAAGTAGAGATACGCGTCATTGTGAGCTCAGCTTAACGGTCATTCGAGATCGAACTAACTGCTACCAGTTTGAGGAACGATTACGGGATTTTCTGAAGTCGTTCGCTGCTGCTCGTCAAGAAAAATCGCGAGCTATTACCGAGCAACGGGTGGCCGAGTGAGTTTCTTGATTCTGAGTCCGCCCATGAATATTGATACACTTTGGACCAGCGTCAATGAGCGACTCGGCGCTCTGGGCTGGTCAAATGAAGAGCGTGACCTCTCGTCTTTCCCGGAATGGAGCTCCTTGGTCTTCAGCCCCGACCACTGACCGAAAGAAGTGAGGTTCCTATAACTTCCAATGGGGCCTGGGAATTAACGTAGATTGTAGCGTGGAACAATATTCTCCCAAAGCTCACTCCACTGATAGAGGCCAACCAGGTGCGCGTTAAAGAAAGGGATTCAGAGCTCCGCCGGGCTGTATAAGCAACCAACTTATTTGCCTGCTACCATTTGCTCCTCTATCGATATAGTCCACTGGCACCGATCGTCAAAGCGCTCGGATTCATCGTCGAGGATCCCGATGACTTTGGCAAATTTCCTTGTTGCTTATGCGATTTTATAGGGTTACACCCCTTCCCGGACGCCTCTACGGTCCTATCTTGGCCCTGGCTAGAAGGTGTTGTCGACGCCGATTTAAAAGTGGACAAATATCACCGTCTGATGATTGAAAACTGGGACGATGTGCTCTCTCGCATTTCTGAATCGAGGGAGGGTATCGCGCAACGTTTCTACGAGCAGCTGGTCGCGGGGAGAAGTGGACTGGAGAACCCCGAGGCGTTGGTACCAGATTGGCTCGAGGTAGGCACAATTGGCACCCATAAATATGACCTGCATCTTGACCATTCATTGTAGCTTAACGGTAGCGAGGAGCCAGCAAACCAGCTAAGATCACATGCAAGATCACTTCTCCGTGCCGACTCGGTCTTCAGCCTCAAGCCACCCGGAGCTCCTGGTGGCCAGGGTACTCTGCTGTACTACCCTGAACTTGACTCCGCTGGCACAGTGACGTTCGCGGATTTCCTTCAAGGCAAAAGCAGAGTGATCAAGCCCGAGTTATACCATCCTCACCTGAAAGGCTCGTCGGTGTCTCGCGCTTTGCTAGAGGGACTGGGAATGCGGGATGCGGCGTATATAGAACTGACATTAAAACAACGCCGCTTCGTCTGTGGGAGATGCCACTCAAAGCACGCGATGAACTGGGTTAGCCTTGTAATTAATTTCGGTCTTTTATGGACTCTAGACCTAAGCGTCATTGGCAGGTTCAGCACTACATTGACGAGCTCGAAAAATGGAAACTGAAGGCGGGCAGTGTCCCTCGTTTCAAAACCTGTCACCCAGTTCCGTATCTCAACGCACACGAGTTATATTTGCACCACAGCGGAAGCCCGCTGGCTCGAATCGTAACAACTGAGGAAGCCGAGGCGTTGGATAATGCAGAATCTAATTTCGATGGGTTGTTGGTTTGTATCCTGTGCAAGAACTATTCGCGGACGTATGTGGCCGAGTGGATGGAGGCTATGGAGGTGCATCAGCGTGAGGTGTGGGTACTGCAAATCTTTATTATTAGATCGAGG
Source organism: Ceratobasidium sp. AG-K (assembly GCA_037039685.1). Classification (NCBI taxonomy): domain Eukaryota; kingdom Fungi; phylum Basidiomycota; class Agaricomycetes; order Cantharellales; family Ceratobasidiaceae; genus Ceratobasidium; species Ceratobasidium sp. AG-K. The sequence continues at coordinate 309,462 of JAWNGF010000015.1, read as the reverse complement.
CCTCATTACAAATTCACCAAACTCATGCAGGCACAACGTGCATTCCATTGTCCAAAACGACCACTATGAAATATTCGCTGATCATCGCCAGTTTCTTCGATATGGAGCCAAGTGGGCTAAGCGCTGGGACTCGTCTCATGACGACCCCCAACCAGTGCCCTTGGGTACTGCCTGACCTTATTGTGTTATTTCAGTTCTATTAGCCATTTTAGTTCCTAGGCTTCTGTATAATTTTTCCTCCAATCGTATATCATTTCCCAAGTAGCTAAGGTGCGCTAGCATCGCCACCTTTGAGCTAGGAGAGCAGTAAATGCACTTCCGAGTTCGCTCGGAGTGTTAGCCATTGATCGCTCCTTAGAATATTTGGTGTCAGAAAAATAATCTACTAGGAGTGTCTTAACACACAATTGAGCAAACGCTTGTATATGCGCTTCGTTGGACTAGAATCTTTCTCTATTTCTTTTGTGTTCCCCCCTTGAGCTTTCTCACGAGTCTGGCGTGGGTCGCACGGGGGTGAAGCGCCACGCTATGACGCTACGAGGCAATCGGCACATGTCTTAATACACCGTAGTGAATTAATTCCCGATCGCCAAGGGTGCAAAAAAAACAATGTTGATCAGCCACCGTGGTAGAATTGTACAGCAATCGATGGCCATGTTTTCCACCACCAAAAAGGACGAAAATGAGCTGATAACCGATGGAACAACAAGGGGAAGCTCAAATAACGACTATTTACCCATCCAGTCTCAGTAGTGATCATACCTCAATAGGTGGTAGATTGGAACAGTCTTATGCCACTACTTCCTTGTTCAATACCCCAGCACTGGCATTCGTCCACAGACGAAGTTGATGTACTGCTAACGCACCGAAGCATTGGGCATACCTCAATCAGCGTTGGAACGTACTCCTTTAGGGTTGAGATACCAAGTGATTGGCCAAGCCAGTAGTAGGTGTCAAACGAGAGACTGAGCACGGTCAGGTTAGGACCCAACCCCAGGAGCTCGAGAATTTGGGCCTAGGGTTGAGATCAGCCGCACATCTGGGCGTTCAACTGAACCGCTTACAGAATCGGAATTGTCTAAGCACGACTCGACCTTCAGCTCCATAAGACTCGGAGCCGCCTGTAAGAGTATCTTTAGAGGTGTCACTTCGACTAGACCATCGTGATTCGCTTTGAACGCCAGTTTTCGAAGCTTTGGCAATGGTCGAACAGTTTCTGTCATTCTATTCAAATGAGAGGAAGTCTCATAGTATGCCTCGTGGAATACGGTGATGCTCTCGAGTTGAGCGGCCAAATCCGAGGACAGGATAGCTTCGCACATTATCGGTGGAGCCTCGAGATGCTTGAGCGAAGGGAAAAGCCTCGCAAATCGTTGTGGATCCTCGCAGGAATTTTCAAGGTCTAATGTCCATCCAAGGGCAATCGTGTGTAGCTTTGGGTGACGAGCGAGGAACGCAGCAAGCGGGCTGGATGCTGATAATCCAAAAAAATTATCCCAGTTTGGGTTGGAGGTCCCTACGGTACGGAAGATACGCAAGCATGGAAAATCAAATCCTGCGAGTACATCGATAAAAATATCGAGAGACCAGTTCGTCCCGGGGTCATCTTGGTTGATAAAGTCGAGGGTGAGAGACTCGAGATCGGGTAATGCAATCAGACAAGAGGCAATCGGGATCATGAAATCCGTTTCAAAATCAAGAGCTGACCGGGAAATTAGCTGATAATAGTGGCAAGGGGCTGGCTCAGGCTGACTTACGTATGTGGCTGACCCGTAAAGAGAAATGAGTTAAACCCTTGAAATTCAGCAAGCTGTATGCATTCAGATTTAGATAGCTTGAATGAGCAGACGGCGTCTCACTTGAGAAAGTCCTCTGGAGGGGATGGTAAGCATACGCCGAACTAGAGAGTTCATATCTAAGCTTACTAGGACGCTCACTCAGGACTATGTACCCGTCCCGAACATACCAATCAACAGACTTTAGGTTTGCGGCTTGCAAGGTACTGATCAGTTTCGTATTCTCGGGGAAGAAGTTCATCTCCCAAGAAAAGTGCCTCAACATTGGTAATTTGGGGACCGTGTCCAAGAGACAGTCGATATTCTTGAGATGCCGTTTTGCGCCGGCAGTTATAACTTTCCGTTGACACTCGTCGAAGATAAGCCCTCGAATGTGACTCCGAAGCGACAACGGTCCACCCATGTCTGATTCGATGCGCTCGACAATTGCTTCAAGATGAGGGGTGACGGTCAAACAAACAGTGTGATACAGATAAGGGAATGCCATAGCCTGCCAGTTCTTCGAGATTCGTGACACGGATGTAAGGTCATGTAAGGACAGATGTGCGAGCACGCCGAACCAATTCTCATCAGGCAAATGCACGGAGCAACCAGTAGCCATCTAGTTTCGATGATTACAGGTACAAAGAAGGGCTGTCGAGGTTTTATGTTGACGTCCAGCTGAGGCGTAAGGGTCCTTCCCTGAAAGATCACGTAACGCTCGGGGACAACCGATCACGTGCAAGGCGATCCTATCGCTCAACCGTCATCCCCCTGGTGCGTCTCAGATTTATGGAATAGTCACCACAAGAAGTGGCATGTAAGTGCCCGCACAACACTTAAAATCTCAAATAACTCAATCATTTTTCTCAGGTCTACTTTAGACGCGACAAGCACGGGTTCCAAACTCCATTAGTCATTGACGGTGCTAGACGAAGAAGGTCCCTTGGTTCTACGACTGCGACGACGTATCCCACCGCATGCGTTCAGACTAGAATGCTTGTGCGTTACAGCTACGCCTAACTGTGCTCACGTCCATTTGGCTCCGAGTGGGAGTGCACCCAAATTTATCATGCCGTCTTGAGCCCGCCACCAGTCTCCCAGTTATTCCCACAATTTCAATACCTCACCGTATCTCGAACCATGTGATTCCTACTCCGTCGTATATTCAGTTATCCACCCTTTATTATTACCAAAGTTCGAGCAAGTCATAAATTAAGTGACAAGTGTATCCTGAGCCAGTTTAGCACTACGCGCTTGCAGGAATGGGTCAAATGAACATCGCAACTGGAACCACCATCACGGGGTTCGAGCCTGGACCATCGCGCCTTTATAATGGTCACCACTAGAAGTAGCGCGTGAGTCAATTATCTCCTGCGTGTATCACAGCGCTAACCTTTGTAGTCGGCCTACTTCGGATAAGGCGGTCAGATGCTCAAAGCATCCACCCGAGGAGCTGTCTCAACCCCCATCGCGACTCAAACGCCCGCGCGTCGGTAAAGCGCACCCAGCAAGCGCAGGTATTGCGAATCAAGTCGCCCTCGTTAAGATGCCTGTTGATGCGTTTGTCGAGGTGAGTTCGCCGCGCCACGTTTGGTATTTTTCGTCCCATGAACCTGGTGCGCTGTAGGATAGTGCACCACGTTCTTCCAGCAGACCCAATGCATATCTCCCGTACCTGCGAGTATCTTCGTAGCTTTCTGATGAGAAGGTTTACAAAGGACTGCTCCGTGAGTTGATTACTTTGCTTCTTCAAGCCTAGCAGTAGCCATGTTAATCGCACTTTTACGTTACTGTTGCAGAGAACACACACTGACCGATGTCGATCCCGATCTTCTGGTGCGATTATGCCCAAGATGCCGAGAAACCGAGTAAGTAACTCAGTTGCAGGTATTCGTATTGCCCAATCGTGACCAACCTTAGGTTAGCAGAAATCGATCGGTGCGCGCCGGAGACCAGGAGAGATTACGATCCGATCTGTAAAACGAAGCGTTCGCCGTCTAATTCAGGTCCAACGTTCACTTATTTCACTAGTCTCTAGTTATTCGTTTGAACAATCAGGGTGGTAGAAGACGCGAGCATGGCCGTGGTAAACTAAGCTACTGCCTTCGGGCAGAACTAGGAAGAATTCATCACATACCATACGCTCGACAAGGTAGACAAGTAGGGTCGTTATTTTTGGCAGGCCAAGCAATCGAAAGAAATGTGTTTGCGTCGAGATGTGAGTTTTTTTTTCATTTTTTTTTCAAATCCTTTTTTGAACGCCAGACTAACATAACTTGGTTCGCTAAGAAGTTGCAGAAATTTTGGGGGTACGTTGTGGTTGCTCGTGGGTACGAATTATGTACGACCATGAGAAGACGCTTGACTAAGCTTGCCAATTATTAGCCCATTAGTAGGGGATTAAATGACCTTGGATAGTATTTATTCGCGCCTCAATACTCTTGGTTGGTCAGAGTTGGACTACACGTTCTCTTGGCCCTATAACTCACAATGGCGGTCTCTGGTATCCAAACCTCAGCAGCTCACGGATCGAACTGGGTTTCATGCTCCGATCCATTTACCCGTTGATGGAACTAACTGGCTACAGTCTGGGACAAGTTATATTCGAAACTCGTACCATTGCTCGAACCCAACCGATTACTCGCCCAGGAAAATGAACTACAAGACCGTCAGTTCAGACGAGCGGTCAATCGGTTTAGCAGCTACCATACACTTGTCAATCAACACAATCCGAGCTCTCTTACTTTATCTTCTCTCTTCTTTTTTAGGCACCCCGTGCACTTCTCGTTCTCCCCCTGGCTTTCGCCAGTGTTCTATGGTTTTCCTTTTTCCCTTTTTCCTTTTTCTTGCTCAGGCTTTTACATGAGGTGCTACGTCTCGTCTATACTCTGACCGTCCTGTGTTTTCGCCGCTTCGGTGCCTGTTTTGTTTGGCCTTACGCCCCCCAGACGCCTCCGCCATCCTATTGTGGCCTTGGCTAGAAGGCTGTCTCCACATCGACATGTCACCGGAGGAGCGCCATGATTTTTGGGTTGACAATTCGGATAATACGGCCCTCCGAGTTGTAGAATGGAGAGAGAAGATCGAACTGGAACATTTCGAGCGACTGGTCAACGGGAGAAGCAGCACCGAGGAGGACATATCAATCCCAATATCGGATCGACTGGAGGTAAACATTCCCAAACTTGGCGTATCACTTCCGTATTCATATGATTCACTTCAGATCAACGAAAGGGTGGAGACCACATGCGATTTGAGCGCACATGCAAGGTCGCTCCTTCGCGCCGACTCGGTTTTTAGCCGCGCGCCTCCCGGATCTCCCGAGGCTCAAGGTACCCCTCCCCTCGAACCCACTAGCGCCGCTTATTTATGGATATTGTTCAAGGCAAGACCAAGGAAATTTCACCAGAGCGGTATCATTGCCACCTTGAAGGCCAATCGCTGTCTCGTGCTCTCCTACAGGCACTCGGGATGCCAGACGCCGCATACATAGACCTAGCGTTGATGGAAGAACGTTTTTCTGTAGGAGGTGCTATTTAACAGAGGCAATGAACTGGGACGAGATTGTGAGTAGCCATGACGTTTTGTGAAGCCCAACGCTGAATGTCATCGGCAGTTGGAGCACTACTCTGACGAACTAAAAAGCTGGAGAATGACATCCTCTAACACCCCTCGCTTCAAAACCCACCATATTTTCCCGTATCTCAAAGCCCACGATCTGCATCCATCCCAGGTCGAGCACCCGCTGGCCCAACTTATTACTCCTGAGGAGTTAGGGGCACTAAAAGCACCCCAATTAAGCCCTGATGGATTTCTGGCTTGCCTTCCATGCAGGAGCCATTCGTAAATGTTTCTTGCCGATCGAATGGAGGCAATGGTCGTGCATCAGCGAGAGGTGTAAGCCATTCACCTTGCCCCTGCAACTTGGAAACTCATATTTTCGGTTATTCACAGGCACAACTTACATTCCGTCGTCAAAGATACTCGCTACGAACTCGCTAGTAACGATCACCACTTCCTCGTGTACGGAAGAGAGTGGGCGGAGCACTGGGACTTTTCCCATGATACCATTTAGTTTGGGCTCACATGCCACACCCTCCTTTTGTCATTATTGTACCCTACTCATATTATCTGTTGCATATCGTAGCACCCACGCCTAGATAATATTATCATGGTTACAATTATTGCCCGTAACTGAGCGGCATTTGTATCCTTATGCTACAACCTGTGGTCATAGAAAGGGCCAAACAATGGATCGAGGGGGTAGTCAGCAGCCAATAATTTCGATGAGTCGAAATTGATCGGTATATGCGCGCCGCCTTGGATCCAGATTTTTGGTGTACGCAAGCGAACCCGTCTGAAGTGCCAACCCCTTGCATGCTCGATATGACACAGCAGGGGCTTTAGGTTATGGTAGATAGCTCCGTCTGGAGGGAACAGCAGGTGAAAATAGTACCTTTCTGGTGGTTGAATGGCATTGGAAAGATCCGGATCACAGCGCGATAAAGATGTGAGAAAAATCTATTGTGTATGTCGAATATTATCCAGTACAGGTAGTAGCATACAATCTAATATTCCGCCTTACTTCTGGACGTTTTGGCTAGAGCAATGTGATCAGATTGGCGATCATGCGAACTAAATCTCTATGACTTACGGGAACTGACCGATGACGTTGCCGTAGGGGCTGTAGTGGCAGACGAAGTAGTTGGCAACCTGCAAATGCGGGTTTCGTTAGTAAAGTCAAACTAGACCCCGAGACTCATTGAAGTTGTCTCGAAAACGGATTAAACTTACGCCCTGAGAATGAAATAGTCAGTTTATGGGTTTCATCGATTATACAACCAAAACTCACATAGCTCGCAGGGAAGATTGTTCCAGCAGCGCAAGCCTTGTGGGCGCAGCCAAACTTGGTGGTGCTCTTCCAGACAACCTGGGTCCAGTGAGAGTATTGGGGGCTGCTAGGGTTGTAGTCCTCTGCGCAAAAGTTAGTTTATTATAGGAAATACCGGTTGATATGGAATAGACATACTAGACTCGGCGTTCCACCAGCCGACGGCGGTAGCCGGGGTAGGGCCGCCGGTGCCAGCAGCCAAGTTCTGTCCAGCTTGGCTGTGCTGGATTCAAAACAACAACAACATAATAATGCTGGCCGATATGACTACGACTGGATATTTACCTCAAACTTGCATTGGTTAGCCCATGCCTGAGCAGATGCGCTCAGACCATCATCCCAAACGAGCGCCTTGGCACCATGCTTGGCGCGCTCGTTGTTGTGCGCGGTGATGTACTCTTGTTGGAGCCAGACGGCGCGAGCAGAAAGGTCGCGAGCGGCAATGGCGGTGGTGTTGAGGCCGAGATGCGATCCGGTCATGTGGATGTCGGCGGTGGGGCCGTTCTCGCGCCAGTGGGCCGAGACGGAGCTGGCGGCAGCGACGAGAACGAGAGCGGAAGCAGTGAAGTGAACCATTGTTGAAGATTGGTTGGTAAGAGGTGAGTTGCTTTGAGAGTGTTGAGTAGTTGTGTTTGATGCTGAACTCGTCCGTTCTGTCCTCGTATTTATATGCCACTCACTCGTTATGGACCTTGAACAAACGCTTCAGGCGGTGAGTCCGTCGCAGGCCGAGCTTGCGTCGTGGAGATACAGCCAGTCGCAAGCGAGATGATGCGAACATTTTAACTTCCTTAGCATCTAGCCAGCGCGTAGTCATAATTGAGTATATCGCATGATGTATGGATCCGGGTCGTGGTTGGACAAGCGACGCGGGCCGAGTTGCCCGAAGTGGTCCTCGGCAGGCAAAGGAGTAAGCGGTGACGCCAAGGCTCACGGGTATCAATTCTATCACGTTGATTCTCGTCTTCTGAAGGGTTTCATGTTGTTTTGTAGTCTACGGTATGACTCACGGTGCATATACCAACTCTGAGGTAGTCACGTGTTCCCGAGTCCGCCGGAATTTGATCCGTGTTGTTGGCAATCATTAATTTGGACAAGCTAGGGTATTCCACCAAGCACTTTAGTCATTCGCGACGCTAGAGTCCAGTTATAAATTGGCGTCTGATGGGACAGGTGACTTTCCCGATATGCGTTTGCAGGTGCTCAAGAGGTTGGGCGAGGGGATTTCGGACACACTCAGGTCTACATACCTACTATAGTGACTCTTCAGGTGTGGCATAATTAGAGTATTTGGCGTGCGGGTATATCAGTAGCAATGACGGCCGGAAAATAGGTTCGAGTGACTCACGGACCGTGCTGGCTAGAAAGTGATGACCCTGAGCGAGTCATGTGAAGCGCCAAGATGAGATAAGCATTGCAGCTGCCTTGCAACCGCGTACCCCAGTGGTAGTTATAGTAGTCTCATGGTAATTTTACCGTATGTGGTCAAAATTTAGGCATCACCGGTGCTAAGAGATTGTCAAAAGCTAGGGGCCAGGCATACTATCGATTCGATTGTGAATCCTGGCCATTCGGGCCCAACCCACATCAGCAAAAAGGGGCTGGCTGAGGGAGGGCTTTGGAGTAGCGTTGCGGCCGAGGCGAGTTTGAACGAGTAGGACTCTTATCGCCTCGAGATTTGGGCTTCGCCAGCTCAGGGACACACCTCGACATTAAGGGAAAGATGCACCGGCGAGCTGCTGGTCCCTCACCCGGAGGGCGTCATACCACTATGGAACCCAAACCTGCGGAAAAACCGTAGGTCAAAACCACAGGTTACATGCGGTTCGTTGGCGAAATTCGCAGGTTACCTGCGGATCCTAAGCGAATCCTGGACTGGCACACGTGGACCTGCGATCGAATCCAGAGGAAACCTGCGGATTTTGCCAGTGAACTGCAGGTAACCCCTGGATTCTCCGCAGGTTTGCGTTCTGTAGTGTATGCACACGGCGAGTTCCAATGCTCTCGTATTAGTAAGCCACTGGCCCGCCTCTCAACCGGGCAAAATGACAGTGAGTTAATCGTTTATTAGCGTTTCTTATTGTTCTTTGTGATAGGTTGCAAATATGATTATTTCGACATCGTCATCCAAGCATGGGCTCGCGAAAAGCCATGAGATACGCGCATTCAGCCTGGCACTTTTCCTATGCCAACCTCCTATAGGCTCATTGATGCGGATTCCAACGAGCCGAGCCATCGGGAGGCAGCCTTAGTACGATAAAATCATGTGTGATACTATGCGATGAGCGCATATACCAGCCAACGCCCTTGGGAGACGCGAGAAGGGTGCAAAAGAACCGCCTCAGAAGGACTCTGAGAGGCGGGCTTATGCCCCTCGACTTCTTGCACGTACACCCCACTTTTTTTCTCGTTTTTCACTACGACCTATATAACTATGTCTCAACCAACTGGCGACTCCGTTTTCCAGGGTTTAAAAGTGCTGCTAATAGCATGTCCGGACTGACTCCAGCCCATCCAATCTCTTGTGATGATATGCTTATGACTTGGGGCCATTGCCATTATACAGATCCACACTCGGAGCAATGACTACACCGCCTTTCGACAGCAGCGTTGGCAATTGGGCCTGGTGGTATATTGAGATATTACCGAGAACGTCTCGCACTCAAAGCTAACTTAGCGAATAGGCAAGCGGAAGCGATAGAACAACTGGAGGATGTATATACCGAGTACGCAGTCTGGTTTATATACATGTAGTCGTAGAACATAGAAGAAACGTTAGAGAACACTTAGTAACACGCATACGTGTACTCTCGGTCAGCACAGAAAGAATCAGTCAGCATATAGTCAATCTATGCGCCATATTCAGTAAGAGGCGACGTGTACATTCGATACTATTCCATTCGATTCTCAATATGGTACAATGATGTCGGGTTAGGCGGCAATACAATACCTGAACTCGTTGTGGGATTTGAGCTTAGCCAAACCCCCACAGGAACAATGGAGTCGTTCTAGGTGCTCAATCACTCGCACTATTGGCATCGGCGGAAGAGCATCAAGGCCGGAGAGCTTGACTTCATGGTCCAGAATTTTGGCAGCCTAGAGCTCGTCGATTGACGGTATTCTAATCTACATTGATACTATGGAATGTATATGCGTTATTAAACTCGTTTCCGCGTACCCCTATATACAAGTGGGCTTGAACGGCATAGGCGCCGAGCGTTGCCGTTTGCTGATAACCCGTCGGCTCAATAAGCGAGCTAGGGTCAACCTCGGTTACAAAACACAACTGAGTTTGGACCAGCTCGGCTTCGGACAAGTTCGCTTCGTCTCAACTCGCCTCGACCGCAACGCTACCTCTGGTATGTGTTCTTTCACTGTGGAGGCTAAGCGCGCTGAATTCTAGCCACGTCGGCACTGAGAACTCATGGCTTACATCACTAGACGTGTCCACTTTCAGTGACCGATGCGCTGAAGGTTATCTTCCGGAGTGACTCGGGGGACAAATTAGCCCCACAGCCTATTCAAATTTCCCCTCTATGGTACTGATGACCGTAAACCATTTGCAAGGTGACTGAAAAATGATGTAATTCATTACTGAAAGCGGCCATTTTCGGTTCAGTGCATTTGCTGGTGTTATTCAGTAGCCTGAGACCCCATAGTGTTTCCTCGTCCGCTTCGCCGCCGTGGGGTTGATCTGTATTGGGTCCCTTAGGTATCTGGGGGTAAAGTTGTTAGCTAAGTTCGTCTCTCGGGCTGCTCCCTTCGCCACTCTGTCTGCCATCTCGCGTCTATTCGCACCCCGGAAATTTTCTTTCTGACGGTCTTGATGGCATTGTCTAGGCGAGGCGGACTCCGTTCGTTGTAGCATATACATTATTATTCCCCAATTGTTATGGTACAAGGATATACACCAAGCTTTTGTCTAGTCCACATTGCTTACGCTTGGCCCTTATTCGCTCGAGGATAGTCAGTGTATCCCTTAGGTCCCGAGGAATAGAAGGTATCACGTTCATAATGTTTCAGAGAGGTCCCGGTGCGCAAACGCTCAGGCAAATCAGGCTGGGGATCAAAGTCAATTAATCGGTTCGAGGGGCGGAAACGCACATGCTTACGTTGGAGATGAAGTATCGCCCAAAAGCAATGGCGGAGTTGTCATACTTGTTTGCAGCCTCTTCGGCGGTCTTGGAAGTGTATCCTCCAGCTCTCAGGAAGGTACGTGGTGCCCAGATTTCAAGGGCAAAATCATTCGAGTCAGGATACTGTGTGATTATGCCTCAGCTTTCGAAGTCAAATCAGCAGCAGCTTTAGGATTGACGGGTTCAGTAAGGTGGGCATATGCAAGGTTCGTGTGGCGCTTGGCCAGTTCTCGGAGAACATACGAGAACGTTGGAATGGGGTCCTGCATGCGCATGCCTTTTTATGTAGCGTTTAGCTCCGATCGACTTTTACTCTGTATTCGGAGTATTCACCTTGGAATCTACCCCACGGTGAGAACCTGATACCAGTTTTCTTTGCACCAATAGCCGCGGTGACAGCATCAGTGACCTCGAGAGTGAGCCGTGCACGGTTCTCGATTGATCCGCCATATTCGTCAGTCCGCTTGTTGCAGGTATCTTGCAAGAATTGGTCAAGCAGATAGCCGCTAAGCGAAATTACGATGAGTTCGTCTGGGAGTCAGGCTAAGTCTAGTGAACTTACTTTGCTGAGTGAATCTCAACTCCGTCAAATCCAGCCTTCAGCGCATTCTTCGCGGCTTTTACATAGTTCTCCTTGTACTGCTCGATCTGCTCCTGTCCTCAGTCAGCGTCCCCGATGCCGATTGCATTTGATTTTAAACTGAGTAATCCGGGTGTGGCAGACCTTGTTCCTATCTTAATTTCGAAGCAGCGCATTCCGACGCTGCTGACATACCTGGGAAAACACAAGTCTGAGAAATCTTCCGCCAGTTCGGGTGGTTATTGATTGAGGTATCTCCGGGAACTATTATGCAGCAAAAAAAAAAAAAACGAGTTAGGTCACAGGTGATTTGTAGTGAATCACGGGCCGGTTGATGTGATCTTTTATTGGAGGCAACCCGCCCGCGTATTCGAAATCCGTATGCGTACAGTCGACCAGTCCATCGAGGACCTTCAACCTCGGGGTTACCCATTACCCATCAGCTGTTTCGGTGCTCAAATTAGTTCTACCTTACAGTAACGCGTAGGATTCGCAGTAATTCACGATCAGCGTTCCTCAGGCTTCAATATCCACGACAAAGAAAAGAAATACCCCAAGTGACTCAGTCGTCTGAGAACGCTATTTGGTCTGTCCTGTTGTTGACCCGTTCTCTGCGCTTTCTGAACGCCGGTGGGGTATGGTATGTGTATCGGTGAGTGCGCCCACTGTAGCGCAAACTTGTCCTACTCAATTCAATCGTTCATAAACATTACAACCATCGGAAGAGATTCTTCGTGAGCATGTCCAGTCCCACAAGATTACGTTTAACATATATAACCCGTAAAGCCCCGGCGCCCTTATGGCTACGCGAGTGTATGCCCTCGAAGGGGGCTCGGCTCGTCGTTCGTATGAGAAACACTATCAAAAGGATGAACGGTTGAATTGTTTTTATCATCATATCGCTCAAGACGGAAATCGAAACTAATGTCTTACCTTTGATCCTCGAGAATCGCAATTTCTTCGTCAGTTTGCATCGGCGACTCGCAATAATGGGCTATCACACCTGCGACCCCAATCTCCAGCTTTGGGGCACGGTGTTCGCAGAGTCTTCTCGCTACTTCTCCAGCATTGAGACCACAACCGTTACCGAACCCGCCATGGGAAGCAATTAGGCTAACGTTGAGCAGTTTCATGGCGTATTCGACAAAACTGGGAACATCCGTGGGCTCTTCCAGCTCGTTTGACCGGATGTAGTCTAATGCAAGTGCTACGGCATCTAGAAACCCCGGTAGAGAAATTGGGGAAATTGTTTGTGGATGTGGAACTAGGGGGCTAGCTTCATATTCCTTGAGTATTTGATTGCCCTCATCGTAGTTTAAATCAAGAGTCAACCCACTGAAACCTTGACATCAGGCGTTCTGGAAGGTTCATTGCCTTGGTTTGCTGGAAATGGGAGTTGATGCAGAGTCGTATGACAGTTTGCGCGACCAACGGTATGTAGTCAGCATGTTGCCCCACTTTTGTGAGTTTGTGGAAGCCTAACGCGTTGGTAAAAAAAGGTGAGGTGGGGATGATCCAAAGCCCATTTGCAACGGCAATACTGGTCAGAAACAAATCCATCAAATTCATCGAAGCGCTTAATCAACTCGAAAAGGAGGGCAGTGATCTCAGATAGGTAACCGGGTGTTTGCTGAATGGTACTCAGTAGCAATGAGACTGGTTCCTGAAAAAAAAGTTCATTGTATCATATACATTGTTATTCCCAACCGTTGTAGTACAAAAATGTAAACCAAGCTTTTGTTTATTGCTCGACAGGATAAACTAGAAACAGATTGAGTGCGTCAAATACGACCAAGACATTTCTGCTGCTCGAATGGCGCAGGCCACCCACGATACACTCCAAGCTCAGTTGAGAGTAGACGTTTGGGGGCTCGGGGCTCGGGTATTACCGGTTTAGAAACAAATTCTACCTAAGTGATCGATATCGACACGCTTGTATCAGCATACATGACCGGCAGCTACAATCAAGCCAAGGCCACACCTTTCTCCCAGTAGGATTTCGATTTCCTCTTCTGTTTGTATTGGTAACTGGGAGTACTGGCCATACTGAGCGATGAGATTCACTGCTCGTTCATCTAGTTCCGGTGCTCCACATTGGCAGAGCCTTCTTGCGACTTCGCCGGCCCTTATACCACAAGCTTCGTCGAAATTGCCGTAGGAAGCAACTAGACTGACGTCGAGAAGCTTCATGGCGCACGCTATGAAGTATGGGTCGCAGGTCGTTCCATCTGGTTCATTTGTCGGGATATGGTCGAGGGCGATCGATATGGCGGCTAGAAATCCTGGCAGTGCGACCAATGTGATAATCTGTGTATGTGGGACAAGAGGGCTAGCTGGATATTCTTCGAAAATATCCATCCCCGGTTTCATCTGCGATATATCACGTTCGTCAACTCTCCCAGACCTTGCCTGAAGCCGTTCACAAAGGTCGATAGCCTTTTTCTTTTGCATATGGGAGCTAGTACAGAGCTTTACAGTAGTCCGGGCGACTGATGGTGCGTAGTCGGTGTTCCTTCCAATATTTGCTAGTTGATTGAAGCCATGATCGGCAGCAAAATACCTCAGGTAAGGGTTATCCAAAGCGGCACCAGTTATCTCAGCGCTGATGGAAGCAGTGGTTCCACCAAACTGATCGAATTGCTCCCCTAGGTCCTCTAGGAGGAGAGCAACTTCGGCAGCGTGGTCAGGTGTCTATTGGATGATGCTCAAGAGAGCTTGAACACTTTTGAGTTGAACCGTTTCGTACTCACGGCTCCAAAACTGGTAATTGGGAATAGTGTGTGCAAGTATTTTGATTAAAGAGCCTTTGGCATGCTGCGACCAGCCATTCATCGTTTCCTCTGCCAGCGGGATCAAGGGCGCTAAACCACGCCCCAGATTGATCTGCTGCTCTTTGGGTAGAGTAGAGCATGTAGATTTAATCATCCGGAGAAGGGAGCTTAGACTTGCTTCAATGAAATGCAAGCTATGATAATCCAAAATTGCGAGCCTCACTACCCGCACAACCCACTCGATGGAGCTGACCTGATCTTCTATAGAATTGGGCCAAACTTCCACATCTCTCAGCTTGCCATAGTTCAGTGTCGAGCGGCTTAGGTCCTTCAAACCTCGTTTATGGAGCAATCCAAATGCGTACAATGCACGAGCGGATGCACGAATGACCTCTGAAGGTAAATTTAGATGGGGCATCGAGGTGAGTTCAAGTAATGTGGTCAATCCATCTCCAGATATAGACCGAAAGCTCGTGCCACCAGTTTGGCAACTAACGGAATGGAAAACACCCGTGTCGTATAGGGACTGTAAATAGGGAGGAGGTAGTCGCAGCAAGGACATCGTAGTGGTTTCCATCGTTTCAAGGAGCTCGTACAGCGCTCGGTTATCCAACAATCCACCCCATACCGAATTGACGTGACCATAAATCAGGAAGATAGCGTGGCCAAGCGATGCTGCATAACGAGACGAAACCTCAGCAGTATCGAATCGGATAAATGTCTGGCTGGTAGAACTCATGTCGATGCGAACACGGGAGCTTTCTCTAGCTACTTGATGCAAGGCTGGTTGCGAGTCGGGTGAGGGATTGAGATTTGTGTTTGTCAAAGCTTCTTGGATTATCCTGAGCTCAGCAGCTATGATGTACGCATACGTATTTGCATTAAGAGCACACTCCCCAGTCCAGAGCATATCCAAGGTACCAAATATCAAAGTCAAGGTTTCATTGGCCTAAATATTTCGTAATGACTGATTAGTTTTCAGAATAAGCCCCCTGAAGACGTCAAACTGACCGTATCCGCTAGTTTTATCTGATCACGGCTACCCCATTGTGTACTCAGTAAATCATGCCATTTGTTTGTGAAATTAACCATGTAACTGGCTATCTCAGGCAGCGCTCGAGCGTAACGGATGACGTTCTCTCCCTTGCACTTAGCCAGCTGCCGAGGGGACCTGACTAGTGTAGACTTGAAATTAAGGCTACAATCCCTCAAGAACCTAGAGGTGTTACGTTGTTCTCGCAACCATTTCTTGTATTCCAGTTTGCTTTCGTGCGGAGGTGGGCCCCTCATGGGTCGTTTACGGAGTCCGGCTAACGCTTGATAAGCACTTTTGCTACTCTCTTCATCGCGCCCGTTTTTCGCTAGCCATGAAAGTGCTCGTACGTCAGCAGTGGTTGTAGAATTATCTTCGCCAAACAGCGGCTGCTCTTCGTCCAAGCTGCCGTCGCCGAACTTGTTTTTCAGGTGGAAGCCGGCCTGAAGATACCGCGATAGGTGGGTAACAAACGGACAGAGCTCAAAGTATGCTCCACGTATAGTAGTTCCCAGGTACATCGATGATGTGAGACCTATGATCGCTGACAGTACCATTGCGATTACCCGGTCTATGTGCCAGAGGTATATCACAAGTCCAAGCGCAAAGAGAAGTAGGGAAAGATGCAAGATTGTCGGGACTAGGTCGATGATACGTGGCGCATACCATGCCTCGAACCCGTCCAGACGGGCTTGTCGAGTGACGGCAAATGCGTGGGGGGCACGTTTATGGGAGGCGGTAAACGAGTCGAGCCACTCCTTGGAGAGCATGGCGAGCGATGCAGCGGAGAGAGATAACGCTAGGGCCACGAGCCACAAGCCATTGACCCAACGAGTGGATGGTTTTGGCACAAATGATAGATCATCCATTTGTGCATTTGATACATTGGCGGCTCCGAGCTGAGACTTGACAAGAATCAAGAGAAGCGCTGCCGACGTTTCTGTCGGATCCTCTTCGAGGCGGCTCATTGACTCCACCAAAAACGCCGCAAGGACCGCGGAAAACAAGGCGGCCTGAGGAGATGAGCGTCGATAAGCGAACTCGGAAAATATGAGCGGCATACAAATATAAGCATAGTATCCAGGTTCTCGTTATGACCTTTCACGAGCTCGTTGTCGTAGTCGTTTGCTTCCTTCTTGTATATCTGCCACACAGATGCCTCGGGTAATAGCTCCTCCCCTGGCCTGTCTGCGGCTAGAGGGTCCGAACGGTAGGATGGATAGTAAGGGCCCAACGATGTGGGTTTTTGTGGCACATTCTTAGTAGCCTGCCCAATCTACAGTCAATGCAATAATGGTCTTCGGTCAGATGCGAATGATTGATGAAACGGTGACGAAGGCCACTCGCCTTTTCGGTACCCAGAGACTCTGAGATAGGGTCTTTATCGCAGAACTTCATCGTTCTTTCTATCCGGGTCGCCATGCTTCAGGTTGGTTACTAAAGTGGTTGACGATGCGCGAGTTGGAGGTGGAAACTAGAGTTGATGTGAGAACGCGATCGACTTGAAAATGCTCAAATGGATACTTGTACCTAGTTTGAGCTTGCGGGGCTATAATTCGTATTGCTCCCTTCACACGCTCGTGGCAAGGATGTGGTGGGTGGAGTCAAGTCGAAGAAGGAGATGCCAGCATAGCCACGACGTGTTCACACAGCTCATTGCTTTGGCGCCGATCTCACACAACAATTTGCGATCAGTGCTATTTGACCGACATGGGCTGCCTTGGCGGAGGTCGGTCCGAATAAGCGCCAGGCTGAAGTAAGCGTTGGCGTGATGGACCTGACAAGTACGTCGACCCAAACGTCACCGGGGCAGGTCGTATTGTAGCGGGTACAAACTCAAAGTCACACACTATTGACTTGGATGGCGCCTCCGGTCTGTCCTTGACAGCTGTTATTACTACAAAAAACACACAATTGTTGCGCTGACTCGACCACAAACTGTGCGCAGGGTGCCCGCGTGGGACTCAACTTGAACGCTATCGATCAACTCGTCACCTACTACTCCGGCCAATATATCCCTACGCAGGTATACTATCTCTTTCCTCTCTCCCCAGCTTATACGAAGCTTCGAAATTGGCTCTGTGTTTGTAGATGAACCTGGAGTGCTAGCGCCAATTGAACCCGAAACGAGGCTGCTGTCGCTCTCCTTCCTCCCCAGCTTATGCGAAACCGCAAAATTGGCTCGAAACGAAGCGTCTGGGGCTACAGGAGACCTGGGGGCGACCTCATCGCCGAGGTTAGCTCAAGCATGCTCGGTCTCGGTCGCATCGCAATTGGGCTACCCGGAGCACCCCAGGAGGCCGCTCCATTTGGATCTCCCTGCCACTAACCCCTCCCCCCCATATGTGTGACTGTTCACAGGCTCATAGTTTGAGCACGTCGAGTGCCGATTGTACAACGGTGAGTAACGAGCTACATTTAAGATATATAATGTGCATGCTAATGAATTTTCATTACCAAGTCCATTTAAGCCATCATCAGTTGGGTCACAAATCCCGGCCACGCCAACTTCGCTGCATCGTGGGGGCTCTGAGTCGAGTGATGGTCGGCACCGAATGAGGCGAGGCGATCTGACCTGACTTGTTTCTCGATATCGGGGACGAAAAGGCGTTTGGACGTTGGCCGCCCCGGGCCCAGCTTGCACCACACCAGCTGGGCGCTGCTAGGACCAGGCACGGCCGTTCAGATATCCTGGAAATATTCAACACGCGTCGCTTGCATTGACTTCCACCTTGTTGGATATCTGGTACCCGCCCGTCGTTTGTGAATGTGTAACCCTACCATGTAAGTGACTACTGTACAGTAACCGGGGCTTCGTCAATAACACTAGCTTGACCAGCCGTCGCTAGCCCTCTCGAACCTTGCGACGTGCCACCGATCCCACTCTGGAACACTTTTCCAAAATTGTGGAATGACATCTCTGCGAGAAGCCCAATACCTTCCACTATGACTTTGCCACCAGTCCGACATGTCTCTTGGCTGCATAAAGATTGCAATGTCCCGAATCCCGAAAAGTCGGATAACCTCTAGCCCGTAGACGCAATGATACCACGCCTCGGACCGAAACGTGACAGGCGGGTACGGGATTGCGACTTTACCCGAACTTCCCTTGTCCAAGGCGGAATTCTTCGACGAGGGCGCGGTAGCGATAGTTCCGTTCGAAGCTTTGTCCACTCATGGTATGCGCTCTCATTGTAACACGTAGTCGTTATCCTCAGCGATCTCTCCATGCAGGCATCCCGGCATCGTGGGAGCACTTAGTTTCGAGACGAGTGGGGTCCGACGAACTCTATATTCAAACTGAAGTGCTCCTATCTAGAAGTTTCGCAAGCCTTCAACTCTGGAAGGAAGTTCAAGATCTGGTATAACATAATTTGAGATAATAGGCGACTATCCAATTCCCTGATGGATCCGCGAAATTGTCGTAGGATTATCGTGAGTGGGTCAACTGTTTCCATACCGTGCAGGTCTTAATATCTTACACGGTCGACTGCCTCGTCAGAGACCCTCAACCCTGGGGCTACCCGTTACCCATCCATATTTTCGGGACTCGTTACTATTTCCATCTTACAGTAACGCGCAGTATTCGTAACAAGCTACGGTCGACGCCCCTTGGGATTCAATATCCGCGATAAAGAAAGCGAGGACTCCAAATAGCCAAGTCGCTTGGGAAGCCTATCCGGTCTTTCCTGTTGCTAGCGCATCCTCTGCGCTTTCCAAACCCCAGTTAGATATATCACGTATACTATTGACTGCGCCCGCCGTAATACAAACTCGTGCTAATCAATTCGATCATTTCCCAAACATTACAAGCATCTGAATTTTTTTCCGAGAACACCCCCAATACCACCGAATCACGTCTGGCACATAGTCCGTGGAGCATGGATTTCTGGTTATTCGGGTGTTGGCGCTTGGAGCGAGTTCAGCTCATCGTTCGTACGGGAAATACTATCGAAACGATAAGTAGTTGGATTATTGGTGTCAGCATATCGCTAAAGACAAAAATCGAGGCTAACGACTTACCCGAGATCCTCGAGAATCGCAATTTCTTTGTCGGTTTGCATCGGCAACTCGCAGTACTGGCCATACTGGGCTATCACACCGGCCGCCTCAATCTCCAACCTTGGAGCACCGTTTTCGCAAAGTCTTCTTGCTACTTCTCCGGCCTTGATGCCACAGTCACTATTGATCTCACCACAGGATGCGATGAGGCTGACGTTGAGAAGCTTCATGGCGCATTCGGCAAATCCAGGAACCTCTGTAGGTTCTTCTAGTTGCCCGGACTGGATGTAGTCTAGCGCGAGTGTTAGAGCATCTAGAAACCCTGGTAGGGCAAGTGGGGAAATTGTTGGCGGGTGCGGAACAAGGGGGCTAGCTCTATATTCCCGAAATAGTTGCCGGCCCTCGTTGTAATAGAGTGTATCATACATCTGAACCCTCTGAAACTTTGCCATCAGAATTTCCCGAATGTTTTTTGCCCTGACTTGTTGGAAATGAGAGTTGATGCAGAGTCGTATAATGGTTTGCGCCACCGGCGGTATGTAGTCAGCATGTTGCCCCACTTGTGCGAGTTTGTAGAAGCCAGGAGTTTCAGTAAAAAAGTTGAGATAGGGATTATCTACAGCCAATCCCGACCCGTAAGACCCGCCGGTGATGATTCCGTCAAATTCATTGAGGAGTTCAATCAACTCGGAGAGGAGTGTCTTGACCTCAGATAGGCAGTTGGGCGTTTGCTGCATGATACTCAGGAGCCAGGAGACTGATGTCTGGAAGTCTGAATCAGAGTAATGACTCCTGACACGGTCATTGAATACCTCCGCCAAAACAGTTTTGGTTTTGTGTGGCGTGATGGAATGGTCAGGGAGTTCAACCACCAGTACACGGCTCAGGGAACCCCTGGCGTCTTCAGACCAGGAGCTCATTGACTTTTTTCCCAGTTGTATCATTGAAACTAACTCATGCCGCAGGATTCCTGGGATTTCTCCAGAAGAACTAGAGTCCATGTTCTTGATGACACGTAAGAGAGAGCTCAGAGCCTTCCCAAGCAGCCAAGACGATGGATTGCTTGCTGCTAAGGAGAACGCCAGATTCGCCACTGCTTTGGCAACTGCTCTCTGTCCCTGGAGCGAGTCAAGCCCCCAAAAAAACAAGTCATTCGACCACACTGCATCTTGCCCGTTTAGCACTGAAATGGTGTACATTGCCCAAGCGAAAGCATCTTGCACATCCAAAGGCAAGTCCAGATCAGAGCTCAGTGCAAGCAATTTTTCGAGTAACTGAATGAGGCACGACCCCGCGTCAGCTAGGCCGCTCCCGCGGGAGTTATCTGAGTTGAGGTCAACTAACGTGGTATACCTTATATTATTGTCGCATGAGGATCGAGAGTAGAGGGTAGACTGTCTCAACATGAAGGCTGTAGTGGTTGCAATTCCTTCCAGAAGGTCTAGCAAGGCGCGTGGTTTCATTGAGTAATCCCTCCGGTCTGATTCCAGGTGTAAATCGATTAGATATGCTGCGCATCCAAGTGTCGCATAGTACCGAGCCCAAAGCTGCGCAGCTGAAATGTCACGTCGTTTATTGATGCCAATGACCCGAGATGCGTTACTTGTGGCAGGCCTTTGGCTCAAAGCTGATGACTCTGAAGAGTTGTCTGGCATCTCGTTTTTGACCATCGCCACAATGTATCTAAGCTCGGAAGCTGCAACAGCGGCGTAGGTAGACGCACTGAGCTCGCATTGGCCACTCCAAATTTTGTCCACAACTTTCAATATCAAATCCATGACACGATCAACCTACAAGCACGCCATAAATATGGCTCGTTAGTAGTCGAAAGGCAAGAGTACGAATCGACGTGACTAACTGGATGTTCTAGTTGGATCGAAGAATGATTGCACCCTTGTTGATCCAGTACTGGGTCAAGATCACCCAAGAAGGTATCCACGCAGTTTACAATCCCAGGAAGCGCCTTTGCGTACCGTATAATGTTCTCTCCTCTGCATTTTGCCAGTTCCTGGGGAGACTCGGTTAACGTCGACCGAAAACGGGCAGCATAGTCCCTCAGAAAATGAGCGACTTCGCGTGCCTCCACCAGCAGCTTTTGGCGTTCTTGTTTGGTTTTGCGTGCAGGCACTAGCCGTTGCGCCTTTCGTTTACTAAGTCCAGCTAGCGCTTGGTATGCACTGTCACCACTCTCTTGGTCACGCGCGTGTCCAGCAAGCCATGCAAGTGCGCGTATGTCGGCGGCTGTGAGCTCTCCATTGGGAGATGGATTGTCTTGGCGTAGGTGCTCCTCGTCGCAATCCTTGCCAATTACATGAAGGGTGGTCTGGATGATAAGCTGAAGGTACCTGGATAATCGAGTGATAAATGGACAGTATTGATACACCGCACCACACACGACGGTGCCCAGGTATAGTAAGCATGTAAGACTGATGATGAACGATAGCATAATCGCGATAGCCTGGTCAAGGCGCCAGAGGTACACCACAAGTCCAAGCGCAAACAGTAGCAACGAAAGGTGGAGTAGCGTCGGGAGCAGGTCCATGATGTGGGGTGCACCCCATGCCTCGAAACCATCCAGACGCGCCTGTCGAGAGATGGCATATGCGTGTGGTGCACGTTTGTGAGAGGTGGTAAACGCATCAAGCCACTCCTTTGCGAGCATGGCGAGTAACGTGGCAGCAAGTGATAAGCTAAAGGCGGCAAACCAAAGCCCGTTGACCCAGCGGGCGGACGACTCTGGGGTAAACGATACAGAACCAGGTAGTGTGCTTGACGAATTTGTTGCTCCGAGGTCAGACTGTACAAGGAGCAATAGAAGCGCTGCTGATGTCTCTGCGTGATCCTCCTGGAGCAAACTCGTGGACTCGATCAGAAAGGCTGTTAGGATCGCAGAGAACAGCGCGGCCTAATTATGAAGAAAAAGTTACAGTTAACCAACAGGCCAAATAGTAAGCGACCCACAAATAGAAGCATCGTATTAAGGTTCTCATCGCGGCCTTTGACCAGTTCGTTGTCGTATTCTGTTGCTTCTTTCTTATAAATCGTCCATACGGCTGCCTCGGGTAGTAACTCGTCTCCTGGCGCGTCCGCGGCTAGAGGATCTGAGCGATAGGCAGAATAAGGGCTGGTACGAAAGCCTTGTTGAGCCGGGTTTTGAGTTATGGTTGGGATCTTGATTTGGTTCCGCAAAGCAATGTCCGACATGAGATGCAAATACTATCGGCATGCTCTAGCGAAACTTACCTTGCTGTTTTCTGAAGATTCGGGGACTACTTTTTCATCGCATAGGTTTATTCTTCGGATGATTCTCTCGCCCTCCTGAGCACCACGGTGATTCTAATTCGAAGCCCAAGCGAGAAACTCGTGAAGTTAACTCAATAAATACCGAACACTGAATCATACCTCGTTGGAACTCATTTGAGGCGAAACTAAGTCGGAGGCAACGGCTCTAAAACAATGTTCTATTCACCTCCGAGATGTGGGTGGGTTGTTCTGTAGTTAGTCGAGGACGAGTGCAGCACGGTCGGGGCTGTCCAAGCCTCACTGAAACCACGAGGCGCGAGCATAGCCACACGTGCTGATGGAATTTGGCGCTCTGGAACGAGGACTGCAATGCCTCCAGCAGATTGTTCGAGATCTCTTTCGTCCGTCGACACTTGGACACGCCTCGAGCGACACAGCAACCTTACATTATGGCACGCAAGGCTATCCTCTTGCTATGTCTTGACGTCGCGATCACTCCAGTGGTAATTTCTCAATGAATGAAGCGCCGGTTTTGCCGGTCTTGTGCCTTGCCAGAACAGCGGTATGTTCAAGGTCGAGGCGCGAGATGTATGCGTGACTCGCATTGGCAACGAACTACGGCAGCTTGCTGTTCCTGAGTTTACCGAGACGCCCACGTAACTCTAGCATAGATGCGTTCACTACATTTATTTGTTAAGGCAATCTCAACGTGTTGCCGCGGCTCTGGGGGGTCCCTGAGGCTCTTATCAACGCCGAAGCCAGCTAAAAAACTCGGCAATCATTCTGGATGTGTGGATGCTTTTGTTGGAATTTCAGTCTCACGTAGTATAGCATATAATCATGTGACTTAGACGTTTCCGAGACGGTTTGTTAAAGGTGTCATGTCGAGGCATTCCAACCTCAGTTCTCTACTTCCACGTAGCACGAGCTGAGGTATGTTTTTGTTGTTTCATTTCTATCTATGTTGCTCACAATATACCTGTAGATACATTCTCTTTAGGTATATACGTAGTTCTCTACTTCCACGTAGCACGAGCTGAGATACATTCTCTTTAGCTCGGCACGACGCGCTAATCGCAACAGCTTTATCTTTGCGTTTGTTACCATTTTAGGATGACTACATCCGTATTTCGGTTGCATGGCACTAAATGGGCCTTACTGACAGGGCGGCCCAGACCCAACCGATAAGACTGCTCTCGGCTCGTCGAGACTGGTCCGGCCTCGGTGGGGCCAGCTGAGAAGCCGGTCCGACCAAGCGCCGAGCTGACGTAAACTCTGACACGAAGATATTGCCAGGAACGTGGGCGTCGACTCTACCGTCACCAGCGCTGGTCGTATCGCGGTAAGCACACGCTCATACCATCGAGAACCCAAATCTAACACTCTCTTAGGCCAGTGCACTAGACGCGTTCTCGTAGATATTACAAATTTCGACCATGTCAGCTCCACCACAAACGGTGCGCCTAGTCCCTACTCGGGAAGCAACACTATCGACCGACTCGTCTCCTACGTCGGCCACAACATCCCTGCCGCTATCTGCTCCGCTCCCCCTCCCTCCCGAGCTCACGCACAACTCGAAATTCGGATTTGCGTTTCCAGATGCGCCAGGAACGTCACTGCCACTTATCCCTCCTCTCGACGAACCGGCCGAAGCCGAAGCAAAGCCCGAGTCAACGACGGAAGGAAGCGAAGCGCCGGGCTCTCCGGGAGACTTGGGGGCAACACCATTGCCGAGGTTGGCTCGGGCATTTTCGATGCCTGTTGCATCGCAACTAGGACATTTGAAGCATCCGAGGAGACCGTCTGGGTTTGGATCACCTGCGTCGTCTAGCGGTCAACCGTACACGCCTGGGCTATCGACCATATATTCGCCACCTCAATCTGCGTTGCCTCAAGATTATGTCACGCCGAAACAGTTGCCGTATTCTGGCTTATCGCTCGAGCTGGCTGATACGGCCCAATTAATGATCCAAACGTTGCTACAACTTTCGCCACCACACATGCTTGACCCCGCACGAGAACAGTTTTCTGCTTGCACGCTCCAACTTCCGACTACGAGCGTTGGAGGGATGCTTACCGCGATGAAAGGACTCAACTGGATGAGCGTGCGCCTGGCTGGATTCACGGAAGACGAAAACACGACTCTGGATAGCATTGTCGAGGATCGTACCGACGAAGTGTTCGATGTTGGCGAGCTTTTACAGTCTGCCGGGGACGTGTTGGGTGGCATCGCGGCACAGGCAGGGATCCACGTCGTCATTTACCACGCGGACGTTGGACTCAAACATGTTGGTGTTCAAGGCGACGAAGGAGCGGCGTCGTACGTATTATCCCACGTGCGTGCATAGTCCTGTAAAATTTCCGTACTTACAAGCGAATAGGTTGTGCGTCAAATCATGGCCATTGCCGAACCAGGCGAAACGATCGAACTTGGACTTTTCATCGATACCCAGGGTGGCCAGATGATGTGTTCATTCGAGATTACGCACATTATGCACGAACCCATTCGAGTCCCGATTTTTGATACGCCCATCACTCGAAAACTATTAACTCATGTTCGAGCGACACTACAGGCCCGCCCTACTCCGACCCCCTCCTCCCCTTCTTTAACTGCAACACCCGATGGCCCATCGATACCCGTCCACAACTCGCAATCTTATACCCTTACTATACCATTCGTCGCTTCTCCCACCCCGGTCGGGATGCCGTCCCTCACACCCGCCGAAGAGTCCGAACGACAACCCTTCCCAACTCTGCGACTAGCCACAGAACCTTCCCTAGACGACCTCGCCAAATTTTCTGAATCCCAACTCCGCGGAAAGCGCGCCATGTTTTACGCCCACCCAACGAGCAGCTTTGCCATCCACCTCATGAGCTACCTCACTGCCTGGGGTGTGTAGGCGTCGAACATCACGACGCGGAAGGGTCCGAAGATCCAGCTACGGCCGGTCAAACAGGCACCGTGACCGAAGCAGGCCAGGTTTCTTTCATTGTCATCGACGATAACGTCTCCATCCTCCGCAAACGCCTCGCCCAACTCCGATCCGAACAACTTCCCACCCCACATCCCCGTAAACGCCCGTCGCTCGCGGCCAACCACCGTCCTCGCTCGTCCCCCCACATTCGCCCCATCACGCACACACCTTCGCCCGTCGTGATCCACTTTACGAGTCTGGCGAATTACAAACTCGTGCGGGATGTCGTGCAAAGTATCCTCTCGGGCTGTTCGGTCGAGGTGCTCGTGATTCCTAAACCCGCTGGACCGAGGCGGTGTCTAGTGGCTCTATACACGGCGCTGGCGCGTCCGCTCGTCGACCCTGTGTTTAGCCCCATCGCGACGAGTCCGATGAGTCCGAGTGCGAATATGCCTCGCGTGCCAGGTGTGGCGCGGTGGGGTGGCATAGGCGGCGTCACGAGACCCAGTCCACTTGCGATGATAGCACGTCCACCCGGGGGTACTTTTCCGGAACGGCCGACCTAGTTCCCGACATTGCAACTTCGCCTAATACCGGTGTCGTCCTGCAAGATCTCGAAGGCCGTCCAGCGGGGATCTTGTTCCAGCCGAAACGCGGTGCGGAAAGTCCGGTCAGCAAAAAATCTGCGCCTGCGAGTCCGACGACGCCTGGTGTGGCTGGATCTAGAAAGGTCTCGGTCGAGGGGAAACCTGCGTTTGTTAGGACGCGGTCGGGGAGCAAGGGAGCGGAGAGGGATGGACCTGTGCGCAAGCCTAGTGGTGGGCCGGGTAAACGACGGGGGAGTGGGACCGAGGTCAAGAGTCCGGGTGCGAAACCCGGAAAGAAGAAGCCCAAGGAATCAGACATCGTGCCTCCTATTAGTGTGCTGATCGTCGAAGGTGAGTTTTTGTTGACGGATCGAGTCCTGTGCGCGTGGGAACCGGTGATGCTGACCCACGATGTAGATAATCCGATCAATTTGGGGATTCTTTCGATGTTTATCAAACGTAAAAAGATCAAGTGTGATGTGGCACGCGATGGACAACAGGCGGTCGAAAAGTGGAAGACGGGGCGATTTCATTTGATTTTCGTAAGTCGTGCCGATCTGGCCAAGATGATTGCTAACCCGAGGCAGATGGACATTCAAATGCCCGTAATGGACGGCATCGAAGCTACCCGTGAAATTCGGCGCCTCGAGAAAGCCCAGCACGGTTCTGTTTCGACTCCGCCGATTGAATCTCCTGGGCTGTTTTCCGAATCCAAACAGCTCTTTACCCCAGCCTCGGATTCGAAAATGTTCATCTCGGGACCGTCTTCGCCGTTCCGCTCGTCGGTCGTCATTGTCGCCCTCACCGCTTCGTCCCTTCAATCCGATCGAGTCGCTGCGCTTGCCGCTGGATGCAACGATTTCCTGACGAAGCCCGTGTCGTTGGATTGGCTTGATAAAAAGATCATCGAATGGGGGAGCATTAAAGCCCTGCAAATGTGGGCGGATCCGGACATGGTCAAGAGGCAAGAGGCCAAAGCCAAGGCCGTTGCTGGACAATTGCGGATTGATCGTGCGGCACGGACGACAAAGAGCCCCAGTCGCGCATCGTTGGAGAGCGTCGTTGGAGGTGGCAAGGCGACGGGACCCGAGATTCATGTTCAGGCTCCGACACCGCCGACGGGTGAACAGCAAAAAATGGAGAAGCCTGCGTTAATGCGGAGGATAACCAAAAGCCCTAGTCCGCTGAGCCGGTCGATGGTCTTGCCTGGCCCGCCGCCGCCTGTCGTGGCGGATGGAGAGAGGGGAAAGCCTGGGTTAGGGAACGGAAACCCTCCAGAGCCAGAACCGCCGGTCACAGCTGAACCAGCTGCTGTCGAACCAACTGCCGCGGGCGTACCGGCGATCGTTTCTACACCCGAGATTGAGCCAATCGAGCCAATCCCCTCGATAACCTCATACCCCCTTGCCGAGGCCGAATCATACTTTCCTCCAAACGCAACTGTATCTCAATGCCCTGTCGAGCCGACCGGGACACCCCCAGAACCAGCCGCACCTGATCCTGTCCTACTCTCCCCCTCCGACACCGGCCCGGGCACACTCTCCCCCGAGACCGACACGCCCTACCAATCCGCCAACTCGCTCCCCTCGAGTCCGAGTTGACATGAGGTGGGGGGCCGCCGGGCCGGGTGCGGCATCAACTGGGTCATGTCCCAAGTCCTCGCCTTTTTACTCCCGGTTTATTTCAAACCGTCCCCGAGATGAGCCCCCCACACTGTCTTGTTTTCATTTGGGTTTGGGTGTATACACGCATTTTGTACTAGGGTCGGTTCGAGTTTTGGTCATACACGAGCATTTATATCTGTGCAATCTAGGATATGTTTATTTAGAGTTTAGGAACGAGGAGAATTTGCAGGAATGGATTGAGTCGGTTTGGAAAAGTAGACTGTATGCGCGTATCAGGTCCCACCTAAGTTGCAACTACTTGAGATTTCCTAGCTAGACTACCGAACAGGCCAACAATTCCCGCCAGCAATACAGCATATCACGGATAGATGTTCATTTTTATACTATTGATTACTTTACGTTCGACAATTCCAAGCAGCATTGCATACACCAGAGTAATTTCATTTTTACGCATCTGGGGCTAATGATAATCGCAGAAAAAAACCCGCGCAAACCCTTCATACGCCGTTTGAGTGTTCACGGCCGTCGTGATACGCATCCCAACGATCCTTCCACTCGTTCCCAGCAGCAAGAAAACTCTTCGAATCCTGGGTTAGTTCAAAGTGAACGCCGCGTTCTGGCGAAGACTCATGGTGCCTGAAGCAGCCGTATCAGTTGAAACCAACCATTTCTACAACACTGGAATTACTCACACTTCACGAATATGCCAACCCATCCCCTCGTCCATAGCAAGACGTGTGACAAACATGCGACCATAATTCTTGCATGGAGCACAATAAATTGACTCCTCAACCACAGGTTCGGTGACTTGCTCGTCGACTTCGTCCTCCGCTTCCCACACTGCATTCTCGCCCATAACAGGCCAATTATCTTCGGTCATGATGATCTGCTCTTCATCTAGTGGTGGGTTATGAATAGGAGCCTCCGAGTCTGGTGCGGGTTTCGCGGGCAACAGTCGAGCACAAGGCAGGGACTTCTGGGAATCCACGTCATGAACATGGATAAACTGGGCAGGATGCTCTGTCTTGCACCGGGGAGAACCAGACCGAATCAAACTCCAGGCATGGGACTCAGCGAGGTAGTGTTGAATCTAAAAGAGATGAGACAAAGGACAAAGTCAAACAAAGTAACTTACAAGCCCTTTCCAGCTTGTCGGCTTGGGAAAATAGCATCGACCGCAAGCAAACCTATTCCCAATAATCGAAAGTTCTAGGTATGACACATCCGGCATCTCAAGGTCGCACAAGAGTTTCTTCGCAATCTTTACGCCTTCCTCGTGTTTATAGAAACACGACCCCGAAATATCCAGTTGGCGAAGTTCCGCGACCTTTGTTGCTGGGAGGAACTCTGGATAAAAAACGATCGAATCCCGGTTCTCCACAGGATCAAATGGGAGTCGATGAAAAATACTATCGGCTCGTAGGAGGACTCGCGTGCATAGGGGTAGACTATGAGTGAGTTCGATGCTCCCCCGTATCTACATGACTGTTAGCTATATTCCTTACGACACAATCGGAGGGATAGTACCTTGACTATGCAGTCAGGATCATCGTATTCAGGGTCGAGTGGCTGAGTGGGGCCATTTCCGAATACTTGCCTCGCGGCCAGCACTTCCTCGAACATCAGTATCCACAGGTGAACTTGGTCCTTGAATATCTCGACCTGGGACTGAAACCATTCTTCGAATTCCGGTAGCTTCATCCCACCTTCATTGACATCAGCCAGGAAACTCCAACTCATCACGTCGGAGCTTCCGGGGAATGGATAACAGTCAAGGAATGAAGCGATCCTTGTGCGAACGGCTGCGTTCTCTGGTGCGTCAATTGATGCCAGGTCGAACCCCAAACCCTGAAATATCAACGCGAGAGGATGAGTTTGGTGTTTATATCGAGGCAAAATATTCCGGAGTAGGCGGTAAAATTCTTTTTTCCTGGTTTCGCAATCGAGTCTCTTCGATTCGTCTCGTTGAGCATCGATACGCAATAACATGGAGGGAATTGCTTCTTTCCACGCTAAGTAAAAGTTCAGACGAGGACGAGTATCTCAACGGGAACCCTACCCCGTTCGGTCAGCGTATTGGGGTGTTCTTCAAACGCCCTCCACTCGGGGAAATTCTCCCATTGGAAATTGGCATCTTTGGCTGAATGGCTATGTACACCAAGCCGCTGTATAAGGCTACCAAACCCAATCAGCTTGAGCTTCTTGATCTTGTACAAGAACTTACTCATCATTGAGCCGCCCCTTGATAGCTGAGAGCTCGTCCCAGCGCTCCTTCTCAGCAAGTATAAGAAACCTTTCCAATCTCTCTGCGAACTATTGAGATATTAGTACTTGATCGTTCCAATGCAATCCCAAACCATTACCTGATGTCGCATGATGACTTCTTCATGAACCTCATCCTTCCACTTGAGAAATATTTGAGAGTTACCTGGCTGACTGAGGTCCTCCCACGCATTTCGAATTTCTTCAAACTCCCTACGCAAGCAATGTTTCGCAATTGGAGAATGAAATACAAGTTGTATTTGTGCGGCGTCTAGCTTGATATCTATCACTGAAAACGTAGGGGTTAGCCGCGAGCCTTGATTTGCGGTACAGTACAGACATACATGGCGTTTGACATACAAGACTGAAAAGAAAAAACACTTGATTGGTGCCCGAGCGCACTTGAAGAAGTCTGCATATTTTTGAGGCAAGATCGATATTGATGCGCTATCGTAGTCACCACTCACTCGGTCTTACGACAACTTTCACACAGTCTTACAAGCAGATAGGGGTCCATTTTCGTGAGCGTTGCTTCAGCACAACGCTATCCGTCCGAATCAGATGAAAATCGGCATTTCTCCACGACATGAACTCACGGTACAATCCCTTTTGAAGAGCAGAGCGGTGTATTGTGGCTCACAGAGGTTTGACCATGGATAAGGAGGCAGCTCTGGCAAGTTGGCGAGAACGATACGCCAAACCTTTTGGGCGGATTTCTTCATAATTATCCCCCGAAATGCCTTGCAGGTGCGAGCAAGAGAAATTAAATCGCCAGGGTGGACCCGGTACAAAATCTGTCCTTGGGCATTGAGAGGGGTCTCCCAAACGTTGCGCTAAATGCACTTGCCTCTGTGAAAATCTCGATTGGCATATGAATAAGGTCATGCGAGAAAGCATGTGGCCCGGTCCCTGTATCACTGGCACACACGGAGCAGACTTGCTTGTGGCCTCCACGAATAGGAGTTGCTCGGCTTTCCTCTCTGTGGAAGTTGTTCCGGCGTGGATTGTCGGGCCACGTTATTCCTCAGCAACGCTCAATTAACGTAGTGTTTAATACGTACAAGTTCTGGTTGAATGCTGCCATGCAGAGCAGAGGGGGATGGGTGGCGGGTGGTTGCGAGACAAACGAGCGCCGCTGTAGATTCAGGCCTCTCCGAATTGAAACAAGCGTGCGAACTAGTCATGTGCCGATTGAGAGGCTATTGTTATCGATCGATCAGCCATCCCACCGTTACGAGGTAACGGTCCCTTCAAGGAAAGGAACATTGTGAGCTGCGACGGGAGTTGGGTATGTCAGCAAAACCCAGAGAGCAGGGAGTCTCCGGAGCACCCCTGAAACTCCTGGAGCGTTCCGGGAGATGTGGCGTTCAATGGGACTGGTCGGGATAACTCCATTCGCTCCTCACGCCTCCGGAGCGTTCCTGAAAAAGGTGGCCGGCTCCC
The DNA here is from genome assembly GCA_037039685.1 of Ceratobasidium sp. AG-K. Taxonomy (NCBI): domain Eukaryota; kingdom Fungi; phylum Basidiomycota; class Agaricomycetes; order Cantharellales; family Ceratobasidiaceae; genus Ceratobasidium; species Ceratobasidium sp. AG-K. The sequence goes on along the minus strand of JAWNGF010000015.1, from coordinate 278,196 downwards.
TCCCTAATCTCTGGAATCCTGTGGAGTAGTCCCATGCTCTACTGAAGTGGTCCTTCTCCGGTCATAATCTATGGACTTTCCGGCTGGCGAAATTAAATGAGCGAAGCGAGAGATAACGTGGGTTCGTTGCCCGGCCTGTGGAGGGCGATCAGGCACCAGAATTGCGCGCGCCAGTGTAGTTGAGTTGATATATCCTAGGTATACAATATATACAGTATCCGATGTACGTGAAAGTAATGGCCTGGGGTTAGCATCGTCGAGAGCGAAAGAAGCTGACCATGGGCAGATCACGTGAGAATTCGACATGGCCCTCTACAGCCACGAGAACACGGGATTAGCCTAATTTGTGGTATACATTGATGCTCTCCGGGAGCTCAAACAATCTAAACAACCAAAACAGGTTTTAGAGAGCTCTTTTGCGCTGCATTAACAATCAACGGTCCTCACGGACTATTGAATACTGATGAATACTGAGGATGTTTCGGTACTGATGCGAGATGGAAGATAAACCAAAGAACTGGAACTCCAATTATCGGTAACGGTGTGAATGGACATACTGCAAATTCACTACCCTAAGCTCAGCACTCACCTTACCGAAGCAACGATCTTGATGGGATATATGCCACTGGATTGGCGCAGCGTTTGAACGTCGTGTATACATGTCCCCATATTCCGCCTGTCCCCCCTTAATTCTCCGGTTGCACCGGAAGCAAACAGAGAGTCATATCTGACCATGGGCCAAATGCTGGGAGGTACAAATGTGTTGTATCGCCCTTCTCATCTACTCCTTCAATCGACCACTAGGCACATCCATGGAACACTCCAACGGTGTGCTCATCGGCCTTGGAGTCGCTGCTGGTGCAGCCTTGACTCTTCACCTATGGTCACAGCGCAGCCCATCAGATCCCCCCCTTCCACCAACCCCTAAGTCGTACCCACTGATAGGCAACTTGCTCTCCATGCCTCGAAGCAACCAACACACCGGATTTATGGAGTTGGGAAAGGAGCTTAACAGTAAGCAAACGCTTCCCCCTGATGTTTCGACTACGTTGAGACTTTCGATATCCAAGCACCAATATTTTCTCTATCAGTGCTCGGTACAGTGATTATAGGACTCAACTCTGTCGAAGACGCAACGAATCTACTTGAAAAACGGTCTAACATTTATTCAGACCGTGCTATGCCGACAATGCTAAGCAATCCCCTTCTGTAAGCTTCTACGGCATCAAAGATCTGTCGTACTTGCTCATATAAGCGTTAGTGTTGATCTCACCCGTTTTACCACTGTTCTTCCTTATGATAACCGTTGGAAAATGCACCGCCGATTGATCCACCCATGGCTGCACCAAAGGCGGTTACTGCATTCCAAAGCTCGCAACAACAGCAAGCACGGATGCTCTTGCAGAGAATGTCTCGGCTAGCTGACACACTGGACTCGTCGGAGGACTTGTATACTGAGCTATTACTGTGGGTGCAAGCTCAAATAGTTATCAGACATGGCATAACTACCCCTATAGTTTAAACCAGAACATTTGCTCGAACCTTGACGCACTCGATCTATGGCTATAGCCTCGAAAGGGTTGACGATCCCTTTCTTGTGGAAATGCTCAAAGTGTTCGAAATGGGAACCGATGCCGGAATGCCTGAAAGTGCGTATACGCACCCAGACTCGGGTCAACCACTTGACCCTGTCACACACAAACTTATGACAAAGAAAGTAGATTTTTTAGTTAACGTATTTCCTTTTCTCCGCCACGTTCCTGAGTGGTTACCCGGTGTCGGATGGAAGCGAAAGGCGCGCGAGTGGAGGGCGTTACATCAGAACACGGTAAAAAGAACGTATAACTGGACTAGAACTAATGCTGTGCGTCGTATGGGAAGATGTCATAGTACCTGCTACTGATCTGGGGCTCTAGGCATTGGGGGACCACGACGCTTCTCAGTCTATGGTTGCGTCTATGATCAATCGTGGCTCTCAACTCGGTTTATCACCAAGTGAGATCGACGATTATGTTAGTCATGCGGCTCTTACACTCTACGGAGGTATGTGCTCCACAGCTAAATATTCATAATGCCTTGTCTCACTCAAGTTTTAGGCGGTACCGATACGGTACGTATACACCACGGTCTACTACTTGCGTATTTACGCCATTCTTAGACTGCCAATATCATTCTTGTTATGGCTCTTGTAATGATCCTTCATCCAGAGGTACAGACCAGAGCACAGGAAGAAATTGATACCGTAATAGGAAGAACCCGACTCCCAGAGGTCGAGGATCGGATTCGACTACCATATATTAATCGGCTTATTCAGGAGCTGATGAGATGGTGTCCTATTGTTCCAACTGGTATGCCCCCCCTTTTCCACCTCGAGAGATTGAATTGAAATACAGGTTTAGCTATACCGCACGCGTGCCTTCAGGATGATATCTACCAAGGATACAGAATCCCTAAGGGTGCGATGGTGTAAGCACATAACCCAACAGTTCGTCACTGGAAATACTACTGACTCAAGCTAGGGTTGCGAATATATGGCAAGTCGGTACATCTTAGGATGTATATGCGTGCTCAACTTGAATTCCGGTTCTCAGGGCTATGAGTCGAGATGAAAAACATTACAAGGACCCTGAGCAATTTAATCCAGATCGGTTCCTCGACCACTTGGTGCCTCCATGCCCGGTGTTTGGTTTTGGTCGCCGGTGCGTGGATGATTATTACCTTAGTCGTTAAATCGGGGTTGAAATTCCAATGAATTACAGCATATGTCCTGGGTTACATTACGCCGAGACATCGGTTTTCATTTCAGTCGCTTCGATCTTAGCAACGTTCAACTTTACGATGGCGGCCGACGAGAACGGAAAGATTGTACCCAGTCTCACTGGCAATAACACAATAATACTGTGAGTAGTCAAGCTTTCATGGTTCCCAATCTTCTAGCTGACAATACCTACGGCTCCAGTCATCCTGACCCGTTCAAACTCAAGATAAGCTTGCGCTCGGTGCATCATGAGGAGCTTATTCAAGCCGGAATATGATACGTCCCCCCCCCCCCCCCCGGCAAAAACCACACGTGCTGGTATAGGCTCGTTTGCGTAAACGAGCCCTCCGAGCCTCAACTAATGCGTACGGTTTTCGCTGAGCTCGGTTGCAGGTTAAATGCAGATACTTAAATCGTTGGGCTCGATATTTTCACATGTATGTCCAACTCAAGGGTCTTGTATCATAAAAACAAAAGCACTTCAATTATCACCCAGTCTCCACAAGATTCCCACCGAGGCAAGATCGCGTAAGAGACTCAGTTTTCACGCAGTGATATGTCAGTATGAAGATTTAGAATTACTCCTATCGGATGTGGCTAGCCGAGAGACGTAATATGTTACATCACATCCAGGGCTCTCAAGCTTCTCATCGTCGCTTCTTCACGGAACCGCCATGGAAAACGTTCCAGGCTTTTTTCCATCTTTCTCCCTGCGATAGACGCTGGGCAGCGGTGGGACGACGTTTAGACGTATAGTGAATTTCCGCGACTGGTTCAGTGATCGCATGTCTGAGTCACTGCAGTAAAAGTATTGTATGATCAAGGTAGAGGCCCTCATTTATTTGAGTATAATCACGGTACGTATCGCCGCCAACTCGCCCGCAGCTTTGCATAATCACTGTAGGTAGGGTGTCAGCGGCGAAGGGGCCCAGTCGTGGGCCCGCTGCCGACCGGACCTTCCCTCACCTCCCCCGCATCTTCGTCATACCACAATTATAGATTATACCCACTCATGTATTATCACATTATAATACATACCAGCATTTTGAACATGGTTTGCTCGTGGATTAGAGTGTACATACGACCGGGTAATAAAGCTGGGTCTATGCTTACGGTATAATCGTGTGCCATGTGTCCGTGCAGGTTGATTATACCTCACCGAGGGCTGGCATACTACAGATCAGATAAGCTCTATTAGACATGTAAGATATATAAGTACACTTGAAAACTAGTCGCATACAGATATGTTCAATGTTCGCGTCGACGCTTGATAATGCTTCGGTACAGTATCATCGTTTTGCTGTGCAACGCGTGCGCGCGATTATCTTTGGGTCGCTAGATTGATGGGTGCATATTTCATACGGATTTGACACGCAAATGATATAAATACACTCAAAAGCTAATCGCCCGTAGGCATACTCGATGCCTGCATCGGCGCTTGATGATACCTCGGTGCAGTATCGTCACTTTTGCCATGCAAAGCGTGCGGATGATTATCCTTGTGCACTCGGATTTAGCTGTAGGCTGCTGGATTAGTTGCTCCACGCACCATTAGGCACGCACCCGTATAGATGAATCCGAAAACTAGTCGCATATAGGTATGCTCGATGCCCGCGCCGATGCTTGATGATACTTTGAGTTGGTATTATCACTTCGTTGCGGGAAGCGCGCGAAGAATTATCCCCGAATGCTCGGATCAGATACAGATGTTTTACGCTCCGTTAGACACAGAGCTATATTGATATACCTAAAAAGTAATCACACATAGGCATACTCGACGCCCGTGCCGGCGCTTCATGATACTCACATGAAGTATCATCACTTTTGCCATGCAAAGCGCGTCGATGATTGTTTTCAAATGCTCAGAACAGCTACAGGCGGTTCGCATCCTATTAGACACGGAAATAGGTGTATGCGCCCGAAACTAACCGCATACAGGCATACCCTGATGCGCGCGTCGGCGCTTGATGATACTGACGCCAAGTATCATCACTTTGGCCTTGCAAAGCGCACGAATGATTATCCTCGTGCGCTCGCATTCAGCTACAGGCTATCGGGCTGGTTGACTCACACACTTAATAATGGTCGACGTAGAGGCAATGAAGCACCCAGTTTGAGAATACCTGCGGATAATCACTGCACGCTTCTGCTCCCGCAGAACGATTATACAGTCAAGTATAATCGGACTGGGAATGCGGCCGGCCGTGTAGATTATACGGCATATAATCACGTCGCAGCTGCGCTGCTGGTGATAATACATATCCCTGACCTGTCCGACTGATAGCTTACCGGCCGAATGCTCAATACCACAATGGAATTCACCGCAAAAATGCCCCAGACATCACAGATGTTGCCTAACCGATATTGTCATCCCCCCCCCCCCCCGATGTGTGGTAAAAGATGATACTCTGGGAGTATCATCGTTTCTCTGACAGCCACAAGCTCTGCCTGCTGCTTGATTATACATTGCTGGTATAATCATTTCACCGGCATGCATCGTGCGACGAGCTGCGGAGAACACTCGTTGTTTTCGTCCATTTACCCACTCGTTACTGTTTCCCCTTCCCCTGTATATCACCCTGTGAGTAAAGCGACTATGTAGTATAATCGGGGATTTAGTCTGTCTGTTATAATCACCTCCCTCACCGGCGGCAAATGATGATACCCAGAATGTATCATCACATTCCCGGCAGCCGCACACTCTCCCTGTCAGCTGATTATATGTTGCTGGTATAGTCATTTCGCCGGCATGCACGCACTGTATGACGAGCTTGAAGGATATTCGCTGTGTCCGTTCATTTGCCCACTCGGTGCTGCTTTCCTATTGTTGTGTATAGTGCCTTATGCTACCATCCAGTATTATTGCCTTCCCCTCATCTCCGGCTGAAAAAGATCATACTTGGGCGGTATCATTGTTTCTCCGGCAGCTGAGAACCCTGTCCGGCACTCGATTATAGAGTGTTGGTATAATCATTGCACCGGCGCGCACTCTGTGACGAGCTGCCGAGAATAGTCGTTCTTTTCCGTGTATTTGCTCATGGATAACAAGGCTAAATAATATGATTGCAGCGGCATGCACAGCGCCATGTATAGTATTTTGCCATAGCTTCTGCATCGAGTGCGACCGGGGATGATACTTCTCTAGTATTATTATTTCGTCGGTACTGGTATTGCGATGAGCTGCGAGCTGATGTACATATATAGCACAGAGAATTAAATCATCAGACATTGTAATTGCAGCGCATAAAAAATTCACCGCTACCCGTCAGGTATCATCGTGTGCCGTCACCCAGCGTACCCCTCCTGTTGATGATTGTGTGCCAGATAGATAGCTTGCGAATATATATAGCGGTCGGATGGTATAATCACACCAGCAGTAATAACGTTTTGCCTTGAAAGATGATTATATAGACTGAGTATAATCATCCAATAGCTCGGAGCTATTCTCCCACTACTATCGGTAAGATCGTGTCCAAATTTTAAGATTTTGAGCTGAAAATTTCTTGGAGGAATCGAATCAAAATGAGACGGGTTTCAACTTTGGAGAAAACTTGCATTCATTTAGAAGCCCGTGCTTACGGGGACTCACTTTTAACGGTAAACTGAATCACACATTATTACAGAGCGTGTATAATAATTCATTTGAAACGGGGAGTGGGGGTTTGTTACATCGTAAAATTCTCAAGCACGCAGATTTGCACAAAAAATCACCCTATTTACCCCTGTACGGGGTGGGTTGTTCCTTGTGCTGGCCGCTTTCTTCGCATTCGCCGCATTCACCACACCTCTCGTCTTCACCCCCGTCATCTTTTGTGGTGTGTTCTCCGCCGTTTTCTGCGCGTCAATACGCGGCGACTTCTGCTTTGGGGGTTCTGGACTCTCTTCCTGCTCCTGTTCCTTCTCCTTCTCCCGCTCCTTCTCCTGCTCTACGCTACCCCCGCGCTTGCTCTTCGCGTCGTCGACTGAAGCTGGCTCCTGAGTCTGCTCGTCGGCGGGCGGGTCCTCAACAGGCTCGTCGGCAGGTGGATTGTCAGCAGGTGGCTCAATGGAGGATCGAGGAGAAGTGTGAATAGAGTTTCCGAGCGCCTGGAGTGACGAAAGGGATGGGGCCTCGGATGACCGATACCCCTCGCCAAGACCCTCGCCAGTCCCCTGCTCCACATCTACGTGCATGTCCATGCCCATGCTATCTGCCCCCTTAGCCCCACCGCCCGAACTCGAGTTGCTGATGAGGATATCTGGGACCTGTCCCTCGTGGACAAAGATGTGCTCGGCGGGAATCGAGGTGATATTACCGGTCGAAGTGGACTTGCGAGTTGTCGTAAGCTCAGGGCCAGTGGGAGAGTCGACGACTGAGGTGGAGTCAGCATCGGGTGCGGGCTTGGGCTTGGGCCAAGGCCGGGGCTTGACGACTGGGGTCTTTTGCAATGAATCTGCCGTCTGCGTGGTTGGAACAACGGGGGCAGGAGAACGAGCAGGGGCAGGAGAACGAGCAGGGGTAGGAGAACAAGCAGGGGTGACGGACTGGCTGTTGAGTTGGAAATTCGGTGCGGCCGTGGTGCTGGTTGAGGCCTGCTTGTCGGTTTCTTTCTCTTTGTCCCATTCGTCCTCCAAGGATGCTTGATTGTTGGCCTGCACGGTAATTGCGTCTGATCAAGGTTGATGTTATCCGCATTAAAAAATATAATAAAACTTGGAAACACTTACCTTCGAGGCCGTTGGGTTGCTCCTTCCGAGTCGGGCACCCAAACAAATATACTAGGTCCCCTTGCTGCTCATAGTTCTGGCCTAGCTCCTCCTTCCAGAGTTGGAGTCGCTCCGTCTTAAGCTTGGTCGTGAGTTTATGCGTGGCCTCGACCCAGTTGACGATCGTTTGGCCAATCATTGACAACTCCGCGATCGTCAAGACCCCTCCATCCTCGGAGCCTACGCCTTGCCACTTAGCGAAATGCTTTGTTGCCAGCCTGTGATATGCTGCAAGCTCAGAGCAGTATATGTCGAGGAAAATAACGTGCCGCTTCGTCTCGCGGACGCGTTCTGCAAGGAGTTTGGCAGTGAGCCCGGGATCTGGGAATTTGCGATGCTTGATCATATGCTCAGCGGTTCAAAGCAACGGTATGGACTCGCGGAGGACAAACGACATCGATTGCCAGTGGGCGAAGACAGTGGGCGCCATTGCGCATGCACGTTTCCAGAGCGATTTGCGGAGGAACTGGGCGTGGGAAAGCGGTCGCATATGTTCCGCAGACTGGGCAGCAAACAGCGCGGCGTCTTTGAATATTGTGCTGGTGCCTCGCGGGTTGTCGATACAGAATTTGTTCCATTGGGCCTTCATCCGCTTTGCCTCCTCCGCGACCGCGTCCAACATCCGCATGACCAATTCAGCATTCGCTAGGCGTGGCGCAATATATGCAGACAGCGATGGGAACCCTCCAAAAACGGGAGACGCCGTAAGACCAACTTTAGAAATAATTAACAAAATGACAATACTGTTGTTAATGGACTCACCCCATTGCTCTTGAGTGCCGATGTTGATGACGACTCCATGAGGAACGGTAGGGTCGAATCCGTAACGTTCGTGTAAGCCAAGTCGATCGTTTGGCGGGTATGCGTCGTCTGGGGGATCGTATACAAGTGCTCCCAGTCCATCTTTGTCCAAGTCGCTGTCCTGGGAGGTAATGTCCATTGCCTCAAAGTCGATATCCCCATGATCCGCCTCCTCGTCATCTGAGGTGTTCGCGCGCCTCTTTCCTTTTGACTTGGATCGAACAAGAGTTTGGGAGGTGGATGGAGAGGTTATGTCAAGAGTCGGCTTGGGGTTATCAGCGATGGTCTTGGGAACCGCGGCAAGGCCTTCCTCGCGTTGATCGGACGTCTGGGAGAGTATCTTGACGTCTTCTTGGATCCCCAGAATCCAGTCGTCAATCCATGACGCGATTCGACTAAGCTCGTGAATGGGGAACCGCGAGAGGTTGGCACCGGCTGGAGGGTCTTCAGGAGCGGTGAAATCTCCGCGGGCAGCGAGACAGCCAAGGTAGAGCTGGATGAGCGCACGGACCACACGCACAATCCCGGTTTCGCCGCCGAAGCGTGTTTTGCTTGGTTGGTGCCGGATTACGTCAGCCTCGCGCAGCTCCTTCTGAAAGACCTCAAAGGCGTAGAGAGTACCCTCTGGTGGAGCTACTCCGGGCGGCTGAAAATAGCATTCTGGGGGCCACGTAGAATCGGAGGCGTGTGAGTCAAGCACGGACAGAGGAATGACACGAGGGATAGCGCCACGGTATAAATAAACACCCTTCGGATGCTGTTGAATGGCACAAAATTAGATGGATAAAATATAAATGAGCTCAAAAAGAACTTACCGTAGCCGGAATGTGCGCTTGGTGCTCGTTCGTAGCGTCTATAAGTCGGATGACTCGATCTTTCCTGGTGTTTGGTAGTAAATCGGCCCAAAGACGCAGTCGCTCCAGCTCTGTGCCAAAGATGACAGCTTTGGGGATTGTTGGCCCGGCGGAAGGCAACTGTAGCCAGTGGTCGGGTGGGGCAGTAACAGCATGCGCGTGAGCTAAGCCAAAGGCAAGGAAATTGGTGTAGTCGAGCGACAATCGCTCATACTTCATTTTACCGTCAGCTTGATGACATTTCGTCACTGTATCCTTAAAAACAAGGACCGTGACCTCCTTCCCGCCCCACATGACAACTTCTTGGTCGGTTTCCTGGCTCTGGGAGTGATGGATGATGGGGCCGCTGCCGGCTATGATACGGTGGAATTGGAATCTCAAATGGGAGGGGACTTTGCCAGTTTGACACGCAACGATGAATTGGAGGAAACTGAGGATTACCGGCAGCAAAAGGTAGCTGGGGTCGTCGAATTCAACGAACGGGCATCGCTTGGGGTCGAAAAAATAGTCGAGAGATGCCTTCATCTCTTTCCAGCTCAAGCGTCCTTTTATGGGAAACCCCTGGAAAACCAAGATTCGGTCAGTGAACATGTTGCCCGGATGAGGTATTCACCATTACTTACCAGCCATCCCTTTGAAATAATCGTGATATAGGTGTCGTAGCTTGTCGAGCCCCCACCCCATAAAGCTAGGTATCCGCGGGATGTTTCCATTCGCAAAGTCGGGGTACATGGTTGGCTTAGGAAATGGATTGTCGATCGCTAAACCTATTGAAAAAGTTAGAATGGCTCTGACGTTGCCGCTAGGTCGCTTGACTCACCAACCAAATCCTTAATGAATCCCTCAAGCGCAGACATTGTGTATCCGACAGTTTTGGATTTTCCGAACCCACGGAGTCCTTTGGAGACCTCCCTAAATAGGCATCAGAATATGGAAATTGTTGGAGCTAGAAACTTACCGACTAATATGATATTTTCCATTTGGCTTCTCATGGACAAGGAGCGTGAGCATTTGGACCTCCGCGTCTTTGGAGAGTTCCCGAAGCGTTTTAACAAGATTGGATACATATCTATAGTTGCAACGTGGTCAGTGCACAGCAAACCATCAAATATATAGACTTACGTGAGGCGCTGGTCAGCGTCGGTAATCTTCGCAAGTGCACGGCTCGCTTTGAGAGCCGCCTCCGCCTTCTCCACCCATTTCTGTTGCTCCTCAGGCGACAGTTTCTTGAACTCCTTGCTGCTCACCAACCGCACCTCGCCGAAGTTAGGGGTTCTGTCGTGCTCGTCCTTGAACGCTTGTATGGCCGCGTCGTACACCCCTAGGTTATCCCATCGCCAAAAATCATGGCTGAAGGTTTTTGTTTTGACCTTTTGAACAGGGGTCTTTGACGAACAAGGAGGGGCGGGGTTTTCACCCTTGCGCGTACACCAGTTGTTGAGGTAGGCGTAAATTTTCTAGTATACAAGTGTGTTTAGCACCCGTTTCACTTGCTTATGTCATATAACGAAATGTGTAACTTACCAAACCCGCACCCGACTCCCTGCAGAACCACAGTCAATTGTTGGTTGAAGCGCTAGCAGCTTGAGGATATGTGTCGGTCCACCAAGAGTTAACGTATTTCCCCCACACCCAGTTCATCGCGCCATTTGGGTTGCCCCTATTGCCCGCCTGATTATCAAACGCCTTGCCCTTCCCCCCAAACTCATTCCACCAAGCTCTGCCTTTGGGAGTAAGCTCAGTCGACAACGTGTGAACGACCGAGTCCTCAGCAGGTGCGTATTTACAGGGGAGGGTATATACCTTGACTTCCTCTCTTATAGCGGCCTTTTCTTTTGCCTCTTGTTGCTTCTGCTTGCGCTTCGGCGAGGAAGGCCCGGGCATGGTTGTGGAGATTTCTCAGAGGTAGATATGGGAGTACTCGTGCAAAGAGAGTAGAATAGGAGGGGGAACGGGGTTTGCCTCCGTAAAAACATTTGGTTTTGATAATAATCAGAGTATAATCATGCGTATGATCACACTGACCTTGTGTTTGATGTTTTACGTTGAAGGCCTTACATGGCAAGCGGATCGGATGCGTAGCAACAGTGATATCGCATGGGAATCCCTGAGCTTTGCCTCTATGCGGCGAACCAATCGGTGGATTCCATATCAAGATTACCCATTGAAAGGGTTGCCCCCACGTAATGACCACACTTCCAGGCACGTCAAACGCACCTCCACGTTTTTACTCGTGCATGCAACATCATTGCCGCAAACGCCACGGAGATTCTCCACATCACCTGAGATGAACTTATGATATTGGCTTACACATATACGCACTTATGCACATCAATCTCTTGAGTGGTTATGAGCTAAAACCTTACGGTAGGGGCATGCAAGACATGGTTCAAATATGCACTATTGTTCCTGTCAAAGTGAGGCATATGTCAATGCATTGCACACGCAGTTGCACGATTTATTCACAGGTGGGACTTCCGACCAGCATAGTATAGCGCCTATGCAAGGTACAAGATACTACCTAGAGCCTAGTAATGTTGATAGATAAATGAGAGGGATGTTTGCTAAGAGCCAGCAAGTCCGTAACCCGAGGCCATACAAATTACTTGGGAACAAAATTGCTTTCGAAATCGCGCTGCATGACCCCTAATCTAGGGATGCACGGACCCAAAAGACTCAGAGTCAGGTTGAATACCCAGCAATACATGGGTTCAGCAAGAAGCAAACTCTATCCAGTTGCACAATGAGCCTATACGTGAGTATATGCAGATTGGTGCTGGTACAGACGCATAATTAACGCAAATCAACCACGACAGCGTCTAGTCAGTACAAATGTAGGACGTCAGACCACCCTTGACCAACTGGGTTATTGATTAACTGTCACACCAAGGTTTTTCTGTTGTAATCGTATAAGCGTGCACAATATGAATGCGCATTTGTGGCTCAGTCTCTTGGCACACGGGTTTGCATCAATTGATTCAGCACAACCGGTCATGTCATTGTGTGCGGACTCTGGAGCACATGCTCCGAGATCATCTCAATAGAATATGCGTAAATGACTCATGGTTGTACCTGATAACACCTGCATGAACTGTAGCAGTTTGTTAATGAATACTTCCCTAAGCTTACCAGGCCACCTATTTACCCCACTTCCGGATCACATTTCACCTTGGTTGGGATGACTTGTTGTGATTGGTTTGAGCTGAGTTTTAATTTTACGCGTTCTCCATTAACCAGCCCGGCTCACCAGCAAGGTGATGCCGATAGGTTCGGGCCGGGCGAAACTTTTGCACAACCATCCATGTTACCTGCATGCGTCAGCCTTCAGGAAGCGTTGGGGGTCTCCTTGAATCATTTGAGCGGCTACAAGGCAAATTCCCCCCTCCCTCCCGGCTTCTGGGCACATTTGCGTATATAATCAAGTACCATATGCTTGTTGGCTGATTATACCATACCATTTTGTGATGATACTGAAAATTTGGCAACACTAAAACTTCCAAACAATTTGCAAGTCTTTGGGGGTCTGGCTGACTCGCCTGCCCAAACGTATTGAATCCCCCTCCAGCTCCAGTATGTCCACGCAGTATAATCAGCTATGATGATAAACCGATATGGGATTATACTCTTCAAATTGATTATACTTATGCTTATTAATGACCCAATCATCGTCTTTTGAAACACATGTGATACTGTTTGAAGCTCATTTCTCGTGCTGAGTCAATATTTAACCCTCGCTTCCGTCTACCTGTCTCCTTTCACCTTTCCTTATGCATTGGAGGCCGCAAAAGCCGTTTGTCTCTGTGGACCGAGATATTGATGCCGAAATTTGTGTTACTTTGGACGAACCTGAAGGACCGGTTCAGCCACCTCCAAAGAGACGCAGAGGGTGACCCAAAGCAACCCCTTCTTCCTGGGAATTCGATGCACCTCGCGCCCCACCTCCCAATTTGTCAAATCTGCAAGCCACCATCAGTGCTGGCGAGACTTACCTGGCTCAATCTAATGTCCAGGCCCCGCAGGCCACGCCCCTGCAGGATGATCAATTCGTCTCACCGACTGAGAGTGAGACGGCCGCACCATGTCCCGAACCCAAAGACAACACTTCTGAGCGAAAAAAACCGCACAAGGTAAGCGTTGCATTGATTCTTCAAGCAGCATATGTAGTTGATTCCTATAGACCCCCAACGAAAACTTGCGCGAATGGCTTGATTCCTACGTGGACGAGTATCTTTGCAAATGGTATTCACATGACGCTCCGCCTTCGTCCCCTACCTGCTCTTTATGTGAGAAAGGGACCAACACCTTCCATCGCTGCACTATGTGCCTCAGCTGTGGTATCATCTGCTCCGAATGTCTGATTTGCACTCACCAGTATACCCCAACTCATCGAATAAAAACTTGGGATGGCTCTTTGTGGGAAGACGACAATATCTCCCGCGAAGAACTCAAGTATTGTTTGTTCCTGGGACATGGCGGGAAGGAGTGTAAGTCCAACACTGTCGTAAGCTTCTTCTTGGTGGCTATGAGACAAGCCGCAAGGGAGAGTGGATGGCACTAAGACCTAAGTGACCTCTTGAACCGCAACACACTTAAGTGTCTGTAGGCTCTTGAGGGTAGGGGTGGTTCAAAGTGTCACTCGAATGGGATGTTTTGACGAGACAAAACAAGCTGGGGTTACCAGGCTTGTTAGTCCTCTATATATAATCGAGAAGTGGCCGAGTCATACAAGGCGCAGCCACATGAGTCAAACAGTCTACCAGTCAGGAGTGTCCAAGTGAGTCATGCTGTATGAACAGACATGACTCGTACAAAGCACAGCCGCGTTACACAATGTAACAGAATAACCACAAGAAGGTGGCAACGCGGCGAACGGGAACGGAACACAAACACAAAAGAAGGGAACAGGCGGGCGAGACGACAGGCGAGTCTGATGGAGTGAGCTAGCTCACGACAAACACGGACAGTTGGAATCTGCTTGTCGCTGATCTCAACGGCTTTATGCCCATTCGGGTGCGCTACTGTACATGCAAGAGACATCTACCTCAAACATGCCAGTTGCTACAAGCTGGTCTCTTCCCCTGCTCCCATTGTCATCCAGAATCAGCCGTCACTTTCTCGTTGTTGGAGATGTATGATCTACTTACCACAGTTGGGCGAACTTCGGGCCACAAGTACTACGCAGTTCTGAGCTCCTTTACTAAACCAGGGTTCCCAAGCGAGGTTGGTGATCATTATCGCGAGCTTATGTGGACCCACCGTCGCTATATGCTCCTCTCACTGCTTCGCCAGTTTGGCCATATTTTTCCTGCTCACCCCGAAATCGATGTGCATCCTGGCGACCAAGCCGTTGACTGTGTATGCCGCCCTTGGCCTGGCATTAATTTCGAGTGGCACGAGGTCTTAGATAGGGAACGGTATGTCACATTCCCGGACACAAGCTAGTCGGTACATTGACATAACTATACTCCTCAGAGTATATTTTCGGATATGGATTAGCTACGACGGAAACGCATGTAATGTCTGGAAGTGCAAGAAAGTTGACCAGAACAATGTATGCTTATCGGACAACAAGGCTTACTTTGCGCTTAAAGATGCCTACAAGCTCTGGACGGAGTTGGTTCCTCAGCCAAGGCGCGCGGTAGGTATCGTCTACTTATGGTTTATACACACATGTATTGATACTTTAATCTGACGTAGGAGAAGCCAGACTGCGATAACCATAAGGCGGGAAATGTCACGTCCGTCAGATGGGTCAGGCGCGATGTCACCGGGGTTGGTATGTTCAGTTGTACAAGTCACTCGTGCATCCTTCCTCGGGGCGCCTCAGATTTCTACAAGGGGGAATGGTGTGTTGGTTCCTATATCTCAATGCTCTATTGCTAATCGATTTTTGTTTTGTATCAAGCTTTGCATATGCCGACCACGCGCTCGGTTCGCTAATTGCTTACATACTTAAGCGCCGAAGTGACCCACTCCCCATTGGGATAACATACAATGTCTGGTGTCATTACATTACAAACTTCCATCAACGTATCAAGCTTCTTCCATCGTCAATCACCATCCCTGGCGATCTTGATCTCATCGGCGCCGTCCCGAAATGGCATCTGGTAGGCCACGACCGCAACTGTTACGTACGATATTGCCTCAACAACTTGCCATACGTGGGACGGCTAGAGGGTGAAGGTGTAGAACGATTTTGGGCGCACATCAATCAAATGTCTGGTAGTATGTCCGAGCAAGGCCCAGGGTTTTGCACGGACAGTGTGAATAACATCATTCGACATTGGAATGACAACAAGAACTACTCTGCACGTAAGTCAATTCAATCCATGCCTAAATTAACAAACTAAAGTATTAAAAAGATGAAGCCTTGTCTCCCCGCTATGACGAAGCCAAAAGGATGTTAGCGAAAACAAAAGCTGACCACAAAGCTCTGGAATCCACCTTCCGAGCAAACAAGGCTGAGGCGTGGGCAAAAGAGTCAATGGAGCCAGTCAAAATGCCGAATGGGAAACAATGGACTAGCCCGGTGATGGACCCGGTGTTGGAAAAAGGTAAGCCTAAATTAAAATTCTGAAAACGAACTGGGCTCAGACCATCCGTAGGGGGGTTTCAGGAGACAGCAAAGGCGCAGCGTAAGAAGGAGGAGCCAACTGCATGTACTGTGGGGAGAAGACCGGGCACAGTGCGATGGCTTTCAGACGGGATTGAACTTGAACATAATATGTCAGCGGCAATCTTCATTCGTGACCTCGTGGATTAATCACACCAATACATTAGTCGTAACTACAATGAAGAAGCCGAGGAGCTTGGCGATTTGCCAACCCCTCAAAGAGCAAATGCACTAAATACAATGCGACTGACCTTGCGCAATCGCATCCAGGTGTTCCTCAAGAGAGGAGAATTCCACATGCAAGATCTCCTGGAACCAGATGGTCCGTGACTTTGCTACCTGTATGACGAAGACGACAAAAGCGAGGGCATTGACCTAGGGATGCCATCCTTGTACAAGACTGAGACAATCCTATTGACACCAGACCTATCATCGCTAGCCGAGGTCAAGCTGGAGCTTAGGCAGGCTGTGTGCAACAAGTCACTCGAATTGGTCAAGCGCTTGCTTGGTGTCAAGGCCCAAGCAGTCCAAGACAAGCGTGGGGCTGGGAGTGAACGGGGACTGGGTCCTACAACGCAAGCTGAAGCTGGAATACAGAACAAGCACAAAAAAATCCAGAAGGCCCTCTGGCGTTATATGAATTCATACGAGGCACTACTTCAGTTAGGACCCTTGGATTCCGACAAGCAGAACTATGAGGAACTGAAGGATTCGGACCTGGTCCCCCTCCAGACGTATTTCATTACCTACGCAGGGACCGTCGGACATGGTGACACTACGATGCCATGGATATGGCGGAGTAGTGCAGCACCCAACGTGGAGCAATGGCAAGTTCAAGGTAAGAACTTGACTAAATGTTTATTGCACGCGGACATTAACTGGCTCCCAGCACTTAAAACCGAATGGTTCAGGTCTAGAGAGCGATACAGGCGGTGGGAGGAGCAACTCATATTACTGAAACAAGAAATGGTAATGGCCATTTGCTCATTTTTGTGTTATGAGGAGCTCTGGAAATGGAAATCAGAGTGACCGGAGATTACGTTGGCCATGCGTGCGTACGCATCTAGCCAAAGCAAGTTTTACGCAAAACTCGCGCTTCAAATGTTGATGGTCTGCCGTGAGCAATTATATGCAAGTGATCAAACGTATAAGAAGACAATTTTACTAACTGTTACCATTACAGGATGGGACGGTCGAACTGCAATGGAGTAGGAATTGGCTCGAGAAGAACGTATTGGGTAAGTGCGAGTTAAGCTACAACAAAGTGCGCTTGACGTTTTATCTGACAACCCTCACACAGTTAACGGACAATCTAAATCTTTTATTTAATCATGATATATATTCCATTCCGCGCTTCAATTAATTGATCCCCACTAAGGTTGGGCGCTGAAATCGAAACCGGCCGGACCCTGCAGGTAATCTACATGTGTTTGCCATGCGGTTGGCATTCATCAACTTGACACCACACCCACGCGCCTTCCATTAGCTTATCGACTATCCAATAATAATCTTGGGAGCGCCTTGGTGAACTACAGAAAATAATCGACAAAATGTCTGATGATGTGCCCGACGAAACGCTCAAAGAAATGCTTGATGGTGTTCCCAACAAAATGCTTGACAAAATGCTTGACAAAATCATCAACAAAACTACGCCATCAAATGGTATTGCCCCAAGGTTAGGGGAGAGGGCGCATTATAAAGTATTTGGCCCAGGAGGGTACGAACGGGTGAGTCATCTCGCAGACCATTTAGTGAGATTGGCTCGTTTGAGACTAGGAGCTCTTGTAGTTCCTGCTGGACCACTCCAAGCACTTTGAAAAATGTCTCACGCAGCGGAATATTTGGGTTGTGCCAGAATTATTAAAAGAATCAAGGCAAACACCCCCCCCCCTACATTATCGATTGCAAATCAGGTAGGCACATCGACTTGTTCTTTGTGTTTGAGCTGAGAGGCGCGCGTGCTTTGACTTACCATCGCAACCTAGGGTAAGCAGGTCAAGAAGCCTAGGGTGAAGTCGAATGCTTCATCTCGACGTGATCAGAGCAGGCGTGTGTCTCGGGAGAGCAGGTGGCAGGCTCGTCACATTGTAGAGAGTGATGAGGAAGAGGAGCCGGTTGAGCCTTCCCCCAGTCTGCCGAGTCAAACTGACGCGCCAAGCCTTGGTGTCGTAGGCTTCTTCTTAGTGGCTATGAGACAAGCCATGATGGAGAGTGGACGGCACTAAGACCTAAGTGACCTCTTGAACTGCAACACACTTAAGTGTCTGTAGGCTCTTGAGGGTAGGGGTGGTTCAAAGTGTCACTCAGAGGGGATGTTAGACAAGACAAAACAAGCTGGGGTTACCAGGCTTGTTGGTCTTCTATATATATTCAACAAGTGGCCAAGTCATACAAGGCGCAGCCACACGAGTCATACAAAGTAGCCAGTCAGGAGTGTCCGTGTGAGTCATGCTGTATGAACAGACATGACTTGTACAAAGCACAGCCGCATTACACAGTGTAACACATAACCACAAGAAGGTGGCAATGCGGCAGGAAAATAGGGGGAGAGACAAACAAAGAACAAACACAAACACAAGTACAAGCAACGAGAGAGGACGAGACATAGGTGAGTCCAATGGTGAGAGCATGGCTCACGACATTACTCCCCCCTTAAGGTCCTTGAGGGGAACCCGAAAGAGCTGATCTACTGCACCCAGCAGTCCTTGTCCTCCTTTTCCTCCGTGAGGTTGATGGGGTTGAACACAGTATTACCTGGTTCATCACAGTGTTCCTCCCACTTCTCCCAGGTCTTCTCGTCCGTCCAGTCCGCCTTGGACCAGTCCATGACCCTCTCCTGCTCCTCCACATGGTCCTTGTCCCATTGTCGTACGTCCGGCTCGACCTCCTTCCATTCCAACACGTCCGCGTCCTTCTCCTGCCACCAGAATGGCTTCCATTCGAACTTCTCCCTCTGGTAGCGTCCCCGCTCCATCTTCCAATCCACCAAGTCTGCTTCAAAGTTCTTGTCCCATGCGTCGCCCCATTGAGGCCTCAGAGTGGGAGGGCGGCCTGTGTATCCTGGAACCCTGTCCCGACTTGGGTCAATTAGGTATATATAAAGGTTAAGGGGTTCGACTTGGACAAGTCTTAGAACCCAAGGAATTGTGATAGTTAAGGAGTTTGATTGAGCAAGTCCTAGTGGAGAGGAGGTCAAGCCTTGTCGTTAACCGGCTTGACCTCTGGGTTTATATACATGAGAGAATCGTGCCACGTCATCATTTATCAGTGTGGGAAAGCCGAGTACAACTGATGATAAGCGAGATAAGAGACATGACTCGACATTCTGGAAGTTCCGGAAGCATCACCAATATCAAATGAAAAGACAAATACATCACATGATACAAGTTTAAGCGCCAGAGGACATTTGTACCAAAAAAGGAAAGTGTTCGGAAAAAAAGATATAAAATCGGAATAAAATGTCTGAGCTTAGTCAGCTCATGACATTACCCCCTCCTAAGGGCCTGGCGCGGTGGGGTGGAGTTTGTGAAATTTATCAACCAGTTCAGGGGTGTTCTTGAGATCTTCCTTTGACTGCCAAGAGTTGTCTGCATGAGAGTATCCTTTCCACTTAACGTAATAGTGGAGTTGACGGCGGATTTTCTTGGAATTAAGGATCTCTTCGACTTCCCATTCTTCCTCTCCATCTTGTGTGACAATAGGGGGTGGTTGAGCAGGTTCGCGGCCGTGGGGATCAGAGTGGAATTTCTTGAGCAGCATGACGTGGAAGACAGGATGAACTTTCATTGATTTTGGTAATTCCAGTCTAAAGGCATGAGTTCCTACTTTTTCCATTACTTTGTAAGGGCCTAAAACTTTGTGGGAGAGTTTTACTGAGGGTCTGTCTGTGGAAATGTTCTGATGATTAAGCCAGACTTTATCCCCTGGGTTTATCTCTTCTGGTTCTTTGGCTCCTTTATCAAAGTAGTATTTATAGGACTGATTTGCTAGGATGAGGGCAGCTTTGACTTCGTCATATCCTTTCAACAAGAATTCCGCATGGGCATCAGCTTCAGGAACAGTATAGTCTGATTCTTCCCCGATGTTCATTCTAGGGTTGAAACCCTGGCAGATTTGGAAAGGGGTTTTGCCAGTGGATGCTTGGATTCCATTGTTGTAAGCAAATTCTGCCATAGGGAGCAGGGCCACCCAGTCGTTTTGCCTATGGTTGACAAAAGCCCTGATAAAGATTTCAACGACTTGGTTTGCTCGTTCTGACTGTCCGTCTGTCCTTGGATGGTAGGCTGTGCTGAAAGTAGGTTTTACGTCCAACCGTTTGTACAGATGCCTAATGAACTTTGAGTTAAAAGTGGATCCTCTATCCGAGACTGTTGCTTTTGGGGTGCCATGAAGTTTCCAAATGTTTGCAATGAAGATATTGGCTATGTCTACTGCTGTGGCCGTTGATTTGCAAGGGAGATAGTGTGCCATCTTGGAGAACCGATCTACCACTGTCAAGATTGCGTCATATCCTTCTGATTCTGGGAGCCCTACAATCATGTCATAGGAGATCTCTTCCCAGGGTCTCTCAGGGATATGTAAAGGACGCAGTAGTCCTGTGGGGAGTTGGTTCGATGGTTTAATTCGAATGCATGTTTCGCAGTGTGACACATAAGAGTTGACAAATTTCTTCATGGTTGGCCAGTAGTAAGTTCTTGAGACTAATTCTAATGTTCTTGCTTGTCCAGGATGCCCAGCTGTAATATTGTCATGGCACGATTCCAATATCAGGTTTCTGATGGTTTCATCCTTGGGGACAAAGATCTTCCCTTTGAACATTAGGAGTCCTTCTCTGTATTCCCAATCTTTGACTTTTTCTCCGTTTCTCAGCTTATTGTGGGCTTCTTCCAATCTGGGATCTTCAAGTATTGCTTCTCTGATTAGATCGTTAATCTCCTGGTCAGGGGTAATAGCTGAAATGAAAATGTCTGGTTTGAGGAGGACTTGGTTCTCTACCCCCCCCAAAGGTTCTAGGTCATATCGCCTCGAGAGAATGTCTGCTTTTTTGTTTTGGCTTCCTGGCCTGTACAAGATTTGGAAGTTGAAGTCTACCAAGAAATTCATCCAGCGGATTTGGCGTTGATTCAATTGTTTGGATGATGAGAAGTATTCCAAATTTTTGTGATCTGTTATCACTTGAATGGCTTTTTCTGTGCCTTGAAGTAAGTGCCGCCATTCTTTGAAAGCTCTAATTATTGCCAATAGTTCTTTGTCGAAAATGTCATAGTTTCGCTCAGCCGGATTTAGTGATTTAGAAAGAAAAGCTACAGGGTGTAATTTCCCTTCTTCATCCTTCTGAGATAAAACTGCTCCTGTGGCAAATCCCGACGCATCTGTCTCGAGGAAAAATTCCTTATTCTGATCGGGCTGCATCATTACAGGTGCCACTTTAAGAGCTTCTTTTAGTGAATTCATGGCCTCTTGTTCTTTGCTTGTCCACTGCCACTTTTGATCCTTCTTAAGTAGGTTGTACAGAGGTCTGGCTTTGCCGGCAAAGTCTTGAATGAATCTTTGATAGAAATTGACAAATCCTAGGAATTCTTGAACTTGTTTGACATTTTTGGGAGCTTTCCAATTCATAGCCGCCGTGACCTTTTCCTGATCCGTTTCGATTCCTTTATTGGAAATGACCAATCCTACCCAGTCCAGTTTGGTCTGGTGGAACTTGCATTTCCTCAATTTCGCAATCAGCTTGTGTTCCCTTAGTCTTCTTAGCACCTCTTTCACGTGTCCTGGATGATCTTCGACTCGTTTGGAAAAAACAAAGATATCATCAATGTATACGAGTACGAAAACCCCCATAATGTCCCTGAATATAGAGTTCATTAGGGACTGGAAGCTTGATGGAGCGTTTTTGAGACCGAAGGGCATGACTTTCCATTCATACATGCCGTATTGAGTTTTGAATGCTGTTTTCCATTCATGGCCTGCTGCTATTTGGGTTTGATGGAATCCTTGTGCCAAGTCTAGAGTGGTGCCAATGACAAATCCTTCCAGGGCCCTTAACCATTGGTCCAATAGAGGTATTCCACTTGCGTTGAATTTGCATAGCGAATTCACATATCTGTAGTCAATGCAAAAGCGTAATTCTGGGTTGTTTGGATCTTCTGGATGTGGTTTTTTGACAAACAGAACCGGGGAAGCCAAAGGAGACTTAGAAATCTGAATGTGTCCCCTTTGGATAAGGGTTTCTAGTACTTTCTTCATTTCTTTGTCTTCAGCTGGGGATGTTTTGTAAATAGGGCCGTGCTTTAGTTTAGCTTCTGGTAGGAGGTCGAGCGTAATGTCAGTTGGCCTGTGAGGTGGGAGTTCTTCTAATCTGGACTCGTCGAACACATCTGCGAACTCTTTGTATTCCTCTGGTAATGTAGTTTCTGCTGCGATTTGGAGCGTAGATGGGACTTTTAGGCAGTTTTTCGAGCAGAATTCGCTTGTGTATGCAATTGTCCTATTTTTCCAATTAATTTGTGGGTTATGTTTCTTGAGCCATGACATCCCGAGTACAATAGGGTGTCTTCCAATGTTTGTAACATGACATTCTATTTTGCTGGAATGTGTTCCCATGACAAGTTTAAATTTGGTATAGTGGGTGACTTTTCCAGACGAGACTTCTCGTCCGTCTATAACTCGCAGAGTCTTGGGTTTTTTGTGTTGGAAAAGGGGAAGGTTTGCCTCTTTTGCTAGGGAAGGGTTGATGAAACAGGAGGTTGCGCCGCAGTCAAGAAGTGCTTGTCCAGAGAATCTTTTTGATCTGTTAACTGACTTAGAACCAGGAGCCGTAGCTAGTGGATGAGCGGTGAAATCAAGGTATAATTGGTTTTCATTTGATATTGACATGATTTCTAGTTCATCCATATTACTAGCTAATATATCACCGAGTACTTGGCTCCTTAATAAGCCTCGGTGACGTCTTTTCCCGATTCAATGTCTGAAGAGATTTCTTCAATCTGAGCTTCAAACCCTGACGCTGTGTTCTTAGAAGGACAGACTCTTGCTGAGTGTCCCTTGCCGCCGCAAGTGAAGCAGATCATTGGTCCTTTTCCTTTTCCATCAAGATCCATTGCATTAGGGTCTTTAGCAGGAGTGGACGGTTTGGGTGTTTGGATGGTAGGAGCGTTGAGGTTACTGGTTCGGGTGTCTCTTTGAATTGCTCCAAAAGGGACATTTCCTTTTGTCCCATCATCCCAGGAGATCTGTGGAACTGGACGGCCCTTGGCGTTTCGGGTAATGCTTGAGATTTTGCCGTATTGCACCCCCCCTGTAGGTTTTGACATAAAGACTCGATTGTTTACATTGAATCTTTGACTTAGTGAGGCGTTTGGAGTACTTGGGGTTGTCTTGGAAGTACTTTGTTTCGAAGTGGTGGTTTGTGGGCTTTGCAACTTCTTTGGTGCGTTAATAGCATTCATCGTGGAGTCAATTTCCAGGGCTCTTTCGCGAACTTGGTTGAATGTCCTTGTCACTTCATGGGGTTTGAAGTTCTGTGACACCATGGCCATCTTGATTTCATCTTTAAGACCATCATAGAAATCATCACGAAGTACTTGATCAGTGTACCCGAGTACCGATGAATAAGTGACAAAGTCTCGTAGATAATCTTGGACCGAGCTCTTCTGGATCAATTTCTTGTATAATTGTCTATATCGGTCGATCTTGTGAACATCGCCAAACCTAGCTTGCATTTCGTTCCAGAATTCATCCATGTCGTGTAGCCAATTTGTTGCTCCTCTTCTTGCTGTGTCTACATCAATTCCAGGTTGCATCCATACATAGGCAGGCCCCTTGCAATAACCCATGATATATGTGATTTTTTGTTCTGTGGTTGCTTGTGGCGACGTATGATTTATGTACAAGGTACATTGCAACTTAAACTCGTCAAATTTATCTACCTCTCCAGAAAATTCTTCTGGGGGATGCATTTTGAGTTTGTATCCTGGGGTGGTTGTTGACGCAGTGGTGGAGGGTGTTGCCCCTAGGTTTGCGAGTGACTGAGACACTGCATTCATTAATTGGTGAAGGGGTGCAATTTGTGCCGTTTGATTTTGAATTGCGTGGATATCTGCAATGTTATTGTCAATCCCCTGTTCTAGGGTAGAGGTAATACCGTTTAAGGCATTAATATGACCATTAATTTTTTGTACTTTGTCTATTAAGGCATTGATTGCATGTGCAACTACCTCGGGTCCGGATGTTGCTGAGATTTGGGTAAATCCCCCTTGACTAGGTGATGGGGCTCTTGACATATTGGAGTGGGGAAAAGAGGTAGATTTATTGGGATCCCAGACCGTACAAAATATCACGGATTCTTCTTCAAACCCTTCTGTCTTTAATGATGCGCAAGCTTCTCAAAAATATCAATTCAAGATTTTCGTCTTCTAGGAACAACGCGTTGATTTGACCTAGTTCGTCGTACTGTTCGTATATGTAGTTACGATGAACGTCTTCAATAAAGAGTCTTAGGGACTCTAGTCTAAGTTGTTCCCTGTGTTGTTCCTGTGTGAGTCGAGGTCTTGGTCCCACTGAAAAGGGTTGGGTGCGATAATATTAAGGTGATTTAGAAGGCGGTAATCCTGATTGATAGGAATACGCACTTCTGCTGCTTGATGACAGTATTTGCCCTTGATTTTGTCTTTAAGGGTTTCAATAGTACGCCACTGACGTTTGTTGTTGCTGATGAGGTTTTCGACCTTTCGAGTGTGTTTTTCTTGGATTTTTATAAGTTGGTCGCAGTTTTCGATCAAGACACGGGTTTGTTCTTGCAATTGCTCGACTTCGATATTAGTGTCCGCTAGATTTATGCTTTGGACACGATCTTGATCGGCTTGTTGCTTATTTGTATTGTCAAGGTTAATTTCGATGAACTCGAGCCTTGAATGGAGGGATTGATAATCGGCTTCGAGTTGATTGTGGTTTTCGTCGTTTCTGGTACGTTCGACCCTTAAATCCTCTGCTTGTTCAACTTGATCTTCTTATAGCACCTCGATTTGACTGTTTAATTCGTCGACTTTGGTGTCTAGATCAAGTACGAAGTCCTTTAGTCTAAAGACTGCTTTGCAGAGGCTAAAAAATGCGGGGAACACTTTTAAGGTTAATTAGTTAGTTACTAATTAGTTCCTTTTTAGTGCGTACTGATGGAAACGACGGGTTGATGTGGTTCTTGATGGATAAGAGTGTTAACTTGGGTGGTGCTCCGACCACTTTCCAGTTTTGCTTGAGAGGATCTGGCTTCCTTGAGATGTTGATTTGGATGTGAAGGGTGCTAGACGCTAAGCTTTTGCTTTATATACTCCTTATCTGATCTTATCAGTTATCAACAGCCTTGGGCGGGCGTGATAGCGACAGTGTATAACAGAGTGAGGGTGTATTTAGCTGACTAAAGCCGCTATGACCCGAAAGAGGATAACGATTGGGTTCACTGGCAGCATATAGCGACGTGGGACTACTGGTCTATATCAAGTATAGCTCTTCGTCCGTTGTACTATGCCCGTTTTCCCGTGTACGTTCTATCTACTTGGTGGAAAAAACAGGAGCTTGGAGGCTGATGCTTTTTTAAGGCTTGACCTAATGTCCCGACTTGGGTCAATTAGGTATATATAAAGGTTAAGGGGTTCGACTTGGACAAGTCTTAGAACCCAAGGAATTGTGATAGTTAAGGAGTTTGATTGAGCAAGTCCTAGTGGAGAGGAGGTCAAGCCTTGTTGTTAACCGGCTTGACCTCTGGGTTTATATACATGAGAGAATCGTGCCACGTCATCATTTATCAGTGTGGGAAAGCCGAGTACAACCGATGATAAGCGAGATAAGAGACATGACTCGACATTCTGGAAGTTCCGCAAGCATCACCAATATCAAATGAAAAGACAAATACATCACATGATACAAGTTTAAGCGCCAGAGGACATTTGTACCAAAAAAGGAAAGTGTTCGGAAAAAAAGATATAAAATCGGAATAAAATGTCTGAGCTTAGTCAGCTCATGACAAACCCATTTGCTGCTGTAGGCTCCTTCTTGTCCCCATTCGACCACCCCGAACTTGTGCATGGATAGCAACACAGCTTCGGATACTTGGAAGGCCGCGCATCCTCGGCACACATAGATGTCCTTTCTCTGGAGCTGCATGTGTGTTGGCCATTTTTTGCCAACCCATTCGAACTCTCCCAGGTCGGAGTGCAGGATGTCGTCAGAGGCACGGAATTGGAGCCGCCCTGGACTCTGCTGGGACCTTTTGAAGACGTAGAGGGCTGCTCCCGAGTCAAGGATGCGGGCCGTCTGGAAGGCTGGCCTGTCGAGAATGCGAACAAGGTAGTTGGCAATGGTGGCACGGGTGACGGCGGGCATAGTGTGCAGAAGAGATTTAGGGCTTTAACTGTGTAGAGCGAGTTGGAAAGTGAGCAAGTTCTGCAAGTTGTGTTGTAGTCCCGTCCCGCCCTTCCTTTAATACTTGTTGTTTTGTAGTTTGACGGTGTTGGGGCGTTTGGGAAATCCTTCAAGAACTTCCTCATTATTACCTTGAGGTGACCGAAATCCTCTGCCCGTTGTTCTGTGTCTTCTTTTTCATCATAACCCTTCCATCTAACCCTGTAGAACAGCCCGTCCTTTGTTTCCTTCCAGTCCACGATTTTCTCCACTTCGTATTCTTCCTCTCCTTCCTTTGTTGTGATTGGCGGCGGTCGGGGTTGGTTTCTGTGGAAGTTTTCGTCTTTTTTGTATGGGCTAAGAAGATCGCTGTGGAACACAGGGTGTATTCTCATGGTTTTTGGAAGCTCCAATTCATAGGCGTGACTTGATATGATTTTTTTGATCTTGAAAGGACCGTATTTCTTGTTGTCAAGTTTCTTGTTGGGACGGTTTGTCTTTATGTTTTGTCCGTAAAGCCAGACAAAGTCGTCCTCTTTGTATTTTGGTTGGTGTTCGACTGTGTCCTTTCTCCTGTGCCATTCCATTGCTGCTTTTGCTTTGTCCCATACTTCCTGCCAGTTGTTTGCTTTCTTATTTGCTTCAGGAATCGTGGTGACTTTTCTTAAGACATTCCATAGCGGTTCTCTGCTGTTGACAATCTCAAATGGGGTTTTTCCTGTGATCCCGTGTTGTTGGTTGTTGTAGCAGAATTCTGCGATAGGAAGCAGTTCGGACCAGTTGTCTTGCCTGTAGTTAACAAATGTGCAAAGCCATGCTTCTATCCACTGGTTTATTCGTTCCATTATTCCGTCTGTTTGTGGATGATGTGCCGTGCTGAACATTGGTGTTGTTCTGATTTTTTGGAAGAGGGCCTTCAGGAACCTGCTGTTGAAAGTTGTTCCTCTGTCCGAAACTGTACTTCGTGGGAAGCCGTGTAATCTCCAAACGTTCTTCAGGAAAAGATCGGCAAGTTGATCTGCAGTTGTTGATTCTTTGCAGGCTATGAAGTGTGCCATGCGGGAGAACCGATCTACTACCACTAGAATGCTGTCATTGCCTTGTGATTTTGGGAGTTTTACAATGAAATCGTATGCAATATCCTCCCATGGACTGTTCAGGATTTCAAGTGCTTTCAGTGGTACTTGGCTTTTTGTTCCTTTTGCCCTTTGGCACTGCTCACAAGAGTCAACGTATTTGTTTACTGTTGCCTTAAGTCCAGGCCAGTAGTATTTTCTTGAGATTAGCTCTAGTGTTCGGGCTTGACCCTGGTGTCCTGCCATTGGTGCATCGTGGTGTAATCTGAGGATTTTTAGCCTAGTGTCTTTGTCTTCTGGCACATAGATTCTCCCATCTATCCAGAGCAGGTCTTCCTTGAAGTTGTAGTTCCTAATTCCTTGTTGCACAGATTTGGGTAGGGTCTCCTTGTCTTTGCACAATTCTATGATCTTCCTGATGCTCTCGTCTTTGGTTTGTGCTTCCCTAATGTCCGCAATGATGTCTGACTTGACTTCTCCGGTGAATCCTCTGAACTGTTCCTCCTTGATCATGATTTGCTCTGCTGTTGGTATTTTGCTATGATCCGCTCTTCTGGACAGTAGGTCTGGCTTTGTTGACATGTTCCCCGGACGGTAAACTATTTCAAAGTTGTAGGAAGCCAGGATTTGATGCCATCGAGCATGACGTCGGTTAAATGTAGTTGCCTTCTTCCAGTATTGGAGGTTACGGTGATCAGTGTAGATTGTTATTGGTTCTCTTGTTCCTTCTAGATGTAATTGCCAGTGTTTTAGTGATTCCACAATTGCCATCAATTCCTTGTCGTGAACATTGTAGTTCATTTGTGCAGCGTTAAAGGATTTTGATAGGAAAGCGATGGGATGTAAGTAACCGTCGTCTTGTCTTTGAGAGAGTATCGATCCCATAGCAACGCCGCTTGCATCGGTTTCCAATATGTAAGGTTTTGTTGGGTCTGGATGTCGCAGTAGTGGTTCCTTGCATATTTCCTTTTTCAGGTCATCGAAAGCCTCCTGTTGTTCTGCTTCCCATTTCCATTTCTGGTCCTTCCTTGTTAGAACGGTTAAGGGTTTTGCCAGACCGCTAAAGTTCAGTACGAATCGCCTGTAAAAGTTTGCAAACCCTAGGAAGGCTTGGACCTGTTTGACTGTTCTTGGCTCCTTCCATTCTTTGATTGCTTTGACCTTTTCTTCTTGCATTGATATTCCTTCCTTGCTGATATTTATTCCTGTGTAGACAAGTTTCTTGACGAAAAATTCGCATTTTGGGAGTTTTGCAAAGAGGTTGTTGTCCAACAGGATTTTGAGTACCTTTCAAACATCCTCCACATGCTGGCTTTGGTCTTTTGAGAAAATTAATATGTCATCAATGTAAACAATGACACAGATGTCAATCAGGTTGTGGAAAATATGATTCATATATTGTTGGAATGTTGCCGGCGCGTTTTTCAATCCGAAGGGCATGACGATATATTTGAATAGGCCTTCCTTGGTTTGGAATGCTGTTTTCCATTCGTCTCCTTCTTTAACTTGGATGTTGTTGAACCCCATACGCAAGTCTATTTTAGAAAAGATTTTTGCGTCCTTGATCTTGTCAAGGAGATCTTCCATTAGTGGCATAGGGAAGCGGTCGTCTTTTGTTATTTCATTGATCAGGCCGAAGTGTTGAACCAACCTGAGCTCTGGGGGTTTTTCCGGGTCCTTTGGGTCTTGTCCCTTTTTGACAAAGAAGGTTGCTGCAGCTACTGGTGACTTGCTTGGTCGGATTTTGCCTGCCGCTAGTTCCTCATCTAGGTACTTTCTGAGGGCTATGGATTCTGCGGGTGAGAGTGGGATTGGCCTAGCCGGTTTAGGAAGTTCTGCTCCTTCCACCAGATCGATGCAACAGTCGTATGGACGATGGTCTGGTATCCGTTTAAATTTTTCCTCGCTAAAGACTTCTGCATAATCTTTGAATTCTTTGGGTATGTCTTCGATTTCTGCGGCTTTTCCAAGGATGTTGTCTGGTCGCCAGGAAATTTCTTTTGATAGCCAATCGATTATTGGATTGGCTTCCTCTAGCCATTCTAACCCCAGAATCAAGTGTGTATCCCCAGTAGGAATGGCGAAGAAGTTTTGCTTGAAGTTTTTCCCATGTAACTCAAATTCCAGATTTGCTTTGAATTGGATTTGATGTGATAGTTCCTTCCCTTGGATTCCAATTATTTTTCTAGGTGTTGGCAGCTCAATTAGAGCCACATTGTTTCTTCGTGCCCAAGTGATGTCAATGAAGTTCCTTGATGCTCCTGAGTCGATGAGGGTAGCGATGGGTTCCGTGATTCCAGTAATATTTGTGTAGACAATTGTTGATTCGCTGGTAGCTCTAAGGTACATTGTTTCCATTACTGGTTCGTTGGTCTCTCCACACACGGTTAGAGGGAGACCTTGCCTTTTCCCGACTTGGATTCCTCCTCTATTTTTCCTTCCCTTCCCTTGAGGTTAGGTTCCTCCTTTTTCCATTCCTTCTCTGGGCATTTGGCAAGCATATGTTTGTCTGATCCGCATTTCAGGCAGCGTTTCGAGGAAATCCTAGCCTTGTAAACCTCGTCTGGAAGTCTTTTTGTAGAGCTAGAGGATGCTGTTACTGTCTTCTTCCCCGTCGTGTTCTTGATTGTTTGTAGTTTCTGATCAATAGAAATTGCGATTGATATCCATTGGTCAAGGGATAGTTCTCGTTCTGTTCCATCTTTGTTGATCAGGGTTAGTTCAAAACGAGCCAGTTTGGTTTTGACTTCAGGCTTCAATCCTTCTTTGAATTGGTTGATCAGAGCTTCCTGTCCGCAGTTTACATCTACCAGAAGGTATCGGAATTCCAAAGCATAGTTTGCTACCGAGTTGGTCTGTTTGCATTTTTGGATGTCCGATTCGGCTTTAGCCTTTTTGTTAGGGTCGCTGAACTGTTCCATGAAGTGTGCTTTGAAACTCTCCCATGAGGCAAGATTTTGGTTATTTCCTCCTTGGTTAAGCAATTGTAAGAGTACTTGTGCCCAGTGGGTGGCGGCTTTGTTCTCGGATTTGAAGTTTGCTAGGGCTTTGCGGATCCTTTCCTCATTGGAAGTGTATTGATTGCCTAGACGTACAAAGTAACTCTCCATTTGTGTAATGAACATTTCAGCGCCTTCTCCTTTCTTTCCGTCGAAGGCTTCCGGACGAGTAACCTTGGGACGACGCGGTCCACTACTGACGTTTGGGTTCTCGATTAGTCGTTGGATTCTTAGTTCTAATTTGTCAATCCTGGTAGATTCTGCGTCTGGATGTGGTGGAGAATTTGATCGCCTAGACGGGATCCCGTGCAGGGATGCTTCGTCCATTTCTTCTCGGATATTGTTAATGGTTTCCTGAACTTCAGTGATTTTGGCCGTGAAGGAAGTTCCTTCCTGTCGTAAGGTTTCTAGTCCTTGTGTTACTGCCTCGTTCAATTCGAGTTGCCCTTGTCTGGTAGTGTTGAGTTCTTTGCGCACATTGTTCACGAGTCCTTGAGTGTTGGTAACCTCATTTCAAAGGCGGGTTATGTCTTGACCGACTAGAAAAGAATTATGTTCGCCATTTCTAGCCGCGTTCAGAATGTCCGTCAAGGTGCCTTGTAGGGTGTTGATGGAGTTGTTAAAGATTTGCTGGTTGTTTGCCAGGACTTGTGTGGCTTGTTCTAGGCCGCCAAGCCTTCGATCGATAGTGACTCTCATCCCGTCTATGACCCTAAGGACAGCGTTGTGTCTTCCTTCTTGAAGATCGTTCAGATCGTCTAGATTACTGATTACGGTTCTCCTGCTGGAGCTGGAACTTGAACTTGAGCTTCCTGGATCACTGGTGTTTTGTTGTACCGGAGCCGATTGTTCGGAGTAACCCTGTGGAACATATGGTGGTGCTGGAATCGCTGGTGTGACTGGGTGGGAAGCCATTGGAATTGGTCCTGCGTTGGTGATGGTTCCTCCAATTTGAGGGACTGTAGGAACATTGGGAATGTGTGGTGTAGGAGGAGGTCTAATGGGGGCAAGCGACATGCCCCCATGAGCTTCAGGTTGGGGAGAAAAGAATTGTCTCCTAGGCCCTAGTGGCCACAAGGGACGCAATGGCCCTGGACTTCCAGTCGAAATACGAATTACCGCTGGAGTGGGGTCATTTGTAAGATCTCCTGGTTCTCTATTTGTGATAGTGGGTTCTTCTTCTTGTACTGTTGTCATGTCGGCAATGCCGAAAGCTCCCGGCATTGATGTTTGACTTTGAGGACATGATCAGGTAGGTCCTCCCGCTTGAGCTTGTGCAATATCTTGTTCGTTTAGTGATCCTGTGGGCCTTGCGGCTTGACTGGGTCCTCTTCTTGTTGATATAGTGGATGAGGGACGTGATCCTCCATCTTCCTGAATAGACATGTTTGTATGTTGTTAAGCTCGTTTTGTAATGTCGTAGGCTTCTTCTTAGTGGCTATGAGACAAGCCGTGATGGAGAGTGGACGGCACTAAGACCTAAGTGACCTCTTGAACCGCAACACACTTAAGTGTCTGTAGGCTCTTGAGGGTAGGGGTGGTTCAAAGTGTCACTCAGAGGGGATGTTAGACAAGACAAAACAAGCTGGGGTTACCAGGCTTGTTGGTCTTCTATATATATTCAACAAGTGGCCAAGTCATACAAGGCGCAGCCACACGAGTCATACAAAGTAGCCAGTCAGGAGTGTCCATGTGAGTCATGCTGTATGAACAGACATGACTTGTACAAAGCACAGCCGCGTTACACAGTGTAACACATAACCACAAGAAGGTGGCAACGCAGCAGGAAAATAGGGGGAGAGACAAACAAAGAACAAACACAAACACAAGTACAAGCAACAAGAGAGGACGAGATGTAGGTGAGTCCAATGGCGAGAGCATGGCTCACGACACTTGGGATAGCAAGGCCAGCAGCCGCTCTCTCTCCGACCTTCCCGTTGAGCAAGGCAGCGCTTGAAGCTCCAAGCTTGTCCTCACCACGGTCGCGGCCCTCCGCGCACTCCACCATTGACCGAGTATCCGTGGTGATTCCGGTAAAGAGGGCTACAGAAAAGCCGAAAGAATATTTTTTTCCATTTATTGGTGATTCCCTCCTGTTTTGGTTCTTGATGGAGCTACCTACTGGTCTTGAATAAATATCACTGTCGCTCCCGTGTAATCAAGACAAGCCCAAAAAGCTCTCTCACAATCAGGTAAATTAGCATGAGATTGATCTGACTGTGGGCAGTGACGGTACAGTGTTTTTACATGGCAATAGTATACCTCCCCCAATAAATTGATTATACTCGCGCTACGATTACTTCAACGGCGTTGCGCGCTGCTCAGAAACTGGTTATAAGGTGTCAAAATCACCGTACAGGAAGAATTTGGATACCCCACAAGCAGGTTTAAATATATCAAAGGCACAAAAGGACTCAAAATAGAGCGAGAGTAAGGATTAGCAACCGGTAGAATGGAACTAGTAAAATGAATATATCAATGGTAGGAAGCGAAACAAAACTATCACAGCTCCCCGTTATAATCACATTGATGAGAATAATATATAGCAGGGGATGTTGTGTTACATAGAGACAAGAATGTTGGCATTTCTAAGGGATACAGACTGCAGCGTTCCTGTTGCCGGCAAACAATACCGCCCAACCAACCGTATACACAATAGATACAAGCAAAAATTAGGTGAACTAGTTGACTCCAATGAAACGGCTATGCTGTAGCGATATGGTTACATGGTAGAAAGAGTGCTCAACCATACAAGGTATGGTAATAATTTAAGCACCATCACCCATCATATTTCGAGCGTGAGCTATGATTATAGTACTATAAGAAGCTCTACTGCTACAATTATAATTCCCAGCCCTTTTATTCATGAGGGTATATACACAAAAGTTAGCTATAATGAGAGGGCGAGTGTACGGATGCAATGGGTATTCTCCGCAGCTTGTCACACAGTGCGTGTATGTCGGCGAAATGATTATACTAGGGACCTACAATCAAGCAGCAGGGAGAGTTCGCGGCTACCTGAGATGTGATCATACTCTCCGGGTATCATCATTTGTCGCTGGTGAGGGAGGAGGTGGTTAAAATGAACAGACCACAGCTCCGATCATACTACACAGTCGCTTCATTCATTGGGTAATATACACTGGGGGGGGGGGCAATGGTAAAGAGTGATTAAATTCATGGAAGCAACGGTATACTCTACAGCTTGTCACACAACGCGTGCTGGTGAAATGGTTATACCAGCAATATATAATCTAGCAGCAGGGAGAGCCCGCAACTGCCGGAGACACAATGATACTCCAATAATATCATCATTTGCCAGGCTTTGGAGGAGGGGAGATGGTAATACCGGGTTAGCCAGCATCCATCATGTATGAAGCATATTCATGCGGTAAATTCCATTCGAGCATTGAGCATTCGATTGGCAAGCTATCAGCCCGGCAGGCCAGGGATATGTATCATCACCAGCGGTGCAGCTGCGACGTGATTCTATGTGGTATAGTCCATACAGCGGTCGCATTCCCAGTTTGATTATACTTGACTGTACAATCATTCTGTGGGAGCAGAAACGCACGGTGATTATCCACGGGTATTCCCAAACCGGGTATCACATTGGCTCTACGCCAAATATTGTTGGGTGCGAGAACCAACCAGCCCAATATCTCGCAGCTGAATTCGAGCGCAAAAAGGATAATCATCTGCGCGCTTTGCATGGGAAAAGTGATGATACCTGTCGTGAGCCATGCTCTCACCATCGGACTCGTCTGCGTCTCATCCTCTCTTGTTGTTTGTGTTTGTGTTTGTGTTTGTGTTTGTGTTTGTGTTTGTTCCTTCCCCTTGTTTTCCTGCCGCATTGCCACTTTCTTGTGGTTATGTGTTACACTGTGTAACGCGGCTGTGCTTTGTACGAGTCATGTCTGTTCATACAGCATGACTCACATGGACACTCCTGACTGGTCGTCTGTTATGACTCATGTGGCTACACTGTATTTGACTCGGCCACTTCTTGAATATATACAGAGGACCAACAAGCCTGGTAACCCCAGCTTGTTTTGTCTCGTCAAAACATCCCCTTTGAGTGACACTTAGAACCACCCCTACCCTCAAGAGCCTACAGATGCTTAAGTGTGTTGCGGTTCAAGAGGTCACTTAGGTCTTAGTGCCGCCCACTCCCCATTGCGGCTTGTCTCATAGCCACTAAGAAGAAGCTTATGACATTACAAAACAAGCTTAACAACATACAAACATGTCTATTCAAGAAGATGGAGGATCATGTCCCTCATCCACTATATCAACAAGAAGAGGACCCAGTCGAGCCGCAAGGCCCACAGGATCACTAAACAAGCAAGATATTGCACAAGCTCAAGCGGGAGGGCCTGCCCGATCACGTCCCCAAAGCCAAACATCAATGCCGGGAGCTTGCGGCATTGCCGACATAACAACGGTACTGGAAGAAGAACCCACTATCACAAATAGAGAACCAGGAGATCTTACGAATGACCCTACTCCAGCTGTAATTTGTATTTTGACCAGAAGTCCAGGCACATTGCGTCCCTTGTGGCCACTAAGACCTAGGGGACAGTTCTTGTCTCCCCAACCCAAAGCTCATGGGGGTGTGTCGCTCGTTCCCATTAGACCTCCTCCTACACCACACATTCCCAATGTTCCTACAGTCCCTCAAATTGGAGGAACCATCACCAACGCAGGACCAATTCCAATGGCTTCCCACCCAGTCACACCAGCGATTCCAGCACCACCATATGTTCCACAGGGTTACTCCAAACAATCGATTCCGGGACAACAAAACGCCGGCGATTCAGGAAGCTCAAGTCCCAGCTCCAGCAGCAGGACCGGAATCGGTAATCTAGACGCTCTGGACGATCTTCTAGCTGGAAGACACAACGCTGTCCTTAGGGTCATAGATGGAATGAGAGTCACTATCAATCGAAGGCTTGGCGGCCTAGAACAAGCCACACAAGTTCTAGCAAACAACCAGCAAATCTTTAACAACTCCATCAACACCCTACAAGGCACCTTGACGGACATTCTGAATGCGGCAAGAAATGGCGAACATAATTCCTTTCTAGTTGGTCAAGACGTAACCCGCCTTCAAAATGAGGTTACTAACACTCAAGGACTTGTGAACAATGTACGCAAAGAACTCAACACTACTAGACAAGGGCAACTCAAATGGAACGAGGCAGTAACACAAGGACTAGAAACATTACGACAGGAAGGAACCTCCTTCACTACCCAAATCACTGAAGTTCAGGAAGCCATCAACAATATGCGAGAAGAAATGGACGAAGCATCCCTACACGGGATTCCGTCTAGGCGATCAAACTCCCCATCACATCCTGACGCACAATCTACCAGGATCGACAAATTAGAACTGAGAATCCAACGACTGATTGAGAACCCAAACATTGGTAGTGGACCACGTCGTCCCAAGGTTACTCGTCCGGAAGCTTTTGACGGAAAGAAAGGAGAAGGCGCTGAATTGTTCATCATGCAAATGGAGAGCTACTTCGTACGTCTAGGCGATCAATACACTTCCGACGAAGAGAGGATCCGCGAAGCCCTAGCAAACTTCAAATCCGAGAACAGAGCTGCCACCCACTGGGCACAAGTGCTCTTACAATCGCTTAACCAAGGAGAAAATAACCAAAATCTCGCCTCATGGGAGAGTTTCAAAGCACACTTCATGGAACAGTTCAGCAACCCTAACAAAAAAGCTAAAGCCGAATCGGACATCCAAAGATGCAAACAAAATAACTCGGTAGCAAACTACGCTTCGGAATTCCGATACCTTCTGGTAGACGTAAACTGGGGACAGGAAGCTCTGATCAACCAATTCAAGGAAGGGTTGAAGCCTGAAGTCAAAACCAAACTAGCTTGTTTCAAACTAACCCTAATCAACAAAGATGGGTCAGAACGTGAACTATCCCTTGACCAATGGATATCAATTGCAATCTCTATTGATCAGAAACTACAAGCAATCAAGAACACGACGCGGAAGAAGACAGTAACAGCATCCCCTAGCTCTACAAAAAGACTTCCGGACAAAGTTTACAAGGCTAGGATTTCCTCGAAACGCTGCCTGAAATGCGGATCAAACAAACACATGCTTGCCAAGTGCCCGGAGAAGGAATGGAAAAAGGAGGAGCCTAACCTCAAAGGAAGGGAAGGAAAAATTGAAGAAGAACCCGAGTCGGGAAAAGGCGAGGTCTCCCTCTAACCGTGTGTGGAGAGACCAACAAACCAGTGATGGAAACAATGTACCTTAGAGCTACTAGCGAATCAACAATTGTCTACACAAATATTACTGGAATCACGGAACCCATCGCTACTTTCATCGACTCAGGAGCATCAAGGAACTTCATCGACATCACTTGGGCACGAAGAAACAATGTGGCTCTAATTGAACTGGCTACACCTAGAAAAATAATTGGAATCCAAGGGAAGGAACTGTCACATCAAATCCGATTCAAAGCAAATCTGGAATTTGAGTTACATGGCAAAAACTTCAAGCAAAACCTTTTTGCCATGCCTACTGGAGATACACACTTGATTCTGGGGCTAGAATGGCTAGAGGAAGCCAATCCAATAATCGATTGGCTATCAAAAGAAATTTCCTGGCGGCCAGACAACATCCTTGGAAAAGCCGCAGAAATCGAAGACATACCCGAAGAATTCAAAGATTATGCAGAAGTCTTTAGCGAGGAAAAATTTAAACGAATACCGGACCATTGTCCATACGACTGTTGCATCAATCTGGTGGAAGGAGCAGAACTCCCTAAACCGGCTAGGCCAATCCCACTCTCACCAGCAGAATCCATAGCCCTCAGAAAGTACCTAGATGAGGAACTAGCGGCAGGCAAAATCCGACCGAGCAAATCACCAGTAGCCACAGCAACCTTCTTTGTCAAAAAGGGACTAGACCCAAAAAACCCGGAGAAACCTCCAGAACTCAGGTTGGTTCAACACTTTGGCCCGATCAACGAAATAACAAAGGACGACCGCTTCCCTATGCCACTAATGGAAGATCTTCTCAACAAGATCAAGGACGCAAAAATCTTTTCTAAAATAGACTTGCGTATGGGGCTCAACAACATCCGAGTCAAAGAAGGAGATGAATGGATAACAGCATTCCGAACCAAGGAAGGCCTCTTCGAATATATTGTCATGCCTTTCGGATTGAAAAACGCGCCGGCAACATTCCAACAATATATGAATCATATTTTCCATGACCTTATTGACATCTGTGTCATTGTTTACATCAATGACATATTGATTTTCTCCAAAGACCGAAACCAGCATGTGGAGGACGTTCGCAAGGTACTCAAAATCCTGTTAGACAACAACCTCTTTGCAAAACTCCCAAAATGCGAATTCTTTGTCAAGAAACTTGTCTACACAGGAATAAATATCAGCGAGGAAGGAATATCAATGCAGGAGGAAAAGGTCAAAGCAATCAAGGAATGGAAGGAGCCAAGGACAGTGAAACAGGTCCAAGCCTTCCTAGGATTTGCAAACTTTTACAGGCGATTCGTACCAAACTTTAGCGGCCTGGCAAAACCCTTAACCATTCTAACAAGGAAGGATCAGAAATGGAAATGGGAGGCAGAACAACAGGAGGCTTTCGATAACCTGAAAAAGGAAATATGCAAGGAACCACTACTGCGACATCCAGACCCAACAAAACCTTACATATTGGAAACCGACGCAAGTGGCGTTGCTATGGGATCAATACTCTCTCAAAGACAAGACGACGGTTACTTACACCCCATCGCTTTCCTATCAAAATCCTTCAACGCTGCACAAATGAACTACAACGTTCACGACAAGGAATTGATGGCAATTGTGGAATCACTAAAACACTGGCGATTGCATCTAGAAGGAACAAGAGAGCCGATAACAATCTACACCAATCACCGTAACCTGCAATATTGGAAGAAGGCAACTATGTTTAACCGACGTCACGCTCGATGGCATCAAATCCTGGCTTCCTACAACTTTGAAATAGTTTACCGTCCGGGAAAATGTCAACAAAGCCAGACCTACTGTCCAGAAGAGCGGATCATAGTGAAATACCAACAGCAGAGCAAATTATGATCAAGGAGGAACAGTTCAAAGGATTCGCCGGAGAAATCAAGTCAGACATCATTGCAGACATTAGGGAAGCACAAACCAAAGACAAGAGCATCAGGAAGATCATAGAATTGTGCAAAGAGAAGGAAACCCTACCCAAATCAGTACAACAAGGAATTAGGAACTACAACTTCAAGGAAGACCTGCTCTGGATAGATGGGAGAATCTATGTGCCAGAAGACAAAGACACTAGGCTAAAAATCCTCAGATTACACCACGATTCACCAATAGCAGGGCCCCAGGGTCAAGCCCAAACGCTGGAGCTAATCTCAAGAAAATACTACTGGCCTGGACTCAAGGCAACAGTAAACAAATACGTTGACTCTTGTGAGCAATGCCAAAGGGCAAAAGGAATAAAAAGCCAAGTACCACTGAAAGCACTCGAGATTCCAAACAGTCCATGGGAGGATATTGCATACGATTTCATTGTAAAACTCCCAAAATCACAAGGCAATGACAGCATTCTAGTGGTGGTGGATCGGTTCTCTCGCATGGCACAATTCATAGCCTGCAAAGAATCAACAACAGCAGATCAACTTGCCGATCTTTTCCTGAAGAACGTTTGGAGATTACACGGCTTCTCACGAAGTACAGTTTCGGACAGAGGAACAACTTTCAACAGCAAGTTCCTGAAGGCCCTCTACCAAAAAATTGGAACAACACCAACGTTCAGCACGGCATATCATCCACAAACAGACGGAATAACGGAACAAATAAACCAGTAGATAGAAGCATGGCTTCGCACATTTGTTAACTACAGGCAAGACCACTGGGCCGAACTGCTTCCTATTGCAGAATTCTGTTACAACAACCAGCGACATGGGATCACAGGAAAAACCCAATTCGAGATTGTCAACGGCAGAGAACCACTATGGAATGTTCTAAGAGAAGCTACCACGATTCCTGAAGCAAATAAGAAAGCAAACAACTGGCAGGAAGTATGGGACGAAGCAAAAGCAGCTATGGAATGGCACAGAAGAAATGACACAGTGGAACACCAACCAAAATACAAAGAGGACGACTTTGTCTGGCCTTACGGACAAAACATAAAGACAAACCGTCCCAACAAGAAACTTGACAACAAGAAACACGGTCCTTTCAAGATCAAGAAAATCATATCAAGCCACGCCTATGAATTGGAGCTTCCAAAAACCATGAGAATACACCCTGTGTTCCACAGCGATCTTCTTAGCCCATACAAAAAGGACGAGAACTTTCACAGAAACCAACCCCGACCACCGCCAATCACAACAGAAGAAGGAGAGGAAGAATACGAAGTGGAGAAAATTGTGGGATGGAAGGAAACAAAGGACGGGTTGTTCTACAGGGTTAGATGGAAGGGTTATGATGAAAAAGAAGACACAGAACAACGGGCAGAGGATTTTGGCCACCTTGGAGTAATAATGAGGAAGTTTTTGAAGGATTTCCCAAATGCCGCAACACCGTCAAACTACAAGACAAAAAGTATTAAAGGGAGGGCGGAACGGGACGACAACACAACTTGCAGAACTTGCTCACATTCCAACTCACTCTACACACTCAACACCCTAAACCTCTTTTGCACACTATGCCCGCCGTCACCCATGCCACTATTACCAACAACCTTGTCCGCGTTCTCGACGGGCCAGCCTTCCATACGGCCCGCGTCCTCGACTCGGGAGCAGCCCTCTACGTCTTCAAAAGGTCCCAGCAGAGTCCAGGGCGGCTTCAATTCCGTGCCTCCGACGACATCCTGCACTCCGACCTGGGAGAGTTCAAATGGGTCGGCAAAAAATGGCCAACGCGCATGCAACTCCAACAAAAGGACATCTACGTATGCCGAGGATGCACAGCCTTCCAGGTGTCCGAGGCCGTTCTGCTATCCATGCACAAGCTCGGGGTGGTCGAATGGGGACAAGAAGGAGCCTACAGCAGCGAAT
Source organism: Ceratobasidium sp. AG-K (assembly GCA_037039685.1). Classification (NCBI taxonomy): domain Eukaryota; kingdom Fungi; phylum Basidiomycota; class Agaricomycetes; order Cantharellales; family Ceratobasidiaceae; genus Ceratobasidium; species Ceratobasidium sp. AG-K. The sequence continues at coordinate 237,884 of JAWNGF010000015.1, read as the reverse complement.
GGGTTCCAGGATACGAAGGCCGCCCTCCTACTCTGAGGCCTTGATGGGGCAACACATGGGACAAGAACTTCGAAGCAGACTTGGCGGATTGGAGGATGGAGCAGGGACAATACCAAAGGGAGAAGTTTGAATGGAAGCCATTCTGGTGGCAGGAGAAGGAAGCGGACTTGTTGCGATGGAAGGAGGTCGAGCTGGTGTCGTGAGCTAGCTCACTCCATCGGACTCGCCTGTTGTCTCGCCCTCCTGTCTCCTTCTGTACGTTACGTTCTCGCTTCCGTTTGCCGCGTTGCCACCTTCTTGTGGTTACTCTGTTACATTGTGTAACGCGGCTGTGCTTTGTACGAGTCATGTCTGTTCATACAGCATGACTCACATGGACACTCCTGACTGGTAGACTGTATGACTCATGTGGCTGCGCCTTGTATGACTCGGCCACTTCTGGTATTTATATAGAGGACCAACAAGCCTGGTAACCCCAGCTTGTTTTGTCTCGTCAAAACATCCCTTTTGAGTGACACTTAGAACCACCCCTACCCTCAAGAGCCTACAGACACTTAAGTGTGTTGCGGTTCAAGAGGTCACTTAGGTCTTAGTGCCGTCCACTCTCCATCGCGGCTTGTCTTATAGCCACCAAGAAGAAGCTTACAACATTACAAAACAAGCTTAACAACACACAAACATGTCTATTCAAGAAGATGGAGGGTCACGTCCCTCATCTGTGATATCAACAAGGAGAGGACCCAGTCGGGCAGCAAGACCCACAGGATCACTAAACGAGCAAGATATTGCACAAACTCAAGCGGGAGGTCCTGCCCAATCACGCCCCCAAAGTCAAACATCGATGCCGGGAGCTTTTGGCATTCCTGACATGACAACAGTACAAGAGGAAGAACCCACTATCACGAATAGAGAACCAGGAGATCTCACAAACGACCCTACTCCAGCTGTAATTCGTATTCCAACTGCAACTCCAGGGCCATCACGTCCCTTATGGCCGCTAGGAAACAGAAGACAGTTTTTTCTCCCCAACCCGAAGCCCATGGGGGTGTATCGCTTGTCCCCATCAGACCCCCCCCCACACCACACGTTCCTAATGTCCCTACAGTTCCTCAAATTGGAGGAACCATCACCAACGCAGGACCAATTCCAGTGGCTTCCCAACCAGTCACACCGGTGATTCCAGCACCACCATATATCCCACAGGGTTACTCCGAGCAATCAGGCACGGTACAACAAGGCGCCGGAGATCCAGGGAGCTCAAGTTCAAGTTCCAGTTCTAGCGGCAGGACTGTAATCAGCAATTTAGATGACCTAGACGACCTTCTAGAAGGAAGACACAACGCTACCCTTAGGGTTATAGATGGAATGAGAGTCACTATAGATCAAAGGCTTAGTGGTCTAGAACAAGCCACTCAGGTTCTAGCAAACAACCAGCAAATCTTTAACAACTCCATCAACACCCTACAAGGAACCCTGACAGACATTCTAAACTCGGCAAGAAATGGCGAACATAATTCCTTTCTAGTCGGTCAAGACGTAACCCGCCTTCGAAATGAAGTTACCAACACCCAAGGACTAGTGAATAACGTACGCAAAGAACTCAACACTACCAGACAAGCACAACTCGAATGGAATGAGGCAGTCACACAAGGACTAGAAACCTTACGACAAGAGGGAGCCTCCTTCACTACCAAAATTACGGAAGTACAGCAAACCATCAACAATATGCGAGAAGAAATGGACGCAGCATCCCTGCACGGAATCCCCTCTAGGCGATCAAATTCTCCACCTCATCCAGACGCGGAATCTACCAGGATCGACGAATTAGAATTAAGAATCCAACGGCTAACCGAAAATCCAAACACCGGTAGTGGACCACGTCGTCCAAAAGTAACCCGTCCAGAAGCCTTTGACGGAAAGAAAGGGGAAGGTGCCAAAATGTTCATCACACAAATGGAAAGCTATTTTCTACGCCTAGGCGACCAATACACTTCCAGCGAAGAAAGGATCCGCGAAGCCCTAGCAAATTTCAAATCCGAGAACAAAGCTGCCACTCACTGGGCACAAGTACTCTTACGATCACTCAACCAAAGGGAAAACAACCAAAACCTTGCCTCATGGGAAAGTTTCAAGGCACACTTCATGGAACAGTTCAGCGACCCCAACAAAAAAGCGAAAGCCGAATCAGATATCCGAAAATGCAAGCAGAACAACTCTGTAGCAAAATATGCCTCGGAGTTCCGATATCTCCTGGTAGACGTAAATTGGGGACAGGAAGCTCTGATCAACCAATTCAAGGAAGGGTTGAAGTCAGAAGTCAAGACCGAACTAGCTCGCTTTGAACTGACCCTGATCAATGAAGATGGGACAGAACGAGAACTTTCCCTTGACCGGTGGATCTCAATCGCAATCTCTATTGACCAGAAATTGCAACAAATCAAGACCTCGACAGGGAAGAAGGCAGCCCAGCCAACCACCAACAGACAATCCTCTACAAAGCGGCTGCCTGACGAAGTATACAAAGCAAGGATAGCAACCAACCGCTGCCTGAAGTGCGGACAAGAAGGACACCGTTCATTCAAATGCCCGTCCAAGGAATGGATAACGACGGAACCTAGCGTTAAAGGAAGGGAGGCAACAATCATAGAAGACTCGGGAAAAGAAGGGGTCTCCCTCTAACTGTGTGTGGAGAGACCAAAAAACCGGCAACAGAAACAATGTACTTTAGAGCGACAAATGAATCTACCATTGTTTACGCAAACGTTGCCGGAATCACAGAAACTATCCCTACTCTCATCGATTCCGGAGCATCAAAGAACTTCTTGGACATCTTGTGGGCTCGATCCAACAACATTCCACTCATGGAACTTTCCACTCCTAGAAAAGTGATTGGCATCCAGGGGAAGGAACTCTCCCACCAAATACGCTTCAAAGCTAAGCTGGAACTAGAGGTAGAAGGAAGAACCTTCAAACAAGTCTTCTTCGCTATGCCTACTGGAGAAACTAAACTTATCTTGGGATTGGAATGGTTAGAGGAATCAAACCCTGTCATCGATTGGAAAACAAAGCACATATCATGGCGGACAGAACCCATTCAAGCAAGGACAGCCTCAATAGACGATCTGCCCGAGGAATTCAAGGAATTTGCCGACGTCTTCAGTGAAGAAAAATTCAAGAGAATCCCGGATCATCGTCCATATGACTGCGCCATCGACTTCAAGGAAGGAGCTGAACTTCCGAAACCAGCCAGACCTATCCCACTTTCTCCAGCAGAATCTATTGCTCTAAGAGAATACCTGGATGAAGAAATCGCGGTGGGAAAGATTCGACCAAGCAAATCACCCATTGCATCACCTTGTTTCTTTGTCAAAAAACCGATCGATCCAAAAAATCCAGGGGCAGTTCGCCAACTATGACTCTTTCAAGACCTCAGAGGGGTAAACGCCATTACAAAAGACGACAGATTCCCAATGCCCCTAATGGAAGACCTCCTGGATAAAATCAAGGACGCAAAGATTTTCTCCAAGATTGATCTACGCATGGGTTTCAACAATATCAGAATTAGGGAAGGCGACGAATGGAAGACAGCTTTCAGAACAAAGGAAGGACTGTTCGAATACGTCGTCATGCCTTTTGGGCTAAAAAATGCGCCCGCCATCTTCCAAAGATATATGAATCACATTTTCCATGATCTTATCGATATATGCGTCATAGTATACATTGACGACATCCTAGTCTTCTCTAAGGACAGAAGCCAACATACCGTGGATGTCAGAAAAGTACTGAAGATCTTGCTGGAGGAAAATCTTTTTGCAAAGCTTCCAAAATGCGAATTCTTCGTCACCAAATTGACATATACTGGACTCGGAATCAGCGATTCAGGCATCTCTATGGAGGAAGAAAAAGTAAGGGCAATAAAGGAATGGAAGGAACCAAGAACGGTCAAGCAAGTTCAAGCATTCCTAGGATTCGCAAATTTTTACCGAAGATTTGTACCAAATTTCAGCCGATTAGCAAAACCCCTGACAACCTTGACAAGAAAGGAGAACAAATGGGAATGGGGAAACGATCAGCAGGAAGCATTTTTGGCCCTAAAAACAGAAATCAGCAAGGAACCCACTCTACGACATCCAAACCCTGACAAACCGTTTTTCCTGGAAACAGACGCAAGTGGAGTAGCAATGGGAGCAATCTTGTCGCAAAGGCAAGACGATGGCTACCTGCACCCTATTGCTTTCCTTTCAAAGTCTTTCAATGAAGCTCAACTCAACTACGACGTCCATGATAAAGAACTTATGGCTATCGTAGAATCTTTAACACATTGGAGGCTATACCTTGAAGGAACAAGGGACCCTATCACCATCTACACCGATCATAGGAACCTACAATTCTGGAAGGAAGCAAGAACGTTCAACCGTCGACACGCAAGATGGCACCAATTGCTTGCTTCCTATAACTTTGACATCATATATTGCCCTGGCATCCTGTCATCAAAACCGGACCTGTTGTCAAGACGGTCAGACCATGAAGATATCCCGACGCCTGAACAAGTAATGATATCTGTTGAAAGGTTCAAAGGATTTATGGGACAAGTAGACACAAACATCATAGAGACTATCAAGGAGGCTCAGGAAACGGATGAAGGATTGACACAAATCAAAGAAATCTGCAAATCAAGGGAAACGCTACCAAGAGCCTTACAACACAGCGCAAAAGATTATGATTTCAAGGAGGGACTATTATGGTTCAAGGGAAGGATATACGTGCCAGAAGATAAGGAATCCAGACTGGCCATCATGCGAGTTCATCACGACTCAAAAATCGCAGGACATCAAGGACAGGCTAGAACTCTGGAACTAATAGCAAGAAGATACTTCTGGCCAGGAATGAAGCAAAGCATAAACAGATACGTGGAATCATGCGAGACCTGCCAACGGACAAAGGGATCGAAATCAATAGTCCCGATCAAGCCTCTGGAAATTCCAAAAGGACCGTGGGAAGACATAGCGTTTGACTTCGTAGCGAAGTTACCAAAATCCAGGGGATCGGATAGCATCTTAGTGGTGGTGGACCGATTCTCAAGAATGGCGCACTTCATACCCTGTAGAGAATCTCACACGGCAAGCGACCTTGCAAATCTTTTCATCACAAATGTTTGGAAACTGCACGGTTTTCCAAAGAGCACAATCTCAGACCAAGGGACTACTTTCAATTCCAAACTTATGAAAGCCATCTATGAGAAAATTGGAACTAGCCCAGGTTTCAGTACTGCCTACCACCCCCAAACAGATGGAATAACGGAGAGAATCAATCAATGGATGGAAGGCTGGCTACGATCGTTTGTCAACTACCGGCAGGATGATTGGGCGGACTTGTTACCAATTGCGGAATTTAGCTATAATCTACAGAAGCACCGCGTAACAGGTAGTTCCCCTTTCGAAATTGTCTACGGAAGGGAACCACTGTGGAACATCTCAACAGAAGAATCAGCGGTTCCAGAAGCAAACAACATCACAGGAAAATGGCGTAAAATCCGGGACGAAGCGATTGCATCAATGGAAACCCAAAGGCTCCCAGAAGAAGATCCGAAGAACAAGTACCAAGAAGGAGATCTAGTTTGGCTGTTGGGAAAGAACATTCAGACAAAGAGACCATCTAAGAAACTGGATAACAAAAAGCACGGGCCATTTGTTGTGAAGCGACAGATAGGGTCACACGCTTATGAGCTGGATTTACCGGCAACAATGAGGGTGCACCCTGTTTTCCACATTGATCTGCTGAGCCCTTACAAAGGAGACACTGAATTCAGCCGTAACCAACCCCGACCACCGCCGATCATAACGGAAGAAGGAGAGGAAGAATACGAAGTAGATAAGATTTTGGACTGGAAAGAGACAAAGGACGGTCTTTTTTACAGGGTCAGATGGAAGGGTTATGGAAGTGAAGAAGACACAGAACAAAGGGCGGAAGATTTTGGCCACCTTTCAAAGATCATCAAGGACCTTCTACGCCGACACCCCGAGGCTCCCACGCCATCTAACTACGCTCCAGGGAGGATAAAAGGCAGAGGCGGCGAAACCAGTAGTGTCACTTGCAAAATTTGCTACTATTCCAAGAAACACCCTCAACTCTATGCTCTAAATCTTTTTTGCCCTCTACGATGCCTGCTGTCACACATTCCACCATCACCAACAACCTCACCCGCGTCCTCGAAGGACCTGCCTTTGCCACGGCAAGGATTCTTGACTCCGGAGCTGCCCTCTACGTCTTCAAGAGGTCGCAACAAAGCTCTGGAAGGATGCACTTCAGGGCCTCGGACAACATCCTCCACTCAGACCTGGGGGAATTCCAGTGGGTCGGAAAAAAATGGCCAACATGCATGCAGCTGCTACGAAAGGACATATTCGTCTGCCGAGGGTGCGCCGCATTCCAGGTCTCGGAGGTTGTCCTCCTCTCCACCCACATGCTCGGAGTGGTCGAATGGGGACAAGAAGGAGCGTACTCGAGCGAGTGGGTACCAGGCTACGACGGAAGGCAGCCAACGCTCCGACCTAGATGGAACGACGCCTGGGACGCCAACTACGAGAAGGACCTAAGCGATTGGAGGATGGAAAGGGGCAGATACCAGAGGGAAAAAATCGAATGGGAACCTTACTGGTGGAGGAAGGAGGAGACGGACGTGTCGGCATGGAAGGAGGTAGAGCCCGATGTGCGACAGTGGGATGAGGAGTTTGTGGAGGCCCAGGAGAGGGTTTTGGACTGGTCCAAGGCAGACTGGATGAAGGAAGAAACTTGGGAGGAATGGGAGAGGTTCTCGGACGAACCGGGAAATACTGTTTTTAATCCCATCGACCTGACCTTGGAGGAGGAGGAGGGGCTGGAAGACTTTATGCTGAAGAAGGAAAGGGACTGTGCAGTACAGTAGGTCCGTTCAGGTCCCCCAAACGGACTCTAAAAGGGGAGTAATGTCGTGAGCTAGCTCACTCCATTGGACTCGCCCGTTGTCTTGCCCTCCTGTCTCCTTCTGTACGTTACGTTCTCGCTTCCGTTTGCCGCGTTGCCACCTTCTTGTGGTTACTCTGTTACATTGTGTAACATGGCTGTGCTTTGTATGAGTCATGTCTGTTCATACAGCATGACTCACATGGACACTCCTGACTGGTAGACTGTATGACTCATGTGGCTGCGCCTTGTATGACTCGGCCACTTCTGGTATTTATATAGAGGACCAACAAGCCTGGTAACCCCAGCTTGTTTTGTCTCGTCAAAACATCCCTTTTGAGTGACACTTAGAACCACCCCTACCCTCAAGAGCCTACAGACACTTAAGTGTGTTGCGGTTCAAGAGGTCACTTAGGTCTTAGTGCCGTCCACTCTCCATCGCGGCTTGTCTTATAGCCACCAAGAAGAAGCTTACGACAGCTGGACATACGACAATGGGACAAGGACCACGTGGATAAGCAGGAGAGGATCATGGACTGGTCCAAGGCAGACTGGACGGACAAGAAGACCTGGGAGAAGTGGGAGGAGTACTGTGATGAACCAGGTAACACTGTGTTCAACCCCATCGACCTCACGGAGGAAGAGGAGGACGAGCTTGACTCCCTGATCAAAAAGGTCAACAAGGACTGCTGGGTGCAGCAAATCGGCCCTTTTGGTTTCCCCTCAAGGACCTTAAAGGGGGAGTAATGTTGTGAGCCATGCTCTTGCCATCGGACTCGTCTGCGTCTCATCCTCTCTCGTTGTTTGTGTTTGTGTTTGTGTTTGTGTTTGTGTTTGTGTTTGTTCCTTCCCCTTGTTTTCCTGCCGCATTGCCACTTTCTTGTGGTTATGTGTTACACTGTGTAACGCGGCTGTGCTTTGTACGAGTCATGTCTGTTCATACAGCATGACTCACATGGACACTCCTGACTGGTCGTCTGTTATGACTCATGTGGCTATGCTGTATTTGACTTGGCCACTTCTTGAATATATATAGAGGACCAACAAGCCTGGTAACCCCAGCTTGTTTTGTCTCGTCAAAACATCCCCTTTGAGTGACACTTAGAACCACCCCTACCCTCAAGAGCCTACAGACACTTAAGTGTGTTGCGGTTCAAGAGGTCACTTAGGTCTTAGTGCCGCCCACTCCCCATTGCGGCTTGTCTCATAGCCACTAAGAAGAAGCTTACGACAATACCAACCCAAAGTATTATTAAGCGCTGACGCGGCCATCAAGTATATCTGTATGTGATTAGCTTTTGAGTGCATATAAATAGTTTTGTGTCTAATGGAAAGTGAATCTCCTGTAGCTTATCCGTTCACTCGTGGACAACCATCCGCGCGCTTTGCACGACCAAGTTGATAATACTGACTCAAAGCATCATCAAGCACCGACGCGGGTATAGAGTATATCTATATGTGATCGGTTTTTGGGCGCATATATATATAGGTCTGTGCATAACAGAGCGTAAACCAGCCAATAATTCAGCCTTCAGCTGAACCCCGGCACGGGATAACAATTGTCTGTGCGCTGTGCACGGCAAAAGTGATGATACTTCGCGTCGATATCATCAAGCGCCGACGCGGGCTTCGATTATGCTTACATGCAATTAGTTTCTTGGTGTATCAATATAGTTTTGTGTCTAACGGAGCGTAATATGCAAGTAGCTGATTTGAGCATTCTAGGATAATCATCCGCCCGCTTGACATGACAAAATTGATAATACTGACTTGAAGTATCATCAAGTGTTGACGCGGGCACCTAGCATACCAATATGCGATTGGTTTTCGGGTGGAGCTATACGGGTTGTGCCTAATGGAGCATGAAACAACCAAACCAGCAGCCTATAGCTTAATCCGAGTGCACGATGATAATCATCCGCACGCTTTGCACGGCGAAAATGATAATACTGCACCAAGGTATCATCAAGCGCCGACGCGGGCATCGAGTATGCCTGCGGGCGATTAGTTTCCGAGTTCATTTATATAATTTGTGTGCCTAATTTGTATGCAACACGTACCAATCAATCCAGCGGCCCAAAGATAATCGTGCGTGCGCTTTGCACGGCAAAAACGATCATACTGGCTCGGAGTATCCTTAAGCGTCGACGCGGACATTGGACGTACCTACATGCGACTAGTTTTCGGGCGTACTTTTATATCTTACATTTCTAATAGAGCGAGTCTGAGCCGTAGTATACCGGTCCTCGGCGTGGTATAATCAGTCTCTGTGGACACCTGGCGCATGATCATACCGTGAGCATACACCTGGCTTTATTACCCGGTTGTACGTACGCCCTAATGCACGAGCAAATCATGTTTAAATGGTCGGTATGTATTATGCAGTGATCATACCTGAGCGGGTATGATCTATAACTGTGGTATGGCGAAGATGCGGAGGAGGTGAGGGAAGGTCCGGTCGGCGGCGGGCCCACGACTGGGCCCCTTCGCCGCTGACACCCTACCTACAGTGATTATGCAAAGCTGCAGGCGAGTTGGCGGCGATACGTACCGTGATTATACTCAAATAAATGAGGGCCTCTACCTTGATTATACAATACTTCTTACTGTAGCAGGTGCATGTCTAGGATTTATGAGTAAGTTACCATCAGGAACCAATCCAATCTGACTCACATTTCGCTCAGATGTTCCGTCACCCAATCCATAGAGCCGTCACGATCGTCCTCTGTGATAAACCGGCAAAGGGAGCACCAGTACTGGTTTGGAGTTTGATCTGCAGGGAGATGATCGGCAGTCAATGCTGCGACCTCCTCAGGGGACAGATGCCGCACGAGTGGTCTGGGATCCGTTGCGGGTTGCAGATGGTGGTGGTAACAGAGGGTCGCGGGGTATGTATGCTTGACCGCAAAGATTGCGTATTTGCTCTTGTCGCTCTCCTGACGAGACTCTGAATAACGGTAATGCCTGACCTAAAATAACCGGCGGTAAGTATTTGGTAAATCCATAAAGAAACTATGAGTGCTACATACAAGGTCATCCCAAGATTGTGGCCGAGAATCCTTGCAACGCCCGCATACAAATACTTTTCCCATCGCCCACAACTCAATATATGCTGCGTCCGGCATGTTGATCTCCTGAAGCAGGAGTTGGACGAGCCTCACTCCTCCTGTGTAACAACCAAATTGTTCCACCAAAGGAACGTCGCCAGATTTTTTCCCGGAATCCATGCTCTTCGTGTATCCCCAGTGGTGAGCGGAAACGATAGATGGAAAATGTTCCGGGGAGGCATAAGTTTCGTATATCCGGTGATCCTCGTCCGATACTGGACGGCGGGTATCAAACTCGGCTCTCGCCCTTGGACTTAATGACATGAAAATGGTATCCGCCCGAAGCAAGAAGCGAGTGTGGTCCGGGAGTTTCCGAGTAAGTTCCGTACTCCCTCGAATCTAAACGGCATGTTTAAGCGACAACAACGATAGGCGGCATGGGAATGCTTACGGTGACAATTGTGTCTTTGTTTGGTCGCCGGCGTCTGCAGTTGTCGGAGGTTGCGATATGTCGTTCGACAAGCTGGCGTTCGATCCCGCACCTCCATTTAAACAACTTATCCTGCACTTGATCGCGACAGGAAATAAACAGCTCTTCGAGCTGCTCGATGCTGATATCCTGTTCATGAATCGACTTGAGACAATCCCATTCTAGGGCGATATTAGTTTCCGGAAACGGGCCCTGGAAATGAAGAATTATCTGTAGAAATGAGAATGTAGATATACAACAGAATGTATCTACAATCCTTAGCGCAGCCCGAGTAATGAGACAAATGAATATATTGGCTATTGGACAACTACATCGTACCAGCTCTTTATATACACGGGTGAAAACCAAAACAAGCGTAAGCAATGTACGCATACGCTGGTCTCGATTGTACAGGAATGTTCTATGTGTATATACATGTAAATAATAGATTTCAACACTCCCCCTCAATCGAGCGAGCGTACACACTCAACAAAATGAGCTAAACATTGGGAACTTCAGTATACACAAAAATCAATTTCAATTCCAAAGGTAATCATCCTCATCCATGAAAAGTTGTTGGCCCATAATGGATCCAACCAGATAAGCGAATCGAGGAGTTGGTAGTGCCTTGGTGAAGGCATCGGCTAAGTTGTCTTGAGTAGGTACGTATACCATTCGAATATTGCCGTTGTTGATTGCATCACGTACAAAGTGATGGCGGATGTCGATGTGCTTTGATCGAGCATGGTATTGCGACTCGGTCGTAAGTGTGAGTGCAGCAAGGTTGTCGGATGCGATCGTCGTTGGGTCATTGGATGTGAGGCAGAGTTCTGAAAAGAACTGTCGGAGCCATAAAGCTTGAGTACTGGCCTGAGAGATTGCCATATACTCGGCCTCCATAGTCGAAAGGGCAACCGTGGCCTGTTTCTTGGCGCTCCAAGAGACTGCTGTACCTCCGACAAGGAAAACGGACCCGGAAATCGATTTGCGATCGATAGCGTTGGATCCCCAGTCAGCATCCGAGTAACCTAGTTCGCCAATGTTGGCACTACCATCCGATTGATAAGTGAGACCCATGTAAGATGTTCCCTTGAGATAACGAAAGACACGCTTTACAGCGGTAACGTGGGCAGGCCCAAAGCAACTCGAAAATTGCGACAGGTATGTCACAGCGAATGCGATGTCGGGGCGAGTGCAAAGCGCCGCATACATGAGCTTTCCGACCATGGTAGCATAGGGGTAATCGGGGGGCTGTCCTTCGTGCTTCGCAAGGACAGTGGTCGGGCTGATCGGCGTGTCAGCAGGATAGGCATTGATGAGGCCAGCTTGTTCGACGATTGAGTCGATGTATGCGGTCTGCTTAAGCACTAGAATGCGCTTAGAGCGTTCGCGCTCGATCTGCATGCCTAGAAAGTGTCGTACAGGCCCTAAGTCGCGCATATCAAACGTTGCAAGCAGTTCGCGGATGACGTTATTGGTATCTAGGGGTGTAGTGATGACAAGCAAGTCGTCGATGTGTACAGCAATGATAGAAACCTGTAAGATACCAAGAGCAGTGCTCATGCAAGTGTAGATGCACGAGTCTGTAAGCAATGGGTGGTAGCCTATCGCGTGTAGCTTGCCGTCGAGGGTGCGGTTCCAGGATCGACCGGATTGCTTAAGGCCATAGAGTGATTGGCGGAGACGAAGGATGTGGTCGCTGCCGTCCGAGAAGTATGGGATTTGTTCCATGTAGAGCTCTTCCGCAAGCTCTGCGTGTAGGAATGCAGATACAACATCGAGTTGTCGAATGTCCCAATTGAAATGATTGGCAAGGGCGAGGAGAATGCGAATAGCCTCAAGGCGCACGAGAGGGGCATAAGTGTCTTCATAGTCTTGCCCAGGCTTCTGAGTATAACCCTTGGCAACTACTCTTGATTTATGGCGTGAAATCTTGCCAGTCTCGTCGCGTTTGCGTTGCATAACCCACTGGCAGCCTATAACGTTGGTTCCTGGCGGCGGACGGGGTACGAGTTCGAAGACCTTGAGTCGAATGAGGTTGGCAACCTCAGCAGCCGTTGCCTTGCGCCATTCTTCAGCATCAGGTGATTGGAGAGCTTGAGCAACAGTTGGCGTGTCTTCGCTGTTGGCAGCATGACTAGCGAACACCTGGTCGCCAATGCAAGTGTCGAAGGAGATTTCTTCAGCGGGCAAGTCATCAAGTACGCGAGAGGGCGTCAAAGGCGGCGTCAGAGGCAGAGGAACAGGAATAGGCAAGTGGAAAGGTTTGGGAGGGTCGTAAGAACGAATATGAACGTTGTCAAGAGAGGTTTCAAGTTCAGGGAGTTCGGCGATCGATTCTGTGCTTGCTTCCGATGGAGGATAGGCGAGTACGAGTGTTGGAAGATCAGCATATAGGTCGTGCCAATCGTCAGCGCAAAAGCTTGCTGTCTCGCCTTGCGGTTTAGGCTCTTCCTGGCCTTCGATCTTGATCGTTATACCGCCTCGTTCTTTCTCCAGCGAGATTGCAGGTGCATTCGGATTGCTCCGACGAGTCTGGATGCCTTGGCGCATACTGTATGCATTTAGGCGTTCGAGTGACCGCGTAGTGGACGGGCGGGGAACACAAGGCATGAGAGTGCGAGTAGATGAAGATTTGAGAACAGGTGCGCTTTCAGTCTTTGGCTTGGGAGAGGGAGCTGAATGCGCTGGCTTTTGCTCCTGTTTTGTCTCTCCTTTTATACCGTTTTGCTGCTCCGTTTTCTCTGTTTTAATTTCGCTTTCTCCCCCTGTTTTTGCCATTTCTACTGGTCGTTTCGCCATGCTGTCTTCTTCCTTCCTTTCCTCCCCCTCAGCAGGTGGAACGACCGGTTCACCCAGTTCTAAGTCGCCTGACTGATCACCTGATACCTCGGAAAACCTCGGAAAGGTGATATTCCATGAGTGTAGTATCTTGGGTATGCCTTTCTTGTAGTAGCGCCAACTCTTGCCTTGGTAATCGGAAATTCCTGTAAATATTGCCTTGAATGTTTTTGGATCGAGTTTTGATCGTTCTCCTTGATTGAGTACATAACATATCGTTCCCCAAGGGCGAAGAATACTAATATTTGGTCGTTTCCCCCAGAATGACTCGTATGGGGTCAGCTGATATTGCCCGTGTACTTGGGTAGGTGTTCTGTTCTTCAGATAGCACGCATATGCGACTGCTTCATTCCATAGGAATAGAGGTGCATTAGCTTCGATTAACATTGCTCGAGCCTTCTCGACAAGTGTTCGATTCAATCTTTCGGCGATTCCGTTTTGTGGAGACGAGTATGGAGCTATTGTCTCCATTATTGTTCCTTTCTTTGCTGCATGGTCCTTCCAATCCTTGTTCACAAATTCGCCTCCATTATCGAATCGTATTCTCTTGATATTCTTGTCTTTTTGGGTGTTAACCATCGCCTCAAATGCTTTGTATTCATTGAGTGTTTCGTCCTTGTGTCTAAGAAAGCCTAGACGTGTAAAACGAGTCGCTACATCTGTGAATGAGACATAGTATCGATATTTGCCTATGGAGGCAACTTTGGATGGTCCCCAGACGTCGGTAACTACTAATTCGCCTATTTCCTTGATTTCCGACTTCGATTCCTTTGGGAGCGGCCTTGTATGCGCCTTGGCTTGAATGCATGTTTCGCATTCGAAGTCTAGTCCCTCTGGACTGTCTGCTACTTCCATTCCTTCTACTGCGTTCATTCGCTCTAGCCTCTGCAAAGTTTGCGCTCCAATATGGCCCAGTATCTTGTGCCAATCGAACCAGGTTCGTCCCGTCTGTTTGTGTAGGACGATTTCGTTGCTTTTGTTCGATTTTTCAGGTTGTATGCGCTGTGTTTGGCAGTTCATATGCCATAGGCTTCCGTTGGATCGCTCCGAGGACTTCTGTCCAGTCGCTATTCTCTTTCCATCCTTGTTTGCTATTGTGAGTGTTTGTCCATCCATGTTAACATGATAGCCTTCGTCAGTGACGAGTGAAAGGCTAATTAGGTTTGTCGGACATGTGGGCACGTGAGCAACATTTTGTAACGTAATGTTGGTGTACTCGGTTCCTTGTTTATTGAGGACGCTTCGTAAGTTTATTGTTCCTCGACCTAAAATTGGTTCTCTTCCAGTTACGCCAGTTACAGTGCCTGTGGAAGGTCTATATTCGGTAAATGCGTCCCGATCTCGTGCGATGTGAGTGGTAGTGCCACTGTCGGCAATCCAGGCCTCTGATGATCGGCTAATCATCGCTGTTTCATCAAGTGCGGCTGTAAATGCGTAGTTCTCGTCCTCCGGGGTGGAATCGGCGGCTATATGCGCTCGGTTAGGGTGTTGTTTGTTCCGAGGAGGTCTGTTGTATCGTTTGTTTTGCTGTTGTCCTTTGTGGTGCTGATTGTTTGCGTTATTCTTATGCGCTCCACCTCCCGGTTGCCGACATTCAGCAGCCCAGTGACCCGTGCGGCCACAGTTATTGCATTTGGTGTTCGATTTATCGATCGATCGTGTATTCGGACGTAGTGGGAATGTATTTGACTTGAACTTGTTGTTCCCAGGCTTGTTATTGCCATAAAAGGCTGTGTGTGCATCGTTTTTAGTATTTCTTCTGTGAGCTTCGGCCATAATTCTTGCTCGTAAATCGCTAATCTGATTTGCTTGTATGTTTGCGTTCGTCCGATCGAATTGGAAGCTTATTGATTGCGTGAATGTGTCCCATGACTCGGGAAGGCTGGCTACAAGTGTTGTAATGAAATCGATCTCGGTACAGGAGCCGGGATCAATATCATTGATCTGCTAGAACCAGTCGCGCATCTTGCGGACATGTTCCTCGATATCGTCATTCTCGTTCATCCGCTGACTGAAGAAGCGGCGGCGTAGTCCAATGAGCCCGATTGTCCCTTGGACTTGGAATGTTGATGATAAGAGCTCCCACGCGTCAGCTGATCGTGTGCAGCCTTGTATATGCGTGAGCACATGGCCATCGACCCGTAAACGGATGTGCGATAGCGCCTTGCGGTCCAGTTTGACCCATTCGGTAAATGTACCATTATCGTGCATTTCAACGATTTCAGATGGCTGATTTCCTTCATCATCCTTGGGCGGTGTCACCGTGACTTGTAGTCGGTCAGGTGGGCATTCTTTGCTTCGATTCACGTATTGATATAGATCTAAATCGGTCAGTATATCTTCCATTTGGATTCTCCAAACGTTATAGTTCTCAGTGCCACGCAGAGGGGCAATGCGGTGTAGGCTTGTGCTACCCGAGCTAGAAGTCGTCGCTTCTGCCATGGTTTCGGCTGTATCGATGCTAAGCGGCCAATAATCGATGATCTAGGTTAGTAGCCTTCTGCAGGGCTCATAACCTGTAGAAATGAGAATGTAGATATACAACAGAATGTATCTACAATCCTTAGCGCAGCCCGAGTAATGAGACAAATGAATATATTGGCTATTGGACAACTACATCGTACCAGCTCTTTATATACACGGGTTAAAACCAAAACAAGCGTAAGCAATGTACGCGTACGCTGGTCTCGATTGTACAGGAATGTTCTATGTGTATATACATGTAAATAATAGATTTCAACATTATCTTCTCCAGAGCGGTGGCATCGAGGTCGAGGCATGCGAGGACGGATTGATATGGGCTCGTGTCCTTCTTGAATTGACCAAGCAGCTCATGCAGGCGCTGTCTCCGACAAAATCCATCAGCCCGTTTCTTGGCTCGGACCAGCTCGACTTGATTTGCTTCCAGGAGCCGTATAAGCTGAGGTTGAATGGATTTCCATGCTACAGATCAAGCGTTAGACGTCACAGGTGGCCGTCGCACGAGATAGCACAAGACATACTGCTTTCAGACAGGGGCGCTGTAATATCCACAAGCGACCTCCACTCTTTCCCATTTTCGCCGCTCATAGCGAATTCTGCGTCTTTCCAGCCGAGAGCTCTTAGACGCTTATGGATCCTGCACAACGTTGTCATAATTGAAGGGGGGAAGGCATTAAAAACTTACTCTGTTCGTCTCTTGTCCTTTGCTCTGTATAGTTCGTCTGAGCGTGCGGCTGTAATATTGTCTAGGTACTTCTGCATCGCCCTCGCCTCCTATATTGCCAATTGAGCATTATCGCGCACGAATCGTGTGAGACAAACCTCGTAACGAATGTTCAATTCAGCCAGCGCTTTAGTATCCCATGCCGCTAAGCCCTCTTTATCTCCGGCAAGGAGAAACGCTCGCCGTGCATCCCGCACTCGGGCTGAATCTTCTCGAAGACAGAAAGAGTTGAAGTCCATAATTGTGCATTTCATTTTTGGTTTGATGACTAGATCCGCCAGTCCGGTTGTGAGAGGGGATATGTAAATGCAATAAACCTACCGTGAGATTTCGGGACAAGCCGCTCATCGTCACCACCCCAAAACACCCTGCGGCCTGCAGCCATGATCCTATTAAATGTGTCTTTTAATTGAAGGCGGCGCCCAGGCACGCGTATCATACTTGTTCTCATTGTCGCGGCATGTCGCACAAAGCCGAGCACGCAGGTATGGGTCAGGTCGCCCCGGGGCATATCGTGCGCAGATCTTTCAATTTTAGGATTAGGAAGCAGGCAAGTGTAGACTCGAAGTAATGCCACTCACAGTACATATCTTAGTGAACAAAAGCGCCGCATACTGTGGTTCACTCATCCCTTTTGGACAAGGAGGAAGTCCTGGGATATTACTTTGGGCACTGCGCCAAGTCGAGGCTGCTGAGCGATGAAGCAAGACTTTGCGAAAGGATTTGCTGGTTCGGATCAACGCTAGTAGATCTTCAGGGGTTAACTGGATCGCAATCTGCGGTTGAAGTATGGGTCAATCCCCACCATGAATCTAGATTGCACACTCACCTCAGTGAACAGTTCGAGCGACAATTTCAGAATGATGGGCGAGCCACGATATACTCGCGTGTATTGAATAGCAGTCTTGGAGGATACCGGCTGCGTGCGGACACGCTTCGCGTCGGGTAGAGAGAGATTCTTATTCATGAAATGAGCACCCTGGGTACCCGTCCCGTCAGCCCCAAGACAGGTGAATAGCATCAAATGCAGCATACCAGTAATCCGTTTGCTTGTTCTGCGGGAATGTAGCAAAAGCGACTGCGGGAACGAAGATCACAAGTTTGTGTGGGTTGCTTGAGGAGAGCGGCAAAAAATTACAGTCGAGGTTCGGTTTGTTGTTGTTGACGTTGGATGGAGTTCGACTGCGTGCCTAGGCGCGAAATGAATGAGCATCATTGTCTTGGTAAGCAAGACCCTGTTCATCATGTGGGTTTTGACACTTCGCGAATCAGCTGGACAAATCGGGACATAAAAGACCTAAATTGGGTTGCGTTACAATGATTTCACAAACGATAAATTCAAACTCGAACTTATGGAGAGCCGCTCAAGTCACCCTAACCTGTGTTCACGGGACCCCTGTGAAACTCTTGACCAAGTGTCCAAATTTGTAGATGCGTTCAAATCTATCCGAGGGCTTTGCCTAATGTTCGCCGGTTGAAGATTAACTCCTCTCTCTCAGGACCGAGATTAGATTCAATGTTACAACGATGCTTTTCCTCAGCCTTTCGAGCGTGATCCGGTAATCGCTTCAGTTATGATACTTGATATGAGGTTGATCGTTCATGAGTACATGATTTTTTTTACTCACACTGCGTTAGAGGGCGGCCCTGGCTTCCTGGGTAAATATAGAAGTCTGCTTGAAAGCTCTCTTGCTCAACCTTAGTATATGCGTTGAAGGAGTTGTTTTGTTGATCCTTAGTCATCTTGATGCACTCAGACACAATTAAGTATATCGGGCCATCCATTCTAACTTTCCGATATTTTGTGGGCGCTCTGAGTGATCCTGTGACCTGTAGAACAAGGCGTTCAACAATTATCTTCACAAAATCTAACAAGGCTAAATAGAAGCTACGTGCGAGGGAAGCCAGTGACGCAATCCTATAAAGCCGAACAGACACAAACATCTCTTGGCGGGGTGTGTCTCATCGCCATAGCGGAAGTAAGGTAACTGTATTGAGCATTCTAATTAATAGGCCAATGCGATTACACGCATGCGCGAAATAATCCAATAGGTCCTACATTGACGTTCCGGGACGCAAAATGAGGCTGGTAGGAGGGATTGCTCGTACATTCCGTCCTCGGTGGCAGTGGATCGCATCAGGCAGACAGCTGATAGTCGGCATGCCCGGCATTCGCCTCGGCAGTGCTGTGCATGTCTAAATCTCCAAGTGAGCCGGTTGGCGGAATAAGCGCGGCCGCGTAATTTCAACTAGTAGCGTTGTATCTGCAAGTCTGCCAGTGAGATAGACGGCCCGCACCCTTTCGGCGTAGTCGCGACTGGTAGGTCAAGCAGAGTGGACCAGTAGTGCGTGAGATTGGTTTCAGTAGTATGTGATTCCCCAAGCAATATGTCTAGCATGATACCAACAGCATTGAGCGTAAATCGATATAGTGAGGAAAACGGCTGGCAAGCTTATCAGTCCACCGGAAGTACCAGATTAATACGACTGGTTTGCCCTCTGATCACCCAAATAAGTCATGTGTGTCAATACCATTCCATTCGATGCGCCAAGCGGGCAGAATATCAACGCTAGAGGGTTCACATTCAATACTGTTGTTTCGAGGTTGGCGGGTATCGGCTAATTGTTGTGGTGGTTATGAGGAATTGTCCGAGCGGCGGCGCTTACCACAATCCACGACCGTCCCAACCATGACATCACCACCCTTCGCCTCGAGTAGTTGGATAAATTTATCTCAACGCGTAAGTTTACGTTCAACTTCTCGGTATTTGTAATACGTCCGAAAGCGCCATCGATCTCCTAGTCAGGCTGCTCGCTCACTACTATTCGTCTGTGGTGGTACGATACGCTTATCAGCACTAAGACACTACCGTAATATCCCCACAGTTTCAATTGAATGCTCCTGAAGATCACGGCATGATACCAATTTTGGGGTTCTAAAGTCGGTACCGATTGATCTACCCCGCAGTGGACAAATACCGAGCGATGAAGTACGAGCGACTTGCCACTCACGAACAGGCTCTACCGTGGCCCTCAGGTACTTATTTCATTCAACCGGTGCGCGAGGCTCTACGTATTACTCGTTCGATTCATTCCGTCTGCTCTTGGTGCAGTACATTTCAACCGATGGTCCACAGCGCTATTGAAACTCACCGGAGCGCGCCGGCTATTTGCATATTGATGATATCAATGCTTCTTTTCTTATACAGTTCGGCAGGCCAAGGTGTCAAGGAACCAAGGCGGCAATGCCGACGTCTCAGCACTGCACTCGATAGAACATAAAGGGTGCGGCTCCGGGCGAGCCAAGAGCTCACACCCCGCCTTGATACTCACACACGCTCCTTAACCATCCACACTCTTTGGATCATGCACGCCTTCAACTTGACCAGCATCCTCTTGTTCTTGCTATCATTCACGTTCCTGAGCTCGGCATCCCCCACACAACCGCATTCTTCAGAGCTTTCCTCTCGAGATAATTCGGCTCAACGAGTGCTTGCCCAATTAAATATGTTGGAGGCTCAGGTTTCGAGCCCGGCTAAACTTTTGGCCGAATGCACTTCGACCTCAGACGTCAGCGCCTACATCGGCGTGATTATCGAGCATATTCAATCTTCCGCTGAAGCTGTAGCGGCGATCGAATCCGATATTCAGACCAGTGATGGGACCAAGAGGGAGATTGCTGCCAAGGTTGCCTCGATTATTGCTGTAAGTTTTCGTGTTTAATCAACTTTAACGTTATTGTACTGACACTTCTTGAAGTTAATTGTTCAAGCGTGCTTGGAAGTATCGCTCAAACTTGGCTGGACCGTAGTCCTCGCCCTCTGCTCGAAGCTAGACATCTGCATACACTCGTTGTTGGTCAATCTAAACGCGTGCGTTGAGGGCGTCGTCTTACTGGTCGCCGAAACGTGAGCCGCTCGACTAGTTTCATCGAACTTTACTAATCAGCTGTCCTGTTAGTGTGGCGGCTACATGTGCGGACATCTTCGTTAGCCTACATTTGCATCTCTGCCTGAGCCTTCTGGCCATCCCTGGGCTATAGACTAGTGTTTTGATCGATATTTTATTGTATTTATAGACTTGGGCACTCCGTCGTAGACTTTATAATTTATACATACAATACAATTCTCATTCATACCATTGAACTCCCACATTAGCGTCGACTATTGCTGTGTATTGGCTTTAGTGAGAGGTAGGCGGGGTGACGCATGGGCGAGCATGACCCGTGCACCGCCGTTTGGGCCCCAAGGAAAGTCCAAGGGAGATCTTACCCGTTGCGACAATCGAGCTCGTTGATCATTAATACCGAAGCAGAAAATCAGTGCTAAAATCGACGGCAGGGTGTTGATTCCCCACGGCGGCAAATGCAATGACCATTAGCAATTGGCGATTGCGTCCAGCTCAAATTAGGTTGGTCATCTGGGCGCTTGGGGGTCTCCGGACGTGAACCTCGACCATCAGTTCCACTGTACCACCGAACGCTCAAGTCACTACGCGCAACAACTCCGAACAATGTCTTTTCGAACATACTCCTGTACAGTGATGAATGCCAGCTCCGTGCCAACATAACAGCACATGGAAAAAAATAGGTACCCGCCTAATCAAAGGTCACAAGTGGTTGGTTAATCAGGAAGAACGGTGCCACAGTGTGTTTCTAGACCTGCATAACGTGATTAATTGTGCATCGCGTCGATCAATTCCTTTCCGAGCCGCGTGATCAGCTCTAGCTGACAGCTTCCCCGCAACATGAAACGCTGAGTCGAGGGTCTGCAAATCATTCGCCATTTGCGGGTCTGCGCTATTACTAGTTGGTGAGTTTTGCTCATAGGTTAACGGAATAACGAGAGTGCTAAGCTGAGAACACATTCACAGAGAGGCCGTGGGCGAGCGGAACAACTGCGTGAAAGAGCCTGGACCAGGCATTTGTAACAGCTATCTCTTGGGCTGTCCGACAATTTCATTTTGGTGTCACCGGTGCTTCTTTCCTTTTGCGAGTCTCCGCGAAGCCTAGAAGTCACAAGTCGCCCGACGCCTATCGAAATCTCAGCGTCGCGCCTGCCTATAAAAGCAGACCTACGACGCCCAGCAGTTCATCAACCACTCACCTCTCTTACCACCTCACTACCGCCTTTCCTACACTTTATTATCTTGCCATGCATCCCTTTAGCCGCATCGTCACCGTGCTCTTGATCTTTCTATCCTTCTCTCTCTTTGCGTCCGCACAGCACACCGCTCACGACTCCTCCAACCTCGCCATTCGTGACGAATCATGTGGCCAAGATGTTCTCCACCTCCTCGCCGGCCTGCACGCGGAAATACAAACCCACGCTACGGTCCTCGCAGGGTGCAACACTGTCACGGAGGCTGCTGCCGAGGTCGCAGTGATTGCTGGTCATGTGGAATCATGTGCGGCGGCGATCCTTACTGTCGGCACCAAGCTTCAAGTCGAAGCCTCTCTCAAGACTGAGATCGTCACCAAGGTCGTTGCTATCATCTCCGTAAGTGGTCGGATTTCCCTTCTCCGACCTCACTAACGCGCACTTTCCCAGCTGATCCTCCATGCATGCTTGGAACTCTCCCTCAAGCTTGGCTTGAAAGTTGTGCTTGCTAGCTTTTCCCAGCTCGACCTTTGCTTGAAGCTCTTGCTCGTCAACCTCGGCACCTGCATCGAGGGCATCGTCGCACCCATTGCCAAGCTGTGAGTTTCACTCCAATACTTAACCAGATTGAACTAAGGGGATTTCTTAGTGTTGTCGCCACATGCGCCGATATCCTCGTTACCCTCAGCTTCAAGCTCTGCTTGAGTGTCTTGGGATCGAGCGCCAACTAGGTTTTCGATCGTCGCACACTTAGCAGTGGAGCAGTTGATTTTTTTAGACTCGGGGTTTCAGGCGTAGATTTGGTCATACATTGGTTTAATACAATTTTGCATTGTCCCCGACCCGCTTGCCATAAAAGAGGTCCAATCGTTACTTCCATCTCAACTGTGTTTTAATCCATCGGATTATCCCACCTGCTGGTGACTCTTTCTCCCTAACTGGCTATTCCATTATCCCACCTGCAAGTTGTTCAGGGCCCTTTTGCCCCTGCTTGTCGTGGTTTCCACCGCCTACATAAGCGGTAGAAAAAATGTAGCGCAGCAGTTCCTCAGCCTCCTAAAACACTCCCTTCAAATTCCATTCACACAGGCCAGTGTGGTAGAACTGACCTTGCTTCGCACTAGCAACTCCTCGGTCCCCGTGCGTCCCCATTCTGCGAGTCCTTGGCTGTCACCGCAAGCTTGGAACTGAGCACGTAGGCGAACTACTTCTTTCGCTTCTCGTCGTACACAGAACAAGGGAGATCTTATCTTCTTGGGTTCTGGGAATCATGTAAGAGCTAGCAAGTCGAATCAGTAATAATTGCGTGGTTGTGTCCTGGTACCTCACATTGCGTCTGAGTGACAAATCGGTGCTCTGTTCGAACAGGGAACGACAATTGTTCGAGTCTGGTAGTGTAATTCTGAGGCGGAGGGCAGTGGAATCTCCAAGGCCTGGAACTTACTTTGACATATGGCACGATGCGCACAGCCTCGAACGGATATATGCGTCTGGCTGCGCGGTTGTTGGCACGCCATGCAACTTCAACTTAAAACCACCTAGTAATTGTCGGGATAGAGGTGTCAAAATGTCCACTAACCGTACAGTTTTCGAAAATAGCAGTGCTGCCTATCTTAGTTCGGACATTCCGCTCGCACATGGAGGAAGACCAAGTACGTTGCTTAGGGCTTGCTGCCAGATGTGAACGGCTGACCGACGAAGTAGTAGTCCGCGGAAGAATTTATTGGTACTGACGAGAGAGATTAAATCTCCAGAGCATATGCAATGCGCTATCTATTGGCAGTGACTGGTTATTGCCATGGCTGCTTCAAGGCGGTCTGACGCAGCTCCAGTAATATTTCTGTTGGTATTTTCAAGATTCTTCCTGATGAGCCTTGCCGGTTTGGCGCATAAAATTGACACTGCGGTTTTGACCCTGCTGAATTGTGGGTCCACCTCGATCTGCGCAATCGATCAGCCTTTTCCCCAAGGCCCGGGTGGTTGTCCATAATTAGGCCTGACGGGTCGCTGATTCAAGCTCTCTGATGCAATAGGGGAACGTGAGGCACTATATGCTAATTGTTATTTACGATGAGCGCTTTTGTGGGTTTGCCTCGTACTCGGGTGGTGGCGACTGGGAATTGAGGCGCCAATATCTTCGGGATTAGAAATAGGCCGTAAGCGCCACATGTGCAGTTATTCCTGAAGTATTAATCCTTATTCAACCCGTGCTCGATGAACGACGAGGGAATACACGACAAGGTCGTGTCCTGGCTTATGTGATCACGCGGGAAATAGCGGAGCGGCCGCCCAAAGGAAACGGAGTGGAATTGGCCGAGATACGAGCAAAGCGCGAGGGTGGGTGGGCCATCCGAGCGCTTACTACAAATACATCAAAGCGTGAACGAAAAATAGTAGTAGCGAGAGCAACAGAGAGCACAGCGAAAAAACGGAAAAACTTAAGTCCGTCAAAAACAAATACGAAAAGGTAGAGCCGTAGCGAAGTAGCATGAAGGTGAAGCGTCACCGTTTTTTGGGGTCCGAGCATGAGAGGAGAAGCGTCCGTGAAGAAGAGTCGGAAAGGTTTTAAGTCTGAGAAAGAGAAAAGTAAGAAAAAATAGAGAAAAACAAATGGACGAGAAGGCATAAGAGACAAAAAGGCCAGAGACCTAGGGAGAGGAGAGGCGGGTAACGCGAGAAAAATGAAAACAACGCCAGCGGGCGAGCGGGGCATTCCTTGAATGCCCCCCTTCATTTTTCTATGCGCGTCGGTGAGTCGGTGTTTGTATGCGACAAACGGACACATACCGCCAGCCATCCCAATGCGAGGTCCCAACTTCCAAAAAAGCATCATGCACGGCCGTGCGCTTAATGGCAGTATCGCATTAGGATAGATGACGATCTGCGCGAAGGGTTCGGACGTCAGGAAGCGTCCTGGTCAGCTGGGAGAAGCGTCTCACCTGAGCAAATACGGAAAGTGACCGAACGCGGCGGTGATGAACGGCTGGCGAGCCGAGAATGGTGCCTGCGGGCGGGAGGTAAGCACGCGGGCGGGCATACAACGAGGAAAGCGCGCGGCGCTAAAGCTCTTCGAAAGGTCTCACACGCGTAGAACCCGCGAGATTACATCAAACAAGGATTTATTATATTTACAGACATGGGAACTTCGTCATAGACTGTATATCTTAAACATACAATGCAGTACAACTCTCATTCATACATTTTTGTACTCACTGCTTGACCGCCAAAATTAGTACCATATTGTCATTATTGATACATAGGTGGGGTAGCATGTAGATAAGTGTGATCCATGCACCACAGCATGGAGCCCGTAGTGGTCGGATGCATGTATGCAAACTCGTATTACCAAGATGTTCTCCATGATCTCAGCGACCTGGAAGCGAAAATGACCGCCGCGGCTCCGGTCCTCGCAGGATGTAACATCGTCGCAGCGGCCACCGCTCAGATCGCCGTGATGGTTGGTCGTGTGGAGTCCTGTGCAGCGCCGATCGTTGCGGGGGGGGGGGGGGGGGGTACGAATATTGACGCAGTCGCAGCTCTGTTGTGGCGCTTGCAGAGGCCAGCCGTCCAAACCACGACATTCTTGCCTAGATAACAATTCATCGGCGACTCCTGGCCCTCGTCAAAACGAATAGGCGGAACACTTAATGTCACGAGGCAGCAGGCTGTCGGGGACTATCGAAGTGAGCAATTCAGGTCGGTTGAAAATGTCGTGGACTCATTAACGTGCCGTGTAAGGGCCAATAGCCAGGCTTGGATTCTTCCCAGGATCGTCATGGAGCGTTCCCTGGAGGTAACTATGCCCCAATACCTAACGTTTATGTATAAACTCTTTTAAATATACATAACATTTCGCTCGCATTGACTTTATCCAGGAGATTTGCTGGGACTGTCACTTTTCAATTCCCCTGAGCAGTTACAGTAGCGGCGCCGAGTCGCATTGAGAGTCGTGTCGAGAGCTTGCACGTGATCGCTTTTTTTTCGGTAACAGCAGTGATCAGGAGGGACTCATTTGATTTAGCGGTGTCGTGCAAGCTCCGTCAGCAAAATCTGGGTTAGCTCCGGAGAGCTCCGGAGCCCAGGACTTAAGGGAGCAGGACTCCCCTTTCAGGAGCGCTCCAGAGCCGTAAGGAGTGGATGCGGATCACTACTGATCACACCCATCGGGCGCCACATCTCCTGTAGTTTCAGGAGCCCTCCTGAGGCTCCTTGTCTGGAGGATTTTGCTGACATCCCCATTATTTATTAGTGTCTGCAACTGTTAATTCAACGCTTGCCCTTTCAGAAGTATTTTACAAAGTGCTAGCAAACGAAGGTCCATCATACGGAATGGCTTTGTTTTCCCTGATCCAGATCTTTTCTGCCTCTGACCCAGGCGCTGGTGGAGCCATGCCATTCTCGTGCCAAACTATTGGGTCAGCTTCGTCAACGTTCACCTGACCACTCCGTTAGCCTCGAATTGAACAGTTGCCTTGCATATTGATCACTCACCTCCCAATCAAGCCCCTTGTCAGCCGTAAAAGGCTTCAAAGCCCTCTCGTAGACTCCCATAAACGCTAGCTTACGATCTTTGTCCTCGAACTGGCGAGCAGCATGTTGGACGTTAAACCTGGCAAAGGAGTTGTGCTGCGCTCCACCAATATAGAACGAGTCTTGAGGAACCTCAATGAATAGGACGAGCACGTAGAATGCAGGGAGTCCTAAATTGGTATAGATGGATGTAATAGCCTTGGACAACTCGGTTTTCTCTTCGGCACTGTAGATACCCGAGGGAGTATAGATTCTGTGCATGGGCATGGCTGCGAACGGTGAAGAGTTGATTGTTTGAGAAGTGGTTTGGAGAATGATGTTGGTAGGGAGACCCAATCTCTGATAGCTTTATACATCCTGATGACTCGGGTCGCATACCCAATAAATGACAAGCATCTGGGCAGCGCAAGTCATCCTGGGGGTCAATTGGATTCTGAGGTGCAATTTATCGGCCCAACAAGCCCGAGTCGGTGCCGCTGAGTAGACTGAATGATTAATCCCGAACCTCGTGCGAGTAGAGGTAGCCGGCAGACCGTAATATGACACAAGGTGCTACTTAGATGTGAATTTTGACCGGGTGACACCTATGAGCTCCTGTCATAATTATCTAGTGGCCTATATGCGCTATACAGCCGCCATTGCTCCGACGTTGTAAGTATATTCTGTATTTTCGTAACTATCTAGCCTTGCGAATGTGAAAAAGACACTTTCATGGCAAAAGAGCCGGAAATAAGATGGAACAAGAAAACATACGTAGGCGTAATCCTAAACCACACATTGACTTCCAGTTGAACGTTAGGTAGTGCTGGTGTTTTTGCCAAGGTTTCAGCCTGTAGTGAATATCACATCGATCAGATCTCCTAGCCGACAGTATCTTGGGGAAACAGAAATCTGTCGGGCTCGCTCGCCCGAATATGTATTTCCCGTCTGTCATCACCGAGATTCTCGGGCTGGTTCTCTATCACAACATGACTTGAAACTTAGTCGTAAGGGTAGCCAAGTAAGCACCTAAGTGTCATTAAAGTATTTTACCTAGCAAGGTCTTGGCCGCACCAGGCGGCGCTCCTCGGGTCCCTGATGTTTTGATCCTTATTTTGTTATATTCATATACCTGGGAACTCCGTCATAGACCGTATCTCATGAATACAATACAAATCTCATGAGTACATTTTTGCGCTCCTCCCCGCTTGACCGTCACATTTAGTACGATATTGACTTTATTGGTGCAATGTAGATACGTGTGATCCATGCACCGCAGCATGGAGCTCGTGGCAGTCGGACGTATGTATGCGAACTCGTGTAGCCATGATGTTCTCCATGACCTCAGCGAGCTGGAAGAGAAAATGACCGTCGTGACTCAGGTCCTCGCAGGATGTACACGTAACACCGTCGCAGCGGTTACCGCTCAGATAGCGGTGATTGCTAGCCATGTGGGGGCCTGTGCGGCAGCGATCGTTACTGTGGGCACGAAGATTGACGTCGACGCCTCTGTCAAGGCGGGCATCGCAATCAAGATATTGTCATGGTTTCTATTGAGTAGATCGCATGGCACCTAGGATAGCCCAGGCAGCGGTGTTTTGAATCCGTGCAAGAGGCTTAGCTAGGCCGAGGGTGTCGAATTTGATGGAGACTTGAACGCAGACTTTGACCAAGTGGCACTATACACTAGGAAATACACTCAAAGTACAGGCATGGACATGTGTATGCTATGTAGCTCCTGTTGTACTTAGTCCGAGGTCTTGGAGCTATGTCAGTATACTCTTAAGGCTCCAATAAATCTGTAAAGAGCTAGTAGGCCAATAAATGCCAACACAAGCATGACCGATGGTGCATTTCTGTTGGCGCATAAATGCCGATTTTGGGTAAAATACAGTTTGGACAATTAACAGTTAATTTTGGGGGCTCCAGAACCTCACAGATGTGTTTAAAAATTTAAATAACACCTATATACAAGATTCAAACATACTTTGTTCACTTATATTACTGTGCGGATGAGGGGGAAAGAGGAAACGACGTCCTCGTGTGATACACCCATAGCGAGCCATAGACGGGGTCAATCACTTTCCTATCTTGTGAGAACGATCTCTAGGTACTCTCGAGATGCTTTGTGTCTTTGAATTTAACAAATTCGGTCGCAAAACCATCGGGGTCGACCCGTCTTTTTAGTGCTGCTCCCTGGTGAGCCTAAGTTGCAATAATATCGCAACATGGCGAATAGACATCCTGTTATTCCTCGGCGTGAGGTAGATGGATCTTGCTCAAAACTTGCATATATACTTTCGAATACCTTGGATACAACTCCTATCAATGCATCAAACTGATAGCTACCGATCCTCGCACGCAGTGGCAAACTGCAACAAAATCAGTCACGTGTTGCAATATTATTGTGGGATAGTGTATATTGATGCCGGACAAATACGAACAACCAGCGCCGGAGCCAATGAGCGCTGCTTGAGCGCTCTGAATCAGCGACACGCGCGCCAAGACTGCTCCACCAATGGTAGGAAGTGTTTCTCTGGACTTTTAAGGCGAGCCAATAGGTATGCTTTGCGACGCGAGAAATGATCCCAACGTATCGTATAAGACTGTTGGCAACGCTGCCTGAGTAGCAACATCAAGCTTTATCTCCTGACTTGAATTCCCCACTTACCTTAGATTTATATCATGACTGTATTCGTTATCTTGGGCACTTCGGATGGAATCGGCGTCAGTCAAACGTGCTACTTTGTCGTGCCAATTTCAACTGACTTACTTCTGCAGCCAGAACTCGTTCGACAAATTGTGCGTTCCACCGGTTCTGTCGAACGCGCCCCCTAATAATGTCCTTATGAACAGAGTTCCGACAATCAGAATACTGTATTTGTTATTGTACAAAGCGCACGCTCGGCCGTTCGACTAATTAGATTGACATCGGCACGCGAAAACATTCGAGTATATTTTGAAGCCGGACAAGACGGCAAAGCAGGGCTCGAGGTATGTTCAAATTTTGCGCATCTGCAAGTTTCTATTAAACGATGATTGTTTAGGTTATTGCTCGAGACATTGCCAAGTGTGTTGGAAGGGTAGATGTTCTCATCAATAACGTCGCTTGGATAAGAGACTCCTCAGGTACAGACAAACTGTGAGCCCATCGGGTCTCCTCTCCTGAACTAGACTAGACTAGAATGTTGATAATACCTAGAAACACGGAGAACCACCAATCAAATCCAATAAACGATCCTCAGCAGTTTTTATCTACCCATATTCTCAGCACCATCGACACCACCAACGCGCTTCTTCCTTTACTTCAACGTGGGAGCTCGACAAAGATAGTCACAGTCGCTCCCGATTACGAGAATGCGGGGCATTGTCCGGTCACAGTTTCTTCCGGACTGGATACTGGCGTTGCATACGCTATGGCCAAGGCAGCATTGAGTATGACGGTACGACTTCTGCTATTTTCATTAGTGGAGTTGACCTAACATCAGGGTCTCTAGGTGAAAAGGTATTCGACTCTACCTGAGCTAAAACAAAACAGGGTTATATGCACCAGCATAGAGTATAGTATCTTTGATGTACTGCAGACCCAGGACGGTGCGCAGTACTTCCATACTGTATGATTTCAGCTCGCGCTAACGCCGCTTCAAATCTATACAGATCAAGACATCCCTATCAAAAAGACCGTTGAAGAAATTCTAAGAACCGTATACCAAGTGAAACTGGAGGATTCAGGTAGCTGTATCCGGCTTAGAGGAGAGCAAGACTTGATTACCGTCTGAGATTGGAACCCCAGGAATGAGTTCTACATCTAGTTTTCATTGCTTTTGTATGCTGGTCTATACTTCAATTCTTAGAACGCTACCGATATTCGGTCCTGGGCCATGTATACTTTGCAACGGAATACTATACAATATTAGGAACGGTCAAGATTACACTGCCACGAAATTTGATTGCACCACGTGAGCGAAAATCGCTCATCCGCCCAGGCTGGCTGAACTACGAGGACTCAGAGCATGAAAATATTAATGGAGACACACACAGTATAAAATTATGATGGATAAAACACAAACCAAATCGACTGGGAAAATACGGAGATATGGCTGAACAAAGTTTGGAGCTGGTTGTAAGGTCTACGACCTACTCGGACAATGCTTATAGACTCAGGACGGCGACGTAGTTGCCGTGGTTATATAACAAGTCGTAACACACAGTCTATTTGGTGGTAGTATCAAAGACAGGGGGCAAGAAACGGGGGACCGGGGCCTATAAAGGCACCCGGGTCCATACATGCACATACACGAGCGAAACGATCACGCGCGGCGCCTGCGGCGCTCGCGCGCATACAGGTTAGCTAATCATTACGTTACTCGTACCGTTACACTGGTGCAATCATTTTTGTTGTCGGGAGCAGCAAGTCAAGAGCCGGAAGGTCACTGGGATAAAACCCGAAGCAATATTATTATAAAATGCCGAATGTATGCTGTAGAGTAGAGGAAAAAAATCATACACTTTGTGCAAGCCATTATGCAGTCTCAGAGGCTATATGAGTCCAAGAAGGCTGAACCACTATCTGAGTGATAGTTCACTAAACACTAGGAATGAAGAAACACTTCATTAGGAGGAGTTGTTTGTGAACACACAGGTTCTCAAAACCAAGTACAGATCTTGTTTGGAGCTCTGCCTTGGCTGGGATAGGGGACCCACTGGTTTTCGATAAAACTTGCCGAAATTGTATGCGCGTTTGCGCACCAGTAAGGGCAGCGAATCCAACAAAATTTGGTGCAAAGGTGCGTCCCATGTACAAGGGTCTATGAGCCAGGTTTCAGGTTCATAGCTTCCAAACTAAGGGGACAACACATCAGACAGCTCAAAAATCTGGCCCAAGAGATTAATTTGACTATCAATTTCATAGCGAGCTTGATATCATCCCATTTGACTCCCTATGAATTACTTTTGGTTTCAAAGCAATCAATCTGAAACTTGACACATAGATCCTCATACATGTGGTGCACCATTGCACCAAATCTTGTTGGATTTGCTGCCCTTACTGGTGTGCAATGTTGTGACCCATGTATGACATCCTTGGACTCTGGCTGTGTGGCTTGGACTCTGGTGCCTTAAGCGCCCAATGTACAATGTATGGCCCTCTCCCGCGTTTAGTGCAGTGTATGGATGACGTGTCACCTTGGCCCATATGGCCTTGCTGTCTTCTGGATCTTTCCCTTGGAAGGATTGTGCTTCTGGAATGTTCTGCCAGAAGTACTTTGAGTTTGCTGACTGATACTGGTGCCTGATTGGCCAGTTTATGTACCATACCACTTTGAGGCATTTTTGCCTCATGCTATATATACTGGCTTGCAAGCATGGACTCACTCCAGCTTGCTTTGCCTCGTCATCTCTCCCCTCAGAGTGCACTCTAAGTCCCAAAGGCCTTACAGCCTTTGTCTCTCATCTAAGTGGGCCTTTGGCCATCATCAGTATCAATGCTAAGGTTGCACTAGCAACTTAGCAAATGGTCTAAGAAGCCTATAAGGCATATCAAGGCCAGTCACTACAACTAAGGCAAGAACGGTCACTGTTGTTGGTCAACCAGTATAGAGGGTTGCAACACACAAACACACATACAATTTTGGCAAGTTTTATCAAAAATAAGTGGGTCCCCTATCCCGGCCAAGGCAGAGCTCCAAACAAGATCTGTACTTGGTTTTGAGAACCTGTGTGTGTCCACAAACAACTCCTCCTAATGAAGTGTTTCTTCATTCCTAGTGTTTAGTGAACTATCACTCAGATAGTGGTTCAGCCTTCTTGGACTCATATAGCCTCTGAGACTGCATAATGGCTTGCACAAAGTGTATGATTTTTTTCCTCTACTCTACAGCATACATTTGACATTTTATAATAATTTTGCTTTGGGTTTTATCCCAGTTGTTGTAAGCTTCTTCTTGGAGGCTATGAGACAAGCCACAAGGGAGAGTGGACAGCACTAAGACCTAAGAAACCTCTTGAATTGCACCACACTTAAGTGGCTGTAGACTCTTAAGGGTAGGGGTGGTTCAGAGTGTCACTCAAGGGAATGTTTGACAAGACAAAACAAGCTGGGGTTACAAGGCTTGTTGGCCCTCTATATATAACCAGAACAAAGGCTGAGT
This sequence comes from Ceratobasidium sp. AG-K, assembly GCA_037039685.1. Classification (NCBI taxonomy): domain Eukaryota; kingdom Fungi; phylum Basidiomycota; class Agaricomycetes; order Cantharellales; family Ceratobasidiaceae; genus Ceratobasidium; species Ceratobasidium sp. AG-K. Next base: position 205,623 of record JAWNGF010000015.1, on the reverse strand, counting down.
CATACAAGGTGCAGCCTGTTGCAACCTCCCTTGAGACTGCAAGAACTATGGCTATGAATGGCAACTAAGGCCTGAGGAACTCCAAGCAGTGCTACACTGAGTGCACTCTTAACACTTAGAGGTAGAGGGACATTGTGAGGGTGAATTACAAGGCAAACAAGCTGGGAATACCATGCTTGGTTTGGCTTGTATATATAGGCAAACGTGGCAGTGTTAAGCACTGCAGCCACAAGAAACAAGTCATACAGTCTATCCAATCAGGAGCATCCATGAGTCATGCTCTATCAAGAGACATGACTCTATTCAAAGCGCAGCTGGTGTTACATGATGGTAACAAGGTAGCCACAAGGTTGTGGCTAGACAAAGGGAACACTGGTCAAAGGGAAGCAAAGAAACTGAGAAACAGCCAAGGCCATATGTGCCAAGGGTGACACATCATCCATACACTGCACTAAATGCATGTCACAACCCTAGCTGAACCTTGGAGGCCAAGGCTCCACAGGTGATGAGGAGGGGGGTTGGGATGACGACAAAGGTTGAATGTGCAGCGCTAAGGCCTAAGTGGGTCACACGGTGAGTGATAGGGGAGAACAACAAGAGAACAAGTCTTGTGGGGGCAAGACTTGTGTTGCTGGTATATATACTAACTACTGTGGCTATGTACAATAGAGAGCAGGCAACAAAGGGAACCAAAACAAGAAAAGGCAAGAGTCCAAGAGAAGCAAGGATGAGACAAAGGAAACAAGGTAAGTCCATGGACTCCAGGGAGACAAGGGAACAGGCCAGGCAGGCACGTCCCACAGTCATGGCTTACCATAAAGGCAACTATATGCGCCAAGACAAGAAGAACAAGACCAAACACAAGACAAACAAAGCAACAAAGAGAGAAATAAGAAAAGCTTGTGACACTACCCCCCCTTCTAGGCCTCTGAGTCACACAAGGAGGCAACAGAAATCACAGATGAATTGCAATCAACCAAAACAAACTCCTCCTCATTCAGCTCAAATGGGTCCTCCACTGTCCCAGTACCCTTCCAGACATCCTCCTCATCATCCTCTGTCAGATCAATAACGGGCTCTTGACACCCAGGCCTGTTGGTGAGGTTGATGACCTTGAAGGGGTCTTGGAGACCAAGCCAAATACGCCTCGAGGCATCCATGATTTCCCAGACATCATGGATGTCTTGCGCAGTATGGGTGATCCATGAGTTCCAGTGGACAAGTGGAAACCCCACAAAAGAGCTGGGGGGGTGGCAGTGGTAGGAGTGTGTGCCAATGATAAAGTAAAAATGTTGTTGGAGGCCCAAGTGCCAGTATCGACCATCCTTGGCCAGAGCTATGACCTTGAGTGTCCGCTTGAAGGAGGCTGAGCATGTGTAGCAGTTGTTATAGATGCAGAGGAGGCAGGTGTTGGTGGAAAGGGTAAACATGGCGCGGTGGATGAAGCAAGAGTGGGAAGTGGGTTTAGTGCAGGAGGGATGAAAGTAAGAACTTTTTGATGAGGGATCTGAATCCCGGCTGCCTCTTTTATACACTTAGAGTGCTGTATGTGTTGTGACCTGTCCCACGCTCTGTCTCCCTTTCTGCGGACTCGTGGCTTGTACCGGCGCCTTAGGCGCCTCTTCTGTATAGATGCACCCTCTCCCTCATTTAGTGAGGTGGATGGATGATGTGTTACCATGAGTCATATGACTCATGCTGTTTTCTATTGGCTGGCCTTACGCAGCCCCCTTTATGACTTGGTTGTGGCTGGACTTGCTGACTCACTTTGTATATATGACTTGTCCTGTCTTTGCCTATATATACTGGCTTGCCAGCATGGTCATCCCCAGCTTGCTTTGCCTTGTCAACTCTCCCTGCAGTGTGTGATCAGAGGCACTTGGCTACTTAGCCACTACAGCAGCCACTTGGGATTTGGAGCTAGGACTTCTACTTAGAAGCTAGTGATTTCCCTTAGCAATTTAGTCTACTTAGACTTATTGCTCACGGTCAACAAGGCGATTAGCAGTCGTCAACTCTACTACTTAGCAGGTTGCAACATTGCGAAGCAAGCTCTTTTTCCGCTGAGCCACGAGAAAGCCAGATCACACGACTTCACAACATGAACTCAAGGCCCTCAAGTGCAGCGTCAAACAGGCAGGCTACTGAGCCCGCGCCACGAATAGTTGAATTACAAACAAACCCTTTGAGGGCATCTAGGGATTGAGCCGGAGATTGGACGGCACCGCTCAGAAGCAACAGCCAAACTTCAAGGCCACCATCAACCAGCGTCCCAGGAGGAATCGGCACCATAGTCAAGACATCACGGGAGGAACCCACCAGATCCCATGAACAATCAACATCCCCAACAATCAGGGTGATTGAAATCACAAACAATAGCCCTCCACCAAGAATTGAACACAGGGAACCAGGAACAATAGTCAGCCCACATGCAATGAGGATCATTGGACCAATGGGAATTGCACCATTTGGTCAAAGAAACGCAACCCCAGGACCATCAATGTCGTCAGCAAATCAACGACCTCTGCCACCACCCCTTGAAATGCCAAATTTAGACAATGTTTTCCCACAAACAACTCCAGCACCTCCCACTCCTGGCATAGTTCCAGTGATGTTGGTAGTTTCCAGAAGCCAAAGTGTAGCGAGTGTCCCCTCAACCTTCGAGTCACAAAGGAGCATAGAAACTATCTCTGAAGACGAACGATTGAGAAGGGAAATCATCATTGAAAACACTGATGGAAGAGCAGTACAAACATTGGAAAGAATTTTCAATACACTACAAGTCCAGTATCAACAAGAAAACGCGGTACAGGCACTTCGAATTGAAGGACTAGAGAGAAGATGGGATCTTCAACGGCAAGAAAACAACAACATGATGCAGCGGATTGAGCGCATTGCTTCCAGAACCAAAGACGGAGTCAACACCTTCTACAAACGTCTCCGAAACATTGATTGCGCACAACAAAGGATCAAGCAAATATTTGAACGATCCGTAGAAAACTTCAAGTACATCAACCAACAACTGGTGGCTCAAAATCAGCTGATCACTCAGAACCTGCAAAACCAAGTTGATTGGATCAACAGGATAGAAGAAACTATCAGAAGGATGGCCAAAGGAATGAGGAACATTACAGTTACTCTAGGACGGATCAATGAAGAAGTTGCTGAAGGTTTCCAAGATCAAACCAACCAACTCAGGGAAATCCAAACAGGGGGACAAGAAACGTTTGATCTCCTCAAACAAATTGGAGCAGACGCCCAAGTAGAGTCGTATCACCGACGCAAGGAATCTAGACGAACTTCTCTGGAAAACCCAAACCCTAGGGAACCTCCCCCGCATAGGAGGAACATCTCACCCCAAGGAAGGCAATCTCCCTCATTTGAGGTGCAAGGGGAATCAGGCTATCAAATCAGGGATGAAGGAAGAACCTTCATTATTCAAACAGGACAGGGTGGAAACGGGAATGGATCGGGGCCACAAATCAAGATGCCCAAAGCATTTGAAGGAACAAGGGGAACAGCCGCCGAAACATTCCTTGCGTGGATGAAAGCATTTTTCCGCCTGAACCCAAACCAATACGACACTGAGGAACGGCAAATTGTCGCAACCCTCATGAATATGGCAGAAGGAGCAGCAGGAAACTGGGCACAACCCGCCCTCAACCAGTACAATGACAATGAAAACCACCCTTGGCTGGAATCATGGGAAGCTTTCCAAAACGCCTATGAGAAGCAGTGGAGCGACCCTAGCAAGAAAATCCAAGCAGAACAAGGAATCCAATGACTCTACCAGAACAAATCCGTAGGCAAATATGTCTCCGAATTCCGGCTTCTTGCACAAGAGTTAGATTGGAACGATGCCGCTCTGATTGCGCGTTTCCGGCAAGGGTTGAGCAGACTCATCAAAGCGGAACTTGTCTGCAAAGAACTCAGGGATAGGAGAACCACCACACAAAGGGACTTAGAAGGATGGATCGACATTGCCCTCCAAGCCAAAGAAATCCAAAAACTCACCAATCCCCAAAACAAGGGAAAGAAGGAAGACAAGGCTGAAGGACCCAAAACCACTAAACAAGTGAAAGGAGACCTCGTCCCAAAGGCTGAAAAAACACGCCGCAAGGAAAACAACCTCTGCATCAAATGTGGAGAAGCGGGACATGCAATTGCTGATTGCAAAAAGGAATGGACCTACAAGGACAAAGGAAAGGCAGTGGTGAAAGGAAAAGCCGGTGAAGTGAAGGGAGGAGAAATGGAAGAAACCAAGTCCACCAATTTGGAGTCGGAAAACTAGATGGGCATCTCTCCACCATGTGTGAAGATGCCCCAATATCCTCTCTGCGAAATGTATACTACTGCAAAGCCACAAATGAATCACCCATGGTATATGCACAAGCAGAGGGAATCACGGAAAACATCCCGACTCTCATTGACTCTGGCTCCTCTAGAAACTTCATCAACCTGAACTTTGCAAAGAAAAACAATATTCCCTGGATCCTTTTACAAACGCCTAGAAGCGTGGAAATGATCAACGGGAAAACTCAAAAAAACCACATCCGGCACCAATGCAAATTGAAATTCAACATAGAAGGAAGAACCTTCGAACAAAGATTCTATGTCATGCCCACAGGAACCCAACCCATGATCCTTGGCATGACATGGTTGAAGGAAACAAACCCCGAAATTTCCTGGGCCCCATTCTCTATCAAGTGGAGAAAGGAGCCTGACATCCAGGCAAAAGCAGGGATGTTACAAGAACTTCCAGAAGAACTCAAGGACTTTGCCGATGTCTTTGATGAGGAGCAATACGACAAACTCCCAGAACATAGGGAATGGGATTGCAAAATAGACTTCTATGACAACAACAAGCTCCCAAAACCAAAAAAGGCTTATCCGCTCTCACCCAGAGAAAGGGAAGCCACAAAGGAGTATGTGAGGTCAGAATTGAAGTCAGGAAGAATCAGACCCAGCGACTCCCCTGTTGCTGCTAGCCTATTCTTTGTCACAAAGGCACTGAAACCAGGACAAACCGTGCCTGACCTGAGACCAGTTGTTGACTACAGAGGGGCAAACGTGGAAACTATCCCAGACTGTTACCCCATTCCATTGATGGATCAACTCCTGGAGATCTTCAAGAAGACTAGCGACAAATCAGATGAAGAACTTTTTATCACCACTCTAGACCTGAAGAACGGTTTCTGGAATGTGAGAATCAGGGAGGGGGACGAATGGAAAACAGCATTCAGCACTTCTGAAGGCCTCTTCGAATACACTGTGATGGCTTTTGGACTGAAGAATGCACCTTCTACCTTCCAAAGAATGATGGACAATATTTTCAGAGACCAGATTGGGAAAAAGATAGTAGTCTACATCAACGATATCTTGATCATCTCTAGGGGAAGAAACCAACACACTTTGGACATCAGAGAAGTCCTCAAAAGGTTACAAAAAAACAATCTGTATGGGAACCTCAAAAAGTGCACCTTTTACGGCAAAAAAGCCAATTGGGTAGGATTTGTTGTGGACAAAAACGGTATCTCCATGAACAAAGACAAGATCAAGACTATCCAAGAATGGCCTGTCCCAAAAACTGTCAAGCAGCTACAAGCTTTTGTTGGCTTCTGCAACTTCTACAGAAGATTTGTGGCTTCCTTCTCCTCCATTGTCAAACCGCTTACCCAGCTTACACGAAAAGACCAGAAATGGGAATGGAAGGAAGTACATCAAGAAGCCTTCGAAAAACTGAAGAAAATGATCTTGGAAGAACCAGTACTGGCACATCCGGATGAGTCAAAGCAATACTTCCTAGAAACCGATGCCTCAGGAGTCGCTTTAGGAGCAATTCTTAGCCAACGACAAGACAACAGTTACTTGCACCCAATTGGCTTCCTCTCCAAGAGCTTCAAAGACGCGGAGTTGCACTATGACACACACGACAAGGAACTTTTCGCTATCATCAAAGCACTGAGACACTGGCGCATTCACCTTGAAGGAACAAAGGAACCTGTGATCATCTATATGGACCACAAAAACTTGACCTACTGGAAGGACTCTGTGAATTTCAACCAAAGACACCACAGATGGCTTCTGATGCTAGCAAGTTACAATTTCAAAATCCACTATTGGCCTGGGAAGATGTCGGAAAAACCAGACATTCTCTCCAGAAGAAGCAACCATGGGGACATTGCATCTGCGGAATAGACTATGATCTCTGCCGAGAGATTCAAGGGCTTTGCCGCCATGATGGGATCAGACCTCATGAGTGAACTCAAAGAAGCACAGGAAGAGGACAAAACCTTGCAAACTTTGATTACCGGCACAAAGGACAAAGAGTCCCTTCCACCCTCCGTGAGAAAGCAATTCAAAGACTACAAATGGGAGGAAGACCTCCTGTGGTATCAAGGAAGGATTGTCGTCCCTGACGAAAAGGACGTCAAACTGAAGCTGCCACAACTACATCACAACACACCCATGGCTGGTCACCAAGGACAAGCAAGGACCCTGGAACTTCTCTCAAGACGATACTTTTGGCCCGGCATGAAAAGCCAAGTGAATTGATTTGTTGAAAGCTGCAAAATCTGCCAAAGGGGGAAGGGAAGCAAAGGACACTTGCCGCTCAAACCCTTACCCATCCCGGAAAAGCCCTGGGAAAACATTGGTTACGATTTTATTGTGAAACTACCAAAATCGGAAGGTTTCGACAGTGTCCTTGTGGTTGTAGACCGCTTCTCAAGAATGGCACATTTCATCGCTTGCAACGAAGCTACCAACTCCGAACAACTTGCCGACATCTTCATCAAGGAGGTATGGCGCCTCCACGGCTTCCCAAAAACCACAGTCTCTGATAGAGGAACGACTTTCAAATCTCACTTCCTGGAGGCGGTGTACAAACAACTCAATATCCAACCGACCTTCAGCACAGCCTTCCACCCAGAAACTGATGGCCTTGCAGAAAAAACAAACCAATGGTTAGAAGGATGGCTGAGAATATTTTGCAACCATTGACAAGATGACTGGGCCAAATGGCTACCAATCGCGGAGTTCTGCCACAACAATCACAGGAATCGCGTCACAAACAAGTCACCATTTGAAATAGTCTACAGAATGACTCCAAAGTGGACCATTGAGGATTATATGACTCACTCTCCAGAAGGCGACAAATGGACAAACGACATGGAGGCCGTGTGGGAAGAAGCAAAGGCAATGATGGGGTACCACCAAACAAAGGAAGAGCTCCCAAAACACCAGTACAAGGAAGGGGACAACGTGTGGCTCCTGACTACCAATATCAAAACTAGGCGCCCAAGCAAGAAGCTTGATGACAAAAAGACCGGTCCCTTTGTTGTCAAAAAACAAATCTCTTCACACGCCTACCAGCTTGACCTTCCCAAGCCCATGAAAATACATGACATCTTCCATGGAAACATGTTGACCCACTACAAGGAAGATGTGGATTTCCATCGGAACCAACCCCGACCTCCACCAATCGTTACAAAAGAAGGGGAGGAAGAATATGAAGTAGAGAAGATCATTGATTGGCATCAAGACGCTGATGGACTGAAATATTGCATCAGATGGAAAGGATATGGACCTCTAGAGGACACAGAAGAACGGTCAGAAAAATTTGCCGATATGACTCCTGTGATGAGAAAATTCCAGAAGGACTTTCCCACCGGCCCTCTTCCTCCAAATTTCAAACCACAAGAATACAAATGGACGAGAGGAAAGGCGGCTGAAGTACTCATCCCAGCTACTCAGCCTACTCACACCAGTCCGCTCTTAGCCCACTCTCCCACCGTTTTTCAAAAAAGCTCTTTACATCCCTTGCAATGGCCCCTATCCGCTCCAACAACACCCCTGCTGCCACCCGTCTTGCCTCCTACAGGCTCAGTGCCAGCTATGGGAAGGCCATCATGGCCAGAGGACCGGGCAAATTTGCCATCAACTGCAGGGCTACAGCGCCTTGGTCCCTCAAGGAGGCCAGGAAACTGGCCAACGATCTCGAGCCTGGGGTTCACCTCGGCTACATCCCTCTTGCCAAACAAGACAACCTCAAGTGGGATGAAGAACGCAAGTCCCTCATCCACCCCCAACTCGGCTCCCTCCTCTGGGTTAGCCACCCCAACGCCCAGCCCTCGGACCCGACTGACATTGGTCGAAGCAAATATTACCACTGCCAAGGATGCATCGGACTTACCATCCGCAACGTGGTTACCAAGAGTGCCGACACCTGGAACAGGGACACCGGCTACAAATGGGAAGGCGACAAGTGGTTCAAACACAAAACCGACCCCCGCATTGCCTCGGCCAATGGAGGACACGTCGACAACAAAGGAACCTGGTGGAGCGATTGCTCCTATGACTTCACCAGTGGTTGGCCCGCCCCTTGTGAGTGGCAGAAAAAGCCTGAACCACCAGTTGCTGACAACACATACCCCAAATCCCCACTCTCCGCTACCTACTGGTCAAAAGGCGCTGACGGAAGCGACCAGGCAATGGAGCCAGGCGAAGGCAAGGAGGAGGCGGTCGATCTCCCTCCCCCTCCCCCCATCACCGAGGAGGATGCCGAGCAAGTCAAACGAGAATGAAACGCGACCTGGGACAGGGCCCGGGAAAATGTCGAGGCCCTCATCGCTGATGTCAGGCAGGCAATTGCCAATCTCGAACCCCACCCGCTGACCGATTGCATGCCTTGCGACGCCAACGTCCTGGAAGCCTACCGCCTTGTCCAGTGCGGATCCTGGACGGTCAACCAGCTCAACAAATGGCTCAACCACCAACAGGAGCAGTGGGCACTCCGAGAGCAAGAAGAACTCGAGCGCCTCCAACAACGACACCAGGAGGAGCTTGACAAGCTCTACCAAGAGAAGTGGGACGGCATGAACAAGGTTCTCGAATCGGACATGCGGAACCTGGCAGAACGTGTTGGCTGGCTGGAGTTAAATGAATGGGTTGCCCGCAGATAGGCCCAGGCGCTCCACTACCTGGCCCTATGTGGGGGGGCAATGTCGTGACCTGTCCCGCCCTCTGTCTCCCTTTCTGCGGACTCGTGGCTTGTACCGGCGCCTTAGGCGCCTCTTCTGTATAGATGCACCCTCTCCCTTGTTTAGTGAGGTGTATGGATGATGTGTTACCATGAGTCATATGACTCATGCTGTTTTCTATTGGCTGGCCTTACGCAGCCCCCTTTATGACTTGGTTGTGGCTGGACTTGCTGACTCACTTTGTATATATGACTTGTCCTGTCTTTGCCTATATATACTGGCTTGCCAGCATGGTCATCCCCAGCTTGCTTTGCCTTGTCAACTCTCCCTGCAGTGTGTGATCAGAGGCACTTGGCTACTTAGCCACTACAGCAGCCACTTGGGATTTGGAGCTAGGACTTCTACTTAGAAGCTAGCGATTTCCCTTAGCAATTTAGTCTACTTAGACTTATTGCTCACGGTCAACAAGGCGATTAGCAGTCGTCAACTCTACTACTTAGCAGGTTGCAACAGTATGGGGCAATCTTCCTTGTTGTCAGCAGCCAAATCCTCCTTTGTCTCTTCATGGCAACATTTCCTTGTAACCTTGGGAACTTCCTTAATGGCTTCTGGGTGTTCCTTGTGGAACTTGTTGATGAGTTCTGATGCATTGCCAAGGTTCTCCAAAGGTTCCCAAGAATCGTGTTCTGCTGTGTAACCCTTCCATTTGACAAAGTACTTCAGGACTCCTTTCTCAACTTTGGAACTTTGAATGCATTCCACCTCATACTCTTCTTCTCCTTCTGGCGTTTTAATAGGAGGGGGTAGTTCAACATGGTGCCCCTCAATTTTGTCCTCTTCATACTTGGCTAAGCGTGACACATTGATTACCAGGTGTATGGTCATGGCTGGTGGGAGATCTAATTTGTAAGCGTTTTTCCAATGGCTTCCAGAATAGTGAATGGACCAAGACGTTTGTGGGATAACTTGATGGAAGGCCTGTGTGTTGTGATGTGATTGTGACTCAGCCACACCTTGCCGCCAAGGATGAAAGGATCTTCCTGCTGCTGCTTGTCTGCGTATTCCTTGTCCTGTTCCTTGCTCAGGGTCAAACTGGCCTTAGCTTCTTCCAAACAGTCTTGAATGCGCTGCACATGAGCTGTGGCCTCTGGCACAGATCCATCTTCTATTGGTGTGCCTTCAATTGATGGATGGTGGGCCGTGCTGGCAAAGAATGGCATCATGCCAATACTGGAGTGGAACAAATTGTTGTATGCAAACTTGGCAAAAGGTAATAACAAGGCCCAATCATGCTGCCTGAAAGAACAGTAGGTACAAATAAAGGCTTCTACCATTTGGTTGATGCGCTCCATTTGTCCATCAGTTTCCAGGTAATATGCTGTGGAGAGTCTGGGCCAGATGTTCAGGGCCTGGTAAATTTCTCTCATGAATTTGGATGCAAACATGGGGCCACAATCAGATACAACAGTTTCTGGGGTTCCATGCAACTTCCAACAATGCTCCATGAACAGTTCTGCATGTTTGGGTGATGTGGTCCTTTCAGTACAAGGTACGAAATGTGCCATCTTGGTTAGGGTGTCCACAACAACCAAGATGGAGTCTAGACCTTTTGACAGTGGAAGTTTGACAATCATATCAACAGAGATGTGTTGCCAGGGTTTGGAGGGAAGTTTGAGTGGTTGCAATTCACCAAGTGGGCATTGATTGATTGGTTTTGATTGTTGGCACAAGTCACACAAAGAAACATATTTGTTGACATATGCTTTCATGGATGGCCACCAATACTGCTGCTTGACCATTTCCAGGGTTTTCGCTTGCCCCATGTGTCCAGCTGCTTTATTGTTGTGGTGGAGTTCCAGGATCTGGCGCTTGATCTCATTGTTGCTGGGGACATAAATCTTCCCTTTGCAATACAACATATCATTCCTGATTTTCCAATCTCCAAACTCCTTCTGTACTGACACACATGCCTTTTCTGGTTGGTTGCTAAGGATAACCCAAATTGATGTAACATAGTTGTCTTCTTGAGTCTGATCCTTGATTGTTGCCAAATATCCATGGTTGACGCCATACCCTGAGGTTCCTCTTCTGCCTAACTGATGAAGAGATGTGGCAAAAGTAGGGGTTTTTGAGGGACTACCCTCTGTTCTAGGTTGTGGTTGCTTTGTCAACTGAGTGCATCTGCCTTTCTGTTAAGTTTGCCGGCCCTGTACTTGATCTGGAAATTGAATTCTGAGAGAAAGACTGCCCATCTAATCTGTCGTTTGGTCAGAACCTTGGAGGTCATGAAGTATTCCAGGTTTTTGTGGTTGGTAATGAGTAACACAGGGATTTCCATTCCTTCCAAAAGGTGGCACCATTCCTTAAAAGCCTTGATATTTGCCAGGAGTTCTTTGTCAAAGATATCGTAGTTCTGTTTGGCTGGAGACAGGCTTTTGAACATGAAGGCAACAGGGTGGAGCTTGTTGTTGGAACTGTATTGACTGAGAACTGCCCCTGTGGCTTTGTCCAATGCATCACACTCAATGATGAACCCCTTGTCCTGATCAGGTTGCAGAAGGATAGGTGCTTTGATGAATTCCTTGATTAATCCCTGGAATGCAAGTTCTGCTTCCGTTCCCCATTCCCATTGCTTTGTTTTTATGGTCAAGTCGTACAAGGGGCGCACTATGTGAGTATAGTTGCAAATGAACCAGCAATAGAAGTTTGCAAAGCCAAGGAAGGTTTGGACGTCTGTAACATTTTTAGGTCTAGGCCATTTTTTGATAGCGCTGATTTTCTCTTCATGCATTTCAACCACTTCCCCTGATATGACTAGCCCTAGGTAGTCTACTTTGGACACATGGAACCAACACTTCTTGAGGGAACAGTAAAGGCCGAGGTGTTGCAGACAGCGCAGCACTTCCTTTACATGCGTGGGATGTTCTTCAGGATTCTTGGAGAAGATTAAGATATCATCAATATAGATCTCCACGTACACCCTTTTGATGTCCCTAAACTTGGCATCCATCATGTTTTGGAAAGTGGCTGGTGCATTGGTGAGCCTGAATGGCATGACTTTTGTTTTGTAGAGCCTGTATTTTGTCCTGAAAGCTGTTTTGTGAACATCTTCCTCTGCAACCCTGACTAGGTTGTATCCTGACTTGAGATCAAGTTTGGTAAAGATTTTTGCACCCTTGACCCGCTCAATGAGATCATCTGTTCTTGGTAGTGGGTAACGGTTCTTTTTGGTCCATCTATTCAGGTATTGATAGTCCATGCAGAGTCTGGGAGGTTGTGGTTTTCTGTCAATGTCATGGCACTTGACAAACATTACAGGCAATGCCCATTCTGAGGTTGAGGGTACAATGAATCCTTTTTCCAGATTTTTGTCAATCCATGTTTTGAGAATGCAGTCCTCTTCCTTGGTAAGAGAGTATACTATGCCAATCTTGGGTTTTGCACCTGGTTCCAATTCGATTTTGAGCTCATAGGGTCTGTGGGGAGGCAATTTCTCCACCTCTTTGGCCACAAAGATGTCTTTGAATTCGAAATATTCATCAGGAAGCTGACCCACTACCCCTCCTTCCATGGCATTGCAATCTTCATATAAACATTCTGCTGCGCAATAATCTGACTCAAATTTCAATGTCCCTAATGCCCAATTGATCCTTAGGTTATGCTTCTTCAGCCATGGGATGCCCAGAACTATGGTGTGACAGCCTAATGGCGCAATGTCACAAGTGATTTCTTCAACATGGTTGCTCATAATGATTTGGAAGGTACACTCCTTGTCAATCAACCCATTTGCTATCGGTCAGCCATCTAGTACTTGGACCCGTCTTGCAGTCTTCTTCTTTTTTGTGGGGATCCTGTGTTTTTTTATGTACTCAGAGTTGATGAAGTTTCCTGATGCTCCTGAGTTAATCATCACAACAGTAATAAGATTTTTCAGGCTTTTGATTGTGATGGGGACTTGAAGCTGGTCTGCATATTTGGTGGAACAAAGATATATTTTGTTTACAGACTGTTTTTCATTCTTCCCAACTTCACGATCTAATTCCGTCTTTAGGGCGCCTGATGCTCCCCTCAGTCAATGCCTTTTCCCAACTCTGAATCTGTGGTGTCAACACCCTCTAGGGCGGCTATTTGTGCATGGCAATCTTTGGCAATATGTCCCTTCTTCTGGCAATGGTAGCATGTGGTTTCACTTGTGACGGCTGCTACCTCCACCTTGGCTAGATGGGTATCCAGTTTGATGAAACTAAAGGAGATCTCTGTTGTTGTTCCATCAGCCCATTTTACCTTGGGTGTGAGGAACCCGCACTTGTTTTTTGCCGATTGACTTGATTGTACCCTTCTTGCTACCCTGAGGGGTCACCGTGTAGATTGCTTCTCCCTTCTGGAATTTATGCGCTGTTGTGCTCATGGTCACCTGCTTGTGGGTTCTGCTTGGTGTCGCCCTCTCCAAGGTGCTTGTACCTTTTTTTTCCATGTTCCTCACAATGAGGGCCGCATCAATTTCCTGGGTTCTTGTGAATAGCTCCTGCAGGGTGGCATTGTGGCAATTGTATGCCTGGGACATAAGCATATCCTTGATGTTGTCTTTGAGACCAGCATAGAAATTGTCTTTCAGGGTCTGCTCATTGTAGTCCAACAGGGCTGATAAGATTATAAATTGAGTGATGCATTCCACCACTGTTTTTGACTTGGGCAAGTGCCTTATACTTTTGCCAATCAACTTCAACCTGTTTGATTTTGCCAAAAGCTGATTCCCACTCGTGTTGGAAGACATCTAGGTCTGTAAAGATTGTCTGGGGAGCACCTGCATTGTGTAGATCCTGGAAGGGACAAATCCAGTCAACAGCAGATCCACGCAGATAGGAAATGATAAGACAAATTTTCTTTTCATCGGAAGCAGTTGCGTAATGAGAATCAGCAATGTAATTAGCACAGGAATAAGTGAAGTCCTGGCTTTGGCTCCTTGTTCACCATGGAATTCTGTTGGTTTGGATGCTGCTGATTTCTCTGCCCTTCCAGGCTTGAAGATTGAGCTAGTTGGTGCCATGATTCTAGAGGAGGGTGGTGCAAATTGCATCATTGATCCCCTAAGCCCTCACATTGTGGTTCCTCCTCCTAGTGACAATGCTAATTGACTGGTTGTTAAGGTATTGGGCTGCCCTGAGGTTGTCCCACTAGGTCCCGTGGTTCTTCCACTTGCTACAATTCCCTGGGCCTGAATAGCATCCCTTGTGATTCCGTGTTGATTGGTTAACTCATTGTATAGTTTGCGGTTCTGATCCAAAATTTCCGCCGGCCAATCAATGCAGATGTTTCCATCATCCCCATTATGTAGGATCCATTGTTCAATGTGTTCCAGCCATTCTGCCATGAGGCTTTGACACAGCGACATTTCCTTGAGAATATCAAGAATTTGTTTTTGAAAATTGCTTTCATTGATTTCCCACCAGGTGTTGCCTTCATAGCGGTCAATCGTGGGGGAAGGGGGTCTGGATTCAGCATCAAAGGTTTTGTAGGGAGTGGGTTGAGATCAAATAGTGGTATCTCTCCTGCAGATCCTTCCTCATCACCTTCCTTTTTTGATGGGGGAGGTTCTGAGAACCGGGTTTGATGATAGGGAGTTTCAGGGGCTGGTGGTGCCAGAGGTTCTTTGCCTTTTAGAGATGTGGATGGGATTGACATTGATGCCATGGTTTGTCTGTAGGATTCTGCCAAATTAGATTGACTCCTGTTGAACATCAGCTATAATAAGTGCGCTTCCTGGTGTGCTTCAACCAAATCTGGCTAGTAGTGTGGGTAGACAGTATGTCCCCTGGGTAGAGATGGAAAGTGTAGGGGGAACCTAGTTGACAGTAGGTCCAAGGCAAAGGTATCAGAGGTGCTTGTTCCAATAGAATATGTGAGCGGCGCTTCCTGATTAGGTGGCAACGGCTCAGTGATATCAGAGGACAGGGGACGTTGTCAACAGGCTAATGGGTGCAAGCTGCAGTATGCCTCAACATGTGAATGATGGAGGGGGGAGATGGGGATGTTAGCTGATCAATGGTAAAGGGTATGCAATGCTCAGAGATGACCCAGTGATGAAAGACCTGGTTCCAACAGCGACAAGGGCTGTATCCACAATGAAGGCAACAAGACTTGTTCTAGCATCACAACCCTAGCCAAACCTTGGAGGCCAAGGCTCCACAGGTGATGAGGATGGGGGTTGGGATGATGACAAAGGTCAAATGTGCAGCGCTAAGGCCTAAGTGGGTCACACAGTGAGTGATAGGGGAGAACAACAAGAGAACAAGTCTTGTGGGGGCAAGACTTGTGTTGCTGGTATATATACTAACTACTGTGGCTATGTACAATAGAGAGCAGGCGACAAAGGGAACCAAAATGAGAAAAGGCAAGAGTCCAAGAGAAGCAAGGACAAGACAAAGGAAACAAGGTAAGTCCATGGACTCCAAGGAGACAAGGGAACAGGGCAGGCAGGCATGTCCTGCAATCATGGCTTACAGAAAGGCAACTAAATGCGCCAAGGAGGGCAGAACAAGACCAAACACAAGGCAAACAGACAAAGAAGAGGAGAAGAAGAGAAGGTCATGACAAGCAGTGTCAAAGGTTTCATGATAGTGCTAAAGTCCTGAATGAACCGCCTGTAGAAGTTTGCAAATCCCAGGAACGCTTGTACTTGTTTCACCATTTTGGGAGTTCTCCAGTTGATGATTGCCTGTACTTTCTCCTTTTCCATTGAGAACCCTTCAGGCAATGCTGTGATGCCAATGAAACCAACTCTATCCACAAAGAACTGGCACTTTATGAGTTTGCAGAATAGGTGCCAAAATTGTAGTCATTTCAGCACCTCCTTCATGTCAGCTATATGTTGTTCCTGTTCCATCCTGTAAATGAGGATGTTGTCAATGTAGATTACCACACAGAAGCCAATCAGGTTGCTGAAGATGTGGTTCATCATCCTTTGAAATGTAGCTGGGGCATTTTTGAGACCAAATGGCATGACAACGTATTCATATTGCCCTTTCTTTGTCCTAAAGGCCATCTTCCATTTGTCCCCCTCCTTGATTCTAATGTTGTTAAAACCCATGCAAAGGTCTAGCTTCATGAAGATCTTTGCACCCTTCAGTTTTTCCAGCAGGTTGATCTGTTGTGGCATTGGGAATTGATCTGCCTCTGTGATTGCATTGTCTCCCCTGAGATCAATGACAAAGCATGGTGAACCATCCGTTTTTGGTACAAAGAATCCTCCTGACACAATGTGTGAGTTGCTGGGTTGTATCTTTCCTAGCCTGAGTTCCTCTTCAATGTACTCATCCAAGGCTTTGCTCTGAGCTGGGGATAGGGGAAATGGTCTAGCTGGTTTGGGCAATGGTGCATTAGGGACAAAGTTGATTTTGCAGTCAAAGTCCCTGTGGGGTGGTAGCTCCTTGAAATTCTTTGCTGAGAAGACATCACAGAAGTCCTGTAATTCCGCTGGCAGGTCCTCTGATATTTCCCCTATTGTTACTTTTTGTCCTGTAGTTTCTCTCCATTTTACTTCTCGCGTTTCCCAGTTGATTGCTGGGTTCACTGCTTCCAGCCATGACATCCCTAAGACCAGCGGGTTTTCTCCAGTTGGCATAGCATAGAATCTTTGCTTGAAAGTCTGCCCTAGTACCAAAAATTCCAAAGTAACCTTGAATTGAATTGTTTTGCTGAGCTCTTCCCCTTGGATTCCAATAAGCTTCCTGGGCTTGGGAAGTTCAATGAGTGGGAGTTTGTTCTTTTGTGCAAAGGAAATGTCAATGAAGTTTTTTGATGCACCTGAGTCAATAAGTGTGTTGATTGGGTCCATGATTCCTGCTATCTGAGGTGAGACAAGTGGTGATTCATTTGTTGTCCTAAAGTACATTGTTTTCCTTGAGATAGCAGGTTTGTTTGTGCAACTAGACATTGGTACTAGACACCCCATTCTTTTCCCAACTCAGAGCTGGAGTCGTCAACCTCAGCTGCCTTTCCCTTGACCAATGTCTTGGGGTCTTCTTTCTTTGTGTTGTTGGGGTGTTTGCCAATTGTGTGTCCCTTCTCTCTGCACTTGAGGCACTGTCCTTCCTTCTTCCTTGCATTCCAGATTTCCATGGGAACCCTGTCTTCATCCTTGATTTTTGAGTGCATTGAGGGAGCAGAGGTTTTTGAGGCTTGCCTGTCTTTCTGTCCTTCTTCTTGAAGCAATTGTCAAGCGCCCTGATGTCCTGGACCATGTTGTTGCACTTGATTGCAAGTGTAATCCATCCCTTGAGGGTATTGATGTTGTCTGGTTGAGCTTGTAGTAGCTTGATCTGGATTTCATTGTGGAGTTTTGATTTGAAGGTGGAAATCAGAGCCTGTTCATCCCATCCAAGTTCTGCCGCAATTAGATAGAATTGTGCTGTGAAGTCCCTGACTCAGATATTGGACCCCCAGTTGTTGAGGGTGCGCATATCCTGTTCTGCGTTGTGTTGTTGGTCTGGTTTGCCAAACTGCATCCTAAATCCCTCCTTGAAGTTTCTCCAGGATTCCAGGTACTGGTGTACTCCTCCTTTGCTCTGGAGGCACAGGAAACATTGTGCCCAGGGAGCACACTTGGTACTGCTCATGTTTGTCAGGAAGGCAGTGATTCAAGCCTTGTTGTTGGGGATTTTGTGGGGGAGCTGCCTGAAGTATGCTTCCATTTGGTTGACAAAGAGGTCTGCTGCTGCACCTGTTTCACCTGTGAAGCTATCCGGTTTCCGGACATTGATGCGTTCTGTCCTGGGGACTGCTTGTTCTGGTCCCCTGTTTTGTAGCCCCCTGATTGTTTGGCGGAGCTCCCTGATGACTGCTGCTTGTCCCTTGTGAGGTGGGAATCCTGCTGGGGTGTGCACTGAGCGTATGGAGCATCTTTCTTCTTCTTCCTGTTCCTGGACTAAGAAGAAGTCTTCCCTAAACCAGTTGACAACATTGGTGATGTTGGTTTTAACTGTTTCGACTCATTGCCCAAGTCCTGTGGCATTCCTTCTGTAGTTTAGCAGTGCCTGGTTGACACAACCAAGCTTGAGTTCTACTTGGTGGTTGACGTCTTGGACTGTGGTTTGCCCCCAAGTGACTGCTGCAATTGCCCGTCCCATTTCTACCAAGTTCCTTCCATGAACGCCACTGTTTTCACCTATCCCGGTAACCTCCATCCTGAGGTCCTCTAAACCCTTGTTGATGTTGTTCAGGCATCTGTGAAAGGCCCTGACCTCATCCCTGATTGCAAAATATTCTCTGTTTAGAGTTGCAAAGGTCTCGTTTAGACGGCCTTTGAGTTCCCCAAAGTGTAGTTGGATAGTGTTGAGGATTGCTGTGTTTCCTACCACATCAATTTGTCCAGGGGATGGTGCCGGGTAAGGTGGTGCTGCTTGATGTGGAAGGGATATGACTGAAGTGTGTGAAGAAGGTGGTGCAGGAGAGACTAGGAAAGGTGCCTGTTGGATAAAATGTTGCCCAATTTCTGCTGCATCATAGTTGCTAGACACAGTTGTGTTAGAGGGGATG
The DNA here is from genome assembly GCA_037039685.1 of Ceratobasidium sp. AG-K. NCBI lineage: Eukaryota > Fungi > Basidiomycota > Agaricomycetes > Cantharellales > Ceratobasidiaceae > Ceratobasidium > Ceratobasidium sp. AG-K. The sequence continues at coordinate 187,108 of JAWNGF010000015.1, read as the reverse complement.
CAGAAGATTGGCTGTCATTGGTATGCTGGTCCCGCAATTGCCTGGGGTGGTGCTGGTGCTGGAACGAGTAGTCAGAATTCTGGAGGAGGAGCCCTTCTCCATGCCAAAGGCAAGTGGATTGCTATTGTGGACTGATATATGTCCATTGGACTTCCTAGTGGAAAGGGGGCTTGTGCTCCTTCTCTGTGTATGGTGACAACTTCTCCATGAGCAGGTTGTGCTGGGACCTCACTATCCACTGAGGTGATAGGGGTATGGCTTGCATATTGGACAGTAATATCCACATCCAGATCCACATGTTTGTTGCTTGGGCCTGCTTGTGGTACTGCTTCAACAACTTGGGGGCCTTCCTGTTGGGGTTCTTCTTCAATAGTAGCTTCAAGTTCTCCTGGGACACTTTGTGTTCTACTGGGGGCATGTTCTGTGGCGCTGGCTAATCTGGGTGCAACTCCTCCTGCTGCCCAGTTGGGCTGGTTTGAACGTCCTGCTCTGCTTGGGTTGGTCCTTCATGAAGCATTGGATGCTGCTGATTGCGGTCTGGTGTAAGGGTGACTCATTCTGTGTTGTTGCCACAAGAAAACTTTGTTGCTGAAGTCCTGATTGCATTGAGTTTGGTATATGTATATCCGGTCTGGAGGACTAGCAGGTATTCCACGAGAGAAAGATCAATGAGAGGGTTGTTGAGAAAAAAGACTGGTCCAACTTCAGCAGTTGTGAAGCCTAGAGAATGGAAGGTTGGAGCGCAGTATTGACATATATCTTGGTGTTGGAATCTGTATATGGTGGGTCTTGTGGCTTAAGCCAGCTTGTTTGCAATGTTGCAACCTCCTTCAAGACTGCACAAACTATGACTATGAATGGCAACTAAGGCCTGAGAAACTCCAAGCGGTGCTACACTGAGTGCACTCTTAACACTTGGAGGTAGAGGGATGTTGTGAAGGTGAATGACAAGGCAAACAAGCTGGGGATACCATGCTTGGTTTGGCTTGTATATATAGGCAAACGTGGCAGTGTTAAGCACTGCTGCCACAAGAAACGAGTCATACAGTCTATCCAATCATTAGCATCCATGAGTCATGCTCTATCAAGAGACATGACTCCAATCAAAGCGCAGCCGACGTTACATGATGGTAACAAGGTAACCACAAGGTTGTGGTAAGACAAAGGGAACGCAGGCAAAGGGAATTGAAGAAACCAAGAAAAAGCCAAGACCATATGGGCCAAGGGTGACACATCATCCATACACCACACTAAACGCAGGAGAGGGTGCAAGACAAGTCCATGGTGAGCCTAGCTTATCACATGACTTACTGTACCAAGAAGGAAGTGTCACAACCCTAGCCAAACCTTGGAGGCCAAGACTCCACAGGCAGTGAGGATGGGGGTTGGGGAAACGACAAGGGTCAAATGTATGGCACCAAGGCCTAAGTGAGTCACACAATTAGTGATGGGGGAAAACAACAAGAGAACAAGTCTTGTGGGGACAAGACTTGTGTTGCTGGTATATATACTATCTAGAGTGGCTATGTACAATAGAGAGGCAACAAAGGGAGACAAAAGAGGAAAAGGCAAGAGTCCAAAGGAAGCATAGAGAGAACAAAGTAAACGGGATAAGTCCATGGAGTCCTAGGAGACAAAGGAACAGGCCAAGCAGGCATGTCCCGCAGTCATGGCTTACAAAAGGGTGACTATATGCGCCAAGGCGAACAGAACGAGACCAAGCACAAGACAAAAGAACAAGACAGAAGAAGAACAAGAAAAGGTTGTGACACTACCCCCCCTTCTAGGCCGGGGCTCACTCCACCAACACAAACTCCTCAGAATCGTCAATTACACATGGGTCCTCAGCTGACCCTGTCCCTTTCCATACCCCATAATCCTCCTTGTCATCTGTCAAATCAATTATTGCCTCCTCCCTAATCTCCAGGTCAACCAAGAGGTCGACTATCTCAAATGGGTTGCCTCCGAGCGGGACCTTGCAAGACCTGTCCATGATCTCAAGGGCATTGTGGATGTCATCGGCTGTGTAGGCAATCCAGTTGTGCCAGCGGACAAGGGGGCAGCTGACAAACGACCGGGGGGCCTCTCCTGACCAGTAGTGAGCAGATATGATAAAGTAGAAATGTTGGCGCATGCTGGGATGCCAGTACATGCCTTGCTCCTGGGGGGGCACAACTTCAAGGGACCGTTTGAAGGCTGCCAAGCAGGTATATAGGTTGTGGTAGACCCGGACCATGACCAAGTTGGTGGAATGGTGTTGGGAGGACATGGCGCAGTGGGTACAATGGGGATAGGATGTGTTTTTAAAGCAGGAGGAGAGGAAGCAAAAACTTTTTGATGAGGGACTTGGATCCCAGCAGCCTCTTTTATACGCTTAGAATGCCTAATGGGCTGTTCTTCCTTGCTGTTGGCTGCCAAGTCATCCCTTGTTTCCTCATGGCAACACTTCCTGGTAACCTTGGGGACTTCTTTGATGGCGTCTGGATGTTCCTTGTGGAACTCATTAATGAGTTCTGATGCATTGCCAAGGTTCTCCAAGGGTTCCCAAGAGTCATGTTCTGCAGTGTAGCCCTTCCATTTGACAAAAAACTTCAGGATTCCTTTTTCCACCTTGGAACTTTGGATGCATTCCACCTCATATTCCTCTTTGCCTTTGGGTGTCTCGATTGGTGGGGGTGGATCAATCTGGCAGCCCTCAATTTCATCTTCCTCATACTTGGCTAGGCATGATACGTTGACCACTGGATGCATGGTCATTGAGGGCCGGAGTTGTAGTCTGTACATGTTCTTCCCTACTGCTTCCAGGATAGTGAAGGGCCCAAGTTGTTGATGCAATAATTTCAAAGATGGCCGTTTGGTCATGATGTACTGATGGCTTAGCCACACCTTATTGCCTAAGATAAAGGGATCTTCCTGTCATCACTTGTCCGCATATTCCTTGTCTCGTTCTTTGCTCAGGGTCAAACTAGCCTTAGCTTTGTCCAGGTTGTCTTGGATATGTTGAGCATGCACCGCAGCTTCCAGGACGGAACCATCTTCCACTGGTGTACCCTCGATTGATGGGTGGCAGGCTGTGTTGGCAAAGAAAGGTGTCATACCAATGCTAGAATGGAATGAGTTGTTATATGCAAATTTGGCAAAGGGTAAAAGTGAAGCCCAGTCATGTTGCTTGAAGGCGCCGTACGTCCAAATGAAAGCCTTGACTGTTTGATTGATGCGTTCCGTTTGTCTGTCAGTTTCAGGGTGGTAAGCTGTAGAAAGTCTAGGCCGGATGTTCAGGGCTTGATAGAGCTCCCTCATGAATTTGGATGCAAAGGTTGGTCCACAATCTGATACAACTGTTTCTGGGGTGCCATGTAGCTTCCAGCAGTGTTCCATGAACAGTTCCGCAAGCTTGGGTGACGTGGTTCTTTCAGTGCATGGGATGAAGTGTGCCATCTTGGTCTGGGTGTCAACAAGGACCAATATTGAGTCTAGGCCCTTGGACAGGGGGAGTTTGACAATCATATCAACCAAAATGTGTTGGCAGGGTTTGGAGGGGAGTTCAAGTGGTTGTAATTCCCTGTCGTGAGCCAGCTCACTCCATCGGACTCGACTGTTGTCTCGCCCGCCTATTCCTTTCTTTTGTGTTGTGTTCCGTTTCCGTTCCCCGCGTTGCCACCTTCTTGTGGTTGTCCTGTTACATTGCGTAACGCGGCTGTGCTTTGAACGAGTCATGTCTGTTCATACAGCATGACTCACATGGACACTCCTGACTGGTAGACTGTATGACTCATGTGGCTGCGCCTTGTATGACTCGGCCACTTCTTGAATATATATAGAGGACCAACAAGCCTGGTAACCCCAGCTTGTTTTGTCTCGTCAAAACATCCCCTTTGAGTGACACTTAGAACCACCCCTACCCTCAAGAGCCTACAGACGCTTAAGTGTGTTGTGGTTCAAGAGGTCACTTAGGTCTTAGTGCCGTCCACTCTCCGTTACGGCTTGTCTCATAGCCACCAAGAAGAAGCCTACGACATTACAAAACAAGCTTAACAACATATAAATATGTCTATTCAAGAAGATGGAGGATCACACCCCTCATCAGCTATATCAACAAGAAGAGGACCCAGTCGGGCAGCAAGGCCCACAGGATCACTAAACGAACAAGATATTGCACAAATTCAAGCGGGAGGTCCTGTCCGATCACGCTCCCAAAGTCAAACATCGATGCCAGGAGCGTTCGGCATTGCCGACATGACAACTGTACAAGAGGAAGAACCCACTATCACAACTAGGGAACCAGGAGACCTCACAAATGACCCCACCCCAGCTGCAATTCGTATTCCAACTGGAAGTCCAGGACCATCACGTCCCTTGTGGCCACTAGGGACTAGAAGACAGTACTTTTCTCCCCAACCTGAAGCTCACGGGGGCGTGTCACTTGTTCCCATTAGACCTCCTCCTACGCCACACATTCCAAATGTCCCCACAGTCCCCCAAATAGGAGGAACCATCACGAACGCAGGACCAATTCCAGTGGTTTCCCAGCCAGTCACGCCAGCAATTCCAGCACCACCGTATGTCCCACAGGGTTACTCCGGACAACTGGCCCCGGTACAACAAAGCACTGGCGATCCAGGAAGCTCGAGTTCAAGTTCCAGCTCTAGCAACGGGACTGTAATCAGTAATCTAGACGCCCTGGACGATCTTCTAGAAGGAAGACACAACGCCACCCTTAGGGTCATAAACGGAATGAGAATTACTATAGATCGAAGGCTTAGCGGCCTAGAACAGGCCACACAAGTCCTAGCAAACAACCAGCAGATCTTTAACGACTCCATCAACACCCTACAAGGCACCTTGACAGACATTCTAAACTTGGCAAGAAACGGCGAACATAATTCCTTCCTAGTCGGTCAAGACGTAACCCGTCTCCGAAATGAGGTTACCAACACCCAAGGACTAGTGAACAACATACACGAGGAACTCAACACCACCAGACAAGGGCAACTCGAATGGAACGAGGCGGTAACACGAGGATTAGAAAACTTACGACAGGAAGGAACCTCCTTCACCGCCAAAATCACAGAAATTCAGGAAACTATCAACAACATGCGAGAAGAAATGGACGAAGCATCCCTGCACGGGGTTCCCTCCAGACAATCAAATTCTCCACCACACCCAGACGCGGAATCTACCAGGATCGACGAATTAGAATTAAGAATCCAACGACTAACCGAGAACCCAAATATCGGTAACGGACCACGACGTCCCAAAGTGACCTGTCCAGAAGCCTTTGACGGAAAAAAGGGAGAGGGCGCAGAGATGTTCATCACACAAATGGAGAGCTACTTCGTACGTCTAGGGGATCAATACACTTCTAACGAAGAAAGAATCCGCGAAGCTCTAGCAAACTTCAAATCTGAGAACAAAGCCGCCACTCACTGGGCACAAGTACTCTTACGGTCGCTTAACCAAGGAGAAAACAACCAAAATCTCACCTCGTGGGGAAGCTTCAAGGCACACTTCATGGAACAGTTCAGCGACCCTAACAAGAAAGCTAAAGCCGAAATCGATATCCGGAAGTGCAAGCAGAACAATTCAGTAGCAAACTATGCTTCTGAATTCCGTTACTTATTGGTCGACGTCAACTGGGGACAAGAAGCTCTAATCAACCAATTCAAGGAAGGACTGAAGCCTGAAGTAAAAACCGAACTAGCTCGATTCGAATTATCCCTGATTAACAAGGACGGAACGGAGCGGGAGCTGTCACTAGATCGATGGATCTCTATTGCAATCTCTATTGACCAGAAATTGCAACAAATCAAGACCTCCACAGGAAAGAAAGCAACCCAGCCAACCGCTAGCGGACAATCCTCTACAAAGCGACTACCCGACGAAGTATACAAAGCAAGGATAGCAAGCAACCGCTGCTTGAAGTGCGGACAAGAAGGACACCGCTCATTCAAATGCCCGTCCAAGGAATGGATAACAACGGAACCCAGCGTTAAAGGAAGGGAGGCAACAATTATGGAAGACTCGGGAAAAGAAGGGGTCTCCCTCTAACTGTGTGTGGAGAGACCAAAAAACCGGCAATGGAAACAATGTACTTTAGAGCAACAAATGAATCTACCATTGTTTACGCAAACGTTGCCGGAATCACAGAACCTATCCCAACCCTCATCGACTCTGGAGCATCAAAAAACTTCTTGGACATCTCGTGGGCTCGATCCAACAACATTCCACTCATTGAACTCTCCACTCCTAGAAAAGTAATTGGCATCCAGGGGAAGGAACTCTCTCACCAAATACGTTTCAAAGCTAAGCTGGAACTAGAAGTAGAGGGAAGAACCTTCAAACAAGTCTTCTTTGCTATGCCTACTGGAGAAACTGAACTCATCCTAGGATTGGAATGGTTAGAAGAATCAAACCCTGTCATCGATTGGAAAACGAGGCACATATCATGGCAGACAGAACCCATTCAAGCAAGAACAGCCTCAATAGACAACCTGCCCGAAGAATTCAAGGAGTTTGCCGACGTCTTCAGCGAAGAAAAATTCAAGAGAATCCCGGATCATCATCCATATGACTGCGCCATTGACTTCAAGGAAGGAGTTGAACTTCCGAAACCGGCCAGACCTATCCCACTCTCTCCAGCAGAGTCAATTGCACTAAGAGAATACTTGGATGAAGAAATTGCAGCGGGAAAAATCCGACCAAGCAAATCACCCATTGCCTCACCTTGCTTCTTTGTCAAAAAGCCAATCGATCCCAAAAACCCAGAGGCAGTACGCCAACTTCGACTTGTTCAAGATCTCAGAGGAGTCAATGCCATTACAAAGGACGACAGATTCCCAATGCCCCTAATGGAAGACCTCCTGGATAAAATCAAGGACGCAAAGATTTTCTCCAAAATCAATCTACGCATGGGTTTCAACAATATCAGAATTAGAGAAGGCGACGAATGGAAGACAGCTTTCAGAACAAAAGAAGGACTGTTCGAATACGTCGTCATGCCTTTTGGACTGAAAAACGCGCCGGCCATTTTCCAAAGATATATGAATCACATTTTCCATGATCTTATTGACGTATGCGTCATAGTATACATTGACGACATCCTAGTCTTCTCTAAGGACAGAAACCAACACACCGTGGATGTCAGAAAAGTACTAAAGATCTTACTGGAGGAAAATCTTTTTGCAAAGCTTCCAAAATGCGAATTCTTTGTCACCAAATTGACATATACTGGACTAGGAATCAGCGATTCGGGCATCTCTATGGAGGAAGAAAAGGTCAAGTCAATAAAGGAATGGAAGGAACCAAGAACGGTCAAGCAAGTTCAGGCATTCCTAGGATTTGCAAATTTCTACCGAAGATTCGTACCAAATTTCAGCCGATTAGCGAAACCCCTGACAACCTTGACAAGAAAAGAGAACAAATGGGAATGGGGTAGCGATCAGCAGGAAGCATTTGTGGCCCTAAAAACAGAAATCAGCAAGGAACCCACTCTACGCCATCCAAACCCTGACAAGCCTTTCTTCCTGGAAACAGACGCAAGTGGAGTAGCAATGGGAGCAATCTTGTCGCAAAGGCAAGACGATGGCTACTTGCATCCTATTGCTTATCTTTCAAAATCTTTCAATGAGGCTCAACTCAACTACGACATCCATGATAAAGAACTTATGGCTATCATAGAATCTTTAACACATTGGAGGCTTTATCTTGAAGGAACAAGAGACCCTATCACTATCTACACCGATCATAGGAACCTACAATTCTGGAAGGAAGCAAGAACGTTCAACCGCCGACACGCAAGATGGCACCAATTACTTGCTTCCTATAACTTTGACATCATATATCGCCCCGGAATCCTGTCATCAAAACCGGACCTGTTGTCAAGACGGTCAGACCATGAAGATATCCCGACGCCAGAACAAGTTATGATATCTGTCGAAAGATTCAAAGGATTCATGGGACAAGTAGACACAAACATCATAGAGACTATCAAGGAGGCTCAGGAAACAGATGAAGGATTGGCACAAATCAGAGAAATCTGCAAATCAAGGGAAACGTTACCAAAAACCCTACAACACAGCGCAAAAGATTATGATTTCAAGGAGGGACTATTATGGTTCAAGGGAAGGATCTACGTGCCAGAAGATAAGGAATCCAGACTGGCCATCATGCGAGTTCATCACAACTCAAAAATCGCAGGACATCAAGGACAGGCTAGAACACTGGAACTCATATCAAGAAGATACTTCTGGCCAGGAATGAAGCAAAGCATAAACAGATATGTGGAATCCTGCGAGACCTGCCAACGGACAAAGGGATCGAAGTCAATAGTCCCGATCAAGCCTTTGGAAATTCCGAAAGGACCATGGGAAGACATAGCGTTCGACTTCGTAGTGAAGTTACCAAAATCCAGAGGATCAGATAGCATCTTAGTAGTGGTGGACCGGTTCTCAAGAATGGCACACTTCATACCCTGCAAAGAATCTCACACAGCAAGCAACCTGGCAAATCTTTTCATCACAAATGTTTGGAAACTGCACGGTTTTCCAAAGAGCACTATCTCAGACCAAGGGACTACTTTCAATTCCAAACTTATGAAGGCCATTTACGAGAAAATTGGAACAAACCCAGGCTTCAGTACTGCCTACCACCCCCAGACAGATGGAATAACAGAGAGAATCAATCAATGGATGGAAGGCTGGTTACAATCGTTCGTCAACTACCGGCAGGATGATTGGGCGGACTTATTACCAATTGCGGAGTTCAGCTATAATCTACAGAAGCACCGCGTAACAGGTAGTTCCCCTTTCGAAATTGTCTACGGGAGGGAACCACTGTGGAACATCTCATCAGAAGAATCAGCGGTTCCAGAGGCAAACAACATCACTGGAAAATGGCGTAGAATCCATGACGAAGCAATTGCATCAATGGAAACCCAAAGGCTCCCAGAAGATGAGCCAAAGAATGAGTACCAAGAAGGAGATCTAGTATGGCTGCTGGGAAAAAACATTCAAACCAAAAGACCCTCAAAGAAACTGGATAACAAAAAACACGGGCCATTTGTTGTGAAGCGACAGATAGGGTCACATGCCTATGAGCTTGATTTACCGGCAACAATGAGGGTGCACCCTGTTTTCCACATCGATTTGCTCAGCCCTTACAAAGGAGACACTGAATTCAGCCGTAACCAACCCCAACCACCGCCGATCATAACAGAAGAAGGAGAAGAAGAATACAAAGTAGAAAAGATTTTGGACTGGAAAAAGACAAAGGACGGTCTTTTCTACAGGGTCAGATGGAAGGGTTATGGAAGTGAGGAAGACACAGAACAAAGGGCGGAAGATTTTGGTCACCTTTCAAGGATCATCAAAGACCTTCTACGCCGACACCCCAAAGCTCCCACGCCATCTAACTACGTCCCAGAGAAGATAAAAGGGAGGGAGGGAACAACCGGCAGCGATATCTGCAAAACTTGCAACTACTCCAATCTTCACTCCTCGCTCAAATCACTTAATCTTTTTTGTTGCCGACAATGCCCGCCATCACCCGCTCCACCATTGCCAACAACCTTACCCACGTCCTTGAAGGACCTGCCTTTGCCACGGCAAGAATCCTTGACTCCAGAGCCGCCCTCTACGTCTTCAAGAGGTCGCAACAAGGCTCTGGAAGGATGCACTTCAGGGCCTCGGACGATATCCTCCACTCAGACCTGGGGGAATTCCAGTGGGTCAGGAAAAAATGGCCGACACGCATGCAGCTCCTGCGAAAGGACATATTCGTCTGCCGAGGGTGCGCCGCTTTCCAGGTCTTGGAGGTCGTCCTCCTCTCCACCCACATGCTCGGAGTGGTCGAATGGGGACAAGAAGGAGCGTACTCAAGCGAGTGGGTACCAGGTTACGACGGAATGCAACCAACACTCCGACCTAGATGGAACGATGCCTGGGACGCCAACTACGAAAAGGACCTGAGCGACTGGAGGATGGAGAGGGGCAGGTACCAGAAGGAAAAAATCGAATGGGAACCTTACTGGTGGAGGAAGGAGGAGACTGACGTGTCAGCATGGAAGGAGGCAGAGCCCGATGTGCGACAATGGGATGAGGAATTTGTGGAGGCCCAGGAGAGGATTTTGGACTGGTCCAAGGCGGACTGGACGAAGGAAGAGACATGGGAGGAATGGGAAAAATTCTCGGACGAACCGGGAAATACCGTTTTCAATCCCATTGACCTAACCTTGGAGGAGGAGGAGGGGTTGGAGGAGTATATGTTGAAGAAGGAAAAGGACTGTGCTGTGCAATAGGTCTGTTCAGGTCCCCCAAACGGACTCTTAGGGGGGAGTAATGTCGTGAGCCAGCTCACTCCATTGGACTCGACTGTTGTCTTGCCCGCCTATTCCTTTCTTTTGTGTTGTGTTCCGTTTCCGTTCCCTGTGTTGCCACCTTCTTGTGGTTGTCCTGTTACATTGGGTAACGCGGCTGTGCTTTGAACGAGTCATGTCTGTTCATACAGCATGACTCACATGGACACTCCTGACTGGTAGACTGTATGACTCATGTGGCTGCGCCTTGTATGACTCGGCCACTTCTTGAATATATATAGAGGACCAACAAGCCTGGTAACCCCAGCTTGTTTTGTCTCGTCAAAACATCCCCTTTGAGTGACACTTAGAACCACCCCTACCCTCAAGAGCCTACAGACGCTTAAGTGTGTTGCGGTTCAAGAGGTCACTTAGGTCTTAGTGCCGTCCACTCTCCGTTGCGGCTTGTCTCATAGCCACCAAGAAGAAGCCTACAACATTCCCCCAGAGGGCATTGATTAATGGGTTTTGACCACTGGCATAAATCACATGATGACATGTATTTGTTGACATAGGCCTTCATGGATGGCCACCAATACTGCTGTTTGATCATTTCCAGTGTTTTTGCTTGACCCATGTGTCTAACTGCTTTGTTGTTGTTGTGGAGTTCCAGGATCTGGCGCTTGATCTCATTCTTGTTTGGGATGTAGATCCTTCCTTTGGATGAAGCTAAACGGGATTTCTCATGTTGTTCCATCAGCCCATTTGACCTTGGGGATAAGGAAACCGCATTTGTTCTTGTTAATTGATTTGATTGTGCCCTTCTTGCTGCCTTGGGGAGTAACTGTGTAGATCGCTTCTCCTTTCTGGTATCTATGCGCTGTTGCGTTCATGGTTACCCGCTTCTGGGTGCTGCTTGAAGTGACCTTCTCTGGGATGTTGGTTCCCTTTTTCTCCATGTTCCTTGCAATGAGCGTGGCATCAATTTCCTGGGTCCTAGTAAACAGTTCCTGTAGTGTTGCATTGTGGCAATTATAGGCCTGGGAGGTTAGCATATCCTTGATGTTGTCCTTGAGCCCCGCGTAGAAGTCATCTTTCAGGGTCTGCTCGTTGTAGTCTAGCAGTGCCAACAGAATCCTAAATTGGGTGAGGTATTTGACCACTGTTTTGGTCTGGGAAAGTGCCTTGTACTTCTGTCTGTAGACCTCTACTTGCTCTATTTTGCCAAAGGCTAATTCCCACTCCTGCTGAAAGATATCTAGATTTGTAAAAATGGCTTGGGGTACGCCTGCATTGTGTAGGTCTTGGAACGGGCGAATCCAGTCAATAGCAGGGCCGCGTAGGTATGAAATGATAAGATGGATTTTCTTTTCATCCAAGGCGGTGGCATAGTGGGAGTTGGCAATGTAATTTGCGCAGGAGTAAGTAAAATCCCTGGCCTTGGCTCCTCGCTCGCCCTGGAATTCAGTTGGTTTGGACGCTGCTGATTTTTCTGTTCTTCCTCTTCTAAAGATCAAAGATGCCAGGGCTGTTTTTGTTCCTGACAAGGGTGATGCAAATTGGATCATAGAGCCCCTTAGTCCTTGGGTTGCTGTTCCTCCTCCTAGCAACAACCCTAGTTGACTGGTTGTTAGGGTGTTGGTTTGAGCCATAGTTGTTCCACTTCCTCCCGTTGGTCTCCCACTTGACACAATTCCTTGTGCCCAAACTGCATCCCTTGTTATTCTATGTTGATCTGTCATTTTGTTGTATAGTTCGCAATTTTGATCCGCAATTTCCGTCAGTTGGTTGATGCAGATATTTCCATCATCCCTATTATGTAGGATCCATTGTTCGACATGTTCCAACCTCTCTGCCATGAGACTATGGCACAACAATAATTCTCTGAGAATGAAGAGAACTTCTTTTTGAAAATTGCCTTCATGGGTTTCCCACCAGGAGTCGCCCTTGTATTCCTTAATGGCAGGGGATGGTGGTCTTGATTCTGCGTCAAAGGTTTTGTAGGGGGCCGGTTGGGAACGAATGGTTGTATTCCCTACTGATCCTTCCTTGTCGCCTTCTTTCCTTGATGGGGGAGGTTCTGAGAAGTGAGTTTGATGAAGGGGGGTTTCTGGTGGAGGTATTGCAATGGGGCTTTTGCCCTTAGAGAAGGAGGGCATCATGGAAGACATTGTTGCTTGGTAGGAATCTGCTGAATTTGGACAGCTTCTGTTGGACATCTAAAAATGTGCTTCCTGGTGCGCTTTGACCAAAATTGGCTAGTAGTGTATGCTATAGAAAAATATATCCCCTGGGTAGAGATGGAATGTATAGGGGGAACCTAGTTGATGGTAGGTTCAGTGCGATGGTCTCAGAGGTCCTTGTTCCAATAGAATATATGAATGGTGCTTCCTGATTAGGTGGCCATGGTTCAGTGATATCAGAGGATTGGGGACGTCGTTGACAGGCTAATGGGTGCAAGCTGCAGTGTGCCTCGACGTGTAAATGATGCAGGGGAGAGATGGGGGTATTAGCTGACAACGGTGAGGGGTGTGCAATTGCTCAGAGGTGACCCGGTGATGAAAGACCTGGTTCCAACAGCGACAAAGGCTGTATCCGCAGCAAAGGCGACAAGACTTGTTCTAGTGTCACAACCCTAGCTGAACCTTGGAGGCCAAGACTCCACAGGCAGTGAGGATGGGGGTTGGGGTGACGACGAGGGTCAAATGTATGGCGCTTAGGCCTAAGTGAGTCATGCACTGAGTGATGGGGAAAACAACAAGAGAACAAGTCTTGTGGAGAACAAGACTTTTGTTGCTGGTATATATACTACCTACTGTGGCTATGTACAATAGAGAGCAAGCAACAAAGGAACACAAAAAGAGGAAAGGCAAGAGTCCGAGGGAAGAGGACAACACACAAAGGAAGAAGGATAAGTCCATGGACTCCAAGGGAACAAGGGAACAGGCCAGGCAGGCATGTCCCACAGTCATGGCTTACATAAAGGCAACTCAATGCGCCAAGGCAAGAAAAACGAGACCAAGCACAAGACAAACAGGACAAAACAAGGAGAGAAAGAAAAGGTTGTGACAAGGGGTGTATGTGGAAATCTACATTGATGATATCTTAATCTTCTCCAAGAACCCCAAAGAACATCCCATGCATGTGAAAGAGGTCCTGCACCGCCTACATTGCCTGGGTCTCTATTGTTCCCTCAAAAAGTGCTCTTTTCATGTCCCTAAGGTTGACCACCTAGGGCTAGTCATATCAGGAGAGCTGGTTGAGATGCAAGAGGAGAATATAGCAACAATCAAAAAGTGGCTGACACCCAAGAACGTTACAGATGTGCACACGTTCCTAGGATTTGCAAACTTCTACCAGCGTTTTATCCGAAATTATACCCATATAGTACAACCCCTGTATGATTTGACTATGAAAACAAAGCAATGGGAAAGGGGAATGGAAGCGGAACTCACCTTCCAGGGATTAATCAAGGAATTCATCAAGGCACCTATCCTTCTACAACCTGACCAGGACAAAGGGTTCATCATTGAATGTGATGCATCAGACAAGGCCACAGGAGCAGTCCTCAACCAATATGGTCCTGACAACAAACTCCACCCTGTCGCGTTTATGTCCAAAAGCCTATCCCCAGCAGAACGTAACTACAACATCTTTGACAAGGAACTCTAGGCAATCAACAAAGCATTCAAAGAATCGCGTCATCTTTTGGAAGGAACTGAGATCCTGGTACTGCTCATTACCAATCACAAGAACCTGGAGTATTTCATGACCTCCAAAGTGTTGACAAAAAGACAGAACAGATGGGCCGTCTTCCTCTTGGAGTTTAACTTCCAAATCAAGTACAGAGCCGGCAACCTTAATGGCAAAGCAGATGCACTCAGTCAATGAAGTGCCCACAACCTAGAAGGGGGAGTAGTCCCTCAGAAACCCCTACTTTCGCCACATCTCTTCATCAATTTGGCAGAAGAGGGACCTCAGGGTATGGCATCAACCACTGATAGTCAGCAAGCAGTCAAGAATCAGACACAAGAAGATGAATATGTTAGATCAATCTGGGCTTTCCTTAGCAACCAGCAAGAAAAAGCGCCTGCCTTGGTACAAAAAGAATTCAAAGACTGGAAGATTAGGAATGACATGCTGTACCACAAAGGAAGGATCTACATCCCAAACAAGAATGAGATCAAGCGCCAGATCCTGGAACTCCACCACAACAACAAAGCAGTTAGACACATGGGTCAAGCAAAAACACTGGAAATGATCAAACAGCAGTATTGGTGGCCATCCATGAAGGCCTATGTCAACAAATACATGTCATCATGTGATTTATGCCAGCGGTCAAAACCCATTAATCAACGCCCTCTGGGGGAATTACAACCACTTGAACTCCCCTCCAAACCCTGCCAACACATTTTGGTTGATATGATTGTCAAACTCCCCCTGTCCAAGGGCCTAGACTCAATATTGGTCCTTGTTGACACCCAGACCAAGATGGCACACTTCATCCCATGCACTGAAAGAACCATGTCACCCAAGCTTGCGGAACTGTTCATGGAACACTGCTGGAAGCTACATGGCACCCCAGAAACAGTTGTATCAGATTGTGGACCAACCTTTGCATCCAAATTCATGAGGGAGCTCTATCAAGCCCTGAACATCCGGCCTAGACTTTCTACAGCTTACCACCCTGAAACTGACAGACAAACGGAACGCATCAATCAAACAGTCAAGGCTTTCATTTGGACATACTGCGCCTTCAAGCAACATGACTGGGCTTCACTTTTACCCTTTGCCAAATTTGCATATAACAACTTGTTCCATTCTAGCATTGGTATGACACCTTTCTTTGCCAACATGGCTCGCCACCCATCAATCAAAGGTACACCGGTGGAAGATGGCTCTGTCCCAAAAGCTGCGGCACATGCGCAACGTATCCAAGACAACCTGGACAAAGCTAAGGCTAGTTTGGCCCTGAGCAAAGAATGGGACAAGGAATATGCCGACAAAAGATGGCAAGGAGATCCCTTTATCCTGGGCAATAAGGTTTGGCTAAGCCATAATCACATCACAACCAATTGGCCATCCTTGGAATTATTGCATAAACAACTTGGCCCCTTCACAATCCGGGAAGCAGTAGGAAGGAACGCGTACAAACTACAACTCCCACCTTCTATGACCATGCATCCAGTAATCAATGTATCACGCCTAGCCAAATACAAGGAAGATGAAATTGAGGGCCGCCATGTGGATCCACCCCCACATATCAAGACACCAGAAGGTGAAGAAGAATATGAGGTAGAACGCATCCAAAGTTCCAAGTTGGAGAAAGGAATCCTGAAATATTTTGTCAAATGGAAGGGCTACACTGCGGATCATGACTCTTGGGAACCCTTGGAGAACCTTGGCAATGCATCAGAACTCATTAATGAGTTCCACAAGGAACATCCAGACGCCATCAAAGAAGTCCCCAGAGCCACCAGGAAGCGTCGCCATGAGGAAACAAGGGATGACTGGGCAGCCAATAACAGGGAAGAACGGCCCATTAGGCATTCTAAGCATATAAAAGAGGCTGCTGGGATCCAAGTCCCTCATCAAAAAGTTTTTACTTTCTTCCCTCCTGCACTAAAACCACATCCTACCACCACTTCACTCACTGCGCCATGTCTTCCCAATGCCAATCCACCAACTCAGTCATGGTCTGGGTCTACCACAACCTTTACACTTGCTCAGCCACCTTCAAGCGGTCCCTTGAAGTCGTACCCCCCCCGGAACAAGGCATGTACTGGCATCCCAGCATGCGCCAACACTTCTATTTTCTTGTATCCGCACGCTACTGGTCAGGAGAGGCCCCCAGGTCGTTTGTCGGCCGCCCCCTTGTCCACTGGCCCAAACTGGATTGCCTACGCTTCTGTTGACATCCACAATGCCCTTGAGATTATGGACAGATCTTGCAAGGTCCGGCTTGGAGGCAACCCATTTGAGGTAATTGACCTCACAGTTGACCTGGAGGTTAGGGAGGAGACTGTAATCGATTTGACAGATGACGAGGAGGATCATGGGGTGTGGAGGGGGACGGGGTCAGCTGAGGACCCTTTTGTAATTGACAATTCTGAGGAGTTTGTGTTGGTGGAGTGAGCTCTGACCTAGAAGGGGGGGCAGTGTCACAACCTTTCTTTCTCTCCTTGTTTTGTTCTGTTTGTCTTGTGCTTGGTCTCGTTTTTCTTGCCTTGGCGCATTGAGTTGCCTTTATGTAAGCCATGACTGCGGGACATGTCTGCCTGGCCGGTTCCCTTGTTCCCTTGGAGTCCATGGACTTATCCTTCTTCCTTTGTGTGTTGTCCTCTTCCCTCGGACTCTTGCCTTTCCTCTTTTTGTGTTCCTTTGTTGCTTGCTCTCTATTGTACGTAGCCACAGTAGGTAGTATATATACCAGCAACACAAGTCTTGTCTCCACAAGACTTGTTCTCTTGTCATTTTCCCCATCACTCATTGCGTGACTCACTTAGGCCTAAGCGCCATACATTCGACCCTTGTCGTTGCCCCAACCCCCATCCTCACTGCCTGTGGAGTCTCGGCCTCCAAGGTTCAGCTAGGGTTGTGACACCCCTTTGATGTCCCTGAACTTGGCATCCATCATATTTTGGAAAGTGGCCGGTGCATTAGTGAGACCAAAAGGCATGACCCTTGTTTTGAATAGCCCATATTTGGTTCTGAATGCTGTTTTGTGAACGTCCTTGTCCACTACCCTGACCAGGTTGTACCCAGATTTCAGATCAAGTTGGGTGAAGATCTTGGCAGCTTTGACACATTCAATAAGATCATTGGTTCTAGGCGGTGGATAATGGTTTTTCTTGGTTTGGCTGTTGAGGTGTTGGTAGTCCATGCACAATCTTGGGGGTTGGGGAACACCTTCTATGTTGTGCAGTTTGACAAACATTACTGGTGATGCCCATTGGGATGTGGAAGGAACAATAAATCCCTTATCCAAATTTTTGTCAATCCATTTTCTCAAGATTTGATCTTCTTCCTTTGTGAGGGAATATACCACACCAATCTTGGGTTTTGCACTGGGTTCCAACTCAATTTTGAGGTTGTATGGTTGGTGTGGCGGTAGCTTGTCCACTTCTTTGGAAACAAAAACATCCTTGAACTACATGTATTCATCAGGAAGCTGACCAACTACCCCCCCTTCTACAGCGTTACAGTCCTCATATAGGCATGCCGCCTTGCAGTAATCTGAATCAAATTCCAATGTCCTGGCTGCCCAATCGATTTTTGGGTTATGCTTTTTCAGCAAGGGAATACCAAGAACCACAGTGCATTGGCCTAACAGTGCGACATTGCAAGTAATGTCTTCTACATGGTTGTTCATAATGACTTGGAAGGTGCATTCCCTGTTGATTAAACCATTGGCTATTGGTCGTCCATCTATCACCTGGACCCTTCTTGCCATCTTTTTCTTTTTTGTTGGGATTGTGTGCTTTTTTACGTATTCGGAGTTAATGAAGTTTCCCAATGCCCCTGTGTTGATCATGGCCATGGTAATAAGGTGTTTCAGGCTTTCAATTGTGATGGGAACGCAAAGCTGGTCTGCATTTTGGTGGAACAAAGATATATTTTGTTTACAGACTTCTTCCAATTTCCCGAGACTACATGATCTAATTCCGACTTTAGGGTGCCTGATGCTCCCCTTAGTTGCTGCCTTTTCCTGACTCCAAATCACTGGTATCAACATCTTCCAGGGCTGCTATCTGTGTGCAGCAATCCTCAGCAATATGTCCCTTTTTCTGACAACAATAACAGGTGGTTTCGCTTGTGACTGCTGCTACTTCCACTTCAGCCTGTCAAACATCTGGTTTGATGAAGCTAAAGGGGATTTCCAACATTGTTGCATCAGCCCATTTGACTTTGGGGGTAAGGAAACCACGTTTGTCTTGCTAATTGACTCAATTGTGCCCTTCTTGCTGCCCTGGGGAGTCACTGTGTAGATTGCCTCTCACTTCTGGTATCTACGCGCTGTTGCGCTCATGGTTACCCACTTCTGGGTGCCACTCTGTGTCGCCCTCTCCTGAACGTTGGTTCCTTTTTTCTCCATATTCCTTGCAATGAGGGCGGCATCAATTTCCTGGGTCCTGGTAAACCGCTCCTGCAGCATTGCATTGTGACAATTATAGGCCTGGGAGGTTAGCATATCCTTGATGTTGTCTTTGAGTCCCATGTAGAAGTCATCTTTCAGGGTCTGCTTGTTGTAGTCTAACGGTGCTGACAGAATCCTGAATTGGGTGAGGTATTTGACCACTGTTTTGGTCTGGGAAAGTGCCTTGTACTTCTGTCTATAGACCTCCACTTGCTCTATTTTGCCAAAAGCTAATTCCCACTCATGCTGAAAGATATCTAGACTCATAAAAATGGCTTGGGGTACGCCTGCATTGTGTAGATCTTGGAAAGGGCGAATCCAGTCGATAGCAGGGCCATGTAGGTACAAAATGATAAGGCAGATTTTCTTTTCATCCAAGGCAGTGGCGTAGTGGGAGTTGGCAATGTAATTTGCGCAGGAGTAAGTAAAATCCCTAGCTTTGGCTCCTTGCTCACCATGGAATTCAGTTGGTTTGGATGCTGCTGATTTTTCTGTTCTTCCACTGCCAAAGATCAAAGATGTTGGGGCTGCTGTTGCTCCTGACAAGGGTGGTGCAAATTGCATCATGGAACCCCTCAGTCCTCATGTTGCCATTCCTCCTCCTAGCGACAACCCTAGTTGACTAGTTGCTAGGGTGTTGGTTTGAGTCATAGTTCCTCCACTACCTCCCATTGGTCTCCTGCTTGATACAATTCCTTGTGCCCAAACTGCATCCCTTGTTATTCTATGTTGATCTGTCATTTTGTTGTATAGTTTGCGATTCTGGTCCGCAATTTCCGTCAATCAGTCGATGCAGATATTTCCATCATCCCTATTATGTAGGATCCATTGTTGTCACAACCCTAGTTGAACCTTGGAGGCCAAGACTTCACAGGCAGTGAGGATGGGGGTTGGGGGCAACAACAAGGGTCAAATGTATGGTGCTTAGGCCTAAGTGAGTCACACAATGAGTGATGGGGAAAATGACAAGAGAACAAGTCTTGTGGAGGCAAGACTTGTGTCGCTGGTATATATACACGCTACTGTGGCTATGTACAATAGAGAGCAATCGACAAGGGAAACCAAAAGGAGGGAAAGCAAGAGTCCAAGAGAAGAGAGGAAAGAACAAAGGAAACGTGATAAGTCCATGGAGGCCAAGGAGATAAGGGGACAGGCCAGGCAGGCATGTCCCACGGTCAAGACTTACATAAAGGCGAGGAGAACAAGACCAAACACAAGGCAACAAAACAACAAGAAGAAGACAAGAAAAGGTTGTGACACTACCCCCCCTTCTAGGTTGGGGCTCACTCCACCAACACAAACTCCTCAGTGTCATTACATACAAAGGGGTCCTCAGCTGACCCTGTCCCTGTCCACACCCCATAATCCTCCTCGTCATCTGTCAAATCAATTACTGCCTCCTCCCTAACCTCTAGGTCGACAGTGAGGTTGACTATAGCAAATGGGTTGCCTCCAAGACGGACCTTGCAAGACCTGTCCATGATCTCAAGGGCGTCGTGGATGTTGTTGGCTGCGTAGGCAATCCAGTTGCGCCAGCAGACAAGGGGGCAACCAACAAACAACCTGGGGGCCTTGCCTGACCAGTAGCGTGTGGATACAATGAAGTAGTAGTGTTGGCGCATGCCAGGATGCCAGTACATGCCTTGCTCCTGGGGGAGTATGACACTGAGGGACCGCTTGAAGGCGGCTGAGCAGGTGTAAAGGTTGTGGTAGACCTGGACCATGACTGAGTTGGTGGATTGGCGTTGGGAGGACATGGTGCAGCAAGTGATGTGGGTGTGGAGGGTTATAGTGTAGGATTGGAGCAGGTAAGAGTTTTTTGATGAGGGACTTGGATCCCAGCAGCCTCTTTTATATGCTTAGAATGCCTTATGGGCCGTTCTTCCTTGTTATTGGCTGCCAAGTCATCCCTTGTTTCCTCATGGTGATGCTTCCTGGTAACTCTGGGGACTTCTTTGATGGCGTCTGGATGTTCCTTGTGGAACTCATGAATGAGTTCTGATGTGTTGCCAAGGTTCTCCAAGGGTTCCCAAGAGTCATGTTCTGCAGTGTAGCCCTTCCATTTGACAAAATATTTCAGGATTCCTTTCTCCAACTTGGAACTTTGGATGCGTTCTACCTCATATTCTTCTTCACCTTCTGGTGTCTTGATATGTGGGGGTGGATCCACATGGTGGCCCTCAATTTCATCTTCCTTGTATTTGGCTAGGCGTGATACATTGATTACTGGATGCATGGTCATAGAAGGTGGGAGTTGTAGTTTGTACGCGTTCCTTCCTACTGCTTCCCGGATTGTGAAGGGGCCAAGTTGTTTATGCAATAATTCCAAGGATGGCCAATTGGTTGTGATGTGATTATGGCTTAGCCAAACCTTATTGCCCAGGATAAAGGGATCTCCTTGCCATCTTTTGTCAGCATATTCCTTGTCCCATTCTTTGCTCAGGGCCAAACTAGCCTTAGCTTTGTCCAGGTTGTCTTGGATACGTTGCGCATGTGCCGCAGCTTCTGGGACAGAGCCATCTTCCACCGGTGTACCTTTGATTGATGGGTGGCGAGCCGTGTTGGCAATGAAAGGTGTCATACCAATGCTAGAATGGAACAAGTTGTTATATGCAAATTTGGCAAAGGGTAAAAGTGAAGCCCAGTCATGTTTCTTGAAGGCGCAGTATGTCCAAATGAAAGCCTCAACCGTTTGATTGATGCGCTCTGTTTGTCCGTCAGTTTCAGGATGGTAAGCTGTAGAAAGTCTAGGCTGCATGTTCAGGGCCTGATAAAGCTCCTTCTTGAATTTGGATGCAAAGGTTGGTCCACAATCTGATACAACTGTTTCTGGGGTGCCATGTGGCTTCCAGCAGTGTTCCATGAACAGTTCCGCAAGCTTGGGTGACGTGGTTCTTTCAGTACATGGGATGAAGTGTGCCATCTTAGTCAGAGTGTCAATGAAGACCAATATTGAGTCTAGGCCCTTGGACAGGGGGAGTTTGACAATCATATCAACCGAAATGTGTTGGCAGGGTTTGGAGGGGAGTTCAAGTGGTTGTAATTCCCCCAGAGGTTGTTGATTAATGGGTTTTGACCGCTGGCATAAATCACATGAGGACATGTATTTGTTGACATAGGCCTTCATGGATGGCCACCAATACTGCTGTTTGATCATTTCCAGTGTTTTTGCTTGACCCATGTGTCTAACTGCTTTGTTGTGGTGGTGGAGTTCCAGGATCTGGCACTTGATCTCATTCTTGTTTGGGATGTAGATCCTTCCTTTGTGGTACAGCATGTCATTCCTAATCTTCCAGTCTTTGAATTCTTTTTGTACCAAGGCAGGCGCTTTTTCTTGCTGGTTGCTAAGGAAAGCCCAGATTGATCTAACATATTCATCTTCTTGTGTCTGATTCTTGACTGCTTGCTGAATATCGGTGGTTGATGCCATACCCTGAGGTCCCTCTTCTGCCAAATTGATGAAGAGATGTGGCAAAAGTAGGGGTTTCTGAGGGACTACTCCCCCTTCTAGGTTGTGGTCACTTTGTTGACTGAGTGCATCCGCTTTGCCATTAAGGTTGCCAGCTCTGTACTTGATTTGGAAGTTAAACTCTGAGAGGAAGACGGCCCATCTGTTCTGTCTTTTTGTCAACACTTTAGAGGTCATGAAATATTCCAGGTTTTGGTGATCTGTAACAAGCAATACTGGGATCTCTGTTCCTTCCAAAAGATGACGCGATTCTTTGAATGCTTTGTTGATTGCCTAGAGTTCCTTGTCAAAGATGTTGTAGTTACGTTCTGCTGGGGATAGGCTTTTGGACATAAATGCAACAGGGTGGAGTTTGTTGTCAGGGCCATATTGGTTAAGGACTGCTCCTGTGGCTTTGTCCAATGCATCACATTCAATGATGAACCCTTTGTCTTGGTCAGGTTGTATAAGGATGGGCGCCTTGATGAATTCCTTTATTAGTCCCTGGAAGGCAAGTTCCGCTTCTGTTCCCCATTCCCATTGTTTTGTTTTCATTGTCAAATCTTACAGGGGTCGCACTATATGGGTCTAATTTCGGATAAAGCGCTGGTAGAAATTTGCAAATCCCAGGAATGTCTGCACATCTGTAACATTCTTGGGTGTAGGCCATTTTTTGATTGTTGCAATTTTTTCCTCTTGCATCTTGACCAGTTCTCCTGATATGACTAGCCCTAGGTAGTCTACCTTAGAGACATGAAAGGAGCATTTCCTGAGGGAGCAATAGAGACCCAGGTGTTGTAGACGGCGCAGGACCTCGTTCATGTGCATGGGATGCTCTTTGGGATTCTTGGAGAAGATTTGGATATCATCAATGTAGATTTCCACATACACCCCTTTGATGTCCCTGAACTCAGCGTCCATCATGTTTTGAAAGGTGGCCGGTGCATGAGTGAGGCCAAAAGGCATGACTTTTGTTTCAAACAGTCCATATTTGGTTCTGAATGCTGTTTTGTGAACATCCTCATCTGCTACCCTGACCAGGTTGTACCCAGATTTGAGATCAAGTTTGGTGAATATCTTGGCACCTTTAACCCATTCAATAAGATTGTTGGTTCTAGGCAGTGGGTAACGGTTTTTCTTGGTTTGGCTGTTGAGGTATCGATAATCCATGCACAATCTTGGGGGTTGGGGAACACCTTCTATATCATGCCGTTTGACAAACATTACTGGTGATGCCCATTGGGATGTGGAGGGAACAATGAATCCTTTGTCCAGATTTTCGTCGATCCATTTTCTCAAGATTTGATCTTCTTCCTTAGTGAGGGAGTATACCACACCGATCTTGGGTTCAGCGTCTGGTTCCAATTCAATTTTGAGGTCATATGGTTGATGTGGTGGTAGCTTGTCCACTTCTTTGGAAACAAAAACATCCTTGAATTCCATGTATTCATTGAGAAGTTGGGCAACTACTGCCCCTTCTGTGGCGTTGCAGTCCTCATATAGACATTCTCCCTTGCAGTAATCTGATTCAAATTCTAATGTTCCTGTTGCCCAATCAATTTTTGGGTTATGTTTTTTCAGCCAGGGAATACCCAGAACCACAGTGTGTTGGTCTAATGGTGCAATATCGCAAGTCATTTCTTCCACATGATTGTTCATAATGACTTGGAAGGTGCATTCTTTGTCAATTAAACCATTCGCTATTGGTTGGCCATCTATCACCTGGACTGTCGTAAGCTTCTTCTTGGTGGCTATGAGACAAGCCGCGATGGAGAGTGGACGGCACTAAGACCTAAGTGACCTCTTGAACCGCAACACACTTAAGCGTCTGTAGGCTCTTGAGGGTAGGGGTGGTTCTAAGTGTCACTCAGAGGGGATGTTTTGACGAGACAAAACAAGCTGGGGTTACCAGGCTTGTCGGTCCTCTATATATAAACAAGAAGTGGCCGAGTGATACAAGGCGCAGCCACATGAGTCATAAAGTCTACCAGTCAGGAGTGTCCATGTGAGTCATGCTGTATGAACAGACATGACTCGTACAAAGCACAGCCGCGTTACACAATGTAACAGAATAACCACAAGAAGGTGGCAACGCGGCAAACGGAAACGGAAGAAAGCAAGAAGGAAGGGAACAGGTGGGCGACACAACAGAAGAGTCCAATGGAGTGAGCTAGCTCACGACATTACTCCCCCCTATGAGTCCATTTGGGGGACCTGAATGGACTTACTGCACTGCGCAGTCCTTCCCTTTCTTCAACATAAACTCCTCAAGCCCTTCATCTTCCTCCAAGGTCAGGTCGATGGGATTGAATACGGTGTTTCCTGGTTCGTCCGAGAACTTCTCCCATTCTTCCCATGTCTCCTCCCTTGTCCAGTCGGCCTTGGACCAGTCCAAAACCCTTTCCTGAGCCTCCACGAACTCCTTATCCCATTGTCAAACATCAGGCTCTGCCTCCTTCCATGCCAACACGTCAGTCTCCTCCTTCTTCCACCAGTAGGGCTCCCAGTCGATCTTCTCCTTCTGGTATCGGCCCCTCTCCATCCTCCAGTCGCTCAGGTCCTTTTTGTAGTTGGCGTCCCAGGCATCGTTCCATCTAGGTCGGAGCGTTGGCTGCCTTCCGTCGTAACCTGGCACCCACTCGCTCAAGTACGCTCCTTCTTGTCCCCATTTGACCACCCCGAGCATGTGGGTGGAGAGGAGAACGACCTCCGAGACCTGGAATGCTGCGCACCCTCGGCAGACAAATATGTCCTTCCGTAGGAGCTGCATGCGTGTCGGCCATTTTTTTCCGACCCACTGGAATTCTCCCAGGTCTGAGTGGAGGATGTCGTCCGAGGCCCTGAAGTGCATTCTTCCCGAGCCTTGTTGTGACCTCTTGAAGACGTAGAGGGCGGCTCCGGAGTCAAGGATCCTTGCCGTGGCAAAGGCAGGTCCTTCGAGGACGCGGGTGAGGTTGTTGGCAATGGTGGAGCGGGTGACAGCAGGCATTGTAGAGGGCAGAAAAGGTTTAAAGCGTAGAGTTGGAGGTGTTTCTTGGAATAGTAGCAAGTTTTGCAGGTGACATTACTAGTTTCGCCGCCTCTGCCTTTTATCTTTCCTGGAGCGTAGTTAGATGGCGTGGGAGCTTCGGGGTGTCGGCGTAGAAGGTCCTTGATGATCTTTGAAAGGTGACCGAAATCTTCCGCCCTTTGTTCTGTGTCTTCTTCACTCCCATAACCCTTCCATCTGACCCTGTAAAAAAGGCCGTCCTTCGTCTCCTTCCAGTCCAAGATTTTTTCGACTTCATATTCTTCTTCTCCTTCTTCCGTTATGATCGGCGGTGGTTGGGGTTGGTTGCGGCTGAATTCGGTGTCTCCCTTGTAAGGGCTGAGCAAATCGATGTGGAAAACAGGGTGCACCCTCATTGTTGCTGGCAGATCAAGCTCATAAGCATGTGATCCTATCTGTCGCTTCACGACAAATGGCCCGTGCTTTTTGTTGTCCAGTTTCTTTGATGGTCTTTTTGTTTGAATGTTCTTTCCAAGCAGCCATACTAGATCTCCTTCTTGGTACTTGCTCTTTGGCTCTTCTTCTGGGAGCCTTTGGGTTTCCATAGATGCAATTGCTTCGTCGTGGATTTTACGCCATTTTCCTGTGATGTTGTCTGCTTCTGGAACCGCTGATTCTTCCGCTGAGATGTTCCACAGTGGTTCCCTCCCGTAGACAATTTTGAAAGGGGAATTACCTGTTACGCGATGCTTCTGTAGATTATAGCTGAACTCCGCAATTGGTAATAAGTCCGCCCAATCATCCTGCCGGTAGTTGACGAACGATCGTAGCCAGCCTTCCATCCATTGATTGATTCTCTCCGTTATTCCATCTGTTTGGGGGTGGTAGGCAGTACTGAAACCTGGGCTAGTTCCAATTTTCTCATAATTGGCTTTCATAAATTTGGAATTGAAAGTAGTCCCTTGGTCTGAGATCGTGCTCTTTGGGAAACCGTGCAGTTTCCAAACATTTGTGATGAAAAGGTTTGCAAGGTCGCTTGCCGTGTGGGATTCTTTGCAGGGTATGAAGTGCGCCATTCTTGAGAATCGGTCCACCACTACTAAGATGCTATCTGATCCTCTGGATTTTGGTAACTTTACCACGAAGTCAAACGCTATGTCTTCCCACGGTCCTTTTGGAATCTCCAGAGGTTTGACCGGGACTATTGACTTTGATCCCTTTGTCCGCTGGCAGGTCTCGCAGGACTCCACGTATCTGTTTATGCTTTGCTTCATCCCTGGCCAGAAGTACCTTCTTGATATTAGTTCCAGTGTTCTAGCCTGTCCTTGATGTCCTGCGATTTTTGAGTCGTGATGAATTCGCATGATGGCCAGTCTGGATTCCTTATCCTCTGGCACGTAGATTCTTCCTTTGAACCATAATAGTCCCTCCTTAAAATCATAATCTTTTGCGCTGTGTTGTAGGGTTTTTGGTAACGTTTCCCTTGATTTGCAGATTTCTTTGATTTGTGCCAATCCTTCATCTGTTTCCTGGGCCTCCTTGATAGTTTCTATGATGTTTGTGTCTACCTGCCCCATAAATCCCTTGAACCTTTCAACAGATATCATAACTTGTTCAGGCGTCGGGATATCTTCATGGTCTGACCGTCTTGACAACAGGTCCGGTTTTGATGACAGGATGCCAGGGCGATATATGATGTCAAAGTTATAGGAAGCAAGCAATTGGTGCCATCTTGCATGACGACGGTTGAACGTTCTTGCTTCCTTCCAGAATTGTAGGTTCCTATGATCGGTGTAGATGGTGATAGGGTCCCTTGTTCCTTCAAGGTATAGCCTCCAATGTGTTAAAGATTGTATGATAGCCATAAGTTCTTTATCGTGGACGTCATAGTTGAGTTGAGCTTCGTTGAAAGACTTTGAAAGGAAAGCAATAGGGTGCAAGTAGCCATCGTCTTGCCTCTGCGACAAGATTGCTCCCATTGCTACTCCACTTGCGTCTGTTTCCAGAAAAAACGGTTTGTCAGGGTTTGGATGTCGTAGAGTGGGTTCCTTGCTGATTTCTGTTTTTAGGGCCACAAATGCTTCCTGCTGATCGTTTCCCCATTCCCATTTGTTCTCCTTTCTTGTCAAGGTTGTCAGGGGTTTTGCCAATCGGCTGAAATTTGGTACAAATCTTCGGTAAAAATTTGCGAATCCTAGGAATGCCTGAACTTGCTTGACCATTCTTGGTTCCTTCCATTCCTTTATTGCCTTTACTTTTTCCTCCTCCATAGAGATGCCTGAATCGCTGATTCCGAGTCCAGTATATGTCAATTTGGTGACGAAGAATTCGCATTTTGGAAGCTTTGCAAAAAGATTTTCCTCCAGCAAGATCTTCAGTACTTTTCTGACATCCACGGTATGTTGGCTTCTGTCCTTAGAGAAGACTAGGATGTCGTCAATGTATACTATGACGCATACGTCGATAAGATCATGGAAAATGTGATTCATATATCTTTGGAAGATGGCCGGCGCGTTTTTTAGTCCGAAAGGCATGACGATGTATTCGAACAGTCCTTCTTTTGTTCTGAAAGCTGTCTTCCATTCGTCGCCTTCCCTAATTCTGATATTGTTGAAACCCATGCGTAGATCAATCTTGGAGAAAATCTTTGCGTCCTTGATTTTATCCAGGAGGTCTTCCATTAGGGGCATTGGGAATCTGTCGTCTTTTGTAATGGCGTTTACTCCTCTGAGGTCTTGAACGAGTCGTAGTTGGCGAACTGCCCCTGGATTTTTTGGATCGATTGGTTTTTTGACAAAGAAACAAGGTGATGCAATGGGTGATTTGCTTGGTCGAATCTTTCCCGCCGCGATTTCTTCATCCAGGTATTCTCTTAGAGCAATAGATTCTGCTGGAGAAAGTGGGATAGGTCTGGCAGGTTTCGGAAGTTCAGCTCCTTCCTTGAAGTCGATGGCGCAGTCATATGGACGATGATCCGGGATTCTCTTGAATTTTTCTTCACTTAAGACGTCAGCAAATTCCTTGAATTCCTCGGGCAGATCGTCTATTGAAGCCGTCCTTGCTTGAATGGGTTCTGTCCGCCATGATATGTGCTTTGTTTTCCAATCGATGACAGGGTTTGATTCCTCTAACCATTCCAATCCCAAGATAAGTTTAGTTTCTCCAGTAGGCATAGGGAAGAAGACTTGTTTGAAGGTTCTTCCTTCTACCTCTAGTTCCAGCTTAGCTTTGAAGCGTATTTGGTGGGAGAGTTCCTTCCCCTGGATACCAATCACTTTTCTGGGAGTGGAAAGTTCCATGAGTGGAATGTTGTTGGATTGAGCCCACGAGATGTCCAGGAAGTTCTTTGATGCTCCGGAATCGATGAGAGTAGGGATAGTTTCTGTGATTCCGGCAACGTTTGCGTAAACAATGGTAGATTCATTTGTCGCTCTAAAGTACATTGTTTCTGTTGCCGGTTTTTTGGTCTCTCCACACACAGTTAGAGGGAGACCCCTTCTTTTCCCGAGTCTTCTATGATTGTTGCCTCCCTTCCTTTAACGCTAGGTTCCGTCGTTATCCATTCCTTGGACGGGCATTTGAATGAACAGTGTCCTTCTTGTCCGCACTTCAGGCAGCGGTTGGTTGCTATCCTTGCTTTGTATACTTCGTCAGGCAGCCGCTTTGTAGAGGATTGTCCGCTGGTGGTTGGCTGGGCTGCCTTCTTCCCTGTCGAGGTCTTGATTTGTTGCAATTTCTGGTCAATAGAGATTGCGATTGAGATCCACCGGTCAAGGGAAAGTTCCTGTTCTGTCCCATCTTCATTGATCAGGGTCAGTTCGAAGCGAGCTAGTTCGGTCTTGACTTCCGACTTCAACCCTTCCTTGAATTGGTTGATCAAGGCTTCCTGTCCCCAATTTACGTCTACCAGGAGATATCGGAATTCCGAAGCATAGTTTGCTACAGAGTTGTTCTGTTTGCATTTTCGGATATCTGATTCGGCTTTAGCTTTTTTGTCGGGGTCGCTGAACTGTTCCATGAAGTGTGCCTTGAAACTTTCCCATGAGGCGAGGTTTTGGTTATTTTCCCTTTGGTTAAGTGAACGTAGGAGTACTTGTGCCCAGTGAGTGGCAGCTTTGTTCTCGGATTTGAAGTTTGCTAGAGCTTCGCGGATCCTTTCTTCGTTGGAAGTGTATTGATCGCCCAGGCGCATAAAATAGCTTTCCATTTGTGTGATGAACATTTTGGCACCTTCCCCTTTCTTTCCGTCGAAGGCTTCTGGACGAGTCACCTTGGGACGTCGTGGTCCACTACCCGTGTTTGGGTTTTCGGCCAGTCGTTGGATTCTTAATTCTAATTCGTCAATTCTGGTAGATTCCGCGTCTGGATGTGGTGGAGAGTTTGATCGCCTAGAGGGGATCCCGTGCAGGGATGCCTCGTCCATTTCTTCTCGCATATTGTTGATAGTATCCTGAACTTCCGTGATTTTGGTAGTGAAGGAGGCTCCCTCCTGTCGTAAGGTTTCTAGTCCTTGTGTTACTGCCTCATTCCATTCAAGTTGGGCTTGCCTGGTAGTGTTGAGTTCTTCGCGTACGTTATTCACTAGTCCTTGGGTGTTGGTAACTTCGTTTCGAAGGCGGGTTACATCTTGACCGACTAGAAAGGAATTATGTTCGCCATTTCTTGCCAAGTTTAAAATGTCTGTCAGGGTTCCTTGTAGAGTGTTGATAGAGTCGTTAAAGATCTGCTGGTTGTTTGCTAGAACCTGTGTGGCTTGTTCTAGGCCACTAAGCCTTCGATCCATAGTGACTCTCATTCCGTCTATAACCCTAAGGGTAGCGTTGTGTCTTCCTTCTAGAAGGTCGTCTAGGTCATCTAAATTGCTGATTACAGTCCCGCCGCTAGAGCTGGAACTTGAACTTGAGCTTCCTGGATCACCGGCGCTTTGTTGTACCGGGGCTGATTGCCCGGAGTAACCCTGTGGGATATATGGGGGTGCTGGAATCGTCGGTGTGACTGGTTGGGAAGCCACTGGAATTGGTCCTGTTTCGGTGATGGTCCCTTCAATTTGAGGAACTGTAGGGACATTTGGAATGTGTGGTGTAGGAGGAGGTCTAATGGGAACAAGCGATACGCCCCCATGAGCTTCGGGTTGGGGAGAAAAGAACTGTCTTCTAGTCCCTAACGGCCAAAGGGGACGTGATGGCCCTGGAGTTGTGGTTGGAATACGAATTACAGCTGGAGTGGGATCATTCGTGAGATCTCCTGGTTCTCTATTTGTGATAGTGGGTTCTTCCTCCTGTACCGTTGTCATGTCAGAAATGCCAAAAGCTCCTGGCATTGATGCTTGACTTTGGGGGCGTGATCGGGCAGGACCTCCCGCTTGAGTTTGTGCAATATCTTGTTCGTTTAGTGATCCTGTGGGCCTTGCTGCCCGACTGGGTCCTCTTCTTGTTGATATAGTGGATGAAGGACGTGACCCTCCATCTTCTTGAATAGACATGTTTGTGTGTTGTTAAGCTTGTTTTGTAATGTCGTAAGCTTCTTCTTGGTGGCTATGAGACAAGCCGCGATGGAGAGTGGACGGCACTAAGACCTAAGTGACCTCTTGAACCGCAACACACTTAAGCGTCTGTAGGCTCTTGAGGGTAGGGGTGG
Source organism: Ceratobasidium sp. AG-K (assembly GCA_037039685.1). Taxonomy (NCBI): domain Eukaryota; kingdom Fungi; phylum Basidiomycota; class Agaricomycetes; order Cantharellales; family Ceratobasidiaceae; genus Ceratobasidium; species Ceratobasidium sp. AG-K. The sequence continues at coordinate 156,606 of JAWNGF010000015.1, read as the reverse complement.
TTCTAAGTGTCACTCAGAGGGGATGTTTTGACGAGACAAAACAAGCTGGGGTTACCAGGCTTGTCGGTCCTCTATATATAAACAAGAAGTGGCCGAGTGATACAAGGCGCAGCCACATGAGTCATAAAGTCTACCAGTCAGGAGTGTCCATGTGAGTCATGCTGTATGAACAGACATGACTCGTACAAAGCACAGCCGCGTTACACAATGTAACAGAATAACCACAAGAAGGTGGCAACGCGGCAAACGGAAACGGAAGAAAGCAAGAAGGAAGGGAACAGGTGGGCGAGACAACAGAAGAGTCCAATGGAGTGAGCTAGCTCACAACATGGACCCTTCTTGCTGTCTTCTTCTTTTTGGTTGGGATTTTGTGTTTCTTCACATATTCAGAGTTAATGAAGTTTCCCAATGCCCCTGAGTCGATCATGGCTACAGTAATAAGGTTTTTCAGGCTTTCAATTGTGATGGGAATGCAAAGCTGGTCTGCATAGTCAGTGGAACAAAGATGTGTTTTGTTTACAGACTGCTTCCAATTTCCTGAGATTACACAATCTAATTCCGACTTTAGGGCGCCTGATGCTCCCCTCAGTTGCTGCCTTTTCCCAACTCCAAATTGCTAGTAATGACTTCTTCCAGGGCTGCTATTTGCATTCAACAATCTTTAGCAATATGCCCCTTTTTCTGGCAGCAATAACAGGTGGTTTTGCTTGTGACCGCTGCTACTTCCACCCTAGCCTGGCAAACATCTGGTTGGATGAAGCTAAACAGGATTTCTGATGTTGTTCCATCAGCCCATTTGACCTTGGGGGTAAGGAAACCGCATTTGTTCTTGCTAATTGACTTGATTGTGCCCTTCTTGCTGCCCTGGGGAGTAACTGTGTAGATCGCCTCTCCCTTCTGGTATCTATGTGCTGTTGCGCTTGTGGTTACCTGCTTCTGGGTGCCGCTCAAAGTCACCCTCTCCAGGACATTAGTTCCCTTTTTCTCCATGTTCCTTGCAATGAGTGCGGCATCAATTTCCTGGGTCCTAGTAAACAGTTCCTGTAGTGTTGCATTGTGACAATTATAGGCCTGGGAGGTTAGCATATCCTTGATGTTGTCTTTGAGACCCACATAGAAGTCGTCTTTCAGGGTCTGCTTGTTGTAGTCTAGCGGTGCCAACAGAATCCTAAATTGGGTGAGGTATTTGACCACTGTTTTGGTCTGGGAAAGTGCCTTGTACTTCTGTCTGTAGACCTCCACTTGCTCTATTTCGCCAAAGGCTAATTCCCACTCCTGCTGAAAGATATCTAGACTTGTAAAAATGGCTTGGGGTACACCTGCATTGTGTAGATCTTGGAAAGGGCAAATCCAGTCAATAGCAGGGCCACGTAGGTACAAAATGATAAGACAGATCTTCTTTTCATCCGAGGGGGTGGCATAGTGGGAGTTGGCAATGTAAATTGCGCAGGAGTAAGTAAAATCCCTAGCTTTGGCTCCTTGTTCCCCCTGGAATTCAGTTGGTTTGGACGCTGCTGATTTTTCTGTTCTTCCACTTCCAAAGATCAAAGATGTTGGGGCTGTTGTTGCTCCTGACAAGGGTGGTGCAAATCACATCATAGAGCCCCTTTGTCCTTGGGTTGCCGTTCCTCCTTGTCACAACCCTAACCAAACCTTGGAGGCCGAGACTCCACAGGCAGTGAGGATGGGGGTTGGGATGACGGCAAAGGTCGAGTGGACGGCAACTAAGGCCTAAGTGAGTCACGCGATGAGTGATGGGAAAACGACAAGAGAACAAGTCTTGTGGTAGCAAGACTTGTGTTGCTGGTATATGTACTGTCTACTGTGGCTATGTACAATAGAGAGTATGCAACAAAGGGGAGAAAGCAGGAGTCCGAGAGAAGCAAGGACAGAACAAAGGAGGCGTGACAAGTCCATGGAAAATGAGGAACAAGTGAAGCTAGCCAGGCGGGCATGTCCCACGGTCATGGCTTACATAATAGCGACTAAATGCGCCAAGGTGAGCAGAACGAGACCAAACAGAGCAACAAACGAGGCAAACAAAAGGTCATGACACTCCTCCTAGCAACAATCCTAGTTGACTGGTTGTTAGGGTGTTGGTTTGAGCCGTAGTTGTTCCACTTCCTCCCGTTGGTCTCCCACTTGATACAATTCCTTGTGCCCAAACTGCATCCCTTGTTATTCAATGTTGATCTGTCATTTTGTTGTATAGTTCGCGATTTTGATCCGCAATTTCCATCAGTTGGTCAATGCAGATATTTCCATCATCCCTATTATGTAGGATCCATTGTTCGACATGTTCCAACCTCTCTGCCATGAGACTATGGCGCAACAATAGTTCTCTGAGTATGAAAAGGACTTCTTTTTGAAAATTGCCTTTGCAGGTTTCCCACCAGGAGTCGCCCTTGTATTCCCTAATGGCAGGAGAAGGTGGTCTTGATTCTGCGTCAAAGGTTTTGTAGGGGGCCAGTTGGGAACAAATGGTTGTATCTCCCTCTGATCCTTCCTTGTCGCCTTCTTTCCCCAATGGGGGGGGTTCTGAGAAGCAAGTTTCATGGAGGGGGGTTTCTGGTGGGGGTGGCGCAATGGGGCTTTTGCCTTTAGAGAAGGAGGGCATCATAGAAGACATTGTAGCTTTGTAAGACTCTGCTGAGTTTGAGCGGCTTCTGTTGGACATCTATAATAAATGCGCTTCCTGGTGCGCTTTGACCAGATATGGCTAGTAGTGTTTTGATAGAAAATATATCCCCTGGGTAGAGACGGAAAGTATAGGGGGAACCTAGTCGACAGTAGGTTCAGTGCAATGGTCTCAGAGGTCCTTGTTCCAATAGAATATATGAATGGTGCTTCCTGATTAGGTGGCCACAGTTCAGTGATATCAGAGGATAGGGGACGTTGTTGACAGGCTAATGGGTGCAAGCTGCAGTGTGCCTCAACATGTAAATGATGCAGGGGAGAGATGGGGGTGTTAGCTGAAAATGGTGAGGGGTGTGCAAATGCTCAGAGATGACCCGGTGATGAAAGACCTGGTTCTGACAGTGACAAAGGCTGTATCCTTGACAAAGGCAAGAAGACTTGTTCTAGTGTCACAACCCTAGCCAAACCTTGGAGGCCAAGACTCCACAGGCAGTGAGGATGGGGGTTGGGGCAACGACAAGGGTCAAATGTATGGCACCAAGGCCTAAGTGAGTCACACAATTAGTGATGGGGGAAAACAACAAGAGAACAAGTCTTGTGGGGACAAGACTTGTGTTGCTGGTATATATACTATCTAGAGTGGCTATGTACAATAGATAGGAGGCAACAAAGGGAGACAAAAGAGGAAAAGGCAAGAGTCCAAAGGAAGCACAGAGAGAACAAAGGAAATGGGATAAGTCCATGGAGTCCTAGGAGACAAAGGCACAGGCCAAGCAGGCATGTCCCGCAGTCATGGCTTACAAAAGGGCGACTATATGCGCCAAGGCGAACAGAACGAGACCAAGCACGAGACAAAAGAGCAAGACAGAAGAAGAACAAGAAAAGGTCGTGACAGGAAGAATCTATGTCCCAAACAATAATGAGATCAAGTGTCAAATCCAAGAACTTCATCACAACAACAAAGCACTAGGACATATGGGGCAAGCAAAGACGTTGGAACTGGTCAAGCTGCAATATTGGTGGCCATCCATGAAAGCATACATCAACAAATACGTGTCATTGTGTGACTTGTGCCAACGTTCCAAGCCAATCAACCAGTGACCCCTTGGAGAATTGCAACCACTTGAACTTCCTTCCAAACCCTGGCAACACATACCTGTCAACATGATTGTCAAACTTCTGCTTTCCAATGGCCTAGATTCAATCCTGGTCATCATTGACACCCTGACCAAAATGGTGCACTTCATTCCCTGCACTGAGAAGACTACATCCCCCAAACTTGCAGAGCTGTTCATGGAACACTGCTGGAAACTACATGGGACCCAGAAACAGTAGTATCAAATTGTGGCCCTACCTTTGCATCCAAATTCATCAAAGAACTCTATCAAGCCCTGAATATTTGACCCAGACTCTCCACAGTGTACCACCCTGAAACTGATGGGCAGACAGAGCACATCAACCAAATGGTTGAAGCTTTCATTCAGATGTATTGCTCTTTCAGACAATACAACTGGGTGTTGTTACTACCCTTTGCCAAATTTGCATACAACAATTCTTTCCACACCAGCATTGGTATGACGCCTTTCTTTGCCAACACAGCTCACCACCCATCAATTGAAGGAACACCAGTGGAAGATGGTTCTGTCCTGGAAGCTGTGGCACAAGTGCAGCGCATCCAAGGCAATCTGGAAGAAGCCAAGGCCAGTCTGACCCTGAGTAAGGAACAGGACAAGGAATATGCAGACCAACAACAATAAATAGATCCTTTCATCCTGGGCAATAAGGTTTGGCTGAGCCATGATCACATCACAACAAATTGACCTTCCCTCAAACTGTTGCATAAATGCCTTGGACCATTTACCATTCTGGAAGCTGTAGGGAAGAATGCCTACAAATTGTAGTTACCACCATCAATGACCATGCACCCAGTCATCAATGTGTTGCACCTTGCCAAACATGAAGAAGATGAGATTGAGGGTTGTCATGTTGAACCACCCCCACCAATTGAGATGCCAGAAGCAGGAAAGGAATACAAGGTGGAACACATCCAAAGCTCTAAGGTGGAGAAAGGAATCCTGAAGTACTTTGTCAAATGGAAGGGATACACAGTGGAACACAACTCTTGGGAACCCCTGGAGAACCTTGGCAATGCATCAGAACTCATTAAGGAGTTCCACTTGGAACATCCTGAAGCCATCAAGGAAGTTCCTAAGGTAACCAGGAAGCATTGTCATGAGGAAACAAAGGATGATTTGGCAGCTGAAGATAAAGAAGAACGGCCCATTTGGCGCTCAAGAGGTATAAAAGAGGCTGCTGGGATCCAAGTCCCCCATCCAAAAGTTTTTACTTTCACTCCTCCTGCACTAAAACTACCTCCTACCCACACTTCACTCTCTGCACCATGTCTTCCCCCACCCCCTCCCCCAACACCTGCATGGTCCGCATCTATAAGGACCTCTACACATGCTTGCCCTCCTTCAAGCAGATGCTTAAAGCCATCCCTCCACTCAAGAACAGCCAGTATTGGCACTCCGGCTTGAGGCAGGCCTTCTACTTCATTATTGGGGCACGCTCACATCACTGCCATCCCCCTTGCTCCTTTGTCAGTCACCCCCTCATACGTTGGAACAACTGGATTGCCCACAAGGCCCAAGACATCCACAATGCCTGGGAAAACATGGACGCCTCAAGGCGTTCCTGGCTGGGGCTCCTGGACCCCTTCCAGGTCATTGACCTCACCAACGGGCTGGGAAAGGAAGAGCCCATCATTGACTTGACAGATGACAATGAGTGGAGGGGCACCAGGACTGCTGAAGACCCGTTTGCGTTGAATGATGAGGAGTCGGTGTTTACTTTGGTAAGATGTGACTCCTCTGTTATGTCTGTTGGCTCTTTGTGCAAGTCAGAGGCCTAGAAGGGGGGGTAGTTTCACAATCTTTTCCTCATTCCTGTTTTTTGCCTGTTTGTCTTGTGTTTGATCTTGTTCGTCTCGTATTGGCGCATATAGTTGCCCTTATGTAAGCCATGTTTGCGGGACGTGCCTGCCTGGCCTGTTTCTTTGTCTCCTTGGTGTCCATGGACTTATCACATTTCCTTTGTCTTGTCCTTGTTTCTCTCGGACACTTGTCTTTTCTTGTTTTGGTCCCCTTTGTTGCTTGCTCTCTATTGTACATAACCACAGTAGTTAATACATATACCAGCAACACAAGTCTTGCCTCCACAAGTCTTGTTCTCTTGTCATTTTCCCCAATTCACTCACTGTGTGACTCACTTAGGTCTTAGGCACCAATCATCTAACCTTTGTTGTCCCAACCCCCCTCCTCACCGCCTGTGGAGCCTTGGCCTCCAAGGTTTGGCTAGGGTTGTGACAAAACGTAACTGTATATGCCCAAGTCAGGACTTAGAGAGACTTGGCACCCAAAGAGCTGTGAACTGTAGACTGTGAACAGCACTAAGGTCTGAGGATCCAAGGTAACCCTGAGGGAAACCCAGTGAGGGACTGTTTGTTGGGGAAATGACAAGGCAAAACAAGATGGGGATACCATGCTTGTTGTTGCCTCATTATGTATTCAGAAAAGACATGAGTCATACTCATGCCAAGAAATAAGTCATACAAACTATCCAATTGGAGAGCTCTATGAGTCATGCCCTATAAAGGAACATGACTTGCCAAGAAAGGAAGTTGCAAGACAAAAGAGAAAGGAAGCAGCCTAAGGCTGCACACAAACAAAGGAAACAAGCAACAAAGGAAGCATGTACAAAGGAGAACACAAGAAAGGAGACACAAGACAAGTACACTGAAGTTCAAGTCTGTTGGAGGGGCCTTGGGACACAACATCCAGGATATGATGAACAGTATATTCAGGGACCTACAAGATATATGTGTCATCATTTACATTGACAATATCCTGATCTTTTCAAAGGACAAAAAAGAGCACCCATGTTGCAACCTGCTAATGCCTATAGTTGACAACCGCTAATGGCCTTTGAGATGTGGGAACAATATGTGATAAGTCTTCTAAGACTCTATCACTAAGGTGGATGAACACTAGTCTTGTCAGTACAAGTCACTAGCTCCTAAGTCCAAGTGGCTGTGCTAAAGGCTAAGTAGCCAAGTGCCTCTGATCACACTGCAGGGAGAGTTGACAAGGCAAATCAAGCTGGGGATGACCATGCTTGCAAGCCAGTATATATACTCAGAGAACAAGTGAGTCATAGTAAATACATGAGTCACAAGTCTGAGTCAAAGTCCAAGTCATAAAGGGGGCTGCATAGGCCAGCCAATAGAAGACAGCATGAGTCATATGACTCATGGTAACACATTATCCATACACCTGACTAAACAAGGGAGAGGGCGCAACAGAGAGAAAGGGCACTTAAGGCGCCGGTACAAGCCATGAGACTGCAAACAGAGACAGAGGGAGGGACAGGTCATGACATTGCCCCCCCACAAAGGTGAGTGTAGTGGAGTGCACTTGCCTATTTGCAGGCAACCCATTCCTTCAGCTCCAGCCACCCAACACATTCCGCAAGAGCACGCATGTCTGCCTCAAGGACCTTGTTCATTTGGTCCCACTTCTCCTGGTAGAGGCAGTCGAGCTCCTCCTGGTGCTGTTCTTGGAGGTGCTCAAGCTCTGCTGCTTCTCGCTTGGACCACTGTTCTTGCCTATGGTCAAGCCATTTGTTGAGCTGCTTGATGCTCCACAACCCACATTGGACAAGGTGGTATGCTTTGAGGACGTTGGCATTGCATGGCATCTGGTTGGCTGGGGGGTGTGGTTCCATGTTGGCAATGGCGTTGCCAATGTTGGCAATGAGGGCTTTGACGTTGGCTTGGGCTTTGTCCCAGGTGGCTTCCCATTCCCACTCAACTTGTTTGGCCTCCTCATCAGTGATGTGGGGAGGGGTGGGGATGTTGTTCCCGTCCTTGGCACTTGGAGGTGCGGGAGGAACTTTGACAACCTCCTCATTGACGTCTTCCATTGCCTGTCCCACCAGGTTGATATGTCCACTCCCATCAGCACAGTCCGTTGGCCATCCTGACTTGAAGTCCATAGTGCATGGGCACCACCAGATTCCCTCCTCATCACGGTGTCCACCACCAATGGCAAGGTGAGGGTCTTCCTCTTGCTTGAACCACTTGTCCCCCTCCCACTTGTACCTGGTGTCACAGTTCCAGGCATTGACGCTCTTGAGGACAACGTCATGGACCATAAGTCCAATGCAGCCGCAGCAGTGGTAGTACTTGTTGCAGCCAATATCGGTGGGATCGGATGGCTGGCTGTCAGGGTGGCTGACCCAGAGAAGGGAGCCAAGATGGGGGACAATGAGGGACTTGTGCTGTTCAACCCATTTGATGGTTGGTCGCTCTTGCAGGGCGATGTACCCCAATTGGACGCCTGGCTCCAGGTTTTTGGCAAGGGCCTTGGCCTCACCGAGGGACCAGGGAGCAGTGTCCCGGTTGTTGACTGCAAACTTGCCTGGTCCGGCGAGCTTGAGGGCCTTTCTGTAGGCCCTGGCTTTCTTGTAAGCAGGGACTTGGGAGACAGCAGCAGTGCAAGCGGCAGGCAGTGTTGGTAAGTATGTAAAAGGTTTTTTGAAGGCAGGAAGCAATAGGTAGTGAACTACTGGTAGTTTGCTGGAAGGCTGGAGTGATATTTTCTGCTGCTTTCCCCTTTGCCTTTTTGTACTCAGAGGGAGTGAAATTCGGAGGAAGTGGGCTGGTGGGAAAGTCCTTCTGGAACCTTCTCCTGACAGGAGTCAGCTTGGCAAAGTTCTCTGCCAGTTCTTCTGTGTCTTCCAGAGGGCTGTAACCTTTCCATCTGATGCGGTATTTCAGCCCATCAGGGTCTTGATGCCAGTCTACAATCTTCTCTACTTCATACTCTTCTTTGCCTTCTTCAGTCAAGATCAGAGGAGGTCAGGGTTGATTTTGTTGGAAGTCAAGGTCTTTGGTGTAGGGAGTCAACATGTTCCCATGGAAGACATTGTGGATACATGTTGTAAACTTCTTCTTGGTGGCTATGAGACAAGCCACAATGGAAAGTGGACGGCACTAAGACCTGAGCGACCTCTTGAACCGCAACACACTTAAGTGTCTGTAGGCTCTTGAGGGTAGGGGTGGTTCAAAGTGTCACTCAAAAGGGATGTTTGACAAGACAAAACAAGCTGGGGTTACCAGGCTTGTTGGTCCTCTATATATATTCACAAAGCGGCCAAGTCATACAAAGCACAGCCACACAAGTCAAGCAAGTCTACCAAACAGGAGTGTCCATATGAGTCATGCTGTATGAACAGACATGACTCGTACAAAGCACAGCCGCGTTACACAGTGTAACAGGAAAACCACAAGGAGGTGGCAACGCGGCGGGAAAAGAGAAACAAAACATAACAAACACAGCCACAAGACAGGACGAGACGCAGATGAGTCCGATGGAGTGAGCAAGGCTCACAACATTACTCCCCCCTTAAGGTCCATGAAGGGAACCTGAGAGGACCCAGCTACTGCACCCAGCAGTCCTTGTTTGCCTTTTCTACCAGGGTGTCCACCTTGTCCTCCTTCTCCTCCGTCAGGTCTATGGGGTTGAACTCGGTGTTACCCAGTTTGTCTCAGTGCTCCTCCCATTTCTCCCATGTCTTCTTGTTGGTCCAGTTGGCCTTGGACCAGTTCATAACTCGCTCCTGCTCCTCCACATGTTCCTTTGACCATTGTTGCATGTCCAGCTTGACTTCCGTCCATTGTGACACATCCACCTCCTTCTCCTGCCACCAGAATGGCTTCCACTCAAATCCCAACCTTGAATGGGCCATATTTCTTGTTGTCCAACTTCTTGTTAGGCCAATCCATCTTTATATTTTGTCCATAGAGCCAGACCAACTTCCCTTCCGTGTACTTGGGTGCATGTTCAGTTGCGGTTTTTTCCCTGTGCCATTCCATTGCTGCTTTTGCTTTGTCCCAAACTTTCTGCCAGTCGTTTGCTTTTGTATTTGCCTCAGGAACTGTTGTCTCTTCCTTTGAGACATTCCATAGAGGTTCTCTGCCATTTACAATTTCAAAAGGGGTTTTTCCAGTGATTCTGTGCCTCTGGTTATTGTAACAGAATTCTGCAATTGGTAAAAGCTCGCTCCAATTGTCCTGACGGTAGTTTACAAAGGTGTGTAACCATGCTTTGATCCATTGGTTTATCCGTTCTGTTATTCCGTTGGTCTGCGGGTGGTTTGCTGTGCTGAAGCTTGGAGCTATGTTAACCTTCTTGTATAAAGCCTTCAGGAATTTGCTGTTAAACGTGGCTCCCCTGTCTGATACTGTGCTTTGAGGAAAACCGTGTAACTTCCATACGTTCTTTAAGAAAAGTTTGGCTAGTTGATCTGCTGTTGTTGCTTCCCTACAGGGTATGAAGTGTGCCATACGAGAAAATCGGTCTACAACCACCAATATACTGTCGTTCCCTTTTGATTTCGGTAGTTTGACAATAAAATCGTATGCGATATCTTCCCATGGTCCCCCAGGAATTTCTAGGGCCTTGAGGGGTACCTGTGTTTTCGTGCCTTTTGCTCTCTGACATTGCTCACATGAATCCATGTATTTGTTCACAGAGGATTTGAGTCCCGGCCAGTAGTATCTTCTTGAAATGAGTTCCAATGTCCTTGCATGCCCCTGGTGACCTGCTATTGGGGAATCATGGTGTGTCCTCATAATTTTCAGCCTGGTATCCTTGTCTTCTGGAATATAGATTTTTCCGTTGATCCAGAGAAGACCCTCCTCAAAGGTGTAGTTTCTAATTCCTTGTTGCACTGATCTTGGAAGGTCTTCCTTTTTCCTGCAGAGTTCTATTATTTGGTTAATGCTCTTGTCTTCTGCTTGAGCTTCCTTGATATCTGCAATGATGTTGAATTTCATTTTGCTGGCAAACCCTTTGAATTGTTCTTCCCTGATCATGACCTGTTCTGCTGTTGGGACATCGTTGTGATCGCTTCTTCTGGACAGTAGGTCTGGTTTTGTTGACAGGGTTCCCAGTCAATAAACGATTTCAAAGTTGTAGGATGCAAGGATTTGATGCCATTGAGCGTGTCTTCAGTTAAAGGTTGTGGCTTTTTTCCAGAACTGTAGGTTGCAATGATCGGTGTAGACAGTGATTGGATCTCTTGTTCCCTCCAAATGTAGTCGCCAATGCTTTAGTGATTCTATAATTGCCATCAGTTCCTTGTCGTGCACGTTGTAGTTCATCTGTGCTTGATTGAACGATTTTGACAAGAACGCAATGGGGTGCAGGTAGCCGTTGTCTTGTCTTTGTGAGAGAATTGCTCCCATAGCAATGCCACTTGCGTCGGTTTCTAGTATGTAGGGTTTCTCCGGATTAGGATGTTGTAGTATTGGCTCCCTGCATATTTCCATTTCTAGATTATTGAACGCTTCTTGTTGTTCTGTATCCCATTTCCACTTTTGGTGCTTTTTGGTAAGGATGGTCAAGGGCTTAGCCAATCCGCTGAAGTTTGGAACAAATTGCCTGTAGAAGTTCATGAATCCTAAGAAAGCTTGCACCTGTTAGACTGTTCTCGGCTCCTTCCATTCTTTAATTGCTTTAACCTTCTCTTCCTGCATCGATATTCCCTCTTCGCTGATGTTGATGCCTGTATACACTAGTTTCTTCACAAAGAATTTGCACTTGGGAAGTTTTGCGAATAGGTTGTTGTCCAGGAGGATTTTGAGAACTTTTTGTACATCTTCAACGTGTTGGCTCCGATCTTTGGAGAAGCTTAATATGTCATCAATGTACATGATGACACAGATATTGATATGGTTGTGGAAGATATGGTTCATGTACCATTGAAATGTTGCTGGGGCGTTCTTTAGTCCGAAGGGCATGACAATGTACTCAAATAATCCTTCCTTGGTCCGGAATGCGGTTTTCCATTCATCACCTTCCTTTATTCTGATGTTGTTGAATCCCATGCAAAAGTCTATCCTTGAGAAGATCTTTGCATCCTTGATTTTGTCTAGAAGATCCTCCATAAGTGGCATAGGAAATTGGTCGTCTCTGGTGATCTTGTTCATAGGACCAAAGTGTTGGACCAATCTGAGTTCCCTAGGACCTTCTGGGTTCTTGGTATCCTGCCCTTTTTTGACAAAGAAAGTTGCTGCAGCTACTGGTGATTTGCTTGGATGGATCTTTCCGGCAGCTAGTTCTTCATCAAGGTACTTCCTAAGGGCAATAGATTCCGCAGGAGATAGGGGGAGGGCCTAGCCGGTTTAGGAAGTTCTGCTCCTTCTACCAAGTCAATGGAACAGTTGTAGGGTTGATGGTCTGGAATATGTTTGAATTTTTCTTCACTGAAGACTTCTGCAAAGTCTTTGAATTCCTCTGGTATGTCTTCTATTTCGGCAATTCTTCCGACAATAGGGTCTGGTTGCCATGAGATAGTTTTTGAGTGCCAATCAATGACAGGGTTGGCTTCTTTTAGCCATCCTAGTCCCAAGATTATGTCTGTTTCTCCCGTTGGCATTGCAAAGAAACTTTGTCGGAATTCTTTTCCTTCAAGGTCAAATTTTAGATCTGCCTTAAAACAAATCTTGTATGTAAGTTCCTTCCCTTGGATTCCAATAACCTTTTGTGGTGTTGGAAGTTCCTTTAGTATAATGTTGTTTCTTCAGGCCCATGTGATGTCGATGAAGTTTTTTGAGGCTCCTGAATTGATGAGAGTGGCTATGGGTTCTGTGATTCCAGTAATGTTGGTGTAAACAATAGTTGATTCACCGGTTGCTCTAAGGTACAATGTATCCATTACTGGTTCCTTGGTCTCTCCACACACAGTTAGAGGGAGACCCCGTCTTTTCCCAATTCTGGTTCATCCTCAATCTTTCTTTCTTGTCCTTTTAGCCCTGGTTCTTCCTTTTTCCATTCCTTTTCTGGACATTTCGCTAGCATGTGTTTATCTGATCCACATTTCAGGCATCTTTTGGAAGAGATCCTTGCTTTGTAAATGTTGTCAGGGAGTCTTTTCGTGGAACTGGATGATGGAGCTATTGTTTTTCTTCCGTGGTATTCCTGATTGCCTGTAGCTTTTGATCAATGGAGATTGCAATTGAGATCCACCAGTCCAGAGATAGCTCCCGCTCCGTTGCATCTTTGTTAATTAGGGTTAACTCAAATTGGGCTAGCTCGGTCTTTACTTCAGGCTTCAGCCCTTCCCTGAATTGGTTGATCAGAGCTTCTTGTCCCCAGTTCATGTTGACCAATAAATATCGGAATTCAGAAGCATAATTCACTACCAAATTGTTCTGTTTGCATTTCCGGATATTGGCTTCAGCCTTTGCTTTCTTGTTTGGGTTGCTGAATTGTTCCATGAAATGGGCCTTGAAGTTTCCCCATGAGGATAGGTCTTTGTTATTCTCTCCCTGGTTTAGTGATTGTAGCAATACCTGTGCCCAATGAGTAGCCGCCTTGTTCTTGGATTTGAAGTTGGCAAGTGCTTCGCGGATCTGTTCTTCATGAGAATTGTATTAGTCGCCTAATTGGACGAAATAGCTTTCCATTTGTGTGATGAACATTTCAGCTCCTTCCCCCTTTTTTCCATCAAAGGGTTCTGCTCATGTGACTTTAGGACAACGAGATCCTCCGCTGGTGTTAGGATTTTCAGTGAGGCATTGTAGCCTTTGTTCTAATTCATTGATTTGGGTTGATTTGGCTTCTGGATGCAATGGGGAATTTGATTGTCTAGATGGATTTTCAGCATGTAATGATGCTTTGTCCATTTCTTCTCAAAGATTGTTGATAGCTTCTTGTATCATGGTGATTTGTGTAGTATTGGCAGTTCCTTCTTGTCATAGGTTCTCCAAGCCTTGTGTTACGGCTTCATTCCATTCAAGTTGTCCTTGCCTGGTGGTGTTGAGTTCTTTGCGTATGTTGTTTACAAGTCCTTGCGTGTTTGTAACTTTGTTTCAAAGTTGGGTGACGTCTTGTCCAACTAGGAAGGTGTTATGTTCGCTGTTCCTTGCAGCATTGAGAATGTTTGTGAGAGTGGTTTCTAGGGTGTTGATGGAATTATTAAAGATCTGCTGATTGTTTGCTAGGACTTGGGTTGCTTGTTCTAGACCACTTAGTCTTTGGTCAATCATGACTCTCATTCCATTGATGATCCTGATGAGTGCATTGTGCCTTCCCTCATGAAGATCATCCAGATTGTCTAGGTTGCTGATTACTGTTCTATTGCTGGAACTTGAACTGGAGCTCGAGCTTCCTGGATCACCTGGGTTTTTGACACTTGATTGTTGAGGAATTGACTGTTGGGAGTACCCTTGTGGGACGTAAGGTGGTGCCGGAATCACAGGTGTCACTGCTTGAGAATTCATGGGAATTGGTCTGGCATTGGTAATGGTTCCCCCAATTTGGGGAACCTGAGGAGCATTGGGGATGTGTGGTGTAGGAGGGGGTCTAATAGGAACAAGAGACACGCCTCCATGAGCTTCAGGTTGGGGTGAGAAAAACTGTCTTCTGGGTCCCATGGGCCATAGTGGGCGCAAGGGTCCAGGACTTGCATTAGAGATAGGAATTCAAATCGTGGCCAGTGTGGGATCATAGGTAATATCCCCTGGTTCCCTATTGACAATTGTAGATTCTTCTTGGATGACCGACGTGTTTTTGGCATTGAATGTTCCGGGCATAGAAGCTTGACTCTGTGGACAAGACCTTGCTGGTCCTCCAGCCTGTGCTTGTGCAATATCTTGTTCATTGAGAGAACTCGTGGGTCTTGCAGCCCTACTGGGTCCTCTCCTAGTTGGCAGTGGTGATGAGAGGTGTGATCCTGCGTCCTCCTGAATGGACATGTTTGTTAAGCTTGTTTTGTAATGGTGTAAGCTTCTTCTTGGTGGCTATGAGACAAGCTGCAATGGAAAGTGGACGGCACTAAGACCTGAGTGCCCTCTTGAACAACACACTTAAGTGTCTGTAGGCTCTTGAGGGTAGGGGTGGTTCAAAGAGTCACTCAAAAGGGATGTTTGACAAGACAAAACAAGCTGGGGTTACCAGGCTTGTTGGTCCTCTATATATATTCACAAAGCGGCTGAGTCATACAAAGCACAGCCACACGAGTCAAGCAAGTCTACCAAACAGGAGTGTCCATATGAGTCATGCTGTATGAACAGACATGACTTGTACAAAGCACAGCCGCGTTACACAGTGTAACAGGAAAACCACAAGGAGGTGGCAATGTGGCGGGAAAAGAGAAACAAAACATAACAAACACAGCCACAAGACAGGATGAGATGCAGATGAGTCCAATGGAGTGAGCAAGGCTCACAACAATACGCATGGACTTGGGGAGATCAAGTTGATAGGCATGTGAAGAGATTTGTTTTTTCATAACAAAGGGGCCTGTTTTTTTGTCGTCAAGCTTCTTGCTTGGTTGTTTTGTGGTGATGTTGGTAGTCAAGAGCCAGACGTTGTCCCCTTCCTTGTATTGTGTGTTTGGGGTTTCTTCCTTTGATTGATGGTATTCCATCAGAGCCCTTGTTTCCTCCCACACAGCCTCCATATCCTTTGTCCACTTGTCTCCTTCTGGGGAGCAAGTCACGTAGTCCTCAATGGACCATTTGGGTATCATGCCATAGATGACTTCAAAAGGTGATTTGTTTGTGACTCAGTTCTTGTGGTTGTTGTGGCAGAATTCCGCAATGGGTAACCATTTTGCCCAGTCATCCTGCTTGTGGTTTCCAAAGATGTGGATCCAACCTTTAAGCCACTGGTTTGTTCTTCCTACTAGACCATCAGTTTTGGGGTGGAAGGCGGTGGAGAAGGTTCCTTGAATTCCCAACCACTTGTAGACAGCTTCTAGGAAGTGTGATTTGAAGGTGGTTCCTCTATCTGAGACGGTGGTTTTGGGGAAACCATGAAGGCGCCATATTTCTTTCACAAAAATATTGGCTAGCTCTTCTGAATTCATGGACTCCTTGCAGGGGATGATGTGTGCCATTCTGGAAAAGCGGTCCATCACAACAAGGACACTGTCAAACCCTTGTGACCTTGGTAGTTTCACAATGAAATCATATGCAATGTTTTCCCAAGGTTTCTCCAGGATGGGCAAGGGTTTGAGAGGAAGGTGTCCTTTACTTCCCTTCCCCCTCTGGCATGCTTTGCAGCTGTCAACATACTTGTTGACTTGGGCTTTCATGCCTGGCCAGTAGTAGTTTCTTGAAATGAGTTCTAGAGTTCTGGCTTGTCCTTGGTGACTGGTGATGGGCAAGTCGTGATAGAGCTTCAGGAGTTTCAATTTGATGCCCTTTTCATCTGGTACAACAATTCTTCCTTGGTACCAGAGGAGATCTTTGCTCATTTCATAGTCCTTGAACTGCTTTTTCACAGAATGAGGTAAGTCTTCTTTTCCCTTGGTACTTTTGATCAGGGTTTTCAGGCTTTCATCCTCTTCCAGAGCCTCTTTGATTTCTGCAATAATGTTGTTGCTCATCAAGGCTGAGAATCCCTTGAAATTCTCAGCAGAGATCATCACTTGCTCTGTGGAAACAATGTCATTGTGATCACTTCTTCTGGAAAGAATGTCTGGTTTCTCCAACATTTTGCCAGGTCTGTAGTGGATTTTGAAGTTGTAGCTTGCCAACATGAGGAGCAATCTGTTGTGTTGTCGGTTGAAGGTGCAGGCCCTCTGCCAGTAAGTAAGATTTTTGTGATCTGTGTAGATCACTATTGGTTCCCTAGTTCCTTCTAGATGAATACACCAATGTTGTAAAGCCTCAATGATGGCAAGGAGCTCCTTGTCATGTGTGTCGTAGTTCAGCTCTGCCTCCTTGAAGCTCTTTGAAAGAAATCCTACTGGATGTAAGTATCCATTCTTTTGTTGTTGGCTAAGAATAGCCCCCATTGCAACTCCTGAGGCATTGGTCTATAGGAAGTACTGCTTTGATTTGTCAGGATGTGCAAGCACTGGTTCTCTTGATATGACATCTTTCAGGGAGTCAAAGGCTTCCTGGTGTTCCTCCTTCCATTCCCACTTCCTGTCCTTTGTTGTCAATTGGATCAGGGGCTTGACAATTGAGGAGAGGGCAACTACAAATCTTCTATAGAAATTGCAGAAACCAATGAAGGCCTGTAGTTGTTTCATGGTTTTGGGAGTGGGCCATTCCTGGATAGTCTTGATCTTGTCTTTGTTCATGGAAATGCCGTCTTCATCAACAACAAATCCAACCCAATCAGCCCTTTTCCCATAGAAGGTGCACTTCTTCAGGTTTCCAAAGAGATTGTTCTTCCTCAATTGTTGCAAAACTTCCTTGATGTCCGTAGTGTGTTGATTCCTTCCTCAAGAGATGATCAGGATGTCATCAATGTAGATCACAATCTTCACTCCAATCATGTCCCTGAAGATATGGTCCATCATTCTTTGGAAGGTGGAAGGTGTGTTCTTGAGGCCAAAGGCCATCACGGTGTACTCAAAAAGTCCTTCTGAGGTGATAAAAGCTGTTTTCCATTTGTCTCCTTCTCTGATTCTGACATTCCAGAAGCCATTCTTCAGATAGAGCAAAGTGATGAATAATTCCTCCTTTGAACTTTCCCCAGTCTTCATGAAAATTTTGAGGAGTTGCTCAAGGAGTGGAATAGGATAGCGGTCCAGGATGGTTTCTTCATTTGCTCCTCTGTAGTCAACAATGGGACATAGGTCAGGGATGGTTTGTCCTTCTTTCAGCGGTTTTTTGACAAAGAAAATGCTTGCAGCCAGAGGAGATTTGCTGGGTCTGATACGTCCTGACCAGAGTTTGGTCTTGATGTACTCCTTTGTTGCTTCTCTTTCCCTAGGCAACAGTGGGTAGGCTTTTCTTGGCTTTGGAAGACAGTTGTTGTCATAGAAGTCAATTCTGCAATCCCATTCCCTATGTTCAGGGAGTTTGTCGTATTTTTCTTCATCAAAGACGTCTTTGAATTCTTCAAGTTCCCTTAGTAGTTCCTGAATTAATCCTGCTTTGGCAGTAAGGGGATCTTCTGTTTTCCATTTGATAGCAAAGGGAGACCAGGATATCTTGGGGTTGGTCTCCTTCAGCCATGGCATCCCTAAAATCATGGGTTGTGTGCCAGTGTTCATGACATAGAATTTTTGGTTGAAAGTTCTTCCTTCCAGATCAAATTTCAGCTTGCACCTGAACCAAATTTGATCCTTTTGTGTTTTTCCATCAATGGTTTTGATGCTTCTGGGGCTTTGTAACTTGATCAAAGGGATATTGTTTTCCTTGGCAAAGTTCAGGTTGATGAAGTTTCTAGAAGAGCCGGAGTCAATGAGAGTTGATATTTTTTCTGTGATTCCCTCTGTGGTTGTGTATACCATGGGTGTTTCATTTGTAGCCTTGCAATAGTATACATTTTGCAGAGAGGATATTGGGGCATCTTCACACACAGTGGAGAGATGCTCATCTAGTTTTCCAACTCGGAATTGGTGGATCTGTTCTCATCCACTTTCTCAATTTTGAGTTCTGCAGCTTTTCCCTTCACAGGTTTCTTCCCTTTGTCCTTGTAGGTCCATTCCTTTGTGCACTCAGCAAGATTGTGCCCTGCTTGTCTGCATTTGATGCAGAGGTTGTTTTCCCTTCAGCGTTTCTTTTCTTCTTTTGGGACCAAGTCCCCTTTGATCTTCTGGGTCCTGGAACCCTCTGCTTGAGTTTGTTGTTTGTTCTTCTTCCTTGTGCTAACTGGATTGGTCAGTTTGTTGATTTCTTCTGCTTGTAGGGCAATATTGATCCATCCTTTGAGATCTTGTTGTTCTGCTCCCGCTCTGTCCCTAAGTTCTTCACAAACAAGTTCTGCTTTGATGAAGCAATTCAGCCCTTGTCTGAATTGTGCTGGTAGGGCCGCGTTGTTCCAGTCAAGCTCCTGGGAAAGAAGTTGGAAGTCAGAGACATATTCGGATATGCTCTTGTATTGGTATAGATGTTGGATCCCCTGTTCAGCTTGAACTTTCTTGCTGGGATCACTCCATTGCCTGTGGTAGGCTTCCTGGAAGGCTTCCCATGAGTCTAGCCATGGATGGTCTAGGTTGTCATTGTACCTATTCAGAACTGGCTGCGCCCAATTTCCAGCTGGGCCTTCTGCCATGTTCATCAATACTGCAACAATGCGCTGTTCATCCTTGTCATACTGGTTAGGGCTCAAACAAAAATAGGCCTTCATTCTTGCAAGGAAGGTTTTGGCTGCAGTTCCCCTGGTTGCTTCAAAAGCCTTTGGCATTTTGATGCATGGTCCTGAGCTTCCTCTGTTGCCTCCTTGATTTGTTTGGATGATAAAGGTTCTTCCTTCATCCCTAATTTGATATCCGGATTGTCCTTGTATCTCAAATGAGGGTGATTGTCATCCCTGTGGTGGAAGCTGAGGAGGTAGTTCTCTTTGTTGTGGGGTCACAACCCTAGTTGAACCTTGGAGGCCAAGACTCCACAGGCAGTGAGAAGGGGGTTGGGGCGACAACGAGGGTCAAATGTATGGCGCTTAGGCCTAAGTGAGTCATGCAATGAGTGATGGGGGAAACAACAAGAGAACAAGTCTTGTGGAGGCAAGACTTGTGTCACTGGTATATATACGCGCTACTGTGGCTATGTACAATAGAGAGCAAGCAACAAGGGAAACCAAAAGGAGGGAAAGCAAGAGTCCGAGAGAAGAGAGGAAAGAACAAAGGAAACGTGATAAGTCCATGGAGGCCAAGGAGATCCGGGGACAGGCCAGGCAGGCATGTCCCACGGTCAAGGCTTACATAAAGGTGACTAAATGCGCCAAGGCAAGAAGAACAAGACCAAACACAAGGCAACAAAACAACAAGAAGAGGACGAGAAAAGGTTGTGACATGTGGGATATCAATGGAGGTGTGGTGTGACTCTTCCTTTCAGTGTTCAGATTCTGCTTGGGCATTGGCACCAATTTGTTTGAGAAGGTCAAATGTTTCCCTTGTTTGTAGGTGGACTTCTTGCATCCTAGTAGTTTGATCCTGGAATCCATTGGTAACTTCCTCATCAATCCTTCCAAGAGTGATGGTCCTGTTTCTCATCCCTTCCGCCATCCTTCCTAGGCTTTCTTCAATGCGTGTAATGCGCAGGGTTTGCCCTTGTAAGGTTTGGTTCATCAGGAGGTCAAAATTGTTCAACCTATTGTTGATTTGTTCGGAATTTTCAACCAATCGTTCAAAGACTTCAAGGATTCACTGTTGAATGCAATCTACATTCCTAAGCCTTTCATAGAAAGTGTTGACTCCATCCTCTGTTCTTGAAGCAATGCGCTCAATATGCTGCATCATATTTGTAGTGTCTTGGGTTTGTAGATCCCATTGCCGTACCAACCCTTCAATTCTAAGGGCTTGGACTGTGTTCTCCTGTTGATATTGGACCTGAAGGGTGTTGAAGATCCTTTCCAGGGCTTGGATTGGATCTCCCTCCATATTTTCCAACAGTTGTTCTTGCCTCAGTCCTTCATCTTGTGAAATAGTTTGGATGCTTCCTTGTGATTGGAAGGTTGAAGGCACACTCAGGGCACTGTGAGTCCTAGGAACTTTGACTAGTGGTGGCATGGACGTGGGGGTGAAGGTTGGGGTAGCCACTGGTGGTGGAAATTGCATTCTGAAGTTGGGAAATGCTAAAGGGCATCTAGTCCCTATTGTTCTGGTGTTTCTTTGTTCTAGTGGTGGCATTTGTCCTATGTTTGATGGTCCTGGGGTTGCGTTTCTAAGTGGTCCTGGTATCCTGATCACACACACAGCCCTAGGGCTAATCACACTTTCCTTGTGGAAAGTGACAATTGGTGCTGGTGGTGGTGGCATGTTGATTGGATTTTCAACTACTTGAATTGTTGGTGAGGTGGACCTTTGCTCATTTGAACCCCTGGGTTCTTCTTGAGTTCCTGAAGTTTCAATAATATTGCCAATTCCTCCTGGGACGCTGGTGGAAGGGGGTCTTGATGCACAATTGGCACTTGTAAGTCAGCAGTCCAGTCATGTGCCTGTTCCCTTGCTCCTCTTGAGGGGTTTGATTGAATCTCAACTATTGTGCCAGTTGGAGCCTCACTCCTTTGGGACACTGCACTTGAGGATCAATTGTCCATGTTGTCATGTGACCTTGTTTTGTTGTGGCTCAGCGTACTAAGAGCTTGCTTTGCAATGTTGCAACCTGCTAATGCCTATGGTTGACAACCGCTAATGGCCTTTGAGATGTGGGAACAATATGTGATAAGTCTTCTAAGACTCTATCACTAAGGTGGACAAATGCTAGTCTTGTCAGTACAAGTCACTAGCTCCTAAGTCCAAGTGGCTGCGCTAAAGGCTAAGTAGCCAAGTGCCTCTGATCACACTGCAGGGAGAGTTGACAAGGCAAAGCAAGCTGGGGATGACCATGCTTGCAAGCCAGTATATATACTCAGAGAACAAGTGAGTCATAGTAAATACATGAGTCACAAGTCTGAGTCAAAGTCTGAGTCATAAAGGGGGCTGCGTAGGCCAGCCAATAGAAGACAGCATGAGTCATATGACTCATGGTAACACATCATCCATACACCTCACTAAGCAAGGGAGAGGGCTCAACAGAGAGAAAGCGCACTTAAGGCGCCAGTACAAGCCACAAGACTGCAAACAGAGACAGAGGGAGGGACGGGTCACGACAACCCAGAACAAGTGAAGGAAGTGCTTAGATGGCTCCAAAAACATGGATTGTACTGTAATCTTCCTAAATGCGTGTTCAGTGTTTAAAAAGTATGATACCTAGGTCTCATTGCCTTTGATAAAGGCACAGAAGTTGACCAATCCAAAGTCACAGCAGCATTAGCATGGTCTGAGCCAAGGAATGTAAAAAACGTGCAAGAATTCCTAGGCTCTGTCAATTTCTACAGGTGGTTTATCCCAG
The DNA here is from genome assembly GCA_037039685.1 of Ceratobasidium sp. AG-K. NCBI lineage: Eukaryota > Fungi > Basidiomycota > Agaricomycetes > Cantharellales > Ceratobasidiaceae > Ceratobasidium > Ceratobasidium sp. AG-K. The sequence goes on along the minus strand of JAWNGF010000015.1, from coordinate 135,101 downwards.
CTTTTGCAAATGTTGCAAGACCTGTGTATGACCTCTTAAGGAAGGAACAACCATGGGAATGGACAGAGAAACACAAGGAGGCATTTCAGAATCTCAAAAATGCCTTGACATCAGCTCCATTCTTGTCACACCCAGATCAATCAAAACCTTTTTGCCTAGAGTGCAATGCTTCAGATTATGCAACAGGTGCTATCCTATCCCAAAAAGATAATGAAAATCAACTGCACCCAGTAGCATTCCTGTCAAAGAGCCTGTCACCAGCAGAACACAACTATGACACATTTGATAAGGAACTACTGGCAATCATCAGGGCCTTCAAGGAATGGCACCACCTTTTGGAAGGAACAAAGCTGCCAGTACAAGTCATAACAGATCACAAAAACTTGGAAATGTTCTCAAAGTCCAAAGAGTTAAACAGAAGGCAAATAAGGTGGTCAAACTTCTTAGTGGACTACAACTTCCAAATTATCTATTGCCCAGGCTCAGAAAACAAGAAGGCAGATATTTTGTCAAGACAGTACAACCTACAACCTGAAGGGGGGTAGAGATACAAGTTCTCCTGAAACCAGAACTTTTTGTTGCTTCAATGACCATGGCCTGTGGCTGTGCCCTCTGACTTGCTGGCCCTGGCAAGTATGTGGGCCATAACTGCAACACGGTGCCCTGGACTTTCCAAGAGGCCCAGGAGCTTGCCAAGGTCCTTGACCCTGGCTGTGGTCTGGGGTACATTGAAATCAAGGCACAAGGACCCCTCAAGTGGGTCAAAGACCAGAAGTCAATGCAGCACCCCAACTACAAGGTGCTCCTCTGGGTTGGCAACCCCACCTCAAAGCCCCTTGACAGAGCAGCAATCATACAGCACAAGCTATACACCTGCTGGGGCTGCTGTCACAACCTTCTATGCCAGTTGACCAATGTCCATGTCTGTTTGCACCTTATAGGCCTTGAGCTGCCTTAGAGGCTCCTTTACCATATGCTAAGTTGCTGGTGCAACCTTAGCAACCTTATGACAATGGCCTGGCACCCACTTAGAGTTTAGATGATGGCCTAAAAGCCTAGTGAGCTAGTTGCACCTGAGGGGAGAGATGACGAGGCAAAGCAAGCTGGAGTAAGCCCATGCTTGCAAGCCAGTATATATAGGGAGAGGCACAAATGCCTCAAAGTTGTACAATACATATAGTGGCCAATCAGGCGCCACACTCAGTCAGCAAGTCACAAAGACCTTCTAGATGGAAGTTCTAGAAGGTTGATCTTTCCAGAGGAAAGATCCAGAAGACAGCACAGCCATATGGGCTGCAGGGACATGTCAAATCTCAGCCTTCCAGGCCTCATTCTCCCTAGACAAACAATTGGACCATGCAGAATTCCTTGAGTCGCTTGAGATTCCAAGCTCTCACACCACTGCTGCCTCATGCTTGGAGCCATCATCCAAGTGTGTGTCCTGATCATCTTCAATGTCAGTCCACTTGTTGTTCATAACTATATCTTCCATCCCTATTACATTGTCATTATTGACTACCTGGTGTTGGAGCACATCAAGCTCTTGCCGTTGGGCATGTGAGAGAGCTGTTATATACATGTGCACCAGAAGTGTAGATCAATAGAAGTTTCAGCACATTCACTCACTCTCTTTCATAAGTTTCTGATGCCTCACAGTGTCCTGCGCCTGAACCACAGCTAACTTGTACTTTGTGAGCCAACAAGCTTTCTGAGCCAGGAATGAGAGCACTTCTGATCCCTTGCTTGTGCCAGGAAACCCCCTCCAGCCCAACACTGTAACCAAGTCAGATGTTGAGGCCTGAGGACACAACAACTCAGTCTATAAGAAGAAGACTAAATTGGAAACAAGATCTACCTAAGGACACGACAACTATGTACATAACAGGTCAGAGGTGTTCTAGATAGAATGTGATGAGAACATACCTCAGTCTATAAGAAGAAGACTGAGGAAAAAGGAAACAGGCAAAGCGCCCTAGAAATGGACTCAGGGTCCAGGCAAACAAGTACAACTGCCACACGTGTATATACATACATGACTGTTGGTTGAATAACAACATGGTACAGGTGAGAATTTTTGTCTTGAGTGTCACCCATCATGTGACCTAATTGACCATTATTTGCTGCATTGTTAAACTATGTATTAGGGATACTCTATTTATTTGTTTAATCACAGAATCATGTTCTATAATATATCTGTTTTTAAATCCTGGCCACTCAGGTTCCGTGCATACATGAACAAAGGATAGTTTGTGAGGTGAGAATGTCCTTGGACCAGTAACATCACATGCCAATTCACTGGTGGGTGGTGAGGCTCTTGTCCAGCCTTCTGGGGGATGGTCAGCAGGTTGGTTGACCGTGCATAGCACCGGGTCAGTCCTGTGATCCAAGAGGCTTGTGAGGAATTGCTTACGTGTCAAGGGTCTGGGGGCATGGTTTGGCAGTGGAAACGGTGGTGTGGTGAATTAATGGGAAACCAGCCTCCAAGGTGACCCATTCAGGCGCTTATGTGGGAGCCTCCGAGGCACCCCAGAATCAGAGGCATAGGTGGGTGTCTCCCTTGTGGGAGGCCGTCTCACAGATAGTATCCAAAAAAGGAAGAAAAAATCGGTCACATGGTGCAATCAAATTTCGTGTCAGTGTATGTAACCAATCTGTTTGTCATCCCGTAATGTAACGCAAGCTGATCGTCGATAATCGCCCATGACGGGCTCGAAGTGTCTGTACATGTCTGACCAACCAGCCTGCGTAGTGCCGGTCCATCCGTGATCGGAGTTACCCGACTTTGCCACGTCCGCCCGAGTAGAATGGCTGGGCCAAGGATCGTCAGCAGCCTTGAGAGCCAAGATGCCAGCGAAAAGGATCGATATCGGCGATGATGACCCACTTGCCGCCAAGAAAAATTCAGCCGGCCAAAGCAGTGCAGTCTAATTCCAATTACCAGCCATGCAGACTTTCCCACCCCTTACAGACGACAACCACAGAACTCAGAACTTCGAAACGCGATTCGAAGTCAACTCGACGCCATGGCTACAAGCCGAGACACCTCGAAAGGGCTAAACATTCTATGTATTGGTGAGTCCGCAGTCGTTGAAGAGGACGGCGGTGCCTGAGCACTCACTTCCTGAACCCAGATGGAGGTGGCGTAGGCGGGCTGTCTTCACTTTTCTTACTGGCTGAGGTTATGAACCAACTCCAGGGGCTTGCTAATCAGCAGCAGCAGCCGATACCGGCGGACCATTTTGATGTTATAGCGGGGACTGGGACCGGGGGGTGAGTCAGCGGCATAAAAAACTCAACGCTGCGCTAAAGAGGCAGATATGAATAGAGTCAGCGCGTGTTTGCTAGGGAGACTCAGGTTGTCCACGAGCGACGCAGTTCGGGCTTTCATTAAACTAGCAAACGGTGGATTCTCCCGAAAATATATCGGAACAAGCGGTCGTACCATATATAGAGGAACAAAGCTTCGAGAAGCACTCAAGTCCATGGTGGGAGATGCTACAGGCAATGAAGATACGCTAATGCATGATGACAATCCGAATGGGAGCAGCTGTAAAACGTAAGCTAATTTCCAGGGTTCAGGTCAGCCCGCTTACCACTCGGCATACAGGATGATATTCGCAATGTCAAAACACCATATCGACGCGAGCGTCCCCGTTCTGTTTCGGTCATATTCGGCGGCAGGAAGCGATACGCCCAGTTATTCTATCTGGCAGGCCCTGTACGCGACTATGGCTCATCCGGACTTGTTCAAGGCAATCGATGTTGTGTATGATTCGATAAGCCAGCCGTTTATATGCGCCGAACTTGGATGTGGAAACCCAATTGCACATGTTCTGGCCGAGGTCAGAAGTATTTACCCCGACCGACAAGTATCGTGTATCTTGAGCATTGGATCTGGACGCGCACGCGTCATTCAAATACCCAAACCAGACTTGCTTCAGCGTATAGTATGGACATCGAATCGGACCGCGACAGCTATAGCCGATGTGGCGACGAACAGCGAAAACGTGAAAGAGCAAATGGCGGCGCGATTCCAGAACACAACACAATGTTACTACCGTTTCGAGGTGGATCAGGGACTTCAAACGGTCAAACACGACTGGACACAGCAGAGCGAGGTGAAAGCCCACACGGCGGCGTACATCGGAAAGGTCGAAGTGAGACGGAAGATTAGCCAGGCGACGCAATCTGTCAAGGAACGGACGAATGTACTCCCGGTTACGTATATTGGTATGTTTCGGTGAAGATTATACGAACTCCACCGATGTCCTTACCCGTGGCACTGTGATCTGCGCAGATGGTACTATTCAGATGCCTTTGGTGGAACAACTCTCGGTCATCAAGGATTGTCCAGCGCCCGTTCCCACGTTCACCGGTCGGGACGATCAGATTCAACGGGTCGGGAACTGCATCGCCGGAAATCCCGACGAGCGTCGCATCTGCGTCGTGTACGGCATGGGTGGGGCCGGGAAGACACAACTGGCACTGAAGGCAATTGAGCAATATTGGGAAACCTGGAAGCACGTTGTTTACATTGACGCAAGCGCTAAAAACACCATCGAAGGCACGTTGCGTGACTTTGCGAAAGCGAAGGGATGCGGCGAGACATTTGCTGATGCTCTGACATGGCTCGCGTCGCGTTGCGAGCCATTGCTTCTGGTATTCGATAACGCCGATAATCCATTATTGGATATTCATACCTACTTTCCTCGTGGTAACCACGGTAGCATTCTCATCACGACGCGCCTACCTGCCCTCGGGATACTCGCTCGCGGTCCCAGCTCCGTCTGTCATGTTTCCGGAATGAGTCAAAGTGATGGACTGGAACTGTTTCTGAAGGTAGCGCGCGTTCAGCACCACGATCTCACTGAAGGCGAAGTCGAGGCTGCACGTGCACTTCTGGAGGTAAATCCTCTGAATTCCTTCATATAACAAGGCTGACCATTGACTATCATCGTGCAGGACTTTGGATACCTTGCGCTCGCAATAGTCCACGCAGGCGCATACATTGCATATTCTCTCCATCTTTCTATCCCCCAGTATCGAGAGCTTTTCCTTGTGGAACGGTGGAAGATGCTGGAACAGTATAGCGGGCTGCAAGCATTGACGAAGCTTGACGGCTACGGAAAGTCTGTCTACACTACATGGAAGCTGTGCTATGATCTGCTTCAGGAGAATGGCAACGCGCGACCAACACTTTGGCTGATTGCGCACCTGAATCATGACGACATTCGGCAAGACATATTCCGACGGGCAGCCCTCAAGGTCCTCTCCTACGAACCACATCTCAGGCAAACCCCAACAGAGCAAGAGGCGCTCCACTATATGAAGGACTACCTTGGCAGGTTTCTCAACCCTGATGGGAGCTGGAACACTGTTCGGTTTTTAAATACTATGGGCGAACTAGCATCATATTCCCTGGTAGAATCTGACCGTGGGAATCAAGCTTATCGAGTGCATGTCCTAATTCAAGACTGGGCATGTACATTGAACCCGCAGTCCCGGGATTTGGCACTAGAATGCTGTACATGGCTACTCTCGCTTTCCATCGGCATGCTCGACGTGATCGAATCTCGTACCTTCAATAGGAAGCTCAGAAGTCACCTGGAAGGAATACTATCTAGGCGAGGTGGGAAGTTTGGTGTGATCCATGCAGCAAGTTTTCAGAAGGTGTACACTGAGAATGGCAACTGGAACCGCGCAGAGGCGCTTCAGACTGAATTGATGGGAGTGCTGAAGGAAGAGCTCGGAGAAGAACACCCGGACACGCTGACGAACATAAACAACCTCGCACTCACGTACCAAGATCAGGGCCGATGGAAAGAGGCCCAGTCGCTTCACGAGCAGGTCTTTAATGCACGAAAGCAACTGCTCGGAGAAGAGCACCCAGACACGCTGACGAGCATGGGCGGCCTCGCACTCACGTACCAGTCTCAGGGTCGATGGAAAGAGGCCCAGTTGATCCAGGAACAGGTCTTGAATGTACGCAAGCGAGTGCTGGGAGATGAACACCCAGATACGCTGGTTAGCATGAACAACCTTGCACACTTATACCGGTCTCAGGGTCGATGGGACGAGGCACAGTCGCTCCAGGAGCAGGAATTGAATACATCCCAGCGAGTGCTCGGAGATGAACACCCGAACACGCTGACGAGCATGAGCAACCTCGGGGTCACTTTCCAGGATCAGGGTCGATGGGATGAGGCACAGTCACTCCAGGAACAGGTCCTGAATTCACGCAAGGAATTGCTTGGAGACGAACACCCAGACACGTTGACGAGCATGGGCAACCTCGCACTCGTGTACCAGGATCAGGGCCGATGGAAAGACGCACAGTCGCTTTACGAGCAGGTCTTGAATGCACGAAAGCGGGTGCTTGGAGAAGAGCACCCAGGCGCGCTGATGAGCATGAACAACCTCGCACTCATGTACCAGTCTCAGGGTCGATGGGATGAGGCACAGTCGCTCCAGGAGCAGGTTTTGAATGCATCCAGCGAGTGCTCGGAGAAGAACACCCAGGCACGCTGGCGAGCATGGGTGGCCTCGCACGCACATATCAGGATCAAGGTCGATGGGACGAGGCCCAGTCGCTTCGGGAGCAGGTCTTGAATGCACGCAAGCGAGTCCTCGGAGATGAACACCCAGACACGTTGATGAGCATGAACAACCTCGCACTCACGTACCAAGATCTGGCTCGATGGGAAGAGGCACAATCACTCCAGGAGCAGGTCTTGAATACACGAAGGCGACTGTTCGGGGACGAACACCCAGACACGTTGACGAGCATGGGCAACCTCGCATTCACCTACCAATCTCTTAGTCGATGGGAAGAGGCGCAGTCGCTTTATGAGCAGGTTCTGAATGCACACAAACGAGTGCTCGGGGATGAACATCCCCACACGCTGATCAGCATGAACAACCTCGCACTCATGTACCGGTCTGAGGGTCGGTGGGACGAGGCACAGTCCCTACAGGAACAGGAATTGAATGCATCCCAGCGAGTGCTTGGAGATGAACACCCGGACACGCTAACGAGCATGAGCAGTCTCGCACTGACGTACCGCTCCCTGGGTCGATGGGACGAGGCACAGTCCCTCCAGGAGCGGGTCCTGAATGGACGGAAGCGAGTGCTCGGAGATGAACACCTATCTACGCTCAACAGCATGAATTTCCTTGCGGCTACATACGCTCATTTCGGCCGGTTGGACGACTCAGAACAACTGGCAGAAGCAGTTGATGCATGCAAGCATATCGTTGGCGAGCAGCATCCCGCCGCGGTGTGGGCAAGAGAGCATCTCGAATGGATTCATTCCGAGAAGGCAGCAGCGGTACGTACTGACCAGTTGGTCCGAGCCTCTGTGGATAACAACTGACCGAATACGACAAATCGCAGGTTCAATCTACTTAACACCGGTGTTTCTGCATCTAATCTTACACGTTGGTAAACATATATTTCCAGTTTGGTCTCACACTTGTGCTGCGAGAATTGATAGACTCCAAAACGCCACTCAACTAACGGCAGTCATTCTACGTGCTCCATAGTACAATGTCCCTTGACATGTTACTCCAGGGTGATCATTTGAGCGGTTGAAGTAATCCTTGATATCTGATGACACCCAGCAAAACATATGTTCTGGATTTTGCCCGTGGCCGCCTAGGATAATCGCAGTTAGAGTGTGAGTTCACCAACTGCAGCATCGGGCGCACTGTTCAGAGATGCGGTGTTGGGCGGCCTCAGGCAGCGGTGCTGCATTTTATACGTCGGCAGAAGACCATTCGGAAACGTGAATGAGTTTCCGCGGTTCGGGGGACCTTCAATCTGTGACGGCATAACGGCTGATATTGTCAAGGAATATACGACAAGTATCTAGACACAACCACCCAGGAAATATATGAAACCTGTCCGTTGGGAGAATTTAGAGAGCAACTGCAGCATTACCCAGGAGGCCCAGGCACATCTTGAGTTGGACTTGCGCCAACAGGCCAATGGTCGCGTGGGCAAGTCTGTAACAACGAAGTTAGTGGCGATGAAGGATGGACTGCAATTGGCACTCACGCCTTGGCAATCAAAGTGAGGATATCGCCGATGCAAATATTGAGGTTGGCGAGGCAAAGCCTGAGCACAACGTCAAGCTTCGCAAAGAGAACGGCAACAGCGGCGACACCGAACTTGGCAGAGACTTGAACGCAGACCTTGACAAGGAGCTGCAATGGAATAGTCAAACAACGTAAGACATCATGGTGTGACTGATCATACGGTGATAATTGCTACGACGCAGGCTACAATGCTGGCCTGAGCCTCTGCCTCAACCTTGACACCGGCGTCAATCTTCAGTAGGTCGTCAGCGCAAGTCTTGAAGAGAGTGACAAGGACGTCGATGGCGACGGTGAGCTCAGCAATGGTGGTGCAGCCAACTACACACCAGCAATTAGTTCGCATATCATTATGCGCAATATTTTAACTCACGCAACGCCTTGATCTTGACCTCTAGGTCAGCGCAAAAGGTAGTCAACAGGTGCGATACAGCATCGGCTCCGATACATGCGGGAATGGAGATCTCCACGTTGGATACGGTAGGCATGGCGCTAACAGCGTAGCCTAAGGAAAGCGCGACGAGCGCGAATCCAAGGACATGAGAGAAAGAAGGCATTGCAAGGAGTGTGGTTCGGTAACGAGGGTGTGTGAGACGGAAGTGATGAGACAAGACTGTTCGATGAGGATGGAGGTCGGCGAGCGCGAGAGTTTATATCAGAGCGGCGGAGAAAGGACCGCCGGGTGATTCAAACGCAAAAATACTTGAAACGAGATCTGCTCAGAAACGTAAGGTGGTATTGGTATCGGCTACTGCCAACCGCAGTGCCTCGATCTCAACGACTGACATCGGTAAAATGCCTGTCGCAATTCCCCTATTTATCTGCTACACTGATAATAGAGTAAATGAATTATATTCGTATTGAATGTCTGGAGATTCGTTCCGAGAGCACTGGCTTTATATACACGTAGAAATGATCAATCCATAAGGTAAGAAGCAGGTAACACATGGTACGCATACATGCTATTAGTTCACACGACTGACTCAATGACCTTCTCGGAATATTTGAGTATATTCCGGATTTCAACAACGCCTTCCAACTCTGGAAAAGCTCACGCCGGACGCCAGAAGACTGATGTCGGGTCAATCTCTGTGATTCGCGGGTGAAAATCAATCTGAGGCGGGACTGGACGTCTTCGTGCCGTTTTTTTGGACCCTGTGGAGGAAATGAAAAGCTGTCACAAATATCAAATCGAAGCTGGACTATCACGGGGTTCGGGATCACGAGTCGTTCTACTGTTCACCCGAAACCTATGAGTAAGTAAAACGACGTGTTTTACGGAGCGCAAAAGGGCTAGAAGGACGGTGGGGATAGAGAGTATAGACTTACGTGTGAGATTGGCCGCCGCGCACTATAGTTCACTTCGTGCCAAAGTAATGCCGTGGCATCTCGCCGGAATGCCGTGAGATCGCGCTCAAAATATCAGTCCGACATCTGATCGACAACTTATGGCAAAATGATCACAAATACCATGCGATGTCACATGATATGCCGGACCTTGTTGCTAACCGCTCGCTCCAGTACCGTATATAGCATCTCATTGATATGTCTATGTACAGCATGCCATCTCAATTCCATCAAAAGGGTTGTAATGTGAACGAAAGGGGATCAATACTGATGTTGATTCAAGTCAAGCAGAGAAAGTATTGACTAGGGAGTTGTTGGTGTCTGCCCGCTACGCCCGAGCATCGTAGAACTCATCCCACTTTTGTTGCCACTGTGAAATACAAGCATACTGTCCAATCGCGTTTAACCGACGATTCGTGTAGTGCAATCCTTCGACCAATTCCCGAGTAATTACATGACTGTAAAAGCCCATGAGTTCAAACTGGCGTCGGGAATTTGATGACGAACCTATCATGCATGTGCGCTCGTAATACCTCGAGTGAAGAAAATTCATCGAAGGTAGACGAGTAAATACCACTACATATCAAATACCACAGGTGGCCTTTTTTGCTGTTACCCGTCGGTTTACCGGCTTGAACCTCATCGCTAAAGACCATGCGTGCCAGTGACCTAGCGTCTGGTTCCGGTTGTAAGCTATGTCTGTCAAGGAAGACCACCGGATGACGAGTCGTATAAATGTTGTTGGTGAATTTTCCGCCAGTCCACTGTCGCAGCCTCGCATGGTAATGATTACCCTAAAAGAGACTTAGGAATAGTGAAAAAAATAGTACGAAACACTTACCAGATCCTCCCAATGAGCGAACGGTAGGCTCTTGCATCTTTGGCATGAATACACGTTTTGCCGCATATTGACCTCCATGTAGGTAGCGTCTGGCATAAGCATATCCTTGAGCAAGGCCTTCACGATTTTCTCCACACCAGCGTGCCTCATGAACACCCCTGAAACAAGGCCCGAGGCGGAGCGGTGAGATCTCGAAATCATCCATGGGAAATGAAGTTCGCGGAGCGTTGGGCCATGTTCTCTGTCCTCTGGCGACGTATGCAACTTCAGGGCAGACCGATTGACGAATACAGTATCAGCTCGTAGGAGGAACCTAGTATTGAGAGACAAGCCATCGGTTCCTTCGGTGCTGCCCTTGATCTAGAGGCGTTTCATTGAGCAATTACGAGATGAGACTTGGGATTATTTGACCAGTACTCACTTTGACGGCGAAATTGATTTGCTCAGTCTCGTCTAAATCCAGCTTATAATCTTCAACCAGCTTGTTCTCGAATTCCTCTCGCCATTTGAGCGCTCTTTCGATAATTTCTGAGCGACGTTGGTTGAAAAGCTCCTCGACCCTCTCGAGGCTGTTTTCCTCCGCATAAATCTCCACCAAAAAGTCCCATTCGGTAATGACGTTAGCCGATGGGGATGGATTGGACAGGAACCGCGTGCTCTCTGGGAACACATCGTGTAGTTCCGGCGGCTTTAGGTCGAGCGTCGTCATGATGGCATCATAAGGATATCTATCGTGCACGAGTTGATGCGCAAGCTCATATACCTTATTGTGCCGTTCACGTCGACGAAGCTGCGTGGCCTGCTCGTCTGTTCGATCCCGGTTAGCTTCCAAAAAGGGAGTGAGTTTGGGCAGAAGATTGGCCCACACTGCGATCCACAGGATAGGTAAGTCGGAGAGGAGAAATAGTTCTATTAAACCTACCACGCTCTGTGAGTGCTTTTGGCACCCCTACAAGACTATCCCACTCCCGTAAAAGGGGACTATCCCTAAATTGGAGATATTTCTCCTCCCAGCCAAGAGCTCTGAGCCTTTCCTCCACCCTACATGACGCTGATTTAGCGGCTGATCGTCATCCCTACGAGCTATTACTCACTGTCGCTGGCGTGCGGCTTTGAGGTCCTTGAGCTCATGTTCCCGAGACCTATCTGCCAAGCGAATGAACTTCTTCAATTCCACCACTTCCTGGAAATTCACTTAGCGCAGAAGACGAGCGTGAGGAAGGGGTTACCTCTTTCTGGGCCTTCAGCTGAGCAGTTTTCGTGCTTTTCCATTCTGCCAGGTCCTTCAAATCGCCCTTGTCATAGAGGTCGGTGCGAATTTTGCTTGCTCGCTCGTACTCCTCGATAATATAGAACGCAGGCTCGTGTCGGCGGCGCGATTTAATATCTAGAGGGCAAGATATAAGCAACATCAAAACACAGTGAACTGATACTGACCCCATGAGGTAGCCACGTACATATCCTCCATTGAAAATTTAGGAGCGGGTGTCAACCTGAGCGTGGAGCATTCAGAACTACACAGTTACGGAATGATCCGGGTCTTACTTTGTGTCCCGACACGAGGCACACAGGCGAACTCGAAGCCAAACATCGGGTTTCGACGTTGCATTAGCCCCACATAACTGGTAGATCGTTAGTTGAGCCTTGGCTGGGATCACACTCGCTTACGGTACAATGCTTGGAAAACATCAGTGCTGCGGACTGTGGCTCGTTCATTCCGGTAGGACATGGCGGAAGTCCGGGGACGTTGTTCTGGGCACGCTGCCAGAGTTGAATAACTGCTCGTCTGAGCAGCATTGACCGGAAAAACTTGTTGGCTCCAGTCAGATTGATCAGGTCGGCAGGGGTTATATGACACGCTATCTGTTCCGGAAATAAGATCAAAATAAGACCGTGCATAGTAGTACATAGCATAAATTAACTGACCTCCGTAAACACTTCAACAGGCATCTTCATGATACCCTCCAGACCGCCTTGTTTACCTCGCACATATTTCTTGCGTGGCGCATTATCCGTCGCTTTCGATTTCCGCGCACGCTTTGCCTTTGGCGTAGACGACTTGCTTTGCTCGCTGTCGTTGTCCGAGTCGCGGGAATTATCACCGGATTCAACCCCTGTGGCGCAACGAGTAAGACATCGTTCAACCCTGGATATCATCGTGCATACCGGATTCTTCTCCTGGATTTTATTCCACATGTAAGTTTATTCATTTCATATGGAGCTTCGAGTACATCGTCGCGCTTACCATGGTCCTCGGAGTCGATGAGCGGTGTGGCTCGGGCTGACAAGTTTGCTGGTACCCTAAGCGACTTGTCAGAACTGCCCGGTACGTTTTCCCATTCTTACATAGTGCAATGAGTATCTTCTATTTTGGTGAAATGCGCCAAGGCAAAGTTGACGCGGAGAACTTGAGATGAACGTAATGATCTTCGTGCCAGGAATCACGTGCATGATCCGAAACCAGGGAGTAACATGGATGACCCGGTAACTTATCCGGGTATTTCCACGGATGGGAGCGTGGGTCGCGCGGTTTTGGATGTAGCACAGCCACCGCTACCGAGAATGAGGGTTACCGCGGACGGGATTATCATATTGTGACCACGATACATAAACGGGTTGAGCCCGGGTTATTATAGCTGACTAAGTTCAATTGTATTTACATATGGTTTTTGATAATATCACCGACTTCTTCGAGACTCGGGAGCAGGGGCGTATTGCACCACGAGCCAACGGCCATCTGTGCTTGAAATGTTTGTGCAGACATCTGGTGCTGAAGATGGTTAATCATCAGCCGGCCTCCTGAGAACGCGCGCTCGGCATCAACGGATGAGGCTTAAATTGGCTGGAATCAGGTCTTGAGTGGACTCGGGTGTAACGCATGTACGCACCTTGTACAGTTAGGTGATCAAGCGCCATTCGAGCAACACGGGGACGCCCTTCAAGTCTGGAACTCCAGTAGGCTAGGACCCCTCCGTTTTGCGTAATTACATCGCGGGGTACTACCGGGCTGTCGAGGTAGATTTCGATCGTGTCTTGCTCGAAATTGGCGGGCGGCGACGACAAGCACGAATGTCGTTGAGTCCAAATATTCCGGCCGGTCCGGTCACATTGTCCAACTCAATCAAAAAATGGGGGAAGCCGAGTAATACTCAGTGCTTACCGTTGAGGGGCTCGAATTGTTTCCTGTGGACGTCTTAGTCCCTTGATTCTCCGACGGGTAGAGTGTAGCGAAGCGATCGACAACGCGAGCCCGGATTCGTGCAACATCGAAACCGCGGTCTGAGAACCAGGCAGGTTTACGATCAGGACACATCACTGCACGTGGGTTAAATCATATGTAAATTATCTGTGCATTTTAACTCACCAACAGCTAACTCATACACGTCGGATTCGTCCATAGCTCCCATATATTATTCAAATACCAACAAGGCAGCTTCTGTTGCAACGCGTGCGACCAGGTGGAGACTCTGATGTAGTCGGTTGTGTCACGAACATCATAAAGCCTGGCACGGAGGCTTAGCAACTCGGGAAGTGTTTCGTGAATGAGCGGGACCTCCGATTGCGAAAATCGGTCTGTTGGCTCCTGAAAAATCTTTGGGACAATAAATTAGAACCCAGCTCTAGAGGTTGGAAAAAAGAAATAGCTCACCTCTAAGACACACTCGCCCAATTGCACTCGGTTTTATACCCTACAGATTGAGCATTTTCAAACACTTTTACAGCGCATATATGCGCAATCGTACCATGTACAACCGAGTCGGGCAAACCTATAGTACAAACCCCGGTGCATCATGCGCAGTATCCGTGTCGTCACCCGAGGCGCTGCCGCGAAATCGCCACCCGCGCCACCAATTGCAAATCATCTCCGCGCGGGATCTATCCGGCCCGGATTAGGCGCCGCGGGTAGAACCACAGGTGTATCCGGTTTAGCGCTTACCATGTTACTCCCTGTCCGAAACCATGGTTTGCCCGTGATCATCTGCTCTGTCAGCTTCTTCATCAACCAGGCTTGCCCTCAACTACTACTCATATCCCTCGCCAATTGCTCCGTCTCTGTCGATAACTCCTCCGTCCTCATGTCATCGGGCTACTATTGCAACTGATATGAATGCCAGACTATCTCTTGCAAACTGTTTGCCACCTGGCAATTTGTTTTACCAACCCACTGGATTTTAACTTCGAACCCGAGAAGCCCACGAATTAATCAGTTGATTATCATGCCTGTGATTCAACCACCGAGTTTGAGCCGACAATCGCTATCCGCTCACGTGAGCAGTCCCGCTGGATTGTGATTGCGCCGCTTATATTAGTTGAATAGGCAATGTGGAGAACTCGTTCCGCAGTAAACATGCTTCCTTTGAAAGTCGCATTTTAATCGGTGCTCACTCGGGTAAATAACTCTAGTACGACGGTGTCCTTCATCTAATGTGCTAGCTAATTGCCCCTTTACTTAGCCGAACGGTCGAGGTCGAACCACCCATTACATGTACGCGAGTTGACCAGTGTCGCCTGTAATCTCGGGATTAGGGAAGCAGGTGCGCAGCACAAATGTGGCCGATCATCATCAGACGGACAGAGTTGAATCTCCGATTGCTTATTTTGTATTTATTATTAGTGCCAAGCGGGGAAGCTCACGCCGAGCAACAGCCATTCTATTTACATCCAATGGAGGTTCTGGGCACATGCTTGGCTCGAACCAATGACTCAAGCACTCCGTCGATGTAATTGTGGTACAGCTGACCTACCGGAATGGATCTCTGCTTTGACATTGGCACCGGACATTCACCGCGCTCTCTGACTATAAAACGGCTTCTTGTCCTCGTCGACTCTCCAGCAAATCAGTCTACAGGCTTACTACCTCATGAATACCGCTCTACTCCTTTCCATCGCCCTTCTTGGCTCAGTTCGAGCCCAGCAAGCCGGCACTGTGACCGCAGAGGTCCATCCCTCACTCACATGGCAGAAGTGCACCAAGTCCGGCGGTTGCGTTACCCAGTCCGCTGGCAAGATCGTGCTCGACTCCAACTGGCGCTGGGTCCATACCACAAGCGGGTACACCAACTGCTACACTGGCAACGCTTGGGATACATCCATCTGCCCCGACCCGACTACATGCGCTTCGGCCTGCGCTCTCGACGGCGCCGATTACAGCGGAACCTATGGCATCACGACTAGCAGTAATGCCTTGACCCTCAAGTTCGTTACCAAGACCACCACCACTAACATCGGCTCGCGTGTGTACTTGCTCGCCGACGATGCGAACTATCAGATGTTCAAGGTCAAGAACCAAGAATTCACTTTCGACGTTGACGTTTCCAACCTCCCCTGCGGTCTCAACGGCGCTCTCTACTTCTCCGAGATGGCGGCCGACGGTGGTTTGTCCAAGTACTCGGGCAACAAGGCCGGCGCCAAGTACGGAACTGGCTACTGCGACGCCCAGTGTCCCAAGGACATCAAGTTCATCAACGGAGAGGTAAGTTGCCTGGGATGAAATATCTCAAAATTATCTAAGCTCGTACCCACAGGCCAACGTCCTCGACTGGACGCCCTCGTCCAACGATGTTAACGCCGGAACTGGTCGCTACGGCACCTGCTGCAACGAGATGGACGTCTGGGAGGCCAACTCGATCGCCACTGCATACACCCCTCACCCTTGCACTACTTCGGGCCAGACCCGCTGCTCCGGCACCGACTGCTCTTCCGGTTACTGCGACCCGGCCGGCTGCGACTTCAACTCGTACCGCATGGGCGACAAGACCTTCTACGGAAAAGGCCTGACTGTCGACACCAGCCAGAAGATCACCGTGGTCACCCAGTTCATTACCGCCGACGGCACCGCTACTGGCGCTCTCTCCGAGATTCGCCGCCTCTACGTCCAGAACGGCAAGGTCATCCAAAACTCCAAGACCAACATTTCGGGTATGGCCGCCTACGACTCGGTCAGCGAGGCGTTCTGCACTGCCCAGAAGACTGCATTCAGTGATACCAACATCTTCGCTTCCAAAGGCGGGTTCACTAACATGGGCAAGGCCTTCGACAACGGAATGGTTCTCGTTATGTCCATCTGGGACGACCATGCGGCCAACATGCTCTGGCTCGATAGCAACTACCCCGTCGGCGGCGACCCATCCCAGCCCGGTGTCGCCCGCGGTACTTGTGCCACCACCTCTGGTGTGCCCACCGATGTCGAAACCAACAGCCCCAACGCTTCGGTCACGTACTCGAACATCCGATTCGGTGATATCGGTTCTACTTACACCGGTACTACTACTGGTACTACTACCACTACGTCGGCTGCTTCCGTAAGTTAAATTAGTTCCGTCGAGCATGAAGGTGATAACCGCATTTTGCAGACCACTACCACTGCTTCCTCCTCCACCGGAGCGGCCCACTATGCCCAGGTATGCTGGTTCGTTCATCTAGCGGTTTTGAGTATAACTGACTCTACTCTCCCAAATTAGTGTGGAGGTACTGGTTGGACTGGAGCCACCACCTGTGTGTCTCCGTACACCTGCACCGTTCTCAATGCTTTCTACTCTCAGTGCTTGTAATTCGGTGGCATCCAGGAAAGCATTACGGGGATCTCACAGCAGGGGCATGTAGATTTAGCTATATGAATTTCAACGTTTTGTTCTTAATCGCCGAGTGATGTAAGTATTTTTTGCCAATCAAGCCAAGGGGAGTTATGGGACAGAGGGCTACAAAAGTGCCGGAAGTGGGCGGTCAATACAGGCTCGTAAAGATTGAATCGATAACAATGGTGCGTCGAAGGCGTCCAACCCCACGATATTTTCACTGATTTTTTCGTGAGCGTAACCTGGGTAGTGTTACGCGAGGGTGGTCGCGATCTAACGGAGACGCGCTCCGAGCGCGGGAGTGTTCACTATGTTCGTTCGTCTAAGCCGAAGTCGAGTCCTTGGACTCCGAGCGTGTTGATGCGTTCGCAGCTCATTGAAGCTCGAATACGATTGAATTGAAAAAAAAGACCCAGACAGAGCACACGGCTCATGGTCCCATGTGCAGATATAACCCAGTGAAGAAAATGTCTAACCAACTACTCATGTCGAATCATTGATTGATTAGAAAGTAAGCCCGAGAACATCAAGGCAGAGCTTGAGCCGAACCTGAGCCAGGAGACCGACGGTAACAGAGGTGAGGCTGTGGAAGATGTGTCAGGAACTGGTAATCATGGGAGCGCACTGCACTCACGCCTTGACAATGAGAACAACGATGCCGTCGATGCAAATGTTCAGGTTGACGAGCAACAAATGGAGCACGATATCAATCTCGGCGAACAGGGCGGCAACAACAGTAATGCCGAACTTGACCGAGACCTGAACGCAGACTTTGACGAGCAGCTGGAAAGGAAGGCAATCGCATGTCAATCTGGGCATATAGGCAAGAAATCCCGCGAAACAACTTACAGTGATGATTGCCGCAATACAAGCGACGATGCTGGCCTTTGCCTCGACATCGACAGCCACTCCAGCTCCGATCTTCAACAAGTCGTCCGCGCAACCCTTGAAAAGGGCGATGATAACATGGATTGCGACCTTAAGCTCGGCAATGTTGTTACACCCAACTGGATATGATATATTAGCTTCATGCAAATATATACCAAAGGAACAGGACTCACGCAGCTCATTGATTTTGGCCTCAATGCCAAGGAAAGCTTTGGCGCACACCAAGGAGACCGCATCGGTCCCGGTGATAACTGGAATACTCCTAGCGGCCGGAAGACCAGCAACGAGGAACCCGAGGGAGAGGACGACAACGGAGACGGCGATGAAGCGAGTGAAGGTGCTCATTGTGAAAGTGGGTGTGGGATGAGAAGGCGAGTCAGGGAATGGAGTTGAAGGTGAGAGATACTGGACAAGGGTGCATTCTGGACATCTTTTATGTTGGTGAGTTTTCTCTTACCCTCGTCAATGTGAGATTACACTGTCTTGGACATCCCTCTGTCGGCCAAGACGCTTGGCCAAGACACTCCCAAACTCCACGCAACCCAACTGCTTTGCGCAGGCTTGGCTCGGAACGGCTTATTCCGGGATACGGTTTGTTGCAGTTCCATATGTCGTTTTCCAAAGATTTGCAATGGATGATTAGGGGAAGATACAAATTGGCGTGTTCCCCGCAATAATTACCAGCGGTGGCAAAAGTCTTTTCTCCCTGTCGATCCTTCTTCTATTTCAGGGCTGCATCAGGGTGAGCATTGCGGCTGGGACCGATGCTCCAGACACTCCCATCGGGAAGCTACAACTGATTAATGAACCACAGCTCATCACCAGTGTAGCCTGAATATGGAGCAGCCGCGTGGCATGTTTGACCCGGGACCGAGCGGTGTCATGCTCGCCTTACAATCCCGATGCCATCCTGCCATACAGCTTTCTGTCCATGGAAAACGCTTGCGCTAATTGGTCAGGGAGGCAATGCATTGTGGGGCTAGTGTGATTTGCCGCCGACGTGAATCTGCATATCCGGGAGGGTGATACATCAATCAGATACAAATCAGGTGAACTTTGAATTCTTCTTTGGTAGATGCTTTTCATCACTGGGTTAGAAAACGCCCGAGCTTCGGTACTCAAGTCGTTTGGAGGGTCTAGTCGCAATGGTAAGAACCGTCGTAGCTGTGTTCCGGCTCGGAGGTATAGACTGATGAGAGGTTTCCATCGTATTACACACAGTCGCTTCACCAAACACCAGATGATTGAGATACATAAATTTTTGCTGGATAGCCACGCGGGCCGACATCCAAGCCACTCCGCGACTGGTAATTGGCTGAAGCAGGCACGTGGCCTCAGGGCCCCAGTTGCAACCCTGGCTTGCCCACCGCCAGACGTCACCCTGCTTCAGCTTGCTCTCCTTGCTTGGACCGTTCTCCTTCTCAAGGACAAAATCGCGTCGCCACAGGAATGATTTGCTCATCCTCCCTAATCCTCGACACTTGGTTTCTACAACAGTTACAACCACCGGCCTGGACACAGTGCACACAGTTCTAGCATGTTACTATACTGTGCCGAATCTCAGGTGGCTCGAACCAATATCGGACTTCTGGGAAATAAGAAGCATCTCTTTCGCTTTATTACTATTTTCGACATCGAAATATTCACCGGGTCACGTACTGTTTGAGGCGCTGTCGTCACAAGCCCACATAGGTAACTACTTCGTTTACTCAGTCGGTTGCGCCTTGTTCATTATTGCCTGTAGCCCACAAACTACCTCGTACCATATATCCTTGATCAACCTAACGATATTTGTCGAGTTCCAGGGCCATGGCTAGCATCATTGGCCAACTGGTGGTACTCGCGCACAACGAACATTCAAGTTTTGCACTCGAAAGACGGTCCGCCTTGCTCGGCCTGATTACCCAGTCAATTTATTCGACTTGCAGGTAGTGATGATTATGAGATTTGGCCTGGACTATATAGCATTACAAGTTCGGACGTGCTCGAGGTAAGCAATATCTGTACTAGACCCGCGGTCGTTTCTGATAGCGCGCTTTGTTCTCAAGATGGTGCATGGTCACGGAAGCCTGCTTCTCGAACCCAAATTTTACCTGTCTCTTGAAGCAAAGTAAATGTATCTTTTGTACGGTATAGTGTCGCATAATAGATCGGAACCTGGTGTTTACAGTGGGGCTGCCCCCCAAAACGGAATTCAGGAAGCCCCTAACGCGAACCCTGCGCGTTAAATTCTGCGTTACTCGCCGCCCGCCATGCCGTAAATTACTGGCCAATCGACAAGTGACGTTCATCGATCTATTGCTCAGCCTTGCGGGCCCATTGCTGAGCGAAAACCGCACGTGCTAGTAAGGGCTCGTTTGCGTAAACGAGCCCTTACGAGCCTCAATTAGCACTGCGGTTTGCGCTGAGTGAGCTCGATGTCCAAAGCTCATCAGATGCTGTTGCCCACATGAAGCATCACGGGGGAACAATGCGAGGTACCTATGTCTTTTTCTGTAGGCTCTTGAATCGTAGTAATGATAGTTTGAATATTGCATGTGTATGAACTCGTGCTGATCAGACGATTGAGCTGGGGCTGGACTCCGTCAAGGTTCGCGTGTTATGACCACCGACGCGCATCATTTGACACTAATCCTGGTACTCGCAGTTGCATACTGCCCAAGGATTCGCCCGTGTAACCATAAGGTTAAAAGCCGCTATCAAGCTTCAGAAGGTCAGCGAGCCGTAGTAATGTATTAAGCCGCCGTAAAAATGTTATGCGTTGCTTTGCGATCTCGTACGAATGGTTGGCGGTCTAACTGCACATAAATGAAGGGCGCGTGAAACCCGCCCCCGACAATATTGGCCAGTCATGCGCCCAAGCAATCGAATCCGGCAATGGGTGATAGGACCGATCAACGGCAGCATCAATTCATTGATAACATTTAGTATTACATTCACAGATAGATTACACGAAGGACTCATGCGAATCCCAGGAAAGAAAATCTCGGGCCAGTTTAATGATCGGCCTATTCGCGAGCATACAGATGCGTCCAGTAACAATTAGTAAACATGCTGGAGCGAGGAGCAAATGACGTACCACAGGCTGAATTCCGTGGAGAGAGGGCAACGAGGTTTGAGGGTCTGTATAGATGGAGGGTGATGTGTGCTCAGGGTCTTTCACTTCAGCAGTGCTAGCCTCCGGTTCAAGACCATGTGCGTCTTTGGTTGATTCGTGAGCCGAAATAGTATCTTGGTCGCTAAAGAAGGGGTTATAATCAATATTCTCCATAGATACTGAGGATGGTCCATATACGCACCTTAGAGGCAGCACGGGTGCTTGCTTGGACTTGATTCGGAGAATATGAATCTTGGTCCAAGTATACATGTGTTTGTACTCCAGCGTCACCTCTTTGCTAGTGCCGAAGAAGAGGAATAGACTGAGAGAACAGAGAGGTATAGTAAAGTACCAGAGGACCACTTGTTGGGTGAGCACGAGCTCTGGTAACAAGATCTTGGGATACACGGGAATGAAATTCCAATCTTCGTGAACATTGTCCCAAGAGGTCCAGGGGGACACCCCAGATTGAATGTTCAAAACTAGAACATAGAGCGACAAGCCCGTGGCGAATGTGATCTCGACTATCGACAAGGAGATCAGGCGAACCCAACGATCCCAAGTAATACCCGAGCGAGAGGTACGCAGGACCATTTGGAACTGTTCTCGACGGATAATAAACCAGCGTAATGCGATGGCTGCGGAGAAAACTTGGTTGCAGTATACGATACAAAAGAGTGGCACACACCTCCGTATACCGCCGCGACCAGAGCCAATGCAAGCGGAGGGATCGAAACAATAAATAGGGCGGGAATAGATACGAGCATGTTCTATCACAAGACGCTAAAAGTTATTTGAATAATTAAGCAAAAGCCTGAATCCGTACCGGTGTGCACCCAAATTCCTCCACGATATCGAAACGATGACCTTGAACTACGTAGTCTGAATTCCTGGAATTAGTGGTTGCTCTCTAGCATAAGGGAAAGCAACATACGCAAGGCCATGTCAATTAAGGGGAACCCCATGCATATCCCAAGGTCGAATATCATTCGCCGACGCCTTATTTTTGCAGTGGGGACCACGTAGGATGGGGAAGCCACTTGTGCGAGCTGACGGCAGATACACAGAGCAGAAGACAAGAGACCAATATTGGCGCCAATCACGATTTTTGTTGCTGTATACGAGTGAGCTGCGTGTCCATCATGGTAAACCAATCTACATACTTATATCACACCAGACCCAATACCTTACAATCACATTATCTCCCCAAATGATGCTATTGACGCCGCGTATGACGTTACACAAAAAGAGCCAAATGATTAGCGAAACGATCGCAATGTTCCCTGTCCGCCAGTGCAATGGCAGAGGTATAAGCACGAGCAATGCACCAATGAAGCTGATGACGGGGAAGTCGACTCTCATGGTACACGGGGCTGGAGGGAAGGGGGAAATCAAAGCATGCCCGACGCAGGCATTGTTATACCAGCGAAATGAATGAATAAAGGAACAAAAGCAATTCAAAATTCAGGTTTGGTAAGGCGGGTGATCTACACAGCTGCTTTCAGCAGATGAACAGAAGGTGCTCTGTGGGGCTTTATTTGCATTTATGTACAATGACCCCCGATATGGCTTTGCCGTCCGATAGAATCAGATATGGGTGGCAATTTATTCTCCCAAACGCAGCGCACCCGTTACGCCTCACCTTGATTGCTGCCAAAGTATTGAGAGTCTTTACGATCCAACATTTGAATTTAACCCAAAGGCAACCCTACCCTTGTCTCGATTTCAGCGGAGTGACTATGTAGCAGTCCTGTGACATAGTGGTTGACCCCGGCTGCATTCTACACCCTCCCTAAGTTGGGTGGCATTGTGAAAGCGTGCCCAATTAAGTACGAGTAATTTATGGGAAACAAAGGGCAATTGTCCCCTGGAAAGTATTGCAGACAAAAGTCGACTCGCAGATGCAGATTTTGTTTGTCGAGAAATCCCTTCAGAAGAAGCATCTTCGTTAACCACAAGAATTTGATGTGGGCGGCAACCCCTAGCTTGGAGTCATCTACCTTGATAATAGGTAACACTATGGACCCCAGATCTCCGTATTTTGCGGAGATAACCAACGTATCCAGTGTCAAGACCCAGTCGCTCTGACAAGCACTCTCGAAAATACGGGGTTTATCTCCTTATTTTGCCAATGCTACGGACAAAAGGTTCGTAACGAAGTCCGTAAAATGCGGAGATCTGGGGCCTACGGTGTAAACTGATGGTGGACGAAGTCGCACACGTATCTAGGCATCATTAGCTCCATCGTGAGCCACCACATAATGTTCATTTGAGGCGATTCAAATGGCCTGGACGACGGTAAATTGGAAGCATATAGTGGCAAGATCGACTTTATTCGACGGAGTTGGCTACTGGTGTCATCGTCCTGAATGTGTATCGTTTGAGCTCACGTGCAACGATTCCTTGATTTTATTTCCCTCCCGCTACGCTTCAACCTCATAGTTTAGTTTTCCTCGTAATTTCCTATTTCGTCCACGCCAAATTCACTTGTCCTTCTTGTGCTTACAACCACTTGACTACCAAGCCCGACTTGAGCTATACTGACCTCAATAGTATGTTTTCGGCTCCCGTTTCACCCCAAGGCTATAGGTGCTTACTTGGCCCAAAAGCCTATCGCATAGCTACCCGTTTATCCTACCACAGACGCCATCACCAGGTCTGGCGCCCGTCCCCTAACCTTACTCGCGTCCCGGAGCCTCTGTTCCTCTCCACCATGCTGCGCTAGGATTCTCAGGCGCGCTAGCCCATAGCGAGAGTCAGACTGAGGTAACTCAATAGATCATTGCTAACGGCCCCTACGTGTGAGCACTCACGCCCCGGGCGAATAATAGAGGTGATAAATATTACTATATATGCATACGTTTGGTCCCACTAGGGCCTTCAGGCGAAGCCTTGTGGGTATCCGTTGAAGGGTAACAAGCGATGACAGGTCATTTATTGACAATGCTAGGAGGCTCTATAGCCAAGAGCTGAATGATTCGGTTTCGTGGAGTCTCGATCAGCAGGGCCAAAGGATTATAAAAACGCAATTATATTACCAGTGCCCATGCTGTCTCCCTCGAATCGCATCCCCAATCCCTTGCGCGTGAGCACTCGAGCGGGTGTGGCGTTACAAGGAGCCAGGTACAAAACTACGGTTTTGATATTAATATTCACGACATCCCTGTTACCAGTGTTAGTTGTGTATATAGTGTTACTCAAATGTTATGATCTACACGATAGAACGAGCGCAATGAGTTGAATAAGCAATATGAGGTCCGTGAATGGAAAAGTTAATTCATTCAGCAAAGTTCCCGCCCTGGACTTCTGAGTGGTCCAGGACTTCCGGGATGTCCAAGGAATGGATCAAATCGGCCATCTCAGGATTATTTGGCCCGTGTCGCTCGAATTTGGCCGGGACTTCTGGTTGTCCAGAAAGGGACAATTTGAACTCCATTGACAGGAATTCTATTACGGCCTGCACGGAGTTAGGTTAACTCCCGACACTTCTCACAGTGACCTCGGGAGGATCCGATCCGTTGATACGATATTTCCCGATCTTGATCTAACCAGTGCACATAAAAGTCAATTCTTGTCGCGCTTGTTCCTGAAGTCCAGCTGCTCGACGCCCTACGCCAATTTCCCATGCTGAAGATGTAGGCGATCAACGTTGGTAATTCACTGACACCCGTCCTGGTGCTTCTCGAACACATCCACGGGGTCTGTATTGATGGTCGATTTTTCTCCAGACCGACCGCCAAGGACGGCAGCAAGGCAGAGATCAAACAACATGTAGATTTCCAACATTGATCGGCTCTGCCGACGAGCGCAAAGCTTCAAACACGAATTTCCAACATATTACAATGCCAAGAAGCCTTTTGCACACTCTCGAGTTTGAGTCTACTGTTTTGCTCGGTGAAACAAGGATATATAAACGGCTGCCTGTGGAGCTTCAGACTCATCGTCCCGCCTTTGCTTCTTCACACCACCGCCTGACTCAGTCCAATCCCACTTCACCATGAGCTCATTCACTCGCTACGCCGCCGTCGCTGTCGTCGTTCTCTCTCTTGGGTTCCTTGTTGCCTCCGCCCCGTTGGCGAATGATATCACAATACCGGCCATCATTGGCACGGACCCGGTCTCTCTCGCCTGCTCCAAGCTGGCTGTCGACATTGAGGCTCACCTTAAGGCTCTTTGTCAGTTCTCTATGCCGCTCGCCGCTTTAGTTCAACTGACAAGCCATTTGCAGTTGGATGCACAACGCTTGCCGATGCACAAGTCGTGATTCAGGCCATAGTCTCCTTGCTCCAAATTTGCGCAGACGATTTCCTCAAAATCGGTGCCGAAGTTGTCGTCGAAGCCGAGGCCAAGGCTAGCATTGTTGCCTGCTTTGTCGCCATGATCACAGTATGTTGCTTTGCTCCCGAGTGTATAAACTCTTCTCACCTGCTCAATTTTAATTAGCTCCTGCTACGAGCTTGCGTTCATCTCTCGATTAGGATTGGCCTTGCAGCTGTTGTTGCACTTTGCGCACAGGTTGATGTCGTCCTCAAGGTGTTTTTTGTTAGCCTGAACGTCTGCCTCGATGGCATTGTTGCTTTGATCGCTAAGGAGTAAGTGTTTTGTTAACTCTAGATAGCCTCATATTAACATCCGTTACCCAGTCTTGCATCTACCGTTGCTGGTTCTTTCGCTCAGCTTCAGTTCAAGCTCTGCATGGGTGTTCTGGGCCTTTAATATGTTCATGTCTGAATGGTGAACACTGTTGTTTGCCAGACATTTGATTCCCTGGGTCATTGATAGGATTGCGTGTACTGGTCTTGCACTACTACGCGTCATAATTGATTTTGCTTCTACAAACATGACCAGTGTTCCCGTACCATTCGCATTCATGTGAATGTCTACGCTATTTTCACCCCGTTGGTGCTCAAGCTCGTAAAGAACCAGGCTTTCATAACTTCCCTGCCCTTAGCACGGTAGAAAACTTGACTGATTGCACGTTTTTCGATTATCTTTCAGAGTTTTACCAAATCACGTAAGGTACGTGTAAATGACATTATTCGCGCGTACGAACGAACCGTACTTGTCCGTAGATTATAATCGGCATTTGTCCAATATGAAGCCTGTATCAAACTGGGGGAGCGGGCTTGAGCATACCCGTTGTGAATGTTGAGCAATGCTTGGTCAGGCCGAAGAGGTCTAGGCGCATGCTCAGCGTGAGTTGGTTCACCACGGTCGAAAATGGCAGGGTCGAAGCAACTAGAGCCAACAAAATGCGTTGCATGTGACCTCACAATATGGCCACCAGTGCCGGTTAGGGGGCGGAGTTGAGTACCCGGCATTAGGCGTGGGCATACAGAACGGGTGCTATCGCATCACCTATGAGAATGGAGATCTAGATGAGCTACCAGGCGCTCACCAAGCTCTAGTTGTGGAAGGTGGCGTATGCACCATGTCAGCGCTTACCACAGATTGAACGGAGCAGAACTACTACACACCAGGATTCATTCGCACCCGCCACACCCCCTCCCATTAAATATGTCCCAACAAGATACGACACTTTTTGTACATCGTAATTTCTAGCTAAAACAGAGTGGCTCAAATGAGCGAGGTATTGTTCGTGGCGTACTCATCGACATGGAAATTTCGAAAGTCGGCGAAGGCCCAATGTACGATATAGGAACCTGGCAGATTGATGGCTAATGTATTGATGATAGTGATATTCGACTATCTTGTGCGGTGTCAGACGCTCAACCACTGGTAAAAAAAGGAACAGGCAATATGCGACGACCAGGAGTGTGTGCTCGTGCGGTGTGATGACGGCGCTTAGCGGCATCCGTCGGGCGAGATCGGGACCGACGGAAACAAATTATTGGATACTGGAACCCAAGGCTCTGACTTTACGCGACTTGGGTACAGCAATGTCAGAAGAGCCTCCTCTCATGACCGATGATCGAGCTCCGATTCCCGAAAAGACATAGCAGGAGCTGGGCTGGAATTTCGGGCGTTACGACCAGCGTCGTTGACAGCCTTGGCATGCATCGCTCTCGACAGCGTACAGATTGCTGACAATACAACGGAAAAAGTATGTCCTCATTTTTGCTGTTCGCCACACCATCGCGACACGAAAATCCACACGGGCCGAATACTCCTCTGGCACTATACAAGTCGTGCTATGCACTGATCGACGTTTAATCACCTTCTCTGAAACCCAATTGTTGCTTCCTAGTACCTGGGTCACCACCATGTTCGATGATCCACGGCGATCTGCTTAGCCATAAATGGTAAAGATCCCACGCTGGCGATTGATTAGAAGATCCCTGGCGCTTCTTCAACACACCTACAGGGTCTCTATCGGCGATGTCATTCTGTCAAGACTTGCTGAAATTTGCAGCAACTCAACTGGGAACCAATAACACACGCAATTGCAATACCGACGGACTCTCCCGACATAGGCGCAAAATGCCTCTTCGCTGAGGCGGTAAATGCCGTTTCAAGTCGTTACGAGAATTCGTACGAGAGAATTGTGACAAGACACCCCTTGCACTGTTTCGCGTCTCAGTCTAGAATTTTGCACCTTGAAATCAGGTATATAAACTGGCGCTGGCGGGCATTCGACTCCATCATCCCCACTTCTCCCTCACTCCTCCACTCAACTCACTTTTCCACTCCACACCTTCATTCACCATGAGCTCCTTCACTCGCTACGCTGCCGTCGCCGTTGTTGTGCTCTCCCTCGGATTCCTTGTCGCTTCGGCCCCGGTGACCCAGTACGCTAGCATTCCCATCATCACTGGCGAGGATCCAGTCTCCCAGGTTTGTGCCAAGGTGTTTGTCGATATCGAGGTCAAGATCAAAGCACTTGGTGAGTTTCTCTCTCTCGTGCTCCCGCCACTGTTATTCACTCGTCTCCCCAGTTGCGTGTACAACCGAGGCAGAACTGACAGCTGCGATAACTGCCCTCGTTGCCGTGTTCAAGGCTTGCGCGGACGAGCTATTACAGATTGGCGCGGATGTTACGGTTGAAGTTGAGGCCAAGGCTAACATCGTCGCATTCTTTGTCGCTTGTATTACCGTGAGTTGACCGGGGCAAGGAGGTACTTACGCGAGCTTATATACCCTCATTGCCGATTAGCTCCTCGCCCAAGTCTGTGTCCAGCTCGCTCTCAAGGTCAACATCTCGGTTGTTGTTGCGCTCTGCGCAAAGATTGACGTGGTGCTCCGCCTGTGCCTCGTCAACTTGGACATTTGCATTGGCGGAATCATTGCTCTCATTGCCAAGGCGTGAGTTTGTTGCCTTTTCTCAATGGCATTATGCTGACATTTTTTGTCTAGCATTGCTTCTGTTACTCTCGACCTTTTGACTCAGATCCAGCTCAAGCTCTGCTTGGGCGTTCTTGGGCTCTAACGTGCTCATGACCGAGTGATGGACTTTTTACTGTCGGATGGTTTCTTCTCTGGGACTTTGTTACAATTCCGTGTATCAGTACTGTACTCGTGCACGTCTTAATTCATCGATCTTCTTAAATATGCCCACCCTTTTAGAGTGCCTGTGTGTTTCTTGTGACTCGTGTCATTCGCTCCAGTTTCCTCCCGTGTTTCCGAGAATCCGTGACGATTTTGACTCAGCGAGCCTAACAAATTATCTTCCGAGTGGACCGCTAGAGCTCCAGGCAATATTTAAATGGCAGTTGTGTGCCTATCTGATTGAGCGGTCCGGCTTCACCGCACTTCCTCGTTCCTTGGCTGGTGCGCTACGATACTAACTACCCACCCCAATTTCTATTTTTCTCATCGTAAAACTCGCACTAGCTCATACTCTAGTTCTCATAAATGCCTCGCTCGCTCTATGCGTTATGCGGCCGCGGTAGATTCCCTCCACAGTTTGCGCCTGCTCAACGAGAGCGTCAAGCACAGGAAGCATCTTAGCGATGATTTTGCTTCTGGTGGCTCTTTGGGCGCGTCACTAGCAGTCAGATGTCCTGGGCTTACGCATGCGGTTTTTTCCCGTGACCAGCAGGAGTGAGTTGCCGGAGTAACTAGAGACAGCTGCGAAGACCAATACGTCTCATGTCGATCCTTTGCCAATAAAGGAAGGATGCTAATCAGGGTTCCGATTTGATATGCCACATGGCTGGAATTGATTCTGCGTGTTGCGACAAATACGCTGCCATGTTTAATGAATGCTCATGTGATCAAACTGGTGTGAATAGCCATGAAACAATTGTGCATATCCGGGCTTCCGCGCACGATTGTAGTCGCGCTCTAGGCCCTGTCCGGACAGGCGCTCCGGGAAGAAGCAGACGGGATTGAGTGGGGGATAGTTCAGACATGCCGTTGTACCACTAGCGCGTGGTGATCAGCAGCCGTGGATACAGCATCGAGGTCCAGTATGGTCGCCGCTCAAAAGTATGAAAGTAGTTGCGATTTTCGAAAACATGGGACTCGGATGCACTCCAGCAGTGAATGAGCTACAGCACTTCTTTGCGACGTACGACTCACCAGAAACAGGGGGGCACGTAATTAGCTCTCGCGAGATTGCTTATGGTACAGTTGGTTAAGGTCAAGGACCAATGCACTAGTATTATCGTAGAATGTCACTAGATGCAGCGTGGTTTTTCCTGTCATTTCAATCTCATCAATGTCTGTGGATTTCAAATTTATCCCACGCGTATTCCCGATCAAAGAGCGCACTCAATAATAGGCCGACAAGCCTAGAGGCATCCAGCAGAGGGAGATGTCGAAGGATTTTAGACTAGGAACCAGTCCAAGAGTCCATAAAACCGCTTCTTCACGTCAGGCAAAACCTGGGAAATTTGATCTATTTGTATGCACTCGGTATACCTGACTTGTATATCTGCTGTCCGCCTACAAATAGATCAAATTCCCCCGGTTTCGCGCTGACGTGAAGAAGCGGTTTTATGGACCCTTGGACTGGTCTGGTGGATTTGGCCTATTATTGAGTGCGCTCAATTGCAATGCAGGCGGGTTCTCCCGACGTTTGTGCTAGAAGTGTCGGGCTGCGGCCGCTTTACCTCGTAACGAGAATTTACACCAGGGAACCACGCCAAGGTGGCTCCTTTGCGGTTTCGTGTCTCAGATTGAGGCCTCGATGAGAAACGGGTCTATTTAAGCGGCCGTTTGGAACGATGTCAAAGCATCCTCCCTCACCCCTCTACTCACACCACCACTTGCCTCCCCCTCGCTCCACATTCTCTCCACAATGAGCTCCTTCACTCGCTACGCTGCTGTCGCTATTGTTGTTCTCTCGCTGGGATTCTTGGTGGCATCTGCTCCCACTCCCTCGTACGCCAACGTCCCGGCCATTACTGGCACCGATCCAGTTTCCGTGGTCTGCGCCAAGGTGTTCGAAGACATCGAGGCCAAGATCAAGGCACTCCGTGAGTTCATCTGTTCTGTTTGTATTCATTTTTGCTTATGCGCATCTTGTAGTCGCATGCGCAACAATCGCTGAGCTCGAGGCGGCGGTCAAGGCTCTTGTAGTTGTGATCCAGGTGTGCGCCGATGAGCTATTAAAGCTCGGCGCTGGTGTAGTCGTTGAGGTCGAGGCTAAGGCCAGCATCGTTGCCTGCATCACTGCCACCATTACCGTAAGTTGGTCTCATCACAATTGCTGGCCTTCACGCTTACATTTGTCCGATCATTAGCTTCTCTGCCAGGTTTGCGTTCAGGTTGTCCTCAAGTTTGGCCTTACAGTCGTTGCTGCGCTGTTTGCGGAGATTGACGTTTGCCTGCGCCTCCTCCTTGCCAACCTCAACATTTGCATTGATGACATCCTTGTTCTCATTGCCAAGGCGTATGTTCTTCCTCTATTTTCAAATTCTCGCATACAATTACTTACCACCATGTCTTAGTCTCGCCTCTCTGACCATCAGCCTGCTTGGTCAACTCCACCTCGATCTTTGCGTGTCCGTTCTCGGCCTCAAGCTTTAATGCGTTCATCAGTCGATCACAGGGCTTGCCCTTGCCGCACAACCCATTCTTTGAACCTACGTTATCTCCATGTGTACAAGTCATGTACTAATACGCACATTAATTCATTCGATTCTCAACAGCTTAACAGTAGGAATGAAGCTACTATACAATATGACTGATCCACTCGCACAAGGACAAGCCAGTACGCTCCTCAGAGAGCCTACCATAGGGGCAGGAAAGTGATAAGTCCTCAGCCGCCGTTAGATACTTTGAGGTTTACCTGCTCCAGTCTTGTTAGACATTTTGTGGCGTTGTGTATATACTCTCTCTAGTGATTTGCACATATTCGATTACACAACAACCCCGTCATTCTCCATGGTTAGGGAGCCGGAGCGGAAATACCCATCTGCTTTTTTGCATTTTAGCGAAGTAAATGCTCGCAGAGTGGTGCAGAAATTCTAATACAGTTGCCTGAGCATTTTTCTATGTGGAAATAGCTTTTGCCGAATTTTAACATCTTCTGATGCTCAAGGAAGGTCAAGATCTTGCTGGGTGTATGCATTATCAAAAGTATTGCACCAACCCCTTCTGGGCTACTTTGTTGTTTTGTCCCCCTGCCCTTGAACATATCCTTAGGTTTATTAGAGTGAATTCCTTAGACACAGTCGCATGTACGTGTATATTTTCAGGCCATAAATGCCAGTCCTTAGGCACCTTGAGCCCAAACGCTTTTTGGGATTACGTGGTGCACAACTTTTGAGTGGCAGCGCATCATCTTTCCTCCCTCACCTTAATTATCCGTCTTCTAGTCTTAGATCAGTGCTTTGTGAATTATCTCGGACTTAGCTCAATTACTGCTACAACTGGACCTGTAAGCTTTAAAACCCATTCCACCATGCCTTATAAATGCATGCTATATGCATATAACCATGTCGCGGCCCGCAGTCACTTTCAAACCTACAAAGCCCGTGGTTATGACAGTTTTTGACGTCCGCTACCTTATTTATGGTAATTAACTCGTTCCAAATTGGAGGTATCTCC
Organism: Ceratobasidium sp. AG-K; assembly: GCA_037039685.1. Taxonomy (NCBI): domain Eukaryota; kingdom Fungi; phylum Basidiomycota; class Agaricomycetes; order Cantharellales; family Ceratobasidiaceae; genus Ceratobasidium; species Ceratobasidium sp. AG-K. The sequence continues at coordinate 103,303 of JAWNGF010000015.1, read as the reverse complement.
GTGAGTAGCGAGTGTTGGATAAAATTTGGGTACAAAACTACCGTGACTTTCAGTGTAGAAACAGACAAACCCGAGTATGCGATCAAAACGAGGTGCGGTCTGTCATTTTCATGTTTGCTGTAAAGGGATTTCTTACTCGTCAGTGGAGTATGTGTCCTCGCATCGGTAGCTTACAGGCAGCATCCAAACTGATTTCTTTTTTTGCATACCTTGCACAGCCTATTATGAGGCAAACCGGTGGTAATTGGTTGGACGCTCTAGCCGGGGCATTGGACTTCGTAGCATTGGCCTGCAACTCGCCTTCGGTCGCCCAGACCCCAAGGTATTGTAATTGCTACCGTAGTTGATTTAGCCCCTATCAGTACTGTAAGACTCGAGCATTTACCGATGAGTTACGAGGTACATGTGTATAGCTGTCGTAGCACCCCATTTCCTTTGATGATTCGGGTTAACCTGACGAGTCTGTCCCACCACAACGCCCACGCCTCAGGATACCATGGAAAGAATGTGTGTATGCATTACCATGTTTTTAACCAGCATGGAGGTCAACACCTGGCGCTTTCTTCATGGCACAAATGCTGGCTTCGTCCCCGCTCTATATGTGTCGCCGAGGGTTGACTCGAATTGTACTAGCGCTGACATAAAGTTTGGCCCCACGTGACTTCAGCGGGTCCAAACTTTTGCCTGAGCACATGGACTCTTGGGATTCAGACAAGTTAAGTGACATAGAATGAGACCTGTATACATGTAATATATTCTATAGATAAAGATTGGACAGAGGTTGCTTCCCTGGGCCGTTTTTGAGCATATATGCTCAAAAGTGCGAAAATCGATTTTGCATCACCTATAGGCTTTGAAGCCTTTTAGGTGTGACATAAGTATATGAGCAGAATCCTAGGCCTCTTGGCATCCTAGAGTGAATATTAGAATAAGCATCATCAAATGGGCTCCTGAGTTCTTGTGTGAGCAAGACTGCTGTGCTACCCCCTTCAAGTTACTCCTTCCAGATTCAGTTAGTGGATAGAGCTTTGGCAAGCCACTGAAGGAAGTGTACACTGAAATTATTTTCCTACCTACCGCACACATCAGAGTCTATTGCAGTGCTACCATACACATATCAATAAGGGACATAGGTTTACCCTGAAATATTGCTCGGATACATCGACTTCCAGACTGGGATCTCAGTTATGGATACTCTCCATTATATCATATATATTACACTGACAGGCCTAGCATTCTACTGATATACTTATGCCACGCCTAAAAGGCTTCAAGGCCTATAGGTGATGCAAAATCGATTTTCGCACTTTTGAGCATATATGCTCAAAAACGGCCCAGGGAAGCAGCCTCTGTCCAATCTGTATCTATAGAACATATTACATGTATACAGGTCTCATTCTATGTTGCTTAGCTTGTCTGAATCCCAAGAGTCCATGTGCTAAGGCAAAAGTTTGGACCTGCTGAAATCACGTGGGGCCAAATTTTTCTCATTCCTATTTGGATACATCTTTAACGAGTCACGTGGGGCCAAACTTTATGTCAGCACTAGTACTCGGATTGAGACCTTAGAGCCGTTCAATCCATGGGAGGTTATATAGCCAATGCACGATTTTTGTTTTATCAGAAAATTTCTCCACGACGATGCTATGTCACTGATAAACTGCTCCAAACCTAAGTAGATTGTACACAGATTCCGTCAACGAGTGAGACGTCGAGACCTGATTCACGGACAGGCTCATCCGGCTACCAGTAGCCTTTAGGATAAACGGTGCGGCAAACCATCGGAACCTGTGTTGATCAGAATGGCCGTTATGTGTGTGGTATCTTTGAACTGCCTATCGCGGACAATACTGACAAGGTGGTGAAAAATTCATACTCCGACTATGACGCTTCCGACAACTTGGCACAATTATTCCATTACTTGGCCTTACAGCCACTGCCTGAGAAGACCTGACCGGGCTGTTCAGCGGATTTGGTCGTGCGCGTGATCAGGAGAATTAATCCCTTCAAGGGAACAATTTCCTGGCACAGAATTGATAAGCGGATCCTCGGTGCTCCCGTACTAGGATAGCGGTGTTGGGAGGGTATTTGGTAGTGAAACCCATCAGCAAAGTTTCGACGAAATGGGCACGGGCCGCCCTACACCTTTGCAACGAGAGGATGGAAAATTCCAGTAGGCGTAAATTTCCCGCCGACAACTCTTTCGCGAGCTTGCTAGGGAATTCCAATCGCTCCTAAGCCGGGCACCACTCCGGAAGGACTCAAGAGCATCAATGCAATTTTCCGTTGCTTCGATTTGATCACTCCCCATAAAAGTCGACTGTTGCCACATTCGTGCCTGGATCACAGCCCGCTCGACACCCCACGCCGATTTGCCTTAATCCTCAACGGGACGAGATCGACGTTGGCAATTCAGATATGAAACTCACTGCGCTTCTCCAACAAACGTACAGGGTTCGGATCGGCGATGGTATTTCAGACGGATTGGAATTCACCCTGATTTGACAGAGAACCAATTCCATGAACATTTGCAACATTTGCGGGCTTTACCGCCATTTGTGCCAAGAGATGTCTCGCGTGGACGGCAAAGCCCGTTTAACTTGTACCAAGGACCCTCTCGCGTTCGAGTCTAGGAATTTTCTGCATGAAACGAGCGTATATAAGGGGCTATCTGGAGGTTGTCCAGCTCATCATCCCTCTCCCGTTCCACTCTGCCACCTAATCCACCTTCTCTCCCCACATTTTCTTCAGTATGAGTTCATTCACTCGCTACGCTGCGGTCGCCGCTGTCGTCCTCTCTCTCGGGTTCTTTGTTGCCGCTCTACCCACTCTCCGAGCCGACATGTCTATTCCTCCTATCACTGGCAAGGATGCCGTCTCCGTCCTGTGCGCCAAGGCATTTGTTGACATCGAAGCCGCATTCAAAGCCCTTTGTATGTCCTCGGCTCACTTTTAACGAAGAATTATCCACTAATTCGAAACTATAGTGCAGTGCGCGACACTCGCTGAGGTTAAAGCTCACATCGAGATCTGTGTGGACCTCTTGCAGACCTGCGCCGCCAACCTTTTGAAGCTTGGCGCTGAGGTGGAGGTTACTGCTGATGCCCAGGCTAGCATTGTTGCATGCATCGCTGCACTCATCACTGTGCGTCATACAATCTTGATTCATACATTGCCTGCATCTGACATTTCATGCAGCTTATTGTCCGGGTCTTCGCTGAACTTACAATCAAGTTCGGTTTGGACGTCATTGCCGCGCTCTGTGTTCCCCTCGATGCGGCGATCCACGTCTGCCTGGTCAACTTGAACATCTGTGTTGACGGTGTTATTGTCCTCATTGTCAAGGCGTACGTCCTCCTTATTCATGTTCCAGCGCGTTGCTAACTGGTGTTCCTTAGAATTGCGTCCGTCGATGTCACTTTGCTCGTCAAGCTCCACCTCAAGCTCTGCCTGAGTGTCCTTGGCTTCACGCTCTAACGAGTCCCCCTCCTTTTTGGGGCATGCCTGTACGGGCAGTTTTATTACTTGGGTTTTGGTAGTGTTACATGTACAGTCGTGCACTCTGTACGGCTCTTAATCATAATCGTCGAGTTTCTTAAACGCGCCGTGACGCTCTTAGTGACCACCAAGTCGGTCTCCCAGGTGTCTGGTCAGCCGGACACAGTCCACATTCCAATGCCTCCTCTGTGTCATTTCCTACATGGTCCGCTCCCAATTTCTCAATCCCTCGTCGCTGCGGGTTGTTCAATCACCCGAGAAGCAACGAGCAGCATCTAGCTTGTTTACGTAAGGTCAATGACGCAATTCATCTCACCAGCCTCATCAATAGCAGTGTCCGCAATGCAACATGATTAAATTTCTTTTAATACAGTGGGATCAATGAAGTCCAAGTTTCGTCCTTGATTCGAAAAGGGAAACTATCTGTTCTGCTTGGCAGCGTTCTCGGCCTTTTGCTTGTTGACTTCGTCCTTGAGTCGAGACGGCATCATGGGGGCAACGTCTCCTCGATCCGCACCGCTTGGCTTGGAAGCGAGGAACCATCCGGCGACGCCTACTGTGAGTGCAATCACGGCGGCCAACTAGTAGCGGGTTAGCTTGGTGCTAAAATATTACGTGATGCGGCTTACGGGGTAGAGTTGGGGATCGCGCTTGGCAAAGCGGTTAAGGTTTTTTGGAATGCTCTGGGCCTCGGACTGGGGGGAACGCGTTGATCAGCTTGTACATGCCAAGTGAGCTGGATTAGAACGTACACCAGATGGGCGGGGTGGCAGAGACGACATTTTAATGAGGATTAATCAAATTACTGGTTCCAACTAGCAGTGCGTGAGTGACAACGTACAAGTAAGTCTAGCCGAGACACTCACCAAGGGGATTGAGTCAAAGAGGTCTTACCGGACACGTTTATATACCCCACGACCGCGATTCATGATGCATGTGACGTCAGTTCGTCATACCCTCTGGTTCTTCGAAATCCCGCCGGCATCCACCCGATCAAACAAAATGAATTCACACCGCGATCTTACATTACCCACGACTCTGCCGCCTCTTGCTCTTGCTCTTTCCACGCTCCTGGCCCAGCCCCACCAACTCTGGAATCGAGAAACCTCCCATCGTAATCAAAACAGTCGATAACACCGTGTGGTTGAGTGCTGAAATGAAATGCGTGGCCGAAGCTGTCTGGGGCGATACAACGCACGTAGCGATGGTGCCTGCAGTCCATACGACACTCATCAAAGCTAGTTTTGTTAGATCAGGTCTAGAGTGGAGTCAATGACGTACCGATGCAGGACTGGGCACTTCGTGAGCCTGTAAGGCCCGCCCGGATCGCTCCGGCTCCAACGGAGATGGTCATGACTGCGACCGCATTGTTGAATCCAGGAGCGGTATTGACATCTGTGAGGTGCTGTACCCGAATCGTAAGTTTGTTATTGGTGGATGGGCCGGTTGCTTACGAATCCGGTTTTTTGGTTCACGAGTCGTGCCAAGAAGCTGTGGTATATCACGTTCGGGTTGAACAAGAGGGCGAGACCTGTGCCGACGTTGGCTATTCCGTAGAAGAGAAAGGTGGACATGGAGGGTAGATGGTTGGCGCTGGATGCGTGGCAACGCGACGACTGTTGTTGTCCGAAAGTCACGTGATGGCGAGGGTCAATCTACAAGGACACTTGTATGCTGCGATAATGTATGCGGGGAGTAGACTGTTCGTACATTCAGTTCAGGATCGTATGCTCGACGTATACATGTCTCTTGTATTGGCTCCAATTGTTATGTGACGCCGTGCGACACCTTCAATTGATAAAATCTACCACTTCCTGAAATGGTGGGGCTCATGACCTTGACTCGTGTTGCTGCGTTATGCGATTGATACCTCGAATCAGGGAGTAACATGGTAAGCGCTAAACCGGATACACCTGTGGTTCTACCCGCGGCGCCTAATCCGGGCCGGATAGATCCCGCGCGGAGATGATTTGCAATTGGTGGCGCGGGTGGCGATTTCGCGGCAGCGCCTCGGGTGACGACACGGATACTGCGCATGATGCACCGGGGTTTGTACTATAGGTTTGCCCGACTCGGTTGTACATGGTACGATTGCGCATATATGCGCTGTAAAAGTGTTTGAAAATGCTCAATCTGTAGGGTATAAAACCGAGTGCAATTGGGCGAGTGTGTCTTAGAGGTGAGCTATTTCTTTTTTCCAACCTCTAGAGCTGGGTTCTAATTTATTGTCCCAAAGATTTTTCAGGAGCCAACAGACCGATTTTCGCAATCGGAGGTCCCGCTCATTCACGGAACACTTCCCGAGTTGCTAAGCCTCCGTGCCAGGCTTTATGATGTTCGTGACACAACCGACTATATCAGAGTCTCCACCTGGTCGCACGCGTTGCAACAGAAGCTGCCTTGTTGGTATTTGAATAATATATGGGAGCTATGGACGAATCCGACGTGTATGAGTTAGCTGTTGGTGAGTTAAAATGCACAGATAATTTACATATGATTTAACCCATGTGCAGTGATGTGTCCTGATCGTAAACCTGCCTGGTTCTCAGACCGCGGTTTCGATGTTGCACGAATCCGGGCTCGCGTTGTCGATCGCTTCGCTACACTCTACCCGTCGGAGAATCAAGGGACTAAGACGTCCACAGGAAACAATTCGAGCCCCTCAACGGTAAGCACTGAGTATTACTCGGCTTCCCCCATTTTTTGATTGAGTTGGACAATGTGACCGGACCGGCCGGAATATTTGGACTCAACGACATTCGTGCTTGTCGTCGCCGCCCGCCAATTTCGAGCAAGACACGATCGAAGTCTACCTCGACAGCCCGGTAGTACCCCGCGATGTAATTACGCAAAACGGAGGGGTCCTAGCCTACTAGAGTTCCAGACTTGAAGGGCGTCCCCGTGTTGCTCGAATGGCGCTTGATCACCTAACTGTACAAGGTACGTACATGCGTTACACCCGAGTCCACTCAAGACCTGATTCCAGCCAATTTAAGCCTCATCCGTTGATGCCGAGCGCGCGTTCTCAGGAGGCCGGCTGATGATTAACCATCTTCAGCACCAGATGTCTGCACAAACATTTCAAGCACAGATGGCCGTTGGCTCGTGGTGCAATACGCCCCTGCTCCCGAGTCTCGAAGAAGTCGGTGATATTATCAAAAACCATATGTAAATACAATTGAACTTAGTCAGCTATAATAACCCGGGCTCAACCCGTTTATGTATCGTGGTCACAATATGATAATCCCGTCCGCGGTAACCCTCATTCTCGGTAGCGGTGGCTGTGCTACATCCAAAACCGCGCGACCCACGCTCCCATCCGTGGAAATACCCGGATAAGTTACCGGGTCATCCATGTTACTCCCTGCCTCGAATAATGCCATTTACGATAACGTATCAAGGAGGTCTTGAGCTTTTAATTTGAGGAAGAAGCCAAACGTCACGTGCCTGGGGATTTGGCCGGAGAAGAGCAACTCCCGAGCCGGAGTTATCCCCGACCCCGGTCCGCAGTTACTCAGCGTTGGAGCCAGATCTCCACAAGCCCGGCATGAAACGCACTGCAGCGCACGACGAACCGAAAACGACCGGCGCGCGCTCAATTGTCCCAGTCGGTTCTCGACCAATACGGAGTTTACTCGCTTTAAGGCCGGCTCAGTCAGCATCACATGACCCGTCCGGAGATCATATGTAAATCAGTCTGCGCCACGCTCCTCCTGACCGCCACCTCATTGACCCCTTTCTCACCCAATTCTCTTAACAGTCTTTCAGCACACGAACATTACTGCTATGTCTGGTACACGGTCGAGGTAAGATTTAATTTTTTGTTCATTTTGATCATTGTTCTCGTTGTTCGGATCTGATTGCGTTCTACGTCACAGTGCTCGACTCGCTCGGGCGAAAATTGTTCTACCCCAATCTGGTACGCAATTGGCTGGTGTAAAGACGTCGGCTGGTACTCACGGCGGATGTATTTTTGTAGAAGAACCGGATATCGTACTTGACTCGCGACCAGGTGGGTAACCATGCCCGTAACCAATCTCCCACTAACAAGGTTCCTGTGGCTAACCAGAGTCCGAATACAATGGGTCAGACGATGAGGAGATCCAACGTCCTGTTAGGAAACGCCCGCGCACAACCAAAAAGTCTGTCGCCAAAAAGCCTGCCAAGCCGCCAGCGAAGATTCGACCACCGCGCGGGAAGCTGGGGCGTTTGGCGGGACTAATGAATATGCCAATCGATATATTCACTGAAGTATGTTTTGCCTCTCATTTTTTAAAGTTGGTTCTGATGCGTTGTAGATTGCCTCGTATCTCCTTCCCGCGGACATCATCGTTCTCTCCCGATTAAACAAATTCTTTCGCGGGCTGCTTATGAACAAGTCCTCGGCCCACGTGTGGCACAGCTCCATGCGTAACGTCAAGGGATTACCCCCCTGCCCGGAAGATCTGAGTATACCACACTATCTGAACTTGCTTTTCTCAAAGAACTGTTCCGTAAGTTCCCCCACCATCTTATTGAACGACAGCTAACTTGGATTGCAGATGTGCGGTGGAAGTGCCCCTCGACGAATGGACGAAACGCTCCATGTACGGTTCTGTGCCCAGTGTCGCCCGCAACAGTAAGCCTCTCTCTTACGTAATTTCATTTAGCCTTTTATTGACAATGGGTAGAGTGATGCAGTTCTTTCGGGCGCCCCACGAGATTTTTCCTTTGCTCAACAAGTCTTCTCGTAAGTCATTCACTGTTTAATTGCATTGACTAGATCTTACTTGGTTGATTAGACATTGTTCCTAGTAAACGACGGTATGGGTGCATATCGCATGTGTTGCAAAGCGAGGTGGACGAGGTGCATGCCAAATATTGCCAGCTTCAGAAGGCCAAGGACAAGGGACCTCTGGAAGCTTGGAAAATCGCGCGGCGGAAACAAGTCGAGGATCGGGCAGAGGTAAGTCCAGGTGTATTATCCAACGCTGCTTCTTACCTGGTTTATAGAAAGCCAAGGACCTCACTAGGTTCCTCGACGAGTTGGATAATGAGCGAGAGCGCGAGTTGAATACGATCAAACATGAGCGAAAACTAGAGTACGTGAGTATTGCTGAGTGGCGTATGTATACTAATTTTAGTACAGGATTGAACGCCGGCTAATCGAGATCGGATGGGAGAGTGAAGACATGAAGTTCAACTATTTCTCAGCGTCGCGACGTAGCTGGTACACTCTAGTGGAGCAGGCGCGTCCTCTCACTGATCGCAGTAAGTTGTGTGTGATCTACTATGATAAATGCTAACGTTGTTTAGTCTGGGAGAACCTCCGTCCCAAGCTTACGCCTCTGCTCAAGGCTAACCGAGAGGAACGACTCGAACGGGAAAAAGTCGCACGTCAATCCTCGCGAAAGGAACGCCTCATCCAGTTATTGACGCAAATCAAGTCGTCGGCATCTCCCCTCCTCCAATTTTCGGTCCTCCCCCCGACCATGCCAGCATCAAGCTCGACCACTCCTGTCAACCCGAATACCGTGCGCTACGCTGGTATATTCCCAGACTACATCGATGCGCTTGAATGGCCAGTTGTCAAGGAACTTTTCGACAATGATACTGAGGCGGCGCAATTCGAAGCCGGGTTTGAGCAGCATCGGGCCGAAATCGACTTACACATTGCCGAATGGAAAGTCATGGTCGAGACCCGTTTGGCCGATAAACTCCGCGAAGGCCGTCCCAAGACCCAGGACGCTATACTCAACCCCACGCTTATCGCAACCGAAAACGGCGCAGACCCGTTCGCGGATATATCCGATAATCTCAAATACCTCTTGCGCGCCGACAGTTTCTTCCACCCTTTACGGCCGGGCTTCCCACTTATTTTCGACGCGGCCGTCACGAATGGGTACACCCATACCGCCGACCCTGACTCGATGAGGCCGAACAAGCATCCGCTAAACTTGGAACGATGCAAGCCATTCAGTGAGGCACGGGTTGCGGCGCGCAAGTTACTCGAGAGTATTGGCAAGCCCGATGCATGTTATTTGGAAATGAGGAGTATAGGACAGAGATATGCCTGTGATCGGTGCCATGATACCCGGCTCAGGACTTGGGAGGAAATAGTGCGTGGTTTTGAATAGTCGTATGTGCCGTACTAACTTTAAACAGGTCCAGCATTATGTCACCGCACAAACGGACTGGAATCGCCTTCAGCCCCAACTTTCGACACTCGCCAAGTCTGGGATCGTCCTCAACAATGTCCACGACCCGGCGCGACTTGGCGGCAAGCCATTGTTCAAGTGCATGTCGACCGCGCAACTGGACGCCCAGCTGAATGAGATGTCTGTGGGTTTGGCCAGCGTCAAGGCATGCAGGCTATGCCTCAAGCCTCCGATCAATCTCGACGTCCATGGGCCCGAGGCTGCAATCTTGACGCACTTGCACGACGTGTAGGTACATTATTTCGTCTGGTGAAATTTTGCTGACCGGACTCGTAGGCACAATATTACCGAACCCAAACTCCACGAACACTATGACGCCTTGTTCATGCTCGACAGCATGGGTTCGTTCAACGGGCTCGATTTCGATTTGATCCATAGCCTGGCTGGCGAGTTTTTCTCCGATGACGAGCCGATGTTTGAGTATGATTCGGACGAGGATGATTACCCTTGGGGGTGGTGAATTCCGATACACGAGGATTAGGGTCAAGCGGAGTGTACGAGTATTTGGTGCATCCGGGTTCTGTTCAAGTTCGTTCAATTGTTCACTGTTCATTTTTTAATGCGTCTGTTTCGGCTGATATTAATCCTAATTGAATGAATTTGTTGTGAAATTATCGGTATGATTAGTGAACTGAGTGTTACAGACCGCCCCTCGCGATAGATATGACGACACAAATTATGTGCCACGTGATTCATATCTGATAGTTGCCACTCGATGAATTGATCAGCCTGTCTCGACCACCATGTCAGACACAGAGCCTTCCGACTGAGAGCTACTTGGGTAGGATTGAAGTATGGCTGGGAAAATTAGGGCCTCGCTGGATGGGTAGGTGACTTGTTTCAACCATTATCGTGGCTAATATGGACACATGTGGCTAACATAGACCTATGTGGCTAGACCTTGTGGGAGATTACGCTGGCGAAGAGTTTTTCGTAGTTGATGGTCGGGATGTTTCATAAGTTTTACGAAGGTCATAACACAGTTGCATGTTGCTCAGGTGACTCACTGTACCAAAAAGTCCCTGAGGATGAACTGGCCGCCATTGGACGAGACAAACCAACTTTCTAAATCTTGCACGGAATCTATTGTCTTGAACAGGCTATCCTTGATCTGAAGAAACGAGAGTGTAAATTTGAAACAACGTTTTTTGAATGTGAGTTACTTTTTAGTTCTTGGATATCAAGGTTAACAGCGTATGTGCAGCCAACAAACATGGAACAATTTTGACTGGTAGCAATCCATTTGTATCATCTTTGAGGCTTCTGGCGCGAGAGATTATGAAGTCGCATATCAATAAGCTCACTGCGGACAGGAAGATTGGTAGTGCAACATTTGAGGACCCCGATGATCCTGCGTGGCACAGGTCTGTGGAGGAAACGAGGGTTTGTTGGTTTGGGAGTCTGAAAGGCCCAAGTCTCATCTGGTCTGTAGCCCATGTCTGTCCGCTACCATATTGGATAACCTTAAGGATTACGACATGTATGAAACTACACGTATTATAATCCAGCAGGATTTTGTTGTTGTGCTTTTGGCTTCTCGACTGGCGGTTGCGACTTGGAACCAAATCAAATATGTTGATTCCAATATCTGCAAGTCGTGTGTGTCTCTGAAAGATGCTTCGGAGACCATTGGAACCATCAGAACACTTGCCAGGTTTCTAAATTGTCTCCAAAACATCACTCCAGTGAGCTAGCACCCTCGAGTCTCGTGCGTTGCCGTTTCGCTTGCCGTACTCATCTCGAGGTTGTGATGCGTTTCGGTGGGCTCTCAACTTAAATGTGAGTAACTGAGGGTTGTTCGTTGTGTTTCCCCGCACTTGCGTATCGTTAATTGGGAACCGTGACCACAGTCCCCGGACGTATCCAATTATGATCATTATGGCAAACGGGAGCACACGAAATTAGTAACGTCGATTGCGGCGAGCGAAGAGCCCCATTCCCACGAGGACGGAGTGGGATCTCAGGACGCTGGGCTGCGGGTAAGTGTGACAAAACTGATTGTGTCACGTGGCTCAGAATCTGATAGTTGCCACTCGATGAATTGATCCCCTCACCTTGACCACCATGCCTCACGCTGGGTCTGCGAGTAAAAAACAGTTGGGGGATATTGACATATGGCTCGGGAGACTCAGGCCTCGGTGGATGGGTATGTGATTTGCCTTGAATCTTAACCGTGGCTAACCCAGTGGCTAGACCTTGTGGGTGATTATGCCGGAGAAGAGTTCTTCGTGGTCGATGGTACGTCTTTCTGGTCTTATAGGCGGGAAACTCGGCTTATGTCTTCGTGTTATCCAGGCGACTCTCTGTGCCAAAAAGTCCTAGACGACGAGCTCGTCGCTGTTGGACGAGATGAACCCAACTTCCAAATTTTACACGGAATCTACTGCCTCGAACAAGCTATTCTTGATCTGAAGAAACGGGACTGTAATTTTGAAATAGTTTTTTTTTGAATGTGGGTACCAAGTCGGTGACTTTCGTTAGGGGTTGACATAGTCCCTGTAGGCAACAAACATGGAACAATTTTGACTGGCAGCGATCCGTTTGTATCTTCGTCGAGACTCCTCGCACGAAGTATTATGAAATCGCACATCCATGGGCTTGCTGCTGATGGGAAAGTGGGCAACGCGTCCTTTCGGGGCCTCGATGATCCCGAGTGGGAACAGTACGTGAGGGCCAAGCGGGTACGTCGGACCTCAAATTTGCAAGGGCTCGGGTCTAATTGTTTCCCAAGCCGATGTTTGTTCTCTATCATATCGGACCAAATTTGGATTCCGTGAATGATAGCAATCCCTATGAACCCGCACGTGTGGCAATTCAGAGGAATTTTGTACTCGCGCTCCTGACGTCTCGGATCGCCGTGGCAACTTTGGATCAAATGGAGTATGTCGACTCTAAAGTGAGTGACTCGAACCCATTGTTTTCATAGAAACTGATGCTTACTGTGGCGTAGATTTTGGCATTTGTCTATGAACGACAGCGGGTGAACGACACCAGAGTTGGAGTTCCAAGACGTTGGGCCAAAACTGTTGCATCCTCGACGGCAATGTGCAACGCGAAAGCCAAAGCCGACCGACCCACAATTGATTTTACCGAATCGTGGTCTCTAAAAACTCGCGAAGACTGGCTGATACTCGCCGTCATAGATATGCTAGGTAATTCAAATAACACGCTCGATGCTGCATTGGCGTTCCTATTTGTCGGAGCCCAACTCAGCTTGCAGTATCTCTCTTTATCCCAGCGAGCACAGTATCCTTGTCTCGTGGATCCTGGGCTTCGGGATTATCTACTCTCGAGATTCTGCCCCAGGATCTTTCAGCACCTGGGCCACATTTTAAACAACGCCGCATTTTTTGCAGATCTCGATGGGACGCTATTCCTGGTATTCTTGAACTGTGCAATCGGAACCACAGATTCTTCGCTGGAGAAGCTTCTCGGAGATGTCCTCGCAAAGGAACTTACTACGTTATGGACCTCGGCCAGCCTTCCCATCCCCGATCTCACAATCCTATCTTACAACTACTCCCACATACCAGCGCCGGTTCGGCCTGCTTCCAACATTTCCGCCGGATTTAAGCTGCTCCCATTTAGCCATCCCGTATTTGACAAGTACCTCCCATCGATTGGAGCTAATGATGAATCCGAATTCCATTCGACAAACGGCCCAACCCGGATTGAAAGGCTATGCGACGCACCATTCTCTGAAGACAGGCACTGGCACGGATCCAAAGCCATTCTACCGAAGCACCTCGGTGGGAGGGATGACCCCGCACCAGTCAATACGGCCTGGGAGAAGATGAAGCGGCTGAGGAGAGATCAACGATTCATGACAAATAGTAAGTTTGATGTTCCTCGGTGCAAATTCAAGCTTACGGTGGATCTGAATTTAGTTCACCGGCATGCCCAAACTCTCACCGGCGCCAAGGGTCTACCCATTCGGCGGATTATTATCGCGGAAGCTCCCGCGTCTGGTTCTGGGAGAGCGGTGGCTAAGCGAAACAAAGAGCCTTTGTCCTCGTCCTCTGCGACCAAGCCGGTCAAAGGTTCAAAATCCAAGGGACCTCAACTCACATCGGTTCAGAAGCTCAAGGCCAAGATCGAAGCCGAGAAACAAACGAAAAAGTCATCGGAAGACGATGTTTGGTGGAAGTCGCAGCTGAAGGAGCTCGAGGCCAACGGCGACCTTCCAGGCCGTATAAGCCAGGTCGACATGATTCTCCGAGGAAAACGCGCCGAGACAGGGTGGTTAGCCGTCGAGGTCTCCATATTCCGGATCCACTTGACCATCATGGAGTGGCTCGCGCACGTGCGGGGTGAATCTCAATCCGTTTGCGAGGAGTATACGGTGGAAATACTCAGGTCGATTCATCGCCTTAGGGGGCACCCAAGCCTTTTCCCAGCGGCCGCAAAAATACTAGCGGACATTTTGTCCGTCCTTGGGTTTGAGTCCTTTACTCCTCCCACTGCGAGACTCGAAGACGATAGGGCGTTGACTTTTAAATTCATCAAGTTGACTAAAAGCAAATCTGGGAGACTGATATATCCTCGGCTTCGCCTCACGTCGTCGCCTATCGAATTTCAGCTCAAAATTATGGAGTATTCATGGATCGGTCAATGGATAGCATGCCAGATTATAGAGTTGACTTTGAGCCGGATGGGTGGCAAAGACAGGTACCACCTACAGCCAGTATTCTGGCACTGATATTAATTATTCTCATGTAGGTACTTGACAAGGTCGACCGCAAGGAGTCTGTGCTTGTCGTTGCCCCGACCTCGGCCGGGAAAACCTTTTCATCATTCTACGCTATGGAACAAGTGTTGCGAGAGAGCAACGACGGAGTTATTGTTTATGTTGCGCCGACCAAAGCTCTCTGCCAACAAAGTAAGCAGAATTATTTGTTGGAGTAGATCCAAATGTGACTTTGGTTCCAGTCGCCGCAGATGTATATGCTCGATTCAGCAAGAGTATGAAAGGGAGAACCGTATGGGCCATCCGTAAGCCGTGTTCCAATGGGTATAACCAGGTAATTGCATGTCTTTCGTACAGATACCCGGGATTTTCGCGCCAACGATCCACTAAGGACACAAATACTAGTGACGGTGCCCGAAATTTTGAGTATTATGCTTCTTTCAGTGAGTATAAAATTTTGCTGGCCGAACCGGATCGTAACCTACTAATAATTGTTCGCCCTCTATGGCTAGAGTCTGGGCGCCACATCTCAGGTATATCATCCTCGATGAGATACATTGTTAGTGACCCATGGAACTCTGATGTATGCATAGCTGATCTGGGTTCCTCTTAGCAATTGGTCAACTCGAGGGTGGCCAAGTATGGGAGCATATAATCTTGTTGTCAAATTGCCCAATCCTTGGACTCTCCGCGACGATTGGCCAGCCGGAGGCTTTCAGCGATTGGCTCCATTCGGTTCAAAAGGAGCACAATCAAAATTACTCGATGGTCGAACACAAGTACCGTTACTCCCACCTTCGGAAATACGTGTGGAAAATGCCAAACTCGTTGGATGGCCAGCCTTTTGAGGGCCTACGATCATCAGCTCCTAGCGATTCACATCTTCATGTCTTACACCCGATGTCCGCATTACTCCTCGGTGGTAACGCCATTCCACCGGATCTCGCCCTCGAGTCGCATGATTGTTTGACCCTCTATTCGATGATGATGACTTGTGTTCCCTCACGGGAATTGGAACACCTGAATCCGGACATCTTCTTTTCCAGCAAGCAGAGCGATTTTTTGAAGCAATCGGATATCATTCGATACGAAGAAGCACTGAAGAGCATCGTGGCCACATGGGCCCAAGCGCAAAGCTCGGATATGCCCGAGTCTCCATACCAGAAGCTCTTGGTGGCGCTCCGGGAAGACATTAATCGTGGCGGGCCAATGGAATCTATGGAGGATGCTCATCCGGATAAAGTTGCAACGAATAATTTCATCGAACTCCTGCACAAGCTGGACTCCAATAACGATCTCGTAAGCTGGAAGGATCTATCGCTGTACAAACTTCTAACAATCTCTGCTAGCCATGTATTGCATTCAATTTTGACCGATCTGGCTGTGAAGGTTTGGCCAAGACATTGCTCAATGCTCTGCGAGAAGGCGAACGAGCGTGGCGGAAATCCAATCCACGATGGATAGAGAAGGTGAATCAGTGGGAGGCTTGGAAAGCAGCCGCCAAATTTAGAAAGCGGAAGGAGGAACGGGCCAGTCGTCAAAAGCAAGAAGACCCGGCGGACCTTGAGTCATCCAGCGCTAGTTGGCAAAGCCAATTTGATCCAACCGAGCCATCACCGGAATTCTCTTTCGCAAACACAAAATGTGGATATTCGAAGGAAGAATTCCGCCAAGATACTGCTCCATCGAAGTGGCAAACCCATAGTTGGCCCCCATACCTTGTGCACGCCCTGCAACGCGGGATCGCCGTCCACCACGCAGGCATGCCTAAAACGTACCGAAGTTTAGTTGAAAGGTACACATCACAGTTTGAATTAGATTTCCCGCAATTAATATTGTTTCAATAGTCTATTCCGCTTGGGCTACTGTCGTGTAATGATCTCCACAGGTTGGTCTATAAATATGATTAGTTTCAAATTATACTCATGCCAGATTCAGGTACCCTCGCTCTAGGAATCAATGCGCCCGCCAAATCCGTGATATTCGTGGGAGATTCCCCTTTTCTAACTGCGCTAATGTATCGTCAGGTGGGGCATGTCAATGTTTTCCCCGTATCGCTTTGCTTACCATCATTTCAGTGCGCTGGGAGAGCGGGAAGACGTGGGTTCGATCTGGTCGGTAAAAATCACAACGCAGGCTGGCGAATATTACTGACCTCACTGTTAGCTCGGAAAGGTTATATTTTACAACATTCCTCTCGATCGCATTCACCGACTAATGTTGAGTCGCATACCACCCCTGACTGGCAATTGGCCTCTCACGACAACTCTTTCGCTGCGACTTTTCAACTTGCTTACGGAGTCGGATCAAGCTCCTTCGGCAGTTACTGCCATTGATAGTCTCATGCGGCTCCCTCGACTCTCAGCCTCCAGCGACCAAACGCGACAGGAAGTTCTCCACCACATGCGATTTTCGATCGAATACCTCCGACGCCTTCGGCTCCTCTCCGATTCCGGTCGTACTACCGCTCTATTTGGGACCGTCGGTCATTTGTACTACGAAGAACCTGGAAATTTGGCGTTTGCAGCGCTTGTTCGTGAAGGAATCGTCCACCGAATCTGCTCGACATTTCGCACAAATCAATTGGAAACAGAGAAGAATATTGTGCATTTAGTTGCTACTCTGTTTGCCCGCCGTCCGCTTCCGTATTTCATCGCCTCTCAGGAGGTTCTTGCACTCCTGAGAAAGACGCTACCTTCGATTATCACGCTACCCCCACTTCCGAACCACATCCTGCGAGCGCTGGGACGGCATAATAAAGAGACGCTTCAAGTGTTTGGCGCTTATGCGGTCTCTTATGCAAAGCAGCACCTAGCGGAGAGCCCGGACAATGCTCTTCCCCTATCAAACTACAATGCAGACAAAGATACAGGGCTCGTAGGAGGCACGGTTGGAAAGGCCCTCGACATAGGCTCAGTGAAGGATTGCGTGGTTCGATCGGTAAGCTTTTACAGCCACACAATGATTATGTAAGCTCAAAGGGACACCTATCTGCTTATCCAGCGGTTTGTCTCCAATTCGGGGAAAGACGACGTATTCCAAACTATCCCGGAGCTCTGTCGCTCCGCACGAACTGGACTTCATCTCAACGCAAAGAGTGTTCCAAACTTCGATTACACAGCCCCCGTGAATGCATATGCACTCGACTACTGGCAACACGAGTCCGTTCGACCCTTGGTCGAAGCTAATGGAATACGCCCCGGCGAGGTTTGGTTCGTTCTAGAGAACTTTTCAAAAACTCTTCAAACGCTGGTGGCCAGCCTCCGAGTTCTGCTCATTGACCGAGCGGCCACCGAACCTGAATTGGCCGAGGTAGAAAGCAACGAAAGCGAGGAGAGCGAGGGGGATTGGGACAAGCCAGAGGTGAAAATTGACGATGAGGGTGAAAATGAGCCCCGTGGGGAAGGGGAGCTGTCCGAGGACGATGAGATACTTAGTCGGCCGGACGGCGTTCTGGAGGAAGATTGGATGGTGTATGAGGCGTTCCAGTCAGTCAACGTTACCTTTTATGAAAAATGGCGGAAGATGTGGGCCTAGGTCTGTTTTAGAACAAAAAAATTGTTATCACGAATGTTGTCCATGATATGTTCTAATTGACCTCCACTGCTGAATTTCAACAACCTTGATAGGACGCTTGTATCACGCCCGGCCAACCGTATGAGCACTTCTAATGTATTCCATTCCCTTTCTCCTTCGCCCAATCAACTCTTTCAGTAGAGGGAAATTTCGAAAGTTGCAGAAGCCAAGCCTATACGAACAACAACACACACGTTCTGAGCGCGAATGTGGAGAGGTAATACGTCTATATGCGCGGTTGGCGTGTGTGAGAGCTACCGAAAACCCATTTACATTAACGTCCATGCGAGCTAGGTCAAAAGCCACGCTCGGCTCGCTAAGTGGAACCTCAAGGTTAAACTCAAGGCACTCGATCATGCGAGCACCGAGGCCCGTTTGTCGTATCATGGGCTCTGTATTAGTATATCGAGCGAATGATTGACCTAGCGATGAGTAAGTTGACATGCTGGCTGGAATCTTCATCGAGCTCGGATTGTGGAAGCTTGAGCGGTAAGAGGATATTATAGATTAGGTGATTAAAAGCCCCGGTTTCTGATAACCCTCCAGCCATTCTGCTGGAGATAGTGGTGGAAATTTGAGCTTGGGATTTAGGGGAGATGATTTGTGGAAGCGCCGTGGCTCCCGTGGCAACTCGCTTACTGATCGGTATGGCACCCCTTTGTGCAACGAGCCGACTGACAAACGCATACTGGGAAATGCAGGTAGAAACGTAACAAATGCAGTGATAAAGTGTACGCGAGAATTTGTGTGGGAGGAGTATGTATAAAAACTTTGCCACGGGACACATCCGGGATGGTGTACTGCAGGCTGGAGTTGTCCCAATGAATGCGGTACACGGCCTAACTGGGATACGACGTCAGCCTTAAATCTATGAAACTAGATGCGAAATTTAAATATGACTGTAAAAGGAATACATATAATAGCTAGGCTCAGCAAAATACGTCAAACAATTATCAGTAGAGGAGCATTGCAGATCTGATTTCATCGAGTTTACACGAAGCAAGTATGTACCAGTCGCATGGCTCACTACGACCTGTTTTTGAAATACCCCAAGTCAGGAAGCACAAGTTCCCAACTCCTTGGCCACCATCCTACCCTATAAAATGCGGAGTTTCGTGCCGCTGAGACCGACCGCGGTGAAGGTGGTCACGTGATATTGACACACTTTCGTGCGCCAACCACGATCTACGTATATCCGCTGGGAAGTGTTGTTTTCGCGTACTCTATATTAAGCTAAGTGATATAGATATAAAATAATCGGTTGTACCTTGATTACACGGGGCATCCCATCCACCAATGAAGAACGGGAGATTCATCATTATAGGTTGACGAACCCCAACTGCGGCGATCCCCGACGACGTATATCCCCCTCCCTTTACCCCTCGACTGAATGCACTACACGCCGGTGTTACAACGGGAGACGGTGCGTTCCACCACACCGCCCGCTCGCGTAGGAATACTTTGGCGATACGATGGCACAAGACAGGTTGTTGGTATAGCTCCTTGGTCACAGCTGGTTTACTGGAGGGCGGTCACCAGATCTGCACGTGCGAACTCAATCTCCATCGAGGATTATTCAACCTACAAATGGCCTCAGGCGAAGGCGCTCACCTACTTTTGCGGCTCTGCTGAGTTTTACCAATCCATCGTGGACTGCAGCGCTGTCACTCGTCGCTTTTGGGCCGCACATAGCCCACTTTACAAAGTAGATCTCGCCTGTTAATGATGCGGCCACTAGGATCAAGCCCAACTCGATTGGCCGTCAATCCCCTTTTTGATGACGTAGCTAAATCATACTCCTAGCTCACCACACTCGCATCCATCGAACGAAGCAACTTGCGAGACTGCTTACACTGTTATGTTGTTTCCCGGGCTTGTTGCAATCCGTTTTTTGGAAGCTCATGTGGTCTTCGCACCTTGAATCCGTGCCTAAATCTCGAACGGGTTCGTTGACGCATCAAGGGCTTGTCGTGGCTCAATATTCAGGCTACATCGATGACATGGCCCTCGTATGGTGAGTTAATTACCTCACGCTCCTGGGTCCGGCGCGCTCATGTGCGAATCTTATGCTACTCAGATTCTCGCATCCAATTCACTTTGGTCAATACGAGAGGCGTTCGGCAAAGATCCAGTGAAGGATCGCGTCGTTCGATCGGTAGGCGTTGATAGTTTTGGTTAGTTTGTCCACCCAAACGTCACACCTAGGCACATACCTAGTAATTTGTTTCTGCATCGAGAAGCATCACATGTCCCAGGCTACCCCGTAGTTCTGTCGCTCTGCACGGACTGGACTTCACCTTCACGCGAAGGACGTCTCCAACTTCGACTACACGACTCCCGTGAACGGACACACACCTGACTACTGGCAACACGGGTCCGTCTGAACGACGACGTTCCTAGTCCACCAGGGGGCGCTCCTCTGGAGGTTGGGCGACGTACGAGGCCTTCCGTCGATGAACGCCGTTTATTACAAGAAATGGTGCAGATGTGGAATAAGGGGACGTACACCCGGTAATCATTTTTCAAGCCCATGTGTTTATCATAGGACACTTCTGCGCAAATACAAACTTGTTACTATAACTCCCTTTTCCTTTCAGTAAGGTTGATCAGCAATAGCCTATGACGTTGCGATAACAGCTTCTCGGCAGAAACTAGGAAGCGCACTTTCCGTTGGGCCTCCTCGCACAACGTCAACCAGACTCTCACCGCTTGCTAAACACGAGTGTGTATTCACATTGTTATAATTGGGAACATCATTTGCCATAGTCAAGTCTGAATGCCTTCGCCTTCTGAGTTTCAGCACACTAGTAACCTGGATCAATTATCCAGTGAGTTGGGGTCGCGCTGTTACGGCTATTTGAAATTGTGCTCACCTCTTCATCAAAAATCATTTGGTGTCATACTCCGCGAGTATAGGACCTGTCCAATATGTGTCCTGATATATTCCATACCCTTTCTCCTGCACCCGATCAACTCTTTCAATAAGGGGATTGGACTTGACGTGAATTTGCATTCCCCGTAAGCTGGGTAGTATTTCGCGATTTGCTGGCGTTGCTCTGGGGTAACAAATCCATCGCTTTGCGTTTGAATGTCTAACCGATCATGCTGATCGTGAGGTGGATTGTAAATACCAAGTACTGCGCTAAGAAGCAAGTATTCCTCGTAGTCAGCGAGGTAGAGCTGACCAGCAAAAAGATCTAGCTGCAGCTGGTCGCGCGAAAGTACAGATGTTGGCGGAAGGCTGGGCTGAGTATGAGGAATGGAGTAGAATTGTAGACTCGAGAACGGTCTCATCAGGTGTGACGTTCGAGGCGCGTAAACATGGAGCTGTACGTGCCGACTTTGCCGGATAAGCGGGAGGAGTTTGTTGACTTCGAATGGGCTGAGAACCAATTTCACACCCCCATAACCGCGCAAAACCCAGTTAACTGGTCGCATATAATCGCTCAAAGAATTCCGCGAAGTACTCGTGACGGTTTTTGAGAAATCGACCGATGCAACAAGTTGGCCACACCAAGGATTGGCTACTCCCGGGGTAGATGGATTAAGTGGGCAGAAGAGGGAGATGATGCCAGTCGCATTTGCTGGCAGTTTGCCGATACGAACGAAATTCAAGACATCGCGGTGTAGGTCTGGTTTAGCAGCTTGCTCCTTGCTTGGATATTCAACCTGTTGCTGTCGCTCGACCTCGTGGCTGACCTCCCTCTCCTGCTCCTCATCGATCCTTGAACCATCGAGTTTGATTGAACCGAACACCTCTAGTCGTTGCCGGAACTCGGGGACTTCAAGAACATGGCTGGTAAAAGATCTGGAGGATGATCCGTTCGATGGATTCTGGACTCCGTACATGTCCTCTAATGAACGAGACTCGGGGGTAATCCAACTGTCTTTCAAGGCCTGGGTACTTTTGTTAGAGGCGTACTGAGCTTCCACTTTTACCCGTCGGTCATATTCAAGACCCTGCTGGGCCCAGTTGGAGACGTGGTGTTGTAAATCTTTGCAAGTTTCCAGCATCGCCCAGCGTAGAATGTCCAGCACGCCTATCTTCGATGCAAGCCCCAGAGGATGGGGAGCAGAGTTTCGGATCTGTCGATCGATCTCCGGAGGCGCGGCAAACATGACAGATTGACCGTGACCCAGTTTCCGCATCCGCATACAACCTGATTCGATTGTCAATAATCGTTACCAGAGGGTTTATTGAAACACACCTTGCAGCAGGCGATCCTTCGTTACTTTTGGGCCAAGAGTGACCAATGCGCGGGTGTGCTGTGGTAATTTGAGATCCGTACCTCGAGTATGTCCATCGTCCAGGTAGATTATACACTTGTCAAGCTGTTGGGAATATGGCGATGAATAGAATGACGAGCGTACGCCATTTTGGGCCACCACGATAAGCTCGTCCTTGTCATTGAAGCATACGGCAGCTTCAACATCTGGTCTCAAATCCAACCAAAAGCGCACGAGCGCCTCGTTCCGTAGCTCGAGCATTTGAGCTCCCACATCTAGTAAGACTCGAATTTCCGGTTGCTGAGCTACAAGCAATTTCAGGAATCTCTCGGTAGTGAATGGCCCGCCTGTTTCGTTGCGCATGCACAAGTAATGGTTGTTTTCCGGCTGCAATAGGTAAGCCAGGACTAATGCGTTAGTGCTAAGCTGCTGGACTGGGTCGGATTGCGTGATGGATATAGGTAATAGATATCGATTGTCGTTCGTGCCGCTAAATCCAGTTGTCACGTGCGTCTTAGGCTCAACCAGGTCCCATCCTGAGGTAGCGAGTTTATGCGGAAACTCCTTCGCTGCCTTGGGAAATACGGCGGATGACAGGAAAAAATCGACGACGGCAGAGTTGTGGGAGAATACTGGCACAATCCTCTTATCGAACTGTTCGCGATCTTTCGTGTTGACCCCATTGAGGTGACGCAGGTCGTTAGGTATAGTTTCGCCCCGTAGTACCCACTGCTCAAACTCCAAGAGGGGGTTGTCGAGCTTGTGCAAGAGATCAAAGCAGTGTTTGAGTTGATCGTTGGTGAGCCCTTTGTAGTAGTAGCTCAGGCATGTTAACAGGACCGCGACATCCGGATGTCCGAATTCGGCTCTCAAACTTGGAACGTCCTATTCATAGGTTCGGTTTGGTTCATTTTAATGTGTAAATACTAAGAATCCGCTCACCTTGGCACGAAAGGGGACCGCAAGTAATGACCTGCTTAAGTCTAGCCCATAGTCCACGCGATATCGTTTGTTCTTGAGTGTGAACACTAGAACACCCAATGCAAGCAAGCCACGAAGTAACAAGAGGCCTTTTCGCATCACTTCGTCGCACTCCCGCAGCAGCTCCTGACTCTCCGCATACGACATCTCCTTGTCGGTGATAAATTTGTTTACGAGTTGGCGTGCTGGCCGAGGAAGGCGGCTGAAATTCAAACTCAGTAACCGACCATCCAGGATGTCATTGGCAATTGAAGTAATGAGTTGGCGCTCGATATCCTGTTGGCAGTCGGGCATGATTTGAACAACTGGGTATCGTCCTCTACCCGTCATTTCGTATTTCAGGGCCTCCGAGGCAGAATCCTTGAGGCGAAGGATGTGGTTGGCGGCAATTTGGAGGAGCTGCTGGGCGATTGTCCAACGATCCGGGTGATTTTCGAGTGGGTGCTGGGTACCGACCGTATATACGAGCTGATAGCGCACATGCAATATCTCGTCACTTTCGTCCAGTATATCCCGGGTATTTGCCGTCAACCATTGCTGCATCTCACGCAGTTGCGCTGAGGCAGTTTGTTTCGCCGGGGAGCTCGACACCAAGTGCTCGATCCCCATGAGCTTGAACGATAGAATGTGCTCCGGCTGAGTTAGCAGTATTCCACCTTCGCGCATGCATTCCTCATAAATTCTTTGGAGTTGGCGTGCTTGCGAGTTGTCTAGCTGAACATTTCGAGCGAACGGGAGATAGTAGATACGTCGATGAACGAGTCCAGACAGTCGATTAACGAGAAGGTGAAACATCTGGCGCCAGAGTGGCTTCAGTACGATGACCCGAACCAGCTTTTGGGCATCCGCCAAGGTTGCTGCGATGATGGGGACAATGACAGAGGACTTCCCCTCACCCATGTTGAGCTGAAGGGCTGTGTTTGTAGAGGACGACGGCGAAATCATTTCGCGTGCCACCCGCCGTTGCAGTGAGCGCGCTCGGAAGTTTCCGTCGATCTATCGATAGATTAGTTACACTGGCTATCGATCACGTCCGCTGATATTTTCAAACTTACTTGAACCAAGAGCCAGTCTGGGTCGGACATGTGCTCGTCGATGCTATCATCGTCCTCGATATCCAGCTCCTTTAGAATTTCTCCGGTGTTTCCCGATTTAGCCAGTTGCACCAAACGCCGAGACCGTTGGTACTCTACAACGGCTCTAGCATATACAATAAACATATTTTTCCATTCTGTACTTGTGTTGTGCTCGGTACGAGCCTTGAGGGATAGGCAGCCGAGAATGGTCCGCGGTGTGAGACGCGGCCAAATGCCAGAAGTGGACGCTATCTCCTCAATAGGAGTAGTTGGGCCGAGGGCTATTTTTAACTTGAGAAGGGCCTCTTCTAGATATGCTTCGCACAACTCGAGATTTTCAGCGAGCTCGTGTCGAGGTGGCGCCCGACTGGGTAGAATGAGTGAGTCCTTGGAAGAAAGCTCTTTCCGGCTAGTGTCGAGCTCGTGCCCGTACTGACGATCCAAAGAATTTTCGCTGCTCTGAAACTCGCCAAATAGACTAGAAAGGTGGGACGTGTCAACAGGAGCACCCCTACTTCCTGACAAAGATACTAAGGGAAGTATGGTAAAGTCTTCACATTCAGGACCTGGGCGGCTGCTCATGAGGTAGCTAAGAGAGGGCTCCATATTGGAGATGCGAGGCGCATGACGTTCCAACTTCTGCTTGTCTATTTCCCCAAGTAATAACACCCTGGTGACTTGTGCCTCCTCTGCGACTGCACCGGAGGACAAAACCCGTTCGACCTTCTGAAAATGGGTCCGAAGTTCGACATTCCTGGCACAATTGGAAAAGTAATTCCCCACCTCAGAGGTGCACGTTTCAACGTCAAACCATAATGAGGCAGAGTTAGAATTCGAAGGAGCTACTGGTCGGACAGATGGCCACTGGGTTAGATAGTGATGAACCAGAGCAGGGCAATACTCCGAGATCCGCTGGTTGTACTCCCTCTTTTTCCTCGCATTGAAATTTCTTCCATTCTCGCCTACTTGCCTAGTCAGGTGTGTGGCTGGAGTGTGCGCAATGGTCCGAGGATTAGACGTCACAATACTCTGAATACGAGAGCGGAGTGGAGAATATCCATCTTGCTGAATTCGGAATGATGAATGTGGCGGAGGGTTTATTTCGCGGAAAGCAGAATTTGTGGCGAACGCAACCAGCACGGGCAAGTCCTTTAATGGTAGCTTTTGGCTGAAGATAACTGCAGCGATGCAAATACACAGCCCATAGAAACTTTCTGACACGTTTGCTCCTCGGAATAGATTGTACATCGTAATCCAGACATCGGAGAGGCGGAGGTCGAGCCACTGGGGGCTGTAAGTCAAGCTAAGATTTCCACGAGGCCCTGATAATGATCCCCAAGACTCTGCTAGAGCCGTAAGGCTGAACGGCTTGCAAACTACTCGATCGTGATCCCGGCTATGATGTAAAAGTCGGAAGGCCCACGCAGCTGATTGACTATTTAAACCCCAGCTCAAGGAAAGTCTTGCGGGTGCGATGCTCGAGTTACCCGAATTATCTGAATTCAAGTCCTTCCTGTGGCGCGGTAACTGCTGAGCTGCTGTATCCATCGGGTAGAAGGGAGCGGCACGTTGAGCAGCACGTTTGAGCAGAGTCGGCTTGGTCGAGGTGACGCTATCACTTGGCTTAAACTTGAGCGGGGAGAAAATCTGCATGGTATCCGCGCGACGAAGTATATCTGCTGATCCTGTGCTAAAGCCGTAATGCTGTGACAGGGCAGGCATATCTCTCCAGGATGTAGTCTGCATGCGTGTGAGGTGTACGGGGTAATATTCTCGCTTCGGAGTGAGGGAGCCAATCAATCCAAGTAACTTTGCCTCCTCTTCGTTGAGTTGTTCAAAAGATGAGGTGGCCGGTTCCGTGAGCTCATAGAGAGCCTCCTCTGTGCCTGTGCGCCCGGTAATCCTATCAGGAAGACAATGACTCGTGAGTGCATGTAGGTATATTTTGAACAGCCGGCTCGTGAGCCCAGTGTCACTTTTAAGATATCCCAGATCTGTGTCCAATTCGTATCGATGGAACGCAATGGAACTGCTAGACCCAGACTTAATGGTGACCAGAACATGATAACGATGGCTAGTAACTGAGACATCCCCATGAGGGATGAGTATGCTTCGAGATCGATATCTTGGTCGTGCCGCCGTCTGCTTTGCGCGAAGTATGAGTTGATTTTGAAGACCAAATAGAGTTCCTGCTGATTGGTTCTTGTCAATGATCTGCCCACGAAAGTTGTGCGATTCGATCTGCATATCCTGGTTTATGAAAAACTGTAGCTTCATTCTTGGAAGGGTCACCCGAATCTCAGATTGGCGGGATTGGGTGACATGAAGGTAACGATGTGACTCGAGTGGACCAAGCTGAGCGGATATTGATTCGAATAGCGTGCTGTGGATATCAACAAGAACGGATCCGTCCTCCAAGTACTCCATTAGTGTTTGTCCGTCATCGTAAAATCTGAGTAGCCACTCGCAACGATCCTCGGACCAGGGGTGTGCCAGAGGACGAAGCTCAATTGTCTTTGTTTCGAAGTTTGCCCAGTGATGATAGTCGGTGGAAAAAGATTCAGGTAAATCTGCCGACATTTGAGAATGCAGAACCAGTTAGAGCGTTTGTCCATTCTTGCGTGCTTGGATTATGAGCTGATTTTGAACTTTATCTAAGGCAAACAGCACCTAGTATTTCCCCCATTATACAATCAGATTGACATCAAAGAAATGCATTACTTACTTGATAACCTTGTATGGTATCACGAGTCGCAAACTCCATTCCCTCAACACTTGCAGGAACAACGTGCAACACCCTCTGGAAAGCAATATTAGTAGCAACTCGATATCCAACATTTATAACTGCACCTCGCCGAACAATCGAACGTAGGTTGGATCTTCGCAATACGAACGAGGAAGCCGGCCCAATGGCGTCCCATTTATGAGAAGTCGGCCGTTCAGCAGGTTGAAATGGACATTTTGAGATTCAACCCCTTTGCCTGCCATCGTAGCCGTAGAAACCCAGGATTTGTTCGATTTCGCTAACGACTTCCAGCCTTGAGGGCTAGGCTTGTAGCCTGGCCATATGTAGGAAAGCGGTTCCGAGAAAATGCCCTTGTCTCGACTCAAAAATCCTCGGATATATGGGGCAACCTGGTGTGCGAACCAGTATTCACGACACAGCAAGACTCTAAGGTTCTCCCGCGTGGTTTTTAGGTCCGGAGGTCGATTGTCATGCAAGACGATGGCGGAGTTTATCAAGGCCGTGAAATCCTCCCGAGTCTTCAGAACGTTTGGCATGTGAACAGGTCCAACGTCAAACGTAGAGCGGCATGTCGTTGCTATCCCGCAAATCAGATACTGGTAATCGACCACGTTCGACTTCGTTCCGGCTTCGTGAAGTTTGACTTGCAGTTCGGATAGCCACTTGAATGTTACTTGACGAACTGCTCGAAGTAGTTTGTATGCGTCCTCAGCTTTGGTACTATTCGATGAGGCGAGCATGCGGGTGGTTAGCAGTACTAGATGAATAAATGGTGAGATGCAAGGTAATGGTGATTATCAACTTTGTGCGTACCTATAGTAGATAACGAATTCGCCTCCAACCAATTCCCTCGCACCCGTTCAAGCAGATCGAAACATTGATTAACCAGAAGTGCCACGAATCTTGGTTCCTCGAGCTCCGCATGCCATTCACGAGAGGACAAATCATCGGACAATGGGCCAATTTGCCAAGCAGCCTGAGTGTGCAACAAGTTAACTTCTGTACTGCGAAAAGTCAGGATATTCTCTTCCAGGCCTCGTATAATATTTAACCACTGAAGACGTGGCCCGCTCCGAAGAGTCCCAAAGGCAATATGTTCGTGAAGGCTCATGTTTTTGGGACAGTGTCCTTGATCAGCGAGGATTTGGTTGGATGTGTGTGACGTCCCCTCGATAGCGTAGTTGAGATGTGCATATAGGCTGGAATTTGGGACCTTCAAGGTGCCATATCGTGAGAAACTTAGCCTTGCGAATGGACCTGCGGCTGAAATTCTGCTACTCTCGTCATACATTTGGAAGCTAAGGCCGTTGTTGACGCAAACAGAGCCCTTCGATGCAGGAACAATGACCTTTGAGTAGTGTGACCGATTGAATGACTTGGTGCAGGAGGCCAGAGTGATCCGTGCTGAACTGGTATTTGCAGAATTTTGCCATTCTTTCAAACCGGTATAGCCCTCGAGCGTCCCTTTGATGGAGAGAGTGCCTTTGTTGTTTGGCTCGGTTGCAAGATCCCAAAGAATTTGATACGTCACGTCCCGCCAGATGGTAAACCAGTCGGGACGTCGAAGCTCAAATACCACGGCTTCGGCCTCTTCCGTATTCGTCGGGAGAGGCCACTCGTGAGGTACGATGCGTATATTCCGACTCCTACGTTCCAAATCACACCGTTGACACGACCGAGAATGCACTGTTGGTGGAAGGTTCTCATCTCCAGACTCGTCTTCGGAATCCTCGTCTGGAATATAATCGTGCTCCATTCGCGCTGCCTCCTGGGATAATCGTATACTTTCTCCATTTTTTTCTTCCATTTCATTGATCTTCGCAGCTCTATCCCCTTGCGCCACGGCCTCGATATTGGATTTCAGCTGCTGGAGGGTGGGGGATTGCCGAAAGTATTGGACTGCAAAACAATTGGAATTTATTTTGTTCGAAAAAACGGAGCTGTTTGTGGACTTTACTCCTTTCTCCCGCTGAAGAATATGCAGCTGGATGAGACGAGAATGTTCCAAATGCTGCGTCGAGCGGAGGAGAAGAGATTCGAGGATATTAGAAGGAATCTCAGGAGAGAATCGAAGTAGCAAATCACAGGCATAAGTTGCGAGTCGATCAATTCCAACCCACAGCCTCATGAGTGTCAGGATCATAATGGACTGATCGGCGACATCGACAATATATTGACCCTGCGCGGCCGAGAGATATTGCTGAAAGCAGGAATGAATGATCCGGCAGGCGCTTTCAGCTTTGGAGATATTGACCTCTACCCAAGTAGGCAAGCGCTCGTAAACATAGGCTTCAAAGTCGAATAGCGCAATGTGTTTGTGTGCCGAAAACGCTCGGTCGAGGGCACCGTTTGCGTACTCGCTGAGATCTTGAACGTCGTCCAGGCGAGGATGGTCCCTGGGGGTAAAGCTAGACTGCTGCATCTCACCACTACGCCCCTGAAAAATTCGCTCCAGTGCGGCCCGGGACCGGGGGAGCGTGATGTTAGTCGCGGTATCAAGGTCAAAGGCCGAGGGATTCCACTCTGGTGATTTGGCCTGGTCTTCCTGCACATACCTCCATCGCTTGCCAAGGACTTCCTGTACTTGTTCAGTCGCGTCTTGTGCAGCTTCGATGACAAACTCGGGAGCGGATTCCTGGATCTTGAGAAGCCGCCTCGCCATCTTTGCGCGCATCATGAATAGAACTTCGCTTGAAAAGTTGTGCTGAAATTGATCCAGGCATTGGGTGATTAGATAAGCATGGTGATAAGCCATAAAGTGCTTGTATAGGGGCGTCGATTCCAAGGAGGTCTGGAGCGCGACTCGGATAATCAGCCAGATAGGCGAGCGCCGCCAGGGATTTCGTGCGTCTTTCCATAAAACCTCGTCTGCGATGCGCTTAACAATTCGAGGAGCACCGGATACCGTGCCCATTCCTCCTATGATGCCGAGGAACAACTGAGTAAAGTAGTTCGGATCTGTAGTATCTCGGGTTTCTCGCACGGTCGAGCCGGCTTTCTGCGTAGTGGCAACCGCTCCCTCAAAACTCGTGGTGTCTGATTGTGCGAGAAAATTCGCAATTTCTCCAATAAATGCGGGATCATTGGCGATAGACTTAGGAATCTCGACTGTTGGTCCAGGGTATTGTATTAACAGCTTTCCTGGGTTTGACATTACATCTTCGGCAGGAACCTGGACCTCGAAGATCTCGAACGTCGTAGAATCCTGGCCTTTTCGGATGACCACAGCCGCATTTTGAGCGCGTATGTACAGGGGTAGGACATCTGGGGATGTGATTAGCAATGTGAGAGCCACAAAATATTCACTCACCATTGACTTTTAAATTGGCCATGCTATGGGCTAAAAAAGCCTTGCCGAGCGGAGCTTTCAAATGTGACACAATGTTTCCAACCATGCGAGCCATGCGATTCCAAAGAGGTATATTACGAGCCGAGTCTTCCGCTTTGTATTGGTGTATCGAGCGGACGATTGAACTAGCAATAAGCAAGTCCACTTGCTGACTAGGCGCTTCTTCGAGTTCAGATTGTGGTAGCTGGAGTGGTAAGAAGACATTGGATACAAGATGATTAAATGCCTCGAATTGTGATAAATTCTCCGCCATCTTTCTGAGGAGAGTGGTGGGAAGCTGAGCGTGAGATTCGGACCAGATCATTTTAAAGGTCCCGTGGATCCGGTGGCAACCTGCTTACTAATCGGTAGGAGGTCATTTGTGTAGCGTATTAGCCAACAAATACTCCTATCAATACTTACCATGCCGTGAGGAAGGCAGCCATGGAATGCCGGCTTTGATTTGCATGAAATAAATAGGCAAACCTGCCGCAATAGGATGCAAGCAAAATAGTGTACTATAGCACCAAGAAGTCCCCGGCGCATGAGAGCCTTCCAGAGGTGACTGCAGTATTCACCAAGGCTGACGCAAGAACGAACCTCAACTCCAGGAAATCAGATTCAAAATGGATTTGGCCATCAAATATTATTGGGGAACCACACAAGCTATAGCCCAGCTATACGCAACCATCCGAACCATAATTCTACCGAGAAGTGTGTGCAACCGATTCTCCGCTGGGATAACTACGTTCATCTGACTCCTATGAGCGTTTGTGTGGTGCCTCCATACCAGTCAAATAACTCACCAAGGCTTATTTCTTGAAAAATCCCCAAGTCAACAAGGTCCCTAACTCTTTGACCACCATTCCCGCCCCATATAATATGGAGCCTGCAGCGAACAGGGTACCACCTACGATACCACCAACCAATATGAATGGCGTAGCAATCAGTATACCGAGTCCTTTAGCAAGGGGCATTAGTATATGCTCCCTCTGGTCTGGGTTCGCTCTTTCGAACTCCTCGGCTCGCTGATACCAGTGGCGACGTGTCTCTTGGTCTGGGTAGGCATCGCCAACGTTGCGCATTGCGATAGGTATTTGGCGATCGATCTGACCGAGCTCATCGTTGTTGGACTGGCGAAGAAGTTGGGTGCGTCGATCGAGTAGAGCTTGAAGAGAACGTAGAGCCCCTCTGACATTCTCCTCTTGCGGGTTATAATCCGGTGGTGGAGCACCGGCATCCATCGCGTGGGCAAGGTCGGGAGGAGCGTTATTTTCGGATCCTGCAGACCAATCGCAAACCAGGGATTAAAAAGGCTCTTTATTAGCTCCCGGAGCTCGAAAGTATTCGGCAAACACTCACCCATAATGCGAGAAACTGTTCTCCCAGGCAAGACCAGGCGCGAGGGGAGAGGCTAAATTGTGAGCAACACCGACAATAACTCGGACGCACAAAATATACGAACCTTGAGAGCTACGATGCCTCGATTCAAGCTTATAAGGCCGCGGAAAAGTGGTCGCACGCAAAGAAGGCCGCAGGGGCCGGAATGAAGTCACTACGTGACGTTGTTTTTGTCGGCACGCCCCGTGAGCCACGCCTCATCATTCCGCGGTTCCGATAGCCGCCTGACCAATTATACTGAATTTGTCCAACAACTTAGCGCCACCCGACCCAACGCAATCGCTTCGGCTCGATCTCCAATAAACTTTGGAAGCGATTAGACAATCCCGATGACCGAGAAACACGGCCCATTGAGGGCATTCAGTTGATAGTCTGGTACAAATACGATGTAAACCTAACACGCAGCCAAAACGTCATTATGTCATCAACGGGCAATACCCGGCGTTCCCCATTTCTTTACTTCGAGCTGTGTGTCCTATATAACTCGTGTAACGGATCCGACAAACGCAATGAAAGCCCATGCCAGGAGTGCCTGAGGAGTAGCATTGCGTATTGCGATTCGCTGGACGTCATAGTCCGGTTTCTCCCAGTTCTGGAAATAAACCGACTGCGTATATGCGGTCTTAATTTCGAAACGCAAAGCACGGTTCAATAACGACAATAACGTACCGCATCCGCAGCGTGGCTACCTAGATTCTGTGATTCTGTGACAAGATGATGGCCGTACGCCGCAGCTGAGAGGGACAGTAGAGTTGAGAGTATAGTAGGCAGCTTAGTCTTGTAATCGTCGAGTAAGAGTAGAGAAGCGCTATGTTTAATCAAGGTTAGCATCGATTTGCTTATTTTGGATATATCATCATACATGACCAATGTGCTGGCCTGTTCACTCAGTCGTTAGACAACATGCTCGTATTACCCATGGTCGACTCACGAATTTGATGACTTGCTGCCACTCGGTCTCATTCTTTGCTTTAAACTGCCTCCATTCGCCTACATAAGCTACGCGGCCTGCCCAAGCACGCGAGCACCTGGCCAAGTTCCTCTCCGCGGCTCCTAACATAATTAGCGCTATGATTTTTCTCATTGCTGTAAACGCCGGAGGGTTGTTCGACAAGGCCATAAATCGATCGAGACACGCGTCTATGGAACCATAGTTGTTGATCGCTCGCGCATGCCAGACCATGTTCCAGATACGTGCTTTAAGCGTGGCTTTAGTCGCGGCGAGAAATAATTATTTGCGCTGCAGTCGTACCCACCAACTGCGTAGGTTTGGTGTTCGTCAATATTCTTGTCATTAAATGCGCTTAAAATGCGTAAAAATTCCTGAATCTGATCGTAAGAAAATGGCGATGTCGACCCATCTGACGTAGCAGAGTCTACGGAAGCACTGAGAGCTAGCCAGGTTTAGTTATGAAATGGCGTACCAATTGCCAAGCTAGACAAGACGTTCTTTAGTCGAGTTACACTATCCGCGCTTACATGACGAGATCCAGGTATAGCTTCCATATGACCCCAGTATTCCTCGGATAACATATTCTTGGCACGAGATTCAGTCAAACCAAGTATCCCGTCTGGGCGGTGGTCGCCGATCCAAATAACGGTTTCATCAGAATGAGCTGCAACATAGTACTCAACAACAGATCGTTGTTGCCTGAGAAACACAGTTACATCGGAGAGGCCTAATTTGGAGCACTGGCCCAGGATATCGTTTCCAGCGCTCCGGAGGTTAACTAGGATAGGATGATCGGAGACCAATTGTTTATGGGTGTAAACAACACCGCCTTCTGGGTGAATTAGCCTTGCCTGAACGGGAGATCGATCGGCATGATCGGGTTCGGCCGTGCGGGATCGAACCTGGCATTGAACTGGGACGTCCTTGTGCACTGGGCTGTCTTGTACGTAACTTTCTCATAGAAAGTAAGAGCGTTGTATATTCGAATGGCATTATACTGACCAGAAACTGAATCGGTCATACTGGCTTGGGAGAATTGGCTTCAGCAGGGGTGGCAATGGTGTGAGCTCGTCATCTGCTTTCATAGTATAGAACACTAGAAACTATATACTAACGACTGAGGATGGTATTGTGGGGTAGAGGAACCGATGAATTGCAAGTTAAATACCTGTACCATCGCCCATCCACAGCCGGATCTAACGCGATGGGGGGGGGGGGGGAAGCCACTCATACTTGACAACAATATCTTAGCAGGTCGCTTCAAGCGTCTTGAATAACGGGATAGTAGCCAGGTGCTACAAGGGGGCACGCTTCTGTCATTCAATCCTCAGTGGCTCTCTGCCGTTGCGGTGGTGAAGTATACAATACGCCCGTCTCGTAGCATTGAGATGCATTTACCAGCAATTAGGGGTTGCTCCCAGCGCCCTTCAATGGATTCCGAGACGTCGAGGGATGCTCTGGAGCGCCAAAGGAGTCAATTGAGCTTCGTTGGTGCTGAGCAAGACCACCCTATCAACCGGATCGGGTGGCATTGGAAGCGCCATGATGATCATAATGACGTCATGCGCTGTCGCACTGTCCACACTCCACAAGAGGCGATGCATCTCGATTTATGTCGGGACACTGCACCGACCCCTGCGACTGCGCGCGCTTGACAGCACGCCTCGCGGAGCTATTAAATCCACGAGCCACCAACTGCTACAATGATAAACTCCGATGAAACTGCCGTTTCCTCGAGCTCGCCTTTTGGTTGATCCACAATCTCCAAGTACGGTACACAACACTTCCAACGATGGCTTTGGATCTCCAACTACGCCAACTGGTCGGTTTGCGCAACCTGCCACGTCAGTTAACTTTGGACTACGCGCCTATGGGCCCAGGACAGCGCCAACCTTCAACACGAGTTTTCGAACAACCCTTTCTAGGAACGGTGGGATGGGCCACTTCCGCTCGGCATGTGAGTAATCTCCGCCGCTCCCCCTATCAACCTAGAGATTGACATTGATCGTCCCAGTGGCTGCAGCGACGCTTACCGGCCTAGCAGGAACCCATGAGTTTCCACTGATTGCGGTAGCTGCGGGCACTGCTCTTGGCGAATTGTTGTCTCGGAGACGAGACGAGGAACGCCGGGATAGTGAGAGGGTTGCCCTGACACAAAGGTACGCCTAAAAGTAACCAAAGGTGGCATCTACCCTAATATTAGCTCGGCGAGTTTAGCACCCCTTTATCTGAGGAGGACGCGACTCGGGCAGAGGCAGACGACCGGCGCCAACGAGACGAAGCAAAGGAACTCGCCACGGAACTCACAGACCCCAGCGCTCAAGTTGAATCGCCTCAGCCCTCTGAAGTGGATTCCCAGTGTGATTGGGTTTTGATAACCAATGCTGCTGGTGATTTGATCGATCCTACGGAGGCGTCCAATTCTCCCCTCGATACAATTCGACCGCTTATCTGGATAGATGCGCCCTCTTATGGCCAACCTGGTGGTAAGTGACTCGGATATACTCATCGAAAAATATCTAAGCCCTGCTACAAATAATCAGGCGTCTTACGGAAAGACTATGCTTATAGACCGCCGAGCAACCTTGCCAGCCCACCAAGCCACAATCCACCACCTCAAGCCCAATTGACTTTGCAGTCGTCATCTTCGGTTCTCTCTTTTGCTACAGCTCAAACGCGTTTGTCGCATCGACCTTCAATGGTCAGCATCCGCAGTGGGCGATATGGGTCGTTTCCACGGAGTGGATCCCCCACGCCAATGCTTCCGCATCGGCAACTCTCGCTTCCAAGGCAAAGGCCGTCGGCCCTTCGCGTATCCATTGCTGCCGAGCCTCATCCCAGGTTGAACAATGATGTCCGTCGAGCCATCCCCGATCAAAGATCCCGGACCCTGGACGCGCTCGAAGAAGCCACTGATCTCACTCCGACTTCAGCCTACCGTACCACCAGACGACTCCTCATTATCGGGAGCAACTACGATTCGGAAACCCGCCAAACGGATACCGCATTTTCGATCGAGACGCTCTTGGGAGTCGACAACGACATTGCGTTGCTCTGGGAAGCATTCACAGAGCGGGGATACGAGGTCGTGCTACACGACAGGAACGACTATGATCGCGGAGAAGTTCTCGAATGTGTGGGGGCCTTTGTTGGTGACGCTAGGTGTGGTGACATTCGGGCGATTGCTTTCATTGGGCACGGGTACTCCGCATCCAATGGGACAGTAATGCTCATCCCGCCCTATTGCCCAACCACCGATGATGCAATTCCACGGGACGATTGGGAAAACAATATTCGAAACCACTCGAAACAAGGCTCGATTGTATTTTCAATCATGGCACACTGTTTTTCGGGCGACTTTATGCAGCAGGTGCATGACTGTCGAACGTGGGTAAACCAGGATGGCGCCCCCCAATTCTCCTCGCAAAGCGTTGATAAATCAATCTTCATCACGTTTACGTCCTCGACCAAAGACCAGTTTTCTTTCGAGTCGACTGTCGAGCGTCGGGCCGAGGCTGGAGCCCAAGATCACTTTTTATATGCTCTAGCCATGACAATAAGGGCTACTCAAGTTTGCACCTGGGAATCGTTTTTTGCGACTTTCAAGTACAACTTTGATAGAGCGCGGTCGAACGCCTCTTGGGCGGATGGGTACGATTCCGACAGCACTATGCAAGAAGAACTGCCAATTACTTCGGCGAGTCAGCGCGCATATATTTGGAGAATGGCGAACCTACAAGACCCTAGGTTTAGTGCATCGGAGGTTTTGGTAAGTGGACTTAGTGATCATGTCGTACTGTGGCTGACGATGCTTGCGGCGATGATAGGATTATTCTCGCGTGTTTTTAGTGCCGGTTTCCGCTTAGAAGGAAATAATGTGGGGGCGCTTGTATATTATTCGCTATTTTTCCGGTTATGATGAAACAATGGTCCTGCTAGGCATGAAAGGAGTGATACCCTCCCACTATATGACACGCGCAAAGTACCGCATAATAGGTTGCCCGATAGCTCCCCCATGGTGAGTACGGAGAGCATCAAGGTTAGGATGCCAGTCCTTACTAGCCCTTAAAACGATTGCAAAACGATAAGGAGAGCTAAATATCATTTGACCGAGACGAAGTTGTCAACATTTGAACTAGATCCAGTATCAAAATGTAACACGATCGATTGAAAGGTACATATCATTG
Source organism: Ceratobasidium sp. AG-K (assembly GCA_037039685.1). NCBI lineage: Eukaryota > Fungi > Basidiomycota > Agaricomycetes > Cantharellales > Ceratobasidiaceae > Ceratobasidium > Ceratobasidium sp. AG-K. The sequence goes on along the minus strand of JAWNGF010000015.1, from coordinate 66,447 downwards.
ATTTCACAGTAGAAAATCAGGCAGATCTGGTTGCATTGGGTCTCGCTTAGTGATTGCTCATCAGCCGGGAGGAACTCACCAAAATTCAGTTCCTAAAAAATCCCCCAGTTAACAAGGTTCCTAACCCTTTCACAGCCATCCCTGCTCCATATAATATGGACCCCGCGGCAAACAGGGTACCACCCACGATCCCACCGACCAATAGGAAAGGCGTAGCGATCAGTATACCGAGTCCCTTGGCAAGAGGCATCAGTATGTGCTCCCTCTGATCTGGGTTCGCCCTCTCAAACTCCTCTGCCCGCTGGTACCAATGACGGCACGTATTTTGATCATGGTATGCATCGCCAACATTGCGCATCGCTACAGGTATTTGACGATCAATTTGACCAAGTTCATAGTTGTTTGCCTGTCGAAGGATCTCCGTGCGCCGGTCGAGCAGCAGTTGGAGGGCACGAAGAGCCGCTCTGACATTCTCCACTTCGGGATTATAGTCCGGGGGCCCACCGTCCATTGCGCAAACGTATCGAGAGGGCGATCTTGAAAATCAGCCATAAGACAAGGGTATGCAAGGATTGCTTTATCAGCTGCTAAATACTGAGGAGATCCGTATTCATACCTTTGTGGTGCGAGCACTGGCAACTGTTATCTCGGAAAAGGTCGGGCGCAAGGGCGGTGGCTAAGTAATGAGCCACGTCGAGGGTAACCCAGATTTACGAGCCGAACTAACCTTTCGTGAAGTGTGATATTACAATTCGACTTCAAGCTACCGCAGGGTAGTGCTCCTACGTGAGATATATCGTGGGGTTGGGATGAGGTCACTGCACGAACGTTACTTTATAGGCACGTATATTTCGCCACACGCCGTTATTCCACGGTTTGATAACCGCCGGCCAATGATTACTGTTTTGGCCAATAACTTAGTGCCACCTAATCCCTACGTAATTGCTCCGGCTTTCTCAGTCTGCGATATGCAGCAAGCATTAGGATATCCTAGCTACCAAGAAAATAACACGTTAAGAACCTGAGGATGCTCAGAGGGCATCCCGGAAACAGGTACAAGGAAGCTTAGTATAGATTCAAAATTTGATTATACGATCAGCAAAAGCCGACATTCTCCATTTCTCAACTTTAAACCATTCATGTCATAGAATGCGCGTAACGGATGCGACGAATGCGATGAAAGCCCATCCTAAGAATGCCTGAGGAGTAGCGTTACGTAGTGCGATGCGTTGAACGTTGTAGCCCGGCTTCTCCCACTTCTGGAAATACGACGACTGCATATATGCGCCGTTAGGTTCCAGAATACCACAAGATGTGAGATGAATATAGTAACATACCGCATCCGCAGCGTGATTGTCTAGGTTCTGTGACTCGGTGGCAAGATGATGGCCGTACGCTGCAGCTGAGAGGGAAAGAAGAGCAGAGAGTAGCGTAGAGAACTTAGATTTGTAGTCATCAAGCAGCAATAGGGAGGCGCTGTATTTACGCGAAGTTAGTATGGGCTTGATGTGTATCAAAAAATATCACCGTACATGACCATCGCACTTGCCTATCAACCCAACCGTTAGATAGCAGCGCATCTAACCCCACTGAAAGACTCACTAGCTTGACAACTTGCTGCCATTCTATCTCATTTTTCGCCTTGAACTGCCTCCATTCACCTACGTACACCACACGTCCGGCCCGAGCGCGCGAGCACCGCGCCAGGTTTCTTTCTGCAGCGCCTAGCATCGCTAGCGCCAAGAGCCTATTCAGCGCCGTAAAGGCGGGTGGGTTGTCTAACAAAGTAATGAATCGATCGAGACATGCGTTTGAAGAGCCGTAGTTGTTGATCACACGTGCATGCCAGATCATGTTCCAGATGCGGGCTATCGGCGTTGCATTAGGGACAGAGAGAAATAATTTCCACTTCGTTGCTATGCTCACCAACTGCGTAGGTCTGGTATGCATCAATGTCCTTCTCATCAAAGGTGTTTAAATGTTGCAAAAATTCCTGAATTTGGGCATACGTGAATGGTGAGGTTGATCCATCAGATGTAGCAGAGTCTGCCAAGGATATCAGATTCGTCAAATTTCGTTATAAAATCCCATACCGATTGCCAAACTAGACAAGACGCTCTTTAGTCGAGCTACACTGTTGAGACTTATGTGGCGAGGCCCAGGAATAGCCTCCATGTGACCCCAGTACTCTTCAGCTAGCCTATTTTTAATCTGAGATTCAGAACAATTAAGTAACCCGTCCGGACGGTGGTGATCGACCCAAACAACAGTTTCGTCGGAATGGACTGCGACATAATACTCAAGAGTAGGCCCTTGGTACCTCAGAAACACGGTTACGTCGGAGAATCCTAGCTTAGAACACCGACTCAAGATCTCATCTCCCATACTTTGGAGGCTCTCAGCAAAAATTGAAATTGCTACGGGGCGCTCCGGAGCTAAGGAGGGCTCCAGAGCCCTCCGTAGCCTCTTCGAGCGCTTCGGAGCGATGTGATCACGTGCTCTGGAGTGCTCAAGGAGCCTACAGAGCGCTCCCCAGCAAAACCGAGCTACAGAGCTCTCCGCAGCATTTTACATTTTTTGCTGAGTTGGCCATGATGGGACTATCTGAGACTAAGCGCTTCTGGTTGTAAACACAGCCACCTTCGGGGTGAATCAATCTCTTCTCAGTCAAATGTCGATGATAGAGCTCAGATTCAGTCCTGTTGCATCTGGTATCGCCTTGAAGGATCGAGAATTTATTTTGTGCTGGGACATCTTGTGCGCACCTATTTCTCACAAGTGAGAAAAGGTGGTGTGAGGCAGGAGAGGTAATACACTTACTGTGGACCACCGTGGACCCCAAATCTCCGTAAAATACGGAGGTTTATGCGGAGGTTTCCTCCGTGTCGTTGGCAAAACACGGCGGTAAACCCCGTATCTTGGTCGGCGGTCGTTGGAGTGCCTTGATCTCGACGCTGGATACGATGATTACCTCCGTGTTTTGCCAAAGACTGGGATCAAACTCCGTAAAATACGGAGTTTTGGGGCCCATAGTGGGCTGAACCTGTCATACTGATTTGGGAGAATCGGTTTGAGCGTACGTAGCAAAGCTTGAAGCTCGTTCTGTTGTTTCATATTATAAGACTAAGCCTAGGTTGAGTGCCAACGTGACGTGAAAAACTGGAAGATGTATTGATTGCGTGAGAGTTGGCGAGTCGATGTTAAATATATACCGAGATGAGCGACGTCTCCCATCGCTTAATTAACGCGCGCTACAGAGACCTGATACCTTAGCGGCTATCGAGCCTGCGTTCACGTTCATCAGGTCGCTGTTAACTGCGACGGAATCTGAGTTCGAGTCTGGGAATCTGCGCATTGAAGTCTGCAAACGGGCTAGGTGTGGCAAAGTGCTTCCATAAGTTCCCTCATTTCAATCCGTCCACAAGAGTAATAGATTGGCATCCCAATCTAAGTAACACCGGGGCGCGATGCCGTGGGAGGACGTGAGGCGCCGGTTACGTAATTGGAGGCTGTTCGCGCTAACAATTGAAGCAGTGCTTGCACAATGATCATAATCCCTATCTGAGACTACACTGACTCCCGCTGACTACGCCGGATCGATGGTTATGGGGTTATAAGACTCCGGAGCCCACGGTATTCACACCAGCCGACCAATATCAGCCATCCCGTGTTCTGGATGGCGCTCGACAGCATACAGCCAACTCCAGGATAGCCTCGGCTCCTTGGGCAGTCTTTCGGACAATCTATGGCCCATCTCCCAGTAGTGGCGGGACGGGTCATTTTAACTCGGCATGTATGTTGCCACAAACCGATACTGATAAACAACTGACATTTATCTTAAAGTGGCTACAGCCACGCTTACCGGCCAAGTCAGAATCCACAAGTTCCCCTTGGTTACAGCAGCCGTAAGCACTCCCTTCGAGGAACTAGTGTCCAAGAGACCAGACAGGCAGCATCAACATAGTGAACAGGTGGCTAAGATTGATGAGTATATCTCGAAGTAATCAAAGACACCGGACTCGGCTAAGATGACTTGGCGATTTAGTATCCTTTTCTCTCCCGAGGGCACTGTCAAAATATGTTCGGATGTCTTATGGAAGTGATGAGTGAACCCAAGGCGCTTAAATTGAACCCATCGAATGCCAGAAACTCCCGCGTTGAATCATCTCAAGTACCTGAGGTAAACGCGCCACACGGTTGGATTCTCATCAGCCAAGCTGCTGGTGATCTGGTTGATACTGGGGGCTCGACTAGGTCTTCCCAAGATACCATCCAACCTCTCACTCAAGCGGTTATTTCATCTGAGGGCATATCAGAAGGTAAACACCTTGAACTTATCCATGAAAAAAATCTAACTAGCATTATCAATTACCAGTTATCTCACGGGGAGATTTTGCCTACGGGTTGTTAAATAGCCTCGCCACTTTGCCTAGTTATGGCTCAAACACTCAACGACGGCCGTCTTTGGATACGTGCTTATCTGTTTGCTCCTATGTGACCGCTCAAACAAAGTTTGTCCTCTCGGCCTTCTGTTCTCAGCACTCGCAGAGGACGCTATGGGTCAATACCTCGGAGTGAATCACTTCCACCAATGTCAGTCCATCCAATTTTCTTTCGAGTCAACTGTCGAATGTCGGGTCGAGGCAGGCGCTCAGGACCACTCTTTATACGCACTGGCCATGGCGATGAAAGCTACCAAAATTCGCAACTGGGAAACATCTTTTGCAACTTCCAAGAAACATTTTGATAGAGCGTGGTCAACTGCTTCGTGAGCGAACGTGTACGATTCTGATAGTACCATACATGAGGAAGCACCCATAAAACTGGCGGGTCAAGGTGCATATGCTTGGAGGATGGAGAACCTGTAATACCCAAGGTTTAATGCGTCGCATATCTTGGTCAGTGAAAGTTCGAAACTGTGCAATTTGGCTACTGACGATCCTTGCAGCAACGATAGAATTATTCTCGTGTGTTTTTGGCACTTGAGTCTGCTTAGAAAAGTGATGGTGGAGTACTAGTTGTACATTGGCGCTGTTTTGTCCCACCCATTCTTTGAATGCTAGGTACTTGTAATAATTCTGTAAGCATTTGCTCCATACCTCAGTATAACCAATACATAGCTTCGAGTGCATACGGTGGCACAACCTCGCCATATGCGTGACAACTGACCCAAGGACTGCCATGATTTGCTGACTCGAGTTCATGTAACCCTCTAGTAGGTCCCAAAGATTACAAACAGCATAATAAAATCAAATTGGCCTCGACGACATATTGGTATGAGTCCACGCGTGTTACAATAAAACTGGAAGACAGTAATTTAATAGATGGTCACCGATAGCGACGCAAGCTAATGCATATAGGGATCTTTAGCATTGAGACCCTACACATTCAATTCGAACTGGGATTATTGGTTGTTCAGAGTCAATTTGCACGGGTTATATGATCCGCGTAATGGCTCCAACAAATGTGATAAAAGCCCATCCCAAGAGTGCCTGAGGAGTAGCGTTACGTAGTGAAATGCATTGAACGTTGTAGTCCGGCTTCTCCCACTTCTGGAAATACGACGACTGCATATATGCGACGTTAGGTTCCAGAATACCACAAGGTGTGAGATAAATATAGCGACGTACCGCATCCGCAGCGTGGTCGCCTAGGTTCTGTGATTCGGTAACAAGGTGATGACCGTACGCCGCAGCTGAGAGGGCAAGAAGAGTAGAGGGTAGCGTAGAGAACTTAGATTTGTAGTCATCAAGCAGCAATAGGGAGGTGCTATATTTATGCGAAGTTAGTACTGAATTTACTTGCATTGACAACATGGTACTGTACATCATCATTGCACTGGCCTGTAAACGTGATCATTAAAAACCTAATACGCCACCCTACGATAAACTCACGAGCTTGACAACTTGCTGCCATTCAGTCTCATTTTTTGCCTTGAACTCTCTCCATTCGCCTACATAAGCAATACGGCCTGCCCAGGCGCGAGAACACCTAGCCAAATTCCTTTCAGCAGCACCTAGCATAGCTATTGCCAAGAGCTTCTTGAACGCGGAAAATGCAGGAGGGCTATTTGCCAAGGCTGTAAACCGATCGAGACACGCGTGTGAGGAGCCATAGTTGTTGATCACACGTGCATGCCAGATCATGTTCCAGATACGTGCTGTAGGCGCCGGGTGAGTCATGGACGGAAAAACTAGACCGTGTCGCTGTCATACGCACCAACGGAATAGGTTTGATATTCATCGATATTATTCTCATTAAAGGAGCTTAGAAGCTGTAAGAAGTATTGGATCTGCTCATAAGAGAACGGCGAGGTAGATCCGTCCGACGTAGCAGAGTCTATCAACTCAATGAGGGCCGGCCAAACTTAATGAAACAAACACACACCAATTGCCAAGCTAGATAAGATGTTCTTTAGTCGAGTTACACTATCCGCGCTTACATGACGAGATCCAGGTAGAGCTTCCATATGAGCCCAGTACTCTTCAATTAGCGTATTCTCAAACCGAGATTCGTTCAAGCCAAGCAACCCGTCTGGGCGATGTTTGTCAATCCAGGCAATAGTCTCATGTGAGTGGACTGCGACATAGTACTCAAGAGCAGACCCCTGTTGCCTGAGAAACACGGTTATGTCGGGGAAACCTGACTTAGCGCACTGACTCAATATCTCATTTCCAATGCTTTGCAGGCTGGGCGGGATAGTGTCATCTGAAACTAGGCTCCCGCGGTTGTAAACAAATCCACCTTCGGGATGAATTAGCTTCTCTTCAGTCAAATATTGGTCACTGTGGTCTGAATCCGCTGTGTAGGATCGAGAACGGAGCTGGAGGAGGGAAGCTGGGATTTCATTTTGCCATGGGCTATCCGATATGCACCTTTTTCTCGAATTCAGGAGAGACGGCATGGTGCATGGGAAGTTAATATGCTTACCGCGAACTGAATCTATCATATTGATTGGGAAGAATCGGCCTTAGCATAGACAGAAAGGAAAGAGGCGCATTCTTGTTTCTCATTTTATATGAGCACGCGAGACGAAGTATGTCGAGAGCTAGAGGGAGTGTCTTTGCGTGAGGAAGGTTAGTGAGTGGCAGTTTAAATATGCCAGATGCGAGCGCCAGTTCTTTCAAGGTATTTACAGGCGATCGAGCAGGGTACCCGGGTCACCGCTCCCACTATCGCATCGCTACCATTGCCATTCGATTTTCGAGGCCAACAGGTACCTTGCTCGACTCACACGTTGCGCTCCATCGACTAACTCAACGCAACTCGCTTTAGCACCTTTTTTCGTGCCCTGCCTCTTTTTACGTTTCTTGCTTCGTACCCGGCGGACTACTGCCACCCTTAGTCTCGATTATTTCATATTCCATTCGGTCATTACATCTTTGCCCTTCTATGGCCGACTCCGAGGACTGCCAGTGTGCTAATTTATTCGATGTTGAGCTGCGACGTACGGCCGATCTTGATCCAGGGAACTTTTGGGAACCCGTCTGGTTCCTGCAACTCCCGCTGGAGGTTCGATGCAGTTATATGCGCATCCTAGCAATAGCCTTGACGCAGCTTTCGATTTTTTCCTATTGAATCACTGGACACGCCTAGGAGGCGTGAGGAAAGAGAAGAGATGTGGATTGGCTATCGGCAATACACGGCTATATGGGTCCTCAGACCCTGACCCTGATCCCCTACTACATCACGAAGGGACGAGCATTCGTGAGAATGAAAATGGGTCAGCTTCTGGGATAGAGTCGCATGATGCGAGCAGTACTCCAGAGACATTCGGGATAGGGAACGAATCACGAGATATAGAGACGCTCGGTAGGGCACGGTGGGTCTGTAATTGAGTGGCAATCTGGCACTGTGCGCAAACTACGGCAAAAATGACTATTGTATGAAGTCATCTTACAGATTGCGCCAGTAAAGCGGCATGGCTAGACTATACAAGTATTTCATATCGATATCACGACTGGCCGCCGAAAGCTGAGGCTTATATTTCCTGAGTGCGATTTTACCACTTAAAGAACCCGCGTAACAGATCCAACAAACGCGATGAAAGCCCATTCGAGCAAGGCTTGAGGAGTAGCATCGCGTAACGCGATTTGTTGAACATTATAGCCTGGTTTCTCCCACGTCTGGAAATACACCGACTACATATATAAACTATTAGCTTCCAGTTCCCGAGGCCATGTGAGATAATCGAAGCTACTTACCGCATCAGCGGCATGGTCGCCTAAACTTTGCGATTCAGTGACAAGATGATGGCCAGACGCAGCAGCCGACAAGGACAAAACCGTCGTGAGTAACGCAGATAGCTTGGATTTGGACTCGGCCAGTAGCATCAAAGAAGCACTATATTTATGTGAAGTTAGCATCGGAAGACAAGCGTCAATAAACCAGTACCGTACATTACCATCACGCTCGCCTGTCGGTACGAAGTCAACCATCTGAAATCACCCGCATGTATCCTGTGGACAGACTCACAAGCTTGATCACCTGATGCCATTCCGTCTCATTCTTGGTTTTGAACTGTCTCCATTCACTCACATAGGCAACTCGACCTGCCCAGGCGCGCGAGCACCGATTAAGATTCCGTTCCGCAGCGCCGAGCATAGCCAACGCCAAAATTCTATTCAATGGAGTGAACTTAGGAGGACAACTGGACAGGGTTATGAATCGATCGAGACACGCCTCTGAGGAGCCAAAGTTGTTGATAACCCGTGCATGCCAGATCATATTCCAGATACGTGCTACGGCCATCTCGTTAGTCGCAACGAAAAATGAATGTCCGGTTGGAATCGCACGCACCAACTGCGTAGGTTTGGTATTCATCGATATCATTTCCACTAAATGAGCTCAAAAGTCGCAGGAAGTCCTGGATCTGCTCATACGAGAATGGTGAGGTGGACCCGTCCGACGTAGCTGAATCTGAAGGCGTATTGAGGGCCAGTACTGTTTAGTCATAAACCCACTTACCGATCGCCAAGCTGGACAAAACACTTTTCAATTGGCTCACGCTGTGTGAGCTTACATGACGAGACCCAGGTATGGCTTCCATATGAGCCCAGTATTCTTCAGAGAGCACATTTTTAGCACGCTGTTTATTCATATTTCGCAGCTCATCTGGCAACTGATTATTAATCCAAATAACAGTTTCGTCAGAGTGGGCTGCTACGTAGTACTCTAGAGCTGATCCTTGGCGCCTAAGAAACACAGTTATGTCGGAGAGACCCAATTTACAGAACTGGCTCAAGATATCATCTCCGGTGCTTCGCAAACTAGCCGAAATTGGACGATCGGAGACCAGGTTTTTATAAACGTAAACAATACCCCCTTCAGGGTGAATTGATTTTTCCACACGCAGAGATCGATCGGAGCGATCCGAATCGGTTGCGCAGAGTTGAGCGCGGGCTTGGTGCTGAATTGGAGTATTATCTTGGACCGAGGTATCTGGAACACAACTTATTCCCTTCAAATCTGAGTGCTCTGTACTCCACACAAGGGGCAAAATACCTACGGTGGACTGAACCGATCATACTGGTTTGGGAGGATTGGCCTCAGCGAGGGCCGCAACGAGTGGTCATTTTTCTCTCTCATCCTATGAGGCACTAGGGTCACCGGAGGGTTGGGGGTAGAGTCTTGCGCTTGGGGGAGGTGGCTGGCAGCTATAACACCAGTGACGAGCGCCAATCAACACTCCAGTGCTCCACATAACCGTCCTATGACGGGTGTGAACATCACTTTCCCCATTACTATAAGATAGTCATCGCCACCGTGACGCTCGGTTCCAAGGACTGCACAAAGGATGAGCGATGATCAGGTGGCGCATGACTGGTGCCACTCGGAGCGCAATGGTGCAATCCTAGTGCACGGGGACCGCAATCCTTGTAACCACTTTACTGGAGGCAGATTGAACTTTGAAGAGCACCGATCGACGTGGGGCAAACCATCAGCACGCCCGCCACATTAGGCGTTGCTAATGACGTAAGGTGCCTTTGACCCTGTTGATCCCAATTGTACTGTAACTTTGTTTGGATACGACTTTAGCTCCATCGCCTTCAACGCGCAAATCTACTGGGATTACAAGGTACCATTCCTAGAGCATTGGAGGGATAGAACTGCCAATGAGAGCGCTTATTTTTCGCCTTTCGAAACATTCACAAATCTCGAACCCCAGCACGCGGTACTGTCTCTCGCACAATCCCAACGAACAGTCCAAGTCACCTATGAGGATCGCCACCCCCGAAGCGCGCACAGCCAAATCGCTGAAGGTGGCTTGGAAATCATCAGTGTTTTGCGTTGGGCTTCGGACAATTTGTGGCTGCAATCCACTCACAGGAATCAGGCAGCTTAGCTCGGCGCGTGAGTTCATCTAATTCCTTGTACTATCATGCTGATGTACAAATGTTATACATTGCAGAGGTAGCGGTGGCTACGCTTACCACACTGGCCACAGTCAGGATTCATAACCTCCCGTTGGCGGCTACGAGCGCCGTCCTGAGAGTACTGTTGTCCAGACGACGGCATGAACAGCATCAGCATCGTGGAAGGCCAGACTCGATCGAGGAGTGAGTATTAAAGCTTGTAAATGACTCGTGAGCTCTTGAACTGATTCGTTGCTTCTTTAGCGTTCCTTCTCCTCCAACGAGCGCCCCGGGACCGGTTGGGTCAATGAAGCACAGGAGGAACAAGATGATTCAGAGGGACCTGATTTGCGGCCATCCGGGTTTGAGAGCGCCCGTATTGAATCACCCCGGAGAACTGAAGAAAATAACGGACGGACTGGGATCGGCGAAGTTACTGGTGATCTAATTAATAGTTTGGCGCAGGCACATCACTCCCTGGATGACACTGATCCACCACCTCGGACATCTGGTTCCACCGGAAGTCCACCAGATGGTGGGTACCTCCGATTAATGCTAGGTGTGTCACTGATTATTGTCGTGAATAATAGGCATCTCGCGAAGACACTTTGCCTATGAATCGTCAGGTAGCCTCGACACTTTACCAACCCATGGTTCTCCTCGGGCGCGGCTTCCCTCAGGCCCATCTTCATCGGTCCAGTCCTTTGTGACAGCACCAACCTCTTCACCTCAGCCTTCAAACCACAATATCCATAGGGGCGCTTATGGACATATTACCGGAGTGAATCTCATGCGAAAACACTCGCAACCAGGCTCAATCGTATTCTCGATTATGGCGCATTGCTTCTCGGGCGACTTTATGCGCCAAGAACACGGCTATCAAACCTGGGCGACTCCAGAAGGCGCTTTCGAATCGCCAGAGAGCGCAGATGAGCCGACATTCATCACGTTTGCGTCCTCGACCAAAAAACAAAAGTCTTTCGAGTCGACCGTCGAACGTCGGGCGGAGGCAGGCGCCCATGATCATTTCCTGTATGCGCTAGCCATGACAACAAGGGCAGTTGAAGTTTGCACTTGGGAGTCCTTTTTCACGACTTCAGGAATACCTCTGATCGAGCGTGATTGAATGCCTCGTGGGCTCATCACTACGATCATGATACAGACGGAACTGCTGCTCACAAGGAAACGTGTGCTGAACCGGAAGCCCAACGTGCGTATGCTTGGAGGAAAGCGAACCTCCAGGAGCCAAAGTTTAGTGCATCAGCGATTTTGGTGAGTGGTTATCATAACTGTACATTCTCATTATTGACGTTTGGTGCGGACCCAATAGGGGTATGCTCGTAGGTGTTTGTCCCCCGCTCCTGCTTAGCGACGCAAAATGAAGAATCAAATGTACTTTTAGCCCTGCCAATGATTAGTTTAGAATATCACACTGCTCTCAAAACAAGATAATTTTCAAATAACGAAGGTCCAACAGCATGCTCACGCGATTGATTCTAGCGTGGCTCCTGACGCGGCACGACAGTCTAGGTAGCCAGAGATGTCAGCGCGGCGATGCCGAAACACAGGAATCCCCGCGCTCATGTATAGCTATGCATACCACTATTGTCACAGGTGGCGGTATGGTGCACCGTACTTAAGTCTTCTGAAGCCACGCACGACTACCAGCGGCAAACGCCAAGAAATCAACCGGAGCCGAGATCGGACCTATCTCTAACCGGGCTCCGAGGCGCTGTGTCCCGAGGTATTCGTAGCGCCTGGGGGTAATTTCTTCATTGAGAACAAAGACAACGCGAGTGAAAAGGCTTAGAGCAGGGGTTTCAAATCAATTGCAATTACGCGACATTCGAGACATTCGGTAGTAGAACGTGGTCTTTCACTGATAAAATGAGATTCAAGGATGCGAAGAATCATGTTCGTGAAACCTCTCGAGGACCAGAACCAATGATTGAGTACATGCAAAGTACTCCTTCCTGTATATAAATAAAGATGCTACTCTCACGTACGAGCAACTTTCATCAGGCAATATGCACACTTGTAGTGATGATGGCCGACAGTTGAGTGCATTGCAGACAAAAGCTGAACAAGCGAGCCTATCATGTCATTTCTTCCTTCGTTGGGTAATGAATTATGCATATTCGGAGTAAATTTACAAGAGGGTATATTTGTGTTACATGGGATATAAATTGAGATCCTGCTGGGCAGGAAGTTATGCATGTGTATTGCCTTGCACGATCTATTAGCTGATGCAGACACACTTCGTGTTATAAAACCGGTAGGATTGCCCCTACAAGCGCGATGAAAGCCCATCCGAGGAGCGCCTGAGGAGCAGCATTTCGCAACGCAATGCGCTGAACATTGTACTCTGGTTTCTCCCAGCTCTGGAAGTAAATGGACTATAGATGGGCGGTTAGAATTCCATCTCCATGCGTGGTGGAGGGGAATATACGTACTGCATCCGCGGCATGATCTCCCAGGTTCTGAGATTCAACAACCAAATGGTGACCATAGGCTGCAGCAGAGAGGGAAAGTAAAGCGGAGAGCATTTTAAATAATTTACAACTCGATTCATCCAATAACAATAGTGATGCACTGCGTGTCAGAAAGATTAGCACAGTTTCAAGCTGAATTGCAAGATGAACGACGTACATGACCATTGCGCAGGCCTGTCAATGCAGGTTAGCAAAAGGGTGAATTCATCCTGTTCACCGACATACCAGTTGAACAACTTGTTTCCATTCAGTTTCATTCTTGGTTTTGAATTGCCTCCATTCGCCCACATATGCAATGCGACCAGCCCATGCACGTGAACATCTCACCAGGTTCCTGTCTGCCGCACCTAGCGTCGCTAGCGCCAAGAGCGCGTTTGCACCCGTGAACCTCGGGGGGTTACTGGACAATGGTATAAATCGGTCAAGGCAAGCGTTTGACGAGCCAAAGTTGTTGATAACACGTGCGTGCCAGATCATGTTCCAAATACGGGCTACAAGCGAGCGGTTGGTACTAATGAAACGCGCTAAACCGTTTCACTGCGGGACTTACCGACTCCATAGGTTTGGTACTCGTCGACATGCTCCCTTCCAAACCCGTTCAGAAACCGCAGAAAGTCTTGGATCTGGTCGTACGTGAATGGTGAGGTAGACCCGTCTGAAGTAGCTGAGTCTGAAAAAGGTGGTTAGTACTCGCTTAGCCCAGGGTAAAACTGCGTACCGATTGCGAGGCTCGAAAGAACGTTTTGCAGCCGGGTTACACTAGTGGAGCTCACATGACGAGCTCCCGGAATAGCCTCCATATGAGCCCAATATTCTTCAGACAACACATTGTTGATACGAGATTCGGCCATATCGCGCAGTCCATCAGGTCGCTGGTTGTCAACCCAAACGATAGACTCGTCAGAGTGAGCCGCAATATAATACTCAAAAACCGATTCTTGGAGCCTAAAAAACACCGTAACGTCATGGAGGCCAGATTCCGAGCATCGGTTCAAGAGCTCGTCTCCCACACTTTGAAGGCTTGTAGATATCGGTTGATCCGAGACCAAGCGCTCATGACCGTAGATGAAGCCCCCTTCAGGGTGAATCAACTTCTTTTGAGTCAGAGATTCGCCGGGAAGTTCGGAACCAGCCGTGCAGCTTCGAGCGCGAATTTGAATGGATTCGAGGGGTATATCATGTCGAAACGGGGTATTTCGCGAGCATCTTTGATTCGTGTGAGAAAATGTCACATTGCGTAGGGGCGTTGTACATACTTTAGGTCAAACCGGTCGTAATGGCTTGGGAGAATTGGCTTGAGCACGGATAGTAGCGAAGAGGGCAGTCGAATGTGTTTTCCCATATATATAGAGAGATGGACGAGCGCCGTGAGCTGGGTATAGAGCCAACCGGTGGGATATCCTGTGTGCTCTGGTCAAGTCCTTGCCTTTATACCTCACTTATGAGCCTCAACCGGTGTTCTTCCGGTGATATGTTGTGGACGCGGGGTCTGAGTTTCTGACGAGCGTCGATGCAGAGTAGAGGGGGCTGTGAATGCTTGTCCTCATATCAACGAGCGGTTGCAGTTTTCGCCTTACTAGTCATAGCTCAAGAAACTGCAGTTCGGAAGTGGCACCTTTGACGAGCAAACAGGGGCTGCGGCGGGCGGTGGAGAGCGACCGGTGTTTGGCGCAGGGGCGGCGTCTCAGAGGATGAGCGCTTGACGTCACAAAGGCTGTGTCGCAGATCAAAGCTGTGAATTGCAAATAGTTTCATTTCTGGGAGGTCGCACCATATAAACCGGTGTACCACAGCCTCGGAAAATGAATTCTCCCAATGAAAAATGTCTTCGCCGCCCTTTCTCGAACTGCGCGACCAAGTGACTTGACTACTGCTGCTGAGTTCTCTCTCGCTGCAGACCAGCCTCATTCTCATACCAAGAAGCGTGCACGACCTTCAGGTGGGATCATATCGCGCTTGAGCACCGCCTTCCGCCCGAGCTCCGGCAGGCCTCCCGGAGGTACTAGACCCAGGCTTTTTCTTTTTGCCGGTGGGTTGTTTGAAGCAGACTCGTGCCAACCGCCTCGGTGGTTTTAACTCCCCTTGCCACAATAGTCGCGGCAACCACACTCGCCGGGTTCGCTGGAAAGCTACTCGCAGTAGAGGTTACTGGTGCCTTACTGAAAGAAAGACTCTCCAGGAACCGGGGCGAGCAATTTTCAGATGCGCAGCAGTCGGTTGCAACCGAGAGGTTAGTCGCTCAGCGAGGGTGTCAAAGTAGCCTCGACCAGTACCTGAGATTTTTTATTTCAGCACCCATATTTCAATTGAGGATTGCCCATCCTCACCCACACTGCCTTCTGCAAAGTTTCATCTCGAGCCTGGTGACCAAGTCCATTCTGGTCAGGAGGAACCAGACGAGGTCGAGTTGAACCAAGACACCCCCAATAAGTCACACTTCGAGCCGTCACCATTATCCAAGTTAAAGGACAATATTGGATGGGTCATGATTAACGAGGTTCCTAGTCGAGCTGATCCTCCCCCTGCCCTCTCGAGCTCTACTCGATCCTTAGATGCGGTATCGTTGCCGTCTCCTCTCGGTTCGCCAGGCAATCATTCTATTTCTGATTCCGCCCCAATTACTCCTCTAACAACAATTGATTGCAGGTGTTTATCATCGGGATTATGCCTATCCATCTTCGAGTAGCCTTGGCAGCTCAGCCGTACCACAAACACAGACACAGCTTTATCCTCCGGCCTCAAATGCTTCGTTTGTCACTGCTCTCACTAGCTTCACTAGCGATGGTTCTCCCCGTTCCTCGCTTGTCGGCAAAGTGCCACCCGTGGTCGGCAATCGCTGTGAATCGCCACCCCCAATGCATCCGTTCAAGCGACCTGTGACTGCTCGTCGTCCGTCGTCTCTGCGCGTCTCGACTGGGACCGATACCGGTGGCGAGTTGAGTAACGGAATTCGTCGGCTTCTCGAAGAATATGGGTATCAATCGTTTGACCTTCCTTCTGCGGTCACGGAGGAATCATCCGAATCGACACTGGTAGACCATCAAGACTCTACGCGACGGGTGCTCATAATTGGCAGCAGTTATCGAAGGGGTGCTCGAAAAACGCACACCATGTACTCGATCACGACTCTCCCCGGAGCTGAAAACGATATTTCCCTCCTCGAAGAAGCCTTTGAGGGACGAGGTTATGTAGTTGAGGTTATCAACCACCACGGGTTTCGCCGGGATGAGGTTCTTGATCGAGTCGGGGCGTTCCTGCGCGATGCTAAACCTGGTCACATTCGGGCGATTGCATTTATCGGACATGCATGCACTGAGCTCGACGGAACAATAGTACTCGTTCCTCCCCACTGCCCGACTCCTGAGATGGCCATTCCTCAAGCCGACTGGGAAAATGTCATACGGATGAATGCGGCGGCGGGTTCTGTCGTATTTTCTATCATGGCTCATTGCTTCTCGGGCGGTTTCATGGAGCAAGAACAAGATTGCCAAACTTGGAAAACTCAAGGACTTGAACTACATCCACATTCAGCTGCCGACAAGCCCGCTTTCATTACATTCGCATCGTCTACCAGGAGCCAGCCCTCATTCGAATCGACCGTCAAACGCGAAGACCCAGAACAGTCGCAGGATCACTTCCTGTATGCGTTGGCTATGACTATAAATGCCACTGAAGTTCGAACTTGGGAGGCTTTTTTCGTTGCATTCAAGCACTATTTCGATCGGGCGAGGTCGGGCGCTTCTTGGGCAGCGCGGTTCGACCTGGAAAAGCATTTACCCGAGGAAGGAGCGCCTGCACCCAATTGCAAGCCTGAGCATACTTCTACTTGGAGGACGGCGAACCGCCAGGGTCCAAGTTTTAGTGCATCGGAGATTCTGGTGGGTGGATGCACGTTCCTATGTCACCACTTACTGATCCTTTGCATGACCTTATAGGGGTACTCTAATATGTTTGTGCTACCTGCGGTTGTTTCGTGATCTCGAATTTGTACATTTCGTTTGTCCATAGTTATTCGGGGTGTGGCGGTTGATCGGCGGGCATCCCTTTGAGTATACTTTATTCCCCAAACTCATGTTTATTGTTTTCTGGAGAGGAGCGAGAAATACTTCGAAGCCACGACCCGGATACGGATGTTTCACATGTGCTTATGTTCACCTTCAACACGCGTGGCTGTTTGTTTCACGTGGCGGCGGTTTGGCGATAGGGCTCCGTAAGAAACCGGAAACCGCTTTCCGGTAGCTTACATACACTTCTAAACCGGTGCACTTGCTGGTTACTTCCCGTAACTCACCGGTATTGCCGGAGCATCCCACGTGACACTAGCCGCTTGGTAAATCACTCGCATATAGCTGAAGAAAGGCCGTTTGCCACTCGAATTTCACCACCACGTCGCCAACACTAATGTCACTCCTACCCACTCCCACTTACTTGGAAAATGACGTTGGCGCTTTGTATTTAGACTCACGCCTTCTTGATCCCCTGCACCATCTTCTCAAACCGCCCGATTCGCTATCCAGTCATCCGAGCATGTACCCCTTTGCTCACTTTGTACCGGATCCATAGGAAGTTGAACATTATGGCTTGGCGCAGCGTGCACTCAACTGCCAGCTTGAGCTGGTATTTGGTTCACGTAGCAGTGGAAAGCCTGTTAAATTCAGGGGTTGAGGACCGTCATTAGAAGCAATCGTGTATCAACTGAGCAAACATACTGGGAATCTCTCCGCTCTGTGCCCACCGCAGACCTTCTCGCACACTTAGGTATCAATTGAGCGGTATTGTATCAAACTCTATGGTCGAAGAGCGAACCATGTCGACGCTCACAAAGCTTAACTCGCCTGGGCGTGCCTCGCAGAATGTTTCAACACTAATTGACATGGCCATCATTCGGCAACACTACAAGCACGAAGAGAAGCACAACAGTCCAGTAAGTATACATCTTTGCTACTCTACCGCGTACACATGCTAACATAATCAAAGCAATCTCGCACCTTATGTTCACTGCCCTTTCTCCAGTCGTGAGGGGCGCCATAAATCCTAACTCACCAACTATAAGCGAAGATACCAACATGCAAGGTACCACGAGCACAACCGAGAGTTTTGCTGACGAAACACAATTTGAAGCCCCAACATACGATTTGGGGCCACCACAGTCTGTGCGGGGCAACTCACATCACTTCAAGGTCGAGTCAACCGATGGCGTTATCTTGTCGTCAAAGTTACTGGATGATTTGGTCTCAGACCAACCAGTTGCTAACAATAAACATTCTCACTCACCGGAGCCAAATACTGGCGATATTCTACCCCCCAAAAAGCGTCAGCGGATAGACATTTCGAGTCTTGCATATTAGAGTTTGCATTTGTAATATAGCTTGGTCAGAATCAAGGTTACTTGTTAGGAAGCGTAACTTACACGTGCTTACACTGCACTTTTTCGGCAAGTTACACCAGGCGGTTTCTTTCGGAGGCCTATTTGGCGAGCGTTGTAGGCCGGTCCTTTTGGCTTATCAGGACAAGTAGAAACTCTGGGTGCGATTTGAGATCATCCCTCACTGTCGCTGAGGCTCGTAGACATGGGCCTATTATGAAGTGCATACAAGTTTATAGGTATTGATACTAGAGTAGCGCATAAGCTCTGGTCCATTGTTGATACTGGTAGAACATAGTCTCCCAACTAGGAGTAAATAAGTCCGGTGTTTGGCAGCCTTACTCCGAAGTCGTAGCCTCGATCTAATTAACATCTTCAAGATGCAAAGGCTCGTAGAATCGAGATTGTTAGAGCAATAAAGGCCCATGTGAGTAAAGCGTGAGGGATGGAATTGCGCAACGCAATTCGTTGAACGTTGTATTCCGGTTTCTCCCAGCGTTGAAAGTACGCAGACTAGGCATACGTCTTGTGAGGTCAAGTCATGAAGAACGCTCATTGACTTACGGCGTCTGCAGCGTGACAACCAAGATTCTGGGTCTCGGTCATCAGATGGTGTGCGTAAGCCGCAGCTGAGAGCGACATCAAAGTGGAGATTATGTTGGTAGTTTCTAATGCACCTCCGCTCTGAAGCAGTAAGGAGGCTCTGCATGGCTTTGTTTCAGCGGCGAGGTGACGTCAGAGAATGAAACGTTGGCGTACATCAAAATCACGCAGGACTACGAAATTTGGGTCATTAGTAACCGCATATAGCCACTTTTATATATCCCAACTCCTACCCGTTCGAAGACTTGCTTCCACTCGGCCTCATTCCTGGCCTTAAATTGCCTCCACTCGTCCACGTACGCAATCCGACCGGCCCAGGCACGAGAGCATCGAACCAAGTTTGGTCCGGCCGTACCTAGCATGGCCCGGGCTATGGATTGATTTATCCCAGTAAATGCCGGAGGTTGGGTCGACAAAGCTGTAAACCGATCGAGACAAGCAATTTGAGACCCAAAGTTGTTGATTACGCGAGCATGCCAGACCATATTCCAGATGCGAGCTACAGTCATAATAATGCTCAGTGTCAGGCAAGTAGTACTGTATTTTTGAAGATGCTGACCGACTGCAAAAGTCTGGTGTTCGTCAGGAAATGTGTCACCAAACGAACTCAGGAGACGCAGGAACTCCCGAATTTGCTCGGAAGAGAAAGGGGAAGTCGACCCATCCGAAGTGATGGAATCTGGGCCAATACCTTAGGAACTCAAGTCATAATCATGATCGCGGAAAGCATACCAATTGCGAGACTGGACAAGGCGTTTTTAAGCTGAGAGATACTCTGAACGCTGACTACGTGAGTGTTTGGGAACGCCTCAACGTGAGCCCAATACTCTTCTCTAAGTATGTTGGCAAGGCGGGACTTGCCAACGCTTTCAAAACCAGCTGGAAGCTGGTTGTTGATCCAAACCAGTGACTCGGTCGAGTGGTCAGCAATGTAGTACTCGATATTTGAGCCCATGTTCCTCAAAAAGACAGTCACTTGGTGAATACCAACACTAGCACAGCGGGCGGTAAGCTGTTGACCTATATCCTGGAGGCTCCGCGGAATTTTACAGTCTGAGACTACTTGATTATGGCCATAAATGAGTCCACCCTCAGGGTGAGTGGTCTCATTTGGTTCATTTTGGTTGACACAGTCCGGTTGAAGCGTGCCGCGATAGATAAGGACGTGGGAGTCACAGGAAGCTTTGCTCCTATTAATCTCATCGGTTTGTCTTATGACCCAAAGCGTTAATAATTAACATTGGTAACTAGACAATATATTAGATGTTTGTGTGTCATACCTCGGACTGAACCTTTCAAATTGACTGGCCAGAATAGCAGAGAGGGAAATCCCGAGGGGGAGGGAGATGGGGAGTTGAACTCGATGTTTCATACCGTAGGAGACAGGTATTTATAGTTTGGGGAGTTGAACTAAGGAGTATTTCTTGCGTTTGACGGCGAAATCAAAAGAATTAACGCCTTATATTGTTTCGGCATGCGCCCATCAGTACCGGGTAGCTGGCCGGAAGCCGAGTGCACTAGCACATGCTTACTATTACAACAGATTTCCAGGCCATCCTCCTGTGGAACAAGGATGAGCGAACCTGCTTTCAAAGGAATAAAGTTACTAAAGTTGGCTCGCTACAGCTCATCCATAAGCCATATAAGCCTAATGAGTCGGCGCGCCAGGCGCATCCCATGGCCCGGATCGGACCGTAGGTCCGGCCATCCCGATTTTACACTACCTGGGCTGTACCCCGCTAACATAGTACTCGATTTATCCACTTATAATGACGTTCACTGGTAGGTGCTTGGAAATTTAATGTCTTATCCCATTGAGACGCGCTAAGATCCCAGCATCTAGTTCGCCCCGCAGCCTGCAGACCCTCTCGACGAATTCCTCGCCGCGGGGATCGTGGTGAACGCGGCTGGTACAGGCTATTCGTCGCGGTCACGTGGTCTAACGCGCACCTCCACGCGCCGGCCACCACGCGTGGGTCAGCGTTTATCATCTTTGCGCACTTCATATTAAGCTAAGTGTTATAAATTAATTATAGTCGCTTGCATCTTGATTACACGGAACGACTCATCCATCAATGAGGGCAGGGACAAGTCAACACATACCAACCGCGGTGATCCCAGACTACATATACTCCCCTTTACCCCTGGACTTTGCGCATTGAATGCACTACAAAATGGTGTTACAATAGGCAGAAGGCGCGTTCCATAAGTATTACGCGGTCCAGCTGACGGGGTTTCAACACTGGGTGCACATCCACACCGGCCTTTGGGGTAACCCTCTTGGCGTTTATATCCTGTATCCGTATATAATACGGGTCGAGGTGATGCACATCCGTGCTCGTACGCTGTTGATTGCCCGCTTTGGGCACCTAAACCCCAGCAGGCGGCTCGTTTTGGACAGATCCAGTCGCGCTCCCACACATTCTGTTTGGCAAGGCACCCGCGTCTCCTATACAGACACGACTTTGTGGTACCTCACGCCCACACCTGTGCTCGCGTCATGCTAGCTGCCTTGCGCGGTTGGTTTGGTTTGGCGTTCATGTCCGTACCGTGTTACCGCGCTTAAACCGCACTCATACCCACGCCCGTGCTTGGGTTACATAGACCGCTTCTTGAATTCGGTTCACAGCTCCGTACGAATTTGCGTGGTCCGCTTTCGGGTCCCTTTCCATGCCTACTCTCATGCTCACCTAAGACCTGCCTGCGCCCGCACAACGACAAGTGACTGTGTTTTTGTTTTTGTTTTTGCTACGCGCATCCACCAATACATTTAGTACGCGGGCGTTTTGATTTGTATGCTCGCCCTCCTGTGCGCGGCTCTATTCGTGCCTCGTGTAGTTATGCAGCTTTATTTTTCAATTTGTCTTTGTCATTCCATCTTGAATTTGAAAGTATACCCATACTCCAATATCGATGTCCTGGCCGTTTGCACGGCTAGTGTGTATCGGTCAACATTGGCTCACGTTAGTCCACATAGGCACGCTACCTCCTGGCTGTGAACATGCCACACTCGAGACGTAAGCGCGTGCTCACGGCTGCTTCGCTGCCGGGAGCGAGCCCGCTCGCATCTCGCCCCCCCCTCGCCTCCGCCGCTTGCGCTCGGGGCTCCTCAGTCATACCTGCGCCGAGCCGCACGTCGAAATATTACCATATATGCGCGCACCCACAGCCGGACCACGCAGTGGAGGCGAGGAATATACCCTAAGAGATGCCCCTATTGCAATAGTCTATGTTTGTACACCATGGAATAGACATATTCATATTGCAAATGCTCATAACCTCCCAATCTTGAGAGACCAAACTCAGAAAGGACTCCACTTTGTTACAAAACCAGTAGAAGGTAGTCGCTTCGCAAGCTAGCGTCAACTCAATCTGTATATTCGATTTCCACCCCCGGGTCAGAACCTCTCCCAACTCAATGCCATCGTTTCAAAATATGAGAGCTTGCAAAGCTGAACACAATAGGGCGATAAAGGCCCACGTGAGTAAGGCCTGAGGAATGGAATTGCGCAAGGCAATTCGCTGGACGTTGTACCCCGGTTTTTCCCAATACTGAAAATACATCGACTATCCAGAAAGTTGATTAGCTCAAGCGACATTCTGAGCGTTTTGACTTACAGCGTCTGCCGCGTGGTTACCCAAATTCTGGGACTCGGTGAGCAGATAGTGTCCGTATGCTGCAGCTGAGAGGGATAGAACGGTTGGAACTATTTTAGCGGTTTCGGAATTGAGCCTGCTAGCCAGCAGCAAAGAGCCTCTACGTTGTTACCGTATCAGAAAATCGGTAATATCACAAGGATAGGGACATACGTCAGGATCACACAGGCCTGCGAAATTGGAAATTAGTATGGCAACACATGTCAAGTTCGTTGAACTCCTTACAAGTTCGGCAACCCGGCTCCATGAACTTTCATTCTTGCTTTTAAAATGTCTCCACTCGCTCACATAAGCGACGCGACCTGTCCACGCACGCGAACACCGAAGCAGATTGGCCTCGGCCGTGCCGAGCATAGCCATAGCCAAAACTGCGTTTACACCGGTAAATGCCGGAGGGACATCTCCTAGGGTGGTGAACCTGTCTAGACAAGCGTTACGGGAAGCAAAGTTGTTGATGGTACGTGCATGCCAGACCATATTCCATAGTCGGGCTATAGCGATATAAACCTTTGTTCGAGGTGTATAACTTATTTCTCAAGTCACATACCCACTGCATATGTTTGATACTGGTCAACCTCGCTTCCACTGAAAGGCTCCAGTAGATGCAAAAATTCTCCAACTTGCTCGTGTGAGAACGGTGAAGTTGAGCCTTCCGAGGTCGTAGAATCTAGTACAATTCGATAAGATTGGACTGACTGGGACCCGATGAACGTACCAATTGCAAGACTTGACAAAACGTTCTTGAGTTTCGTGATAGCCTTGCTACTAACGGGTCGAGCTCCCGGAAACGCTTCCATATGGCCCCAATATTCTTCATGCAAAATGTTTTGCGCGCGTGATTCTACTAGGCCTCTCAACGCCCCAGGCTGCTGGCCGTTGATCCAGATGAGCGTTTCACTGGAATGATCGGCAACGTAATACTGAATCTCTAAATCTCTGGGTTTTAGGAATACTGTTATATCGTGAAGCCCAAGCCCGGAGCAACGAGCAACGATTTGATTTCCTATGTCTTGGATGTAGTCGGAGATATGACAGTCGGATACCACTTGGTTGTGACTGTATGCGACTCCTCCTTCGGGGTGCACTAGGCTCTGATCTGGTTGAGGTTAGGTTGTATAAGTAAACCCTGATGCAGTTTTACGTGTTCGAAGGCAGAAACCTTGAAGTGTGAGCTCATCCAGTTTAGCGCTTTCATATGTTTGCCTTGGGCATGGTATCGTCAGAATACTGAAGGAATGTAGTAACATCAAAAGTCTTACCGTAATTCTCCACCAAACCTATCGTAATTACTTGCTAGAATGGGGCACAGAGCGGTATGAGCCGGGAGGAGGATGGCCAGTTGGATCGACTGCTTCATGTTGGGCGTTTGGCAAAGTACCTGTTTACTTGTTTGAATATGTGCCAGCTCGTTGACAGTGTGCATGAAGCTGGGTGTAGTGTTCGTCTCTTTATACAAAGATACGCCAATCGTTTGCTTTCAATGTGATCTTGTGGTGAATGGATGAGCAGTAAGAGGCCAACAGGCACGCACCAATCTATTAATCCGGGAGGAGCTGAGCGAACGCGCTTAGAAGTAGCTGCGAGCACTGGGCAGGAAGCGCAAGGCGGGGAATGAGTCCGAAGCGATCATTTGCTAAGTCGAAATTCGGCTAATAACCAGACCGTCACTTTCCCATATAGAGCAACCGTAGTCTATTTTCGCGGATAGTGACAATTGACAGTTATCTTATGCTATTAGACTAATATGTGAAGTATACGCAACACTCCTTGTCCTCTCGTCTCATAGGTAGCAGAGGCGGGCAGTACGGGAAAACGAGATGGGAGAGCAATCACTACCAACGCGCCACCTACGTTGACTTTCGTCATATGTTTGTTTGGGCGCCAATCATTTTCATATAGCTACGGCGCGTTTCCTCAGCCCATCCAGGTCGTGCGGACATAAAATTTGTGGGTAATATTCGGTAGTTTCCCGCCTCATTGTGCTGGGTCTCTAGCATTTAGCGATGCGACGCTCTTAAACTATCCAGAGACTCGATTTCTCATTCAACAATCTATATCCTCTGGGCCCTCAATGTGCATTCTGTCGCCTCAACTCTTGCTGGAACTCTTCCTCTATTCACTGTCATTCGCCTTGATCGCAGAATTCACATAATGGCCGCTGCGATCTTAGAATTAGTTTGCGTGCGCGTGAGCCACGTGTACAGCTCATCTTTTCACTTTTGGCAGAATCGCACAAGCAGCTGAGTGCAATCACTGACACCAGGCTAACGCGGGGCAAGCGATCAGACAAGATTTTCCGACGATTTGATGAGCCGCCAGTGCAGTCCACCAAATAAGCTCAGACAATTTGCCAGCAAGCCAGCGTTGACCGTAATACATCTCACAGTTAATCATGAGGATGTCACGTCCGCAAAATGCGATTGACTTCCGGCACTCTGTAATTGATCTGCACAGACGTGAAGGACTGACAGCGAGTCAATCGGAATTTTGCTGACTCATAGTTTGATTTACATAAGCGCCGTGCGTCAATCGAGCTAGCCAATCCTCAAAATTACACGGCTAACTACTTCGATGAGAATCATCTCCACCTGCGCCTCTAACGAATTTCAGTCATCACCCCTAAATCCGGCTTCTGATGCGCCCAGACATAACCCCTCGATACTCGATACTCATATTTCAAATTCTATTCATCCGCTTGGCCGAATTACGTCGGGAGCGCCTGGACGCGCTGCCCACTTGGGCAAATCGATTCTCCGCTTGCGGCCTTTGTCGCATAGCCTATTTCCTCGCGTTGATCGCAGGACGGAGTCGACTCACTTGAGCATCGGATGTAAGCGAAGAAAGCAGTGTCGGGTCATGTCATTCAATATTCCTACAATAGTGCTTGCTGCCGCGTCCAGCGCTTGCCTAAGTGTCGCTCATGCAGTGGATGCAATCTCTCAGGACTCTAGTCCAACTATCATCAAGACCCTAGCGAAGAAGATAGACGCTCAGGTCCAAGAAAATTTGAAGCAGATGGGCGTGCAGAGGTTAGTGCAGAGGCGCGTCCTTCTGCCCATTGGCGCTCAACGCATTTTCCTATCGTCAGTCATTTCTCACTATTACATGAAGGTCTGCTAGCTCGCGGCGATGAAACAAGTGTCGCGGTAGAACGAGATACGAACTCCAGGACAGGCGATGCAGTAACCCTGACCTGCACTTGTGCCGAAACCTGCAAGAGAAACCCCGAAGCTAGTCGCGTTGTGAGCGCCTTCCCAATTGCTCATACTGCACGATCAATTCACGCGGATCAAACACAATTTACGACATCCAGCGCCAGGATTGACGGTTTATGCGGTAAGCTACGCGTGTCATACTTGAATACCAAGCTTTACGTGAGTCCACCCTGGGTATCGTAGGTCAGGATCCCACCAACGAACCTAGTCTATCCAACCCACCTCCGCAAGCATCAACGTCGCTTCGTAGCTCTTCGTCGACCGTCTCGTTTGCAACGGCACCGAATGACTCGTCCCGCTCCTCACTCGCTCGGTTCGGCCTACGCTGTGACTCTCCTCGGCCATACCCCTCTCCGAAACAATTACCAGTACCTATACCAACGCGGAAGCCTTCGCCAACACAACTCACTACAAGCTCTGGTGCGTTGAGTGGGATCGTGGCTTCTAATCGCGACTCCCTGGGCAAATTACCAGCGGCACCTGGTATCCCTTTTCCAACAATGCCAGAAGTCCAAGTTCCTCAACTAATCGAAAATACCAGCCATTTGCGAAAAATCTTGATCATTGGCAGCACTTACAACCGTTCCTTCCGCAAAACCAATACCATGTACTCAGCCACGACACTCACAGGTGTGATCCATGATGTAACCCAGCTCACAGAAGTCTTCAAGAACTGCGGGTATACTGTCGAGCAAATTGGCATGGAATTGTATGACAAGGCGGAGGTCATGACACGTGTCGCGGAGTTTGTGGCTGACGCCAAGAGAGGTGACGTGCGAGCCATTGCGTTTACTGGTCATGGGTACAAGATTGAAGAGGGAATCGCTATGCTCGTTCCACCCGACTGTCTGACCCAAGAGGACGCTATCACACGAGACGAATGGGAAGATAATATCAAAACTCGTGCAAGACCGGGAACAATTATCTTGTCGATCATGGCGCATTGTTACTCGGGTGATTTTATGCGACAAGAGCACGACTGTCTGGAATGGGTATCCCCCCAAGCTGCTTCTCAGTCGAGTTCTAAAGTAGACGTCGAACAACCGATATTTATCACATTCGCGTCCTCGTTGCATGACCAGTGCTCGTTCGAGTCGACTGTGGACCATCGGCTTTATGAAAACGTCATGGATCATTTCGTGTATGCGTTGGTGATGACGATCAAGGAAGCCGAGGTACGCACTTGGCAGGACTTTTTCGCAAACTTCAAGATACATTTCAGCAAAGCACGGTCCCTAGCTTCACGGGCTCACCGATACAGCAACGTGACGCAGAACTCCGACGATATTGGGCAGGATAACGATGGTTCATTGATTGAGCCATTCTACGCCCCGCTGCGTAACTTCACCACTAGCTTGGTTAATAACTTGATAGGGTCGGCCACTGGGCCTACGGTTGATAGCAAATCTACGCTCCCATGGAGAGTAAATAATCCTCAGCGACCGACGTTCAGTGCATCAAACATCGTGGTAGGTAATAATCCTCGTCCCAGAACCAACCCTTGCTTACCTGTGATAAAACATCTGTAGCAATATTCTGAGTTATTTTTGCCCCAAGGCGGTTAGGCAACCAGTATTGGCTTGCCATTTTATCCAACTCCAACAATGGATTCCCGTCATCCCTCCCATCGTCCAGTCACTTGTAATACGCTGGCATACTAACGCCGAAGCTTAGGATTGTTAGCACATGTCTTTTATTGTTTGTGCTCGGCGTTGGGTCAAGCACCTCGAGAAGCTTTCGTTCTTGCCGTTCCATATGGTTTTAAGCCTCCCGTCATGCAGATATGCCCGAAATTTCAAGGTTGCGCCAGTCCATCGTTTTTTTAGCAACCCACGCAGCCGGAGATTCCCGAATTTGCAATCGGGCTGACGTCCAGCACCACATGTAGCCGCATCACTCCATACCACCTTGCCGGCCGTAGAATTATATCCACACAATGCGAGACGGTTTGAGATATGAGAAATATGATGTATTGTATTCGGGGAGCAACTCAACTCCTTAATGTTATCATATGTATATTTGAACGGGAGTTGGTGTAGTTATAGGTTATGATAATTTCGTTTCTTCTTGGCTCTTGCAAGATCGAGTTCCCAGCATTTACCAGCCGGATATTAGAGACTTTTAAATTCTAAATATCTGTCGTACTTGTTCTTACCGAGCAGCGGGAAATCGTCGTCATCACTCAACAATGCACGGCATTTAGTCAACCTGCCAATGAACCATGTGAGCCCAAGGATGTCTTCAGTCACTCGTTTGATTATGAAGCTGTGTTGATCGGGTAGTGGGCCGATCGGTCGACATTCGAAAGCCGAGATCGCTCCCACGATCACTGGATCGAAGAGTGGCAAGAATTGCCCGTGCCGGCAACTGCGAGTGTGAGCGCTCGTTACGTAAGGATTAGCACGGCGGCCGCAAAGTGGGAAGCGAAAGATAAAACCTCTCCAACTCCGCCGCTATTCTGGTCGGAACCTTGTCATGCGCAGATTCTTGTCCCCCGGTCCATATAGCGAGACGCATCGACCGACGGGGGGTCTGCCCACAGATGACCAGCTACCCAATATTCTTGCGTCTTCGGATCCGGGACTACCGGAGGCGATCCCCGCTTTCGAGCGGGCAATTTCTGTAGCACAAACTGCGATTTTCGGCGGAGCGCCTTGGAGGCTAGGTGATCTCACCCGTATGAGTTTCGGCCGGACCAGTCGTATGGATGACTCGGTTCGCTCTGGACGTGAGTCTTGTTGGATAGCCTCCGCTATTTGAGTGCTGATGTCCAAAAATAGTGGTTGCAACAACTGCTGCCTGTTTGAGTTATGCCCATTCCCTAGAGGCCATTTCCCAAGCTACGAGTTCACTAACGAAGGATGTCAGGATGAGCATACTGGCTGGACGAAGCGCCACCAATCAAACTTCCTTAATTGGGGAGACGTGGGTGTTCATATAAAGGGTCAGATCGAAAGCCTCATGGTTTTGTAGGGATCGATCGGCCTTGAAGGCACGCCCAATCGATCGTGACGATGGGCGATCAAGCGTTTCTACGGGGCAAGCTGTGGATCACGACGGGATCGGCGGCATGCGACTCATACCTCCCCAAAGTCCAAACGAGCGTCCCTCATCTGGATCACCCGCACTTGCTGCCGCCGAGGTTCATTCCACTGCTCCCTCTGGCCATCCAATCAACACAGATCCTGCTCAACCCCACAGCGACAGCCTAGCAGCTAGCGCCTTGCCTGGTACGTTTGACGCATCGTTCCTAGTTATAATATCCACACAAACTCTCCACCAGATGTCAGGAGACGAGATTTCGCTCACAGGCCAAGTCCTCTAACCGGAGTTCCCCCATTTGCACAAAGACCTTTGCACGATCCCTCAACAATCTTCTCCGAAGAAACATCGACTAATCTACCGGCCCGTTCCTCGATCGTGAGCTATAGAACGGCTCAGGCTTATGGTCCATGTTGTGATTCTCCACGACCATTTTCGTTAAAAAATATGCGGACCTCCATGCCACGGCCTTCTTCAATGCGCAACTCGATCACCGCTGGAATGCTGTGCAGAATTTCAAATGGAGTCTGTCTAGTCGACGACGACCATCCATGTGAATTACGGGCGGAGGGCGAGCCTTCGGTCCCAACAATAGAAGAGGATTTGGTCTTGGATGCCGTACCGTCTGTCAACGTTGCTCATCCAAGGAAAATTCTTATCATTGGCAGCACATATCGTCGTGCTTTCCGCCGGACAGGTACGATATATTCGGCCAACACTATTGAGGGTGCAGAAAACGATGTGGTTCAGCTAGCCGAAGCCTTCGAATCTCGCCGATACGTCGTCGAGGCGATGGGGATGGAAAGTTTTGATCGGGAAGATGTTCTCTCTCGAATTGCATCTTTTGTCGAGGACGCCGAGCGAGGAGATATTCGAGCGATTGCTTTTACAGGACACGGACACACAACCCAGGATGGCACCACCATGATAATTCCACCGGATTGTCCTACTCGAGAAATGGCCATTACACGGCGCGAATGGGAGCATAACATCAAAACCCATGCGAAGCCGGGGACAATCATCTTTTCGATCATGGCACACTGTTTTTCGGGTGACTTTATGCAACAAAATCAAGATTGCCGGAAATGGGCATCCGCAACCCCAATGTTTCAATCGTCCACTAGCACAGCTCCCTCCGACGAACCGGTTTTTATTACATTTACATCCTCCGCATACAACCAGCCTTCGTTCGAGTCGGTCGTCGAGCGTCATCTCCAAGAGTATGCTATGGACCACTTCATACATGCGCTGGTAACGACAATCAGAGACGAGAATGTACATACTTGGGAGGGCTTCTTTGCCAGATTTGGTGTAAATTTTAACAGGGCCCGGTCAACCGCTTCCTGGGCCGACGCGTATTCTAAGGCGCTTGACGAGGAAGACGCCCGAAAGGAGGCCCTTAGCGACAATGCTGCCCGAGATTTCATAGAGGCGGTTAGGGAATTCGCTCGGGAATTCGCTAATAGTTGGCCGGAGTTAGCATTCATGAACCCAGTCAATCACCAGCGCAATCTTGGTTGGAGAGTAACTAACATGCAAACGCCGACATTCAGCGCATCCAAATTAGTTGTGAGTCAAAAAGCTTGATTGCGTTGTCCCGTGATTGACGCCAATGACGATAGGGGTACTCCGATATTTTCTAGTTCTTGATGAATGCGTGCAATTATTTGTTCTTTACTCAGTTGGTTCATAGTTCGCTGGGTGCGGGCAGGACTCTGTTCGCTTCAGGACATACTCTTGTACGATTAGCTCTATTACACGAGTAGGCATCGCATAACCCGACCATGACTACATACTCCTCATGTTTTCTCTTTTAAAAGTCTCTCTTGATTTATTGATTTATTCTCATTTCATGTTGTCCCCCATGTATGCGCTTGATTGTTGTCAAAGGACCTGTTTTAGGCTACTTTTGTTCTAACATCGCCTCAACTCGCTTGACGATTACACTTGTGAATAAAGCACTTGGTAAGCCTAAAGCCATCCGCCTAGATGTAAGGAAGACTTCTTCTCGGGGTGCCACCTTGGTATATAAAACGGTCGTCATTCCACGCCAGCGAAACAGAAGGGCTTCGCGGCTCCCCCACGAGTTGATCGATTTGATTTTGCGCCTGTTACACTAACGCCATCGCGTAGCTTCAGACATGATGCGAATGCCTATTATTCACTGCCACAAGGCCCAATTTCGGGATAGCTTGCCAGCAGGCTCTATCCATCATCAAAACTGGGATACAACCCTACAGGCGCTAACGCAAATCACGTAATTGGCCTCGTGTACACCAGGCAGGACGGACCGCGAGAGCAGACTCTCCAGATCTCGTTTAACAGACTCAACTACTTCGATGAGAAGCATAATCTCCTCTCGCGCGATTAGCGAATCTCGTTCACCTACCTCGAATCCAACTCCCATGGTAGATTCACAGCTGTTGAGGCCAAATTTATTTCCAAGCCGTATTCCCCCCAGGCCGCTGGCACGCGCTGCCCATTCGGCTACATCGCCTTTTGGTTGGCGCTCCCTATCTCATGTGCTCTTCCCTCGATCCGATCGCAGAGTCGAGTCGACCCATCTCAGTATTGGATGTGAGCGATGTAAAGGAAGCCCTAACTTTATCGCCTGCTAATGTCTATGTCATTTCCACAACAGTGCTTGCCGCTGCATCCAGTGCTTGTCTCAGTGTAAACCACTCCCTGGACGCCGCCCATGCCGCTAATCCATCTCTCATGAAAGCAATAGTAATGAAAGGGAAGGTTAATGAGTCGGTCCGCGAAAACCAAATTGTTGATAAAGGGTCAGTAGAGCGGTCAATCAACCCGGCTATTGTGCGCGCTAAACTTGAAGCTGAATCGGTCTAGTCCTACATTTTCGGCCCCTGAGCCCCATTCGGCATCTGGTGAGACTCGTACAACATATTCAGATGCTCGACTTGATACGAAGTATATCTGTAGATATCATGAGCCACGAATACACCTCCGAGAATAACCGCCAACCGCTGCCTCGGGTTCCTGAACTGTATAATTCATCGACCTCCATTAGGTCATCTTCCTTTCGCTTTGGCCCACATTGCGATTCTCCAAGACGGCTACCTGCATCTATACGACCTTCATCAAGCCGCTTCTCTATTGGTGCGTTTCCTGAAAGCGTTAAGACCACCGGTTTCCTAACCACCGGTTTCCTAACCACCGGTATTGGTGCGAATTGCTAATAGGTTCCACTATCCCGTCCCCAACGACGACTCATCGGCGAAGAATCCTAATTATTGGTAGCACGTACCATAGCTCCTTCCGCAGAACTAATAGTATGTATTCGGCCAACACGCTAGTAGGTGTGGTCAACGACGTAGCCTACCTGGCTGAAGTTTTTGAGGCACGAGGGTACGGTGTGGAATGGCTCGGCACGGAGAACTTTGATAAGAAGCAGGTAATGTCGCGCATTGCAGCATTTGTTGGAAATGCCGAACGAGGTGGCGTACGAGCGATTGCATTCACTGGTCACGGGTACACGGCGGATGATGGAATAACCATGCTTGTCCCACCTTACTGTCCAACTCGCGAAACCGCCATCACACGAGACGAGTGGGAGCATAACATCAAAGCCCATGCGAGACCTGGCACGATCGTCTTGTCAATCATGGCGCACTGCTTTTCGGGTGGTTTCATGAGGCAACAACAGGATTATCGAGAATGGAAGACCTCACAACCCCAGCACGAGTCCTTCGCCGAGTCAAGCACTAAGGAGCCAGTATTCATCACCTTCGCGTCATCTGCATGCAATCAACGGTCGTTCGAATCAGCTGTTGATCGAGAGTTACGCGAACACGCGATGGATCACTTCGTATATGCGCTGGTGATGGCGATGAAAACTGCCAAAGCCAATACCTGGGAGGATTTCTTTGCCAAATTCAAAGTGTACTTTGAGAAGGTGCGATCGGATGCCTCATGGCTTTACAGGCACAATCTGGCGACGCAGGAAACAGAAATAAACAACCCCAGTAACCGGTCTGTCCAGCAATTTAACGTTCCGATCCGGAATTTTGTCTTCAGTTTGGGGAACAATAGGTCGGATCCATCCATTGCGTCGACCTTTGCTAGCGGATCATGGAGAATAGCCAACATGCAAGATCCGACCTTTACTGCGTCAGCGACTGTAGTAAGTAAAATTACCCATGGAAACCCCATCCTACTAAACCACAATCTGGTGACTCCAGCAATTTTCCGATATCTTTTGACCACATCATACATGGAACGTAACCATATGTCGACCCCCTAGCTACATGCGATGCATGGGTATTCCCGCCATAGCTTTTCGCTTTCGTATGCCATATGGTGTAAGGCTTGGGGCGATTTTCGAAACCACGCCAGGCTTGCCTTCCTTTCAACATGTGACTTGGTGTTAGGGGGCGTCTGAAACATCCTCAGTGGCGATTATTCGAACTATTATGCAACTACTCTCTCATATGTACACTGTGATTTGGCGGCTTGGTATTGCTTTGTTTCGTCGAGTGTTTCATATGATCAAGTAACATACAATCATGGTTTTATGTTTGTAGGTGAATTTTGCCGACGCGCGCCTCCCACAAAAATTCCGATTCATAAAGCAATGGCTCATTTATATATTCTGGTTGGAATACCTAAGAAGATATAATGTACTCGCATACGACCAAACGCCAATGGCCAGCTCTAGAACTTGACCTAAACCGTGAATGCATTTTACTATCTGATACCCTGGAAGGCGATATCGCGGAGGCTTAGCAACCTGAAGGCAAGGTTATAGAATCGGCCTTTGTTGTCGTTGCACCTGCAGTCGAAATCCCAGGTTAGTAACTATCACAAAAAGCCAACAAACTGCCCTTACCATATCCAAGACCGCGCTTGGCGAACGCTTTCCAGAGGGTACAGTAGTTTGCACCGGCGTAGCGATTGGAATCAGCTTGGATGATAGCTAGAAAACATACCCTGTTATTAATACGCATATGGGGCAGTGCTATGGGTCCATACCATTTCGAGCAGCGATAAATGTCGGATTGCAAGGCTGAAGCGACAACGCATCGATGAACAAGTGCAGCGCAACCGTATTCCCAGCTGTAAGAGTAGGATCGTTTTTGTTGGTCGTAAACCCACTTTACATGTCCGAGCCAATTAATATGATTCCTATCAAACAACCCTAGGACCCACCGAGCAGCGATTAGACCTGCAGATATTTCGTGCCAAATCAACGCCCACACTTCTCCAATATCGTGCACCTCGGTTAGGGTCCTCAAACTCGCATACGTAAGCGGGTTTGTCGCTTTATTCGTCGAGTATGGGTATTTTCGGAGGCTCTCTCCATAGAGATACGTGCCTAGGGTAAAGTCGCGGTCCGCAGCACTAGTCTGTTCGGTCCAGTCTGCGAGCGCGTCTGATCATCCTTCACCCAATCCACTCGCTTCGTTTGTTGATAGACATGTTGCGGTTCCGCCGCCAGTCAGCCGATTGGATAATCCATGCGCGTATTCATGAACGATGATATCATTTTCGAGAGCACCGTCGCGCTGGGGAGTGGCGGAAGAAACCAGCGAGACTCGTAACGTGGGGCGCTGGCCGTCGGGTGGGGTGGCAAACACGACGTCGTTTTGGCCCGACGAGTCTTGGACTGATATTTGGACGCGGTCATATTGGGCGCCGCCAAGGCCGTTGTTATTCTCTTGGAAATTAAACTTGGTCTCCGTGAACCCGTAGCGATACTATGAGTTGGAGAGACGAGATCGAATGGGATGTCTCGTAGAAGAAGTATGCACTTACAGTGAGATCGTGGACCATATTCCCAACGTAAAACGCATTAACCCGCGCAGCGTCCACATTTGGGCTGACCGTCGGCGCGACGGATGGATTGAAAACATAGTTGTAATTGTTCGTCGGGCTAGACTGAGACGAGGTCCCGCTGATACTACTCTTGTACGCTACGATGTTGTTGCCGGAGGTTGCGGTGGTACTGACAGAACCATACCGGTGCCACCCATTGGGGGAGGCGACGGCGTCTTGTGGGTCAGCGATGAGTTGGAAGCCGTCATTTGGGCTTTGGGATGTGAATGGAATGGCACGGTACTAAGTGGCGAGAATACTTAGCGCGAAATCCATGGAGATGAGCTAATGCTTACGCTAGCAGCCGCCCTAAAGTCCACAAGGTTGACGACCTCGCCGCTGGAAGCGTCAATGTAACAAGGTACCACTCGGCGGTGCTTCGTTTTGAATTTGAACGGTATGAGTGAGAACGACGTGACCTCTACAAGTCCTGATTTGAAGAGCTTTTGATTAAACCTGCTAGATGGTCGCTCACGTGTCCTTGGCAAAATATTCGAGACCGACTGGGAACGAGTTGTATTTTGCATCAGTAAGTGATTCGGCTTTGGCAATGGCATTTTGCTTGGAGATAGCTGGAATGGAGGAGGCGACGCTCTCTACAACGAAAGTAGATGAGCGAGTTGAAATACAAAACTGATCGAAACATTTGAACCTACTTGGCTTGATGAAGCTCGCACCAAAGGAGACTACCTTGTCATCCTTGATCGCAACGTTTGCGACGGCGTTTGCGACGGGAATCCGACTCTACGATAATTTGGTGAGAAATTTCATGATATCGCCCGTTGATAGATTGAACGCACAAATTGCTGGCGAAAATATTCGTTCGCAACGACATCCCCGGTATGGCCTCCTTGATGAATAAGTCCTTCGGCTCCGATAGCCAGCTTGGTTTCGAGGAACGATTTTGCGGCTTCCGAGGGAGAGGCTTTGATGCCGCGCTTGGCGAGAGGACGTTCTATACCTGCTACGCCATAGGTCTAAACTCCCAAGTTAGCGCTTAACCAGGAGTGTGCCGAGTTGTCAGCCTACCTCAAATGTCGACTCGGGTTGGTACGAGTTAATTTGAATCTTTCTTGGCCCAACTGTACGTGCGCCGTGTGTTGTGTGCCTGGCAGTGCGATCCCTAGAGGCGAAGTATTAATTATATCTGTGGCTCACGCTTCGGGTAAAATCGCTACGTACCAAGGAGCAGCGATGACACCCGAGGCGATCATCAATCCAACCGTAGCCAGTTGCGCAAGCGGAGTCACTGCTAATGCCCTAGAAAGGTTTCGAAAGTCTAGTCGAGGTGGTCAACCATGGAAGAGTTGCTTTATAGTGGCCTCCAAGAATGACCAGATGCTAGATAGGACGTGTGCGTGTCGAGGGAAAGTGTGATTTTCCTTGGTTTGAGCATGCCGAGTAGATGCTATCGGCTGCTGCAGCACGAGGGCCCGTGGGTGAACGTGGATGGATCACGAATATGAACGAAAGTGTCACGGCGAGGTGAGTAATCGAGTCACGAACAACAATATGTTGATCGGAATTGCCTAGGGATCCATACGCAACAACCACAAATTGGATCAAGATAGATATTAGGGACCAGGGATATGGGATATGGGAAAGTGCTCGGGAGCCTGATTGGGTGTCGATGAGTGACAAATATAGCGCGAGTCGGAGCATACGGTACCTGTCACGATAACCGACTTCCGCCAAGACAATGTCGGTGACAAATGTCCATTGGGAGACGATACCCGGCCACCATGTGCTACGATCCCAAATTGGATGTCCTCGTGTCGGGTGGTACTTCCGTTTCCATCGTAAATTTACCGCCTAATGGTATTGAGCTTTTCACAAGAGCTGCGTGTCCTCATTTGAGGATATAATTACCGTATTTGTGGCTTCAAACCGGTCGGAAGTTGTGCTCTTGTTGCCGCACCTATCGAAGACTGGAGAAGACTAGGATCCCGGGTTCGCACCATGTCTAAACTATCATACTTCGGCTTAATCTAAGCATTATTATGCATTTTGACCCACCAGCGTGAGGGTCGTATTGCTAAGAGCTAGAGTACCCTGGTTGTGTGGGTTGACAACCATGGATATCGAGATAGATTTGAACGGCCTGGAGACTGGTTGGAGAGTTCAAAAAGGTTCAATGGTAGAATATAGCAGCATTTCAATAATTGTGGATTATCTGCATCATTTGAGAGCGTGTTCCAACGGACGCAACAAGCATTCATGTCGTTGGAGTGGCCGGGCGTCGAAGGCCAAAGGTCACGTGCCCGGCCAACCATCACATCAGGTGACCAAGCTTCAAACTTGAATCAAACGACAACAATCACCTTAGAATGGGCTTTCTTACTCTCTTACAGTACACCGAAGATTGGCATTTAAGCAGAGCCCCGCCACATAGCCAGATATCTAATGCCAAGATAATGCGAACCGCCGGCAGGGACTCGATGCCCGACTAGACCGTGGCTGTAACCCAGATTGATGTCGATCTTTCCCTTTTAGGGAGATTATGCAGTGTGCAGATCAAAACCATCATGGCAATTTGGCCCTGAGGCAGATGAGGCTGGGCGGTTGTCTTGGCCCGTCCATAAGCTGTGCGGTTAATATGGGCGGTTCCTCTGAATATAAGGTCCGTCCTCGTTTCCTCCGTCCCTCACTTTCCTCTTCTCTCACTAACGAGGCGTATTATCTCATATCCGTATTAGACATGCCCTTCTCCATGACCCGCGTCGCAGTCCTCGCCGCTGCCCTCTTCGGTGCTATTCAAGTCTCTGCAGCCCCCGCTCGTCGCGCCCCTGGGCCGCTGGTTTACAACTGCACTGTCCCTAACACAGTCGCCATCACGTAAGTATTGTAAAATAATAATGCTCGCAGGCGCTTATTAGTGCGGCTACAGCTTTGACGACGGACCTTACACCTGGACCAAGGACTTGGTCGACTACCTAGATGACCAAGGTGCCAAGGCGTACGTCTTGGTCCAATCTTTATCCATCCAAGCCTATACTAACTGATCCTCTAACAGAACTTTCTTCTTCAACGGCAACAATTGTGGGGACATTCTTTTCTAGTTGATTCTGCGCCCTTGCTAACCCTCACCTGTAGATGGTTGCATCTACGACAAGACCAATGCGGATAACATCAAATACGTTTACGACAAGGGTCACCAGGTTGCCTCTCATACCTGGAACCACGCCAATCTGTCTACCCTCACAGGCAACAAACTCCTAGCCGAATTCACGCTGTGCGTTTTTTCTAGACATCTCATTTTCGGTCCTAACGGGACATTTGTACCACAGGCTCAATGATGCGGTCAAGAAGATTACCGGTGCCTCGCCCGCTTTCATGCGGTGAGTTTCATACTTTTGCAGCCCTTCTCACGTCGACTTATGACTTGTTATCAGTCCGCCATTCGGTGCCTTCAATGACGATGTCTTGGAGGCCGCTGGAGCCGTGGGACAAACCGGTACGCCTAATTTTGCCCGATCATATAGTCCGTACTCATTTTGTGCTAGTTACCATCTGGGACTTGGATTCTGGTGATGCATCCGGTGTTGACGTAAGTCACATTCTAATTATCGTGATTCGTAGAGCGTATAACCAATCGCGACTATATTTCAGCCCGACGAGCCCATGGATCGTTACTTTGATTTCATCAAGACTGGCCCTACCACCATCATGACCCTCAATCACGAAACGAAGCAGGCCACGATGTATGCATCCCTCGTTCAAACAACTACCTCGAGTTGAACTAACCCTGCGTCCGTTAGTGACGAGATTATCCCTTACGCTGTCGAGCAATTCAAGGCCAACGATTACAAGATGGTCACTGTCGCCGAATGCCTCGGCCAGTCGCCTTACCTATCTACTGGCAAGCCCTCCGCACGCGACGTGAGTTTGCTTGACAATCCAAATCCATCCAAACTAACCAGTCATCATAGTCGAGCTGGAACTGCTTGCACGACTAACGAATTAATAAACGCCAATGCTTTTCATGTACGATTTCTCTTTGGGTGAATGTATTATGGACTTGGCCTGGGATTCCTCTCTTTCATCGTGGGCCCGCTCGGACAGACGTTGATGTAAAATCGCTCGTATATAATAGCACTCTTTATGATTATGGAACGCGCACTTTGCTAAAAATGTGCAGGTGGCAGTTCACGTAGTTCTTCATGCCCGTTCGGACATGAGTTGCCGGTTTCCAGACTATTTCTGGTTGCAGGTGCGAATTGATCCCTGATCAATCGTGCCCTGAAAGGATTCTTGGCATGAAGAAATCGCAGGATATTACACCAATCGATAATTTCTTTCCCATTATCGGTTTTACGTTCCTTGATATCCAAGGTGAGGTCAGTGTAGCATGAGTTCTGCTGTCTTGCATGCACGGACTCCGTCGGAGCATTTGGCTCTCTATCCTTGGGCATATAAGTTCGTTATAGAAATGATTGGCACTTGCACATAGAAGAGCGCCCATCCCAAATATAGCCAAACGTGATTCCCTCCCCAGTAACGTAACGGACAGACGCCGAGCTGTGACCCGCACGGCATCGTCTCACGACCACCCAGCTCTTGCTTCAAATAGGCCAAGGCACGAAGAATCGTACAAGTTAGACTTGATACCTTGGATTTTCATGGACCTCGAGTCATCTTGGGATTTGACTTCGTCTCTCTGGTCTGCTCTAGACAGCGTTACTTGGGGCGAATCACCAGAGGCGGAACTCGAGTTTGAAGCGACCAGAGAACCCGCCGAACCATTATCCACATTGATAAAGTACAAGGGAGAAGTCAATTGGAGACGGGCGGAGAGTGACTTTGGAGTCCCGGATGACCAGCGAAAAGAGCCACTCACCCTTACAGGAGTGAGTAAAGCCGTGAGTCATGGCTAACTCGTCACGGATCTTCGCTTCCTGAACTCTGTTTGCTAGTCAATCATATACCCTGATCATCCCGGATGTCAGCAACTGGATCAAATTTCTCAAAGAATTGGCCACATCGAGCAGTTCGCTACAGCCGAGCTTCATCAGATCATCATGAAGCACGAGGATGAATCTGAGATCGATCCTAGGCATATAAACTGTGCCCAAGGATTTCATGACCTATCTATCAAAATCCTCCCGCAAGAGCCTACCCTCACCATTGATCCCGAAGACTCGTCTATCAAACACATCATCGACGTCGCCATTCCGCTAAACCAAGAGGCTCACAGACTTTCACTATTAAACTCTCAGTGCTCGGCGGAATGGCGTTTTAAGATGCTGATGGCGCTCGCGACCAATCTTCGTCGTCGATATCGGTATACATCAGCCCTTCCGGATATTGAAGAAGCTCTAGTTCACGTTGAGCAAGCGACCGCCCAGTCTCCGCCAGACTCACTCGATCGTGCTGATGCTCTCAGACTATTTGCTAAATGCCTACGATCTCACTATAACCAAACTGTCCCCGAAACACTTCCATGGCAGAATCCCAGGCACTATCTCAACCGGACCATGGAACTCGAGAAGGAGGCAAACTTGATATCCCGGTTTGATTTGTTTGACCACGACCCCACCCTGTTGCCGGATCTAAAGACGGAATCTCTCGAGGGGCCAGCTTGTGAGACGGTACATGCCTTGCGTGCTCTTGTACAAGACAATGTCGGCCTCCCGATTGAGAAACTCCAACCCCTAATCGATGGCCATTCTAGTCACGAGCAGATTCCCCCATGTCACACGGATTTTGTGCAAAGCACCTCGACGAAATTGCAGAAAGCCTGCGGGATATTATTGAGGAGGACGCTAGCGATGACTATCCCGACCCCTCTGGCGTTATTCTCATCGAGGAGGAGACATACAAGACTTCCCGCGCAACCCGAAGTGGGCAGGCCCTCGCTTCATATCAACTCGGAGCTTCATTGTGTCGGCGGGATAGTACTGACTGGGCTCTTGAAGATGACCTCGAGCGTGCGGCATATTATGCAATCCAATCTTATCGGCTTGGGCACGACCGAAAGCCCACTTGTGCGCTTCTTAGGAATATTTTTCTCACTCGGCATCAGCAAACTTGGCTCGAAACTGATCGTGACTATGGTGAACGCTTCCTTGCCGAATCACTCTGTATCCCGGCAACTCCCGGGGCCCTTGATATTTCTACTCTACTTCGCACCACCCCGATCGAAATTGCTTGTCCCCTTGCCGAAGCCTCTTTGCGAGATCACCACCGAAACTGGAGCGATAACAAGTTGCTAGCGTTGGTTGGTAGCCACTCGGCCAGCCGGAGTCGATGCAAACAAAATCCTTTCCAGTGTGCCGGTATCCTACGCTCCCTTATCAATCATCTCGATCCATCCGTGCACTCAGTGGAGGTAATATTTTTGATAATTCAAGAAGGGCTGAACGGTATATCCTCTGAATACCCTGGACAAAGAATGGAGCTACTAAAAGAATGTGCGCAAGTCATGGCTACCCTCTCGAAACATTCCCATGGAGAGGATTACCTAAATACCGCTATAAATTATTGTACAGAGGCCCTGGCTGTTTATGAGGTATATGGGACGAAGATGGTGCACGGACTTCCACCTCATCATGAGCTAGCAAGGCTGCACTTGTCTCGCTACCTAACTTATACGAGGAACTCAGCTGACCTGGAGCGGGCAATAAATCTATTGCAAACATCTCTGATTGTCCTAGGCGCGCATGAAACCGGGATACAGACTACTAGAGCACGGATAACCCTATGTAAAGCATTAAGGCTAAAGTTTGCTGCAATGGGCGACCTTCAGTACATCGATGAGAGCGTCAAAATTGCTCGCATTGCCTATTCATCGCAGGGCAAATACTTCGAAGCTGATGACCGTGAGGGTCAATTGAGAGCGCTCATCACCGAACAGCTGATATTATCATTGTCTCGACGCGGTGCTTACGCCGGCGAATTCCATGACCTTCTCGAGGTCGTGAGACTTACAAGGGAAGTCTTAGATGCTCAGCCAGAATCACTTTTTCACCTGCGATGCTACTCGACTGCACTGTTCGCGCTTCCCAAGAACCTGATAAATTTAAGGGACATGGACTACATTATCAAGAAGTTTAGAAGGCTTTCAAAATTAGACTCGTGCAGGGCAGATCTTGCCAAACTGCTGTTGCAGCGGTATCAGTTATTTTCCATCCGCCACGATCTTGACGAGGCTATTGAAATAACCAAGAGACCAGAAGGCCAACTCGAGCAATTTCCTAGGGACTCCAAGCTGGCAGTTTTGCATGCATACCTTTTACTGGAGCGGTCGCATCTATCCGCAGACCTCGTGGACGCAGACTCGGCCCTCACTGAATTTCGTGAATGTATAGGTGACCGGCTACCCACAATCCAAGCACCCATTCAATACCACACGCTGATTGCTCGCATTCACTACGCGCGATATTGTTTAGCTACTTCTGATCAATCCATTATCGGAATTGAAGCGGTGCAATCCTGTAATAGGGCTCTCGAGTGCATACTCTCTAGGGTGCGCACATCGACTGACCAACGCGAACTTTTGCAAGTTGCGCTTTTACGGGCCTCGATAGCTGGGAAAATGAATGTCGAGCCCGCGGTGTCCTACTACGAGTTTGCAATCAATTACTTGCGAGATATGATCAGCCTGAAGCAAAATGTCCGAGCGCGAATAGAAACCCTCAAACGAATCGCTTCGGGGGTGACTGGGGATGCCGCTACATGCGCAATTATTCAAGGGCAATATGAAAAGGGGATTGAACTTCTGGAGCTTGGGCGGAGTATATTCTGGCAACAAGCCCTGCAAGTACGCCTGGATACCAATAAACTACGGCACTCACATCCTGAACTGGCAAATGAGCTTCTGAAAACACAGTCAGAACTAGAGTCTACTGGGTACCTGGATAAAAATGATGGAGTCGGGTTAGCCACGAACCAGCAGGTTGCAGCGGAATCTGTTACGCAAACCCAGCGACAACTAGCTGATAAATACCAATCACTTGTTGACTCTGCACGTTCGATTCCTGGATGTGAAGACTTCATGCTTACCAAAACATTTTCTAATCTTCGTCGGAATATGGCGGACCGGAAAGGGTTTTTCGTGATTTTGACCCTCAGTCGTACCTTTGACCGGTGTGATGCACTGATTATACTGCCTAATGGATGCATCAACCATCTCTGTCTAAGTGGGATAACTCCCGACAGAGTCTCGGCATTGTCAAAACAACATTCATCCTACATAGCATCGTCACCCAGAGCTGCTTTCCGCTCCCCAAGTAGCGAAAGCAACCGAGGATTTACCAGAAAAACGGCCCCTATTAAACTAGATCTGGAAGAAGTACTTCGTCTGCTTTGGGTTGGAATTGCTCTTCCTATAATAACCAATCTAGGACTACAGGCGAGTCCTCCACAAATCCGGGTGGGGGTGCCAGCTCACAATTTGCCGTAGCCTCACCAAAAGAACACCCCGCACTTGTGGTGGATACCCACAGATTCGTTTACCGGACTGCCCTTGCACGCGGC
Source organism: Ceratobasidium sp. AG-K (assembly GCA_037039685.1). Classification (NCBI taxonomy): domain Eukaryota; kingdom Fungi; phylum Basidiomycota; class Agaricomycetes; order Cantharellales; family Ceratobasidiaceae; genus Ceratobasidium; species Ceratobasidium sp. AG-K. Next base: position 23,408 of record JAWNGF010000015.1, on the reverse strand, counting down.
TGGTATCTACTCGGGAACTAAAATGACCGGTCTGGGAGACTACGTGGTTTCCTCGTATTTGCCCACACTTGCATCCCTCTCCCCTCAGGGCCACATTGACGGCACTCGAGCATCGCAGGAAGCCCGAGTACTTGTGATCAGCCAACCTGCTACTCCAGGATATGCTCCTATACCAGCCACCACTCTCGAGGCTACCCAAATCGCGAGTGTAGCACTGGGCACCGTTAGAATCTTGGATCACACTGAGGCAACGATGAAAACATTTTTGGACGCATTACCCACTTCACATATAGTTCACGTTGCGTGCCACGGTACGCAAAATTTTACAGATCCAATGAACAGCGCAATTATGCTCTATGACGGACCGGTACCAATTTCTAGAATCATGCGCACTCCGTTACCTCAAGCGCATGTAGCGTTTTTGTCAGCGTGTGAAACCGCAATGGGAGACGAAAGCCTGCCCGATGAAGTCCTACATTTGAGTGCCGCCTTTATCTTCGCTGGGTTTAAGAGTGTCATTGGCACGATGTGGTAAGAAGTTTGTATTTAATGCTGCTGGAGACCTCTAATTCATGGTCAAGGTCGATTCAAGACGAAGATGGACCGACTGTGGCTAGATACTTTTACCAAAATGTCTCAAACCAGATACGAAGTGGAGATGTCGAGGACGTCGATAGCAGCCGAGCTCTTCATGACTCAATTCAAGAGCTCCGTAGGACTGGTGTCGGGTTGATAAGATGGGTTCCATTTTGTGCATATTGGGGGTTGAGGTAACTCGTTGTTCTGTCCGCGATTGATAGTTCTGAGTTGTACCCCACAACAAATAACGAGTTTGAAATATGATGGGTATTCGTGTGAGTCATTGTATGCGTTCCAGAAAACGTTGGCTTGTGTTATCAGCCGCTGTGCTATCCAAAATAGACATAATGTTCCCTGGCAAATACACGGTAAACAACTAGCTCCGCAACGCCCATCCACGGCAAGGATCATATTGACCTAATATCAGAATGTGCCGTGAAACAGCGTTCTTCTAAACTGAGCTCCACTGGGGCGAATCTGGTAAAATTCAAGTTAGTAAAAAATCTGAGAAGAACCTATCCACCTGTTAGGAAAGAATGGCGAGAAAATCGGCTGATGGCGCGTCGAGTAACACATGCAACTTCTGCTTCAATGAGCTAAAAAGACGAGCATTGGTGCTAGGCGATGCTCATGAACCGCCTGAGCGTCTTTCCTCTGACTCTTCAATTACCTGAAAAGTAGGACTGAGTGACATTCCACAGGAACAATCTCTTAACATTCACTACCCCATATTTACACGGTAGCAGTGCATCGATTCTGTTGACAGCCGTTTGGCTAGGGCGCTTCGACCGAATAAGGAGGTGGCCGCCCTTACACCCTACAATCTGGTAGGTGTATTTCGAGGGAAATCAAACATTGGTCCTGGATGTAGGATTGCTTGAAGGAATATGAGGGGCCCGAGTTGCTAGCCTCTGATCGTTGGCAAGCGTGCAGATAGTTGTAATATGTACTAACGCTGGAGGGCGTATCTCACTATTCCTATTTGAGGCCCCTGGGGTGCATTAGAACAGATCATTGGAAGGACGAAACATTAGCGCCGTGGTGTGTCAGGCAGCATACACGTAGATGACAGCTCTTGCGCCCAGTTATCAGATAATTGCGGAGATCGATAATCCCGATTACGGTCATTGATGAGCAGCGCCGTTTGGCAAGCTGGTTTGCAAAAGTACCTTGTTTACTGTTTCAAGTTTGGCCACCGTTCGTGCAAAGCATCCAACAGCGGGACATCGCATCACCGTCGGCGCGTCAGCTCGGTCAGCGCTTGGAGAAGCCTCATGCGGGACGGCACCAGTAAATTAAATAAGCGCAGCCGAAGGGCTCAATTCTATAAGATGAGACCGCGGTGCGATTAAGCCCCTATCGTGGCATCTTCAAGGCACTTCTACAACCATGCCCGGTACGACACACTCCATCGTCCAAGCTCGTGATTGTCCCATGATCAATCAGCTGGACCCCGGAAGACAGGGACACAAGAAGTTAGTTGGGCGATAACGGGCTTTTATACGCTAATGAAACTGCTGACACGGTCGTTCAAGGTCCGAAGATCGAGAGAGAGGGAAAGCAGACTTGGTCGTCCAAGGTGAACCGATCAGACCGTGACCGGTGGACGTGGTCGCTCCTGCTTGGGTGAATCCCCATGGCACATAGACTCTCTATATGAGTCCCCCCTATGCGTCCCCCCTATGCATCATCATTATGTATAATCTTGTAATACGCATTATACTTCTACCTCGCAGAGTCTGCTGTTCTGACGGCCCGCGAGGTGTGGGTATGGCGGGCTTGATCAAGTTACGTAGAGTGAGCTTCATTAAGAAGACTTAAGTGAACTACAAAAGTTCTGTGGGTGAGGGACTGATTGAAGGGTGTAGTTTGTGAGAGACGCAATAAAATCACAGCTATGCTTGACGTAATTGTATGCGTCGATACAGGTCGTAGAAGCGCCGGCCCCTGTCAAAGGTCTTGATGACGTAAATAGTCCCTTGTGGGCATATCTAAGACGCAGCGCGCGGAGGCATTAGATATGCTACTTAGCCACAGGATCGACGGCGTCCGTGCTTAGGGAGTAGCATGGACCATCCACGGATAAGTTCGGGTATCACGTGACAGTGGTTTTCTCAGCATCCTGCTAGTAAAATTGAGCTAAAAATGCACAAGGAGAGAGATTTCCTGTTATTCGTGGCGCCTGCGAGCCCCCAAGATGTAATATCGGCATTTTGGAGAGATATAGAGGGAGTAATTTTATCACGTGGTATCCACTTCTCATCCACGCTGCACCCTATCCGTGCTCCATTCATCCGCGATCACGTGGTCCTCATTCCTATTACTCTCTTACTACGACATTCGTACGGATGGTCCGCCCGCGCGTACAGCGCGCCTCCGTGTAGCCTTCCAGGAAACACGTTTCTTGTCCCACCCACCCATCCGCCTGCATCGAGACTTGGTTTTGCCGCCCACCCGCGAGCCTAGCTCGCGAGTGTTCGGCCCGGCCTTTCATCCGCACATCACCTCGGTAATCCTGCGGATCCCCCACCGTTACCGCGTCCCAGTCTCGATTCCTATCTATATGCATTTACCATGTCGTTTATATATCGTTTCCTAGATTCCCTCGCCGCCTTATCGACGCACGGACAGAGCCTCGAAGGCTGAGTGTATGCTTTTGCAACCAACCAATTGCAACCCTCAAGTTTCACAGATTACTGTCACCCCGAACAATCACCCTGAGACACTATCAATAATGCCCTTTTAAATAGCTCATGAAAGAGTATAGATAAATCTGACCATCTCCACACTGAGCTCTCATCTTCGCCTCCTATAATGGGCATCAACCACCAACAATCGTACTTGATCCCGGTGGGCTATCACTCACTCAGACGGCTGAGAAAAGCATCAAGTAACTGTAAATTTCTCCAAAAGCGTAGATGTAGTATCTCAGTAGAAAAGAGCTTGCCGAACGAGGCAAGTGAACTCTTACAGCAAATCCCAAAAATGATTGACTTCCAATCACAAAAGATGGACTTACAGTACTCATCGACGATCCTCGCGACCTCTAGGAACTATCAACCACGGCTGTGGGGTACCTAGCCCCTCAAACTTCCCGACTGAGTATTGCTAGACCTTTAATACACGTAACCTCTGCAAGATTGACTATTCTCCACACGCCGAGACCGAGGTTCTACGAACACTTGACGCGCCAACGACCTTGACCAATTTAATCTAAACAATCACGCGTAATTGGCGGCCACACCCGGAAATCCCGAATAAATTCCTAGACACTACTCAGTAACTTTTCATTCATAAATGAACAATCCCTGGCTTAGATTTTTGTGTGCCATTCTCATTGTTCGTGGGTTCCAGCGAAGAAGGACTTTCTACTGCGTTCTGGTCCAACATACGGGTGAATGACGACGTCGGTACGGCACGCCTCGGCAAGCAGATGGTCTAACGGTATCACGCTAGGGTGACGTGATTTAAATCCGTGCTTGCAGGGTGCCAACAGTAATTTATGGCAATGGTAATTACACTTAGGCTTCTCGCTTGATCGCTTCGATGATTGTAATCGCGTTTACTAATTACAAGATCATATCATTTGAAATGATAGAGCACATGGACACTTAACACCAGGACCTTCGGTCTAAACGATCTCTTGGCAAAAGCCAATTACCGTGATTGTCCTCTTCGTCGCTATGTTTATCGCGATGGGACCATGGCGATAAGCCCACGAAGCGAAAGATGCCACTGGAAGTTCTCCTACCTTCCTCGCTTCCCGCCATGATTCCAGTCTCGTGCACAGCGTCTCGTATGGCCCCCTTGACGCTTCTGATCCCTTTCCTTTGGCGCACGGTGTGTGTCGTCCGCATATACCACGGAACTCTCACTCATAGCTCACCTTCCAGCATCCACCCATCCTCGTGCTGAGTTGGCGGAGAACTAGCATCCGGGAAATTGGCTTCCAGTGAGCTCATGCTCAGACCCGCCGCGCGCACATGATCATCGGGCATTCTCTGGCCTAATTACTCTATAAAATGCTAGGCTTCATCTTCCGCTGCCCAGCCTACGGAGCGGAGCGGCACGAGCACTTGGGTTCCAAGGGGCGAGAATACTTGTCCTTCAACTACCTCCTCTCGTCACCGGAAAACATTCGAGTTCTTCTCGGCTACATCAAAGCCACGGGCCGCTTCGCATCCATACTTAGATAGCGCGTTTAGTTAATTGTGTTTCCCCGCTTGTGTCTTGTTTCTTTTACCTCACGTGCTTAGTTGGTTATCTCTTCCAGTCTCTCTTCTTCTCTCCCCATCGGTTGCTACTTACAGAAGTTGTACATAAGGCTCGGCCTCAACGCATCTTTAATACACTAGATTGAAAAAAAAAAAAAAAAAAAAAAAAAAAATGCTAGGCTGGCCATTCACGAACTGCAGTGGCCACTTTGACCACTTTCGACGTTTTGGATCATTACCATGACTCTCGTTCAGAAACTCGCTGCTCTCGCGCTGTTGATTGCTTCAGGCGTTATCGCCGCGCCTTGGTATGCAGCGACACTACATTTATCGAGTTTACCATAAACTGAACTTCTTTTTTGTTCAGGGACTTCACCTCTAAGCACACGACCCATCGCGTTCGCTCTGTCGGACCGAGAAAGGTCCAAATCAGCGCGTACCAGCCTGAATCCACGTTCGAAGTAAATCATTTTCTCCAGCACCGAGTATCCGTACTGACCCATTACGACTAGACATATGGTGTAACTGGTGTGGACCATCCCCTTGCCAAGCGGGCCGTCAAGGCGTCTCCTTCCGAGGCTGCCAAATCATTCCTCGAGTCTACGCTAGGAGTCGGAGTGGATGGGCTTGTGCGCAAGACTGGTCACTCGAGCGATGTCGCTTCAAACGAATACTTCCGTCAGCAATTTGTGAGTCGATGCTAACCCCACGCAAACACATATAGCTCATATATTTTGTATAGAACGGAATTCCCGTCGCTAATGCTGTCGCGAACGTTGCTATCAAAGATGACAAGGTCGTCTCCTTTGGTGCGAGCTTCATCAAGCCAAGTTAGTCAAAGCACTGCCTGTTGCCTCATGTGCTGATTTTGCTTGGCTGCTAGAGAGCGTCGCTTCGGCGAGCCCTACTTTCCCAAAACAGAATGCCATTGCCAAGGCCGAGTCTGTTACTGGTGCAAAATATAACTCTTTCCCCGTAGGTCTCGAGTACTTTGCCAAGGACACGTGAGTAGCTGCCTATATGCACGCATGCGATTTTTAACTTGACTGGGGATTGATAGCGACCACGTTGTCCTTACCCACACGATTCAAGTTCAAAATGAGGCTACCGCCGAGTGGTACCTTGTCTATGTCGATGCCGCTAGCGGAGAAGTCGTCAACCTCATCGATTTCAGCGCCGATGCGAGCGTAAGTGCTTAATTTGTAGTTTTAAAATTCCCAGGCGCCTAATGGTAACTTTTTGGGCAGTACCGTGTCATCCCCTTCACGTCCCAAGACCCGACCGCCGGGTTCTCAGTCCTCACTGACCCACAAGACACCGTCTCTTCTCCCAACGGTTGGCACCAATACGGCACGACTACCACTACCACAACCTCTGGTAACAATGTCATCGCCTACAAGAGTTCGACATCGGGCACGTCGTCTCAGTCCAGCGCTACAAACAACTACAACTACGTTTTCAATTCGGCCACCGCCCCACTGTCAGTCCGAACGTGGATGCTGCTCGCGTGAATGCCTTTTACGTCGGCAACATGATTCACGATCTCACAGTACGCTTACCCTGCTCCCTTTCTACCACATAATGACTGAGGTCTCTGATTCGTAGTACCGCTATGGATTCACCGAAACCAAGTACAATTTCCAACAAAACAACAACGGCCTTGGCGGTGCCCAAAACGACCGAGTTCAAATTTCAGTCCAAGACTCGTCTGGTTCTAACAATGCCGTCTTTTCGACTCCCCCCGATGGTCAAGTTGGTCAAATGAGGATGTATCTCTGGACATTCACATCTCCTCAACGCGACGGCGCCCTCGAGAACGACATTGTCACTCACGAATACGGCCACGGTATTTCCAACCGCCTGACCGGGGGTGGCACAGCCACGTGCTTGCAAACCACCGAGGCGGGTGGAATGGGCGAGGGATGGTCGGATGCTCTTGCAGACTGGACCGAGCAGACGAGTGCGACGGATCAAGACTTTACCCTTGGGTCGTACGTCTATGGCCAAAATATCCGAAGCTACCCGTACTCGACGAGCAAGACGACGAATCCGCTTACTTATGGGAGCTTGAGAACGCTGACCGAGGTGCATGACATCGGAGAGGTTTGGGCGTTAATTTGGCATGAAATTTATGCGGGATTGATCGCTGCCAAGTATGTCTTTCGTAATTATCTAGAAGAAGAAATTAACCTGATTTTCGGATTATAGTGGTTTTACGACAAACAAGAACGACCCAACTCTGACCGCCGGAAATACCATTGCTTTGCACTTGTTTATCGATGCTTTCTCGTTGCAACCTTGTAATCCGACGTTCATAACCGCTCGTGCCGGTACGCTTCAGTATATTTCTCCTGGATTATTCTAATCAACCTATTGAATGCTCACAGCCATCATCCAGGCCGATGCGAACAGGTATGCCGGCGCCAACTACTGCACTCTTTGGAAGGCCTTCGCCAAGCGTGGACTTGGATACGGTTCGTATTCAAGGCTCGAACTAGGGGCTAATTAGAACTAATTCCTTCACAAAACAGGAGCCACAACGACCAAGACCGATTCGACCACTCTTCCATCTGGTTGCTAAACAATCCGGTGCATTATCACTCAAGGCTAGGGGCCCGGCAATTTCGATAAGTGTAAATGATACAACAATAAACGTTGAGCAAACTGTGTATAGGAAGCAAAAATAAATGACCGTTCTTATGATGAATCTCCGAGGGGTACTATCGCATAGTTGCATCCAAGTGTGAGATTTCAGGAAGGAAGGAAGTGAGGATGTATGCGGCACCAGTAAGCGCATTTGAAACCCTAGGCACTCTCAAACGCCAGCCCCTATCAGAGGTTACAAATGCAGACTTCCAAACCAGCGACTGGCGGGGCATTTTAGGCCTTCGTTCTTCTTCCCATGAGTACGCACTTTCTAAACCACATCGAACCAATATCTTACTTGACACGCAGAGCGCATTTAATTCATTCAACAATAAGATCCGGATACAAGCTTGTTCGTCTACTAGTCGTAGCACCGCAAAAGTACGCTAGCATTTCTCGAAGATCCAGCGCTGTTTCTCCCCGGCAGAATCGGGCTTCGGGACCACCTAAGCACGACAGGGACGACCGTGATTAGACGGAACGCAAAAATGAAATGGATTCACGCACAGAAGAGTCCTCAGAAGCGCTATCGAGGCTCCAAGCAATGGACTTGTTTCCGTCCTTGATGCTATCATAGAGCGAATATTAGAGAAACGAACGTTTACTATATCCTAGGAGGTGGTCGTACACGAATCCATTATCTTGAGTAATGCCCCATACATAGCCTCCGTGGGGCATAGTCGTAATGTATTTACCCCATCCCGCCTCGAGAGACTGGTTGTCTTTGGGCTTGACGTACTGCAAACCATTGGGGTGATTTACGATAACCCACTAACGACCACGTTAGCAGGGAACGACATTGACGGACAAACTATACCCACCTTCTGGGCGCCGGACGAAGCATCATAGTTCGCAACCTTGATGGCCTGGTCTTTGCCGCAGAACGTCATGGCAAGCTTCTGGCCGTCGGCGCTTAGAACGCGGTTGAAGATGCAGTAGGTTCCTTCGGTGACTCGGGACATTGCTATG